>CM062282.1:28047439-28647439 GCA_031216635.1 Dissostichus eleginoides
TAGACTCTGCAGTATTTGAAACCACTGTGAACAAACATTGTTGGATGTTTGGAGAACTTTGAAGTTGACCTGCATGACCTTGAAGTGTCCATCCCAGTTGTGTATGCACAGCTACTGGCCCTCCTTTTGGACCACATCGTACCGGCTCAATGGGCAAGATGAGATGAGCGTTGTCTGAACCAATTAGAACAAGAGGACACGCTTTACTGAAAGGTGGTAGAGGAAGCCCTCTCAAGTGAGCATACCGACGTTGAAGGGACTGAATTGGATATGACTGGTCAATTAGGTCGATTTCCTTGGCCGTGAAAGCCTGTATAACATAAAAAGGCACACTTGTATTGTACTCAATAAAAAGGCAGACTTGGAGCAAATCCTGCAAATTCACCACACGTGAAAAATATGAAATGCTGAAAACCCAACCCCAGAAGGGGGGTCTGGGGTGATTCTCCCCCAGGAGATTTTTTGAAATACTACCATATCAACTACACATTCTGGTACACTCTGAGAAGAAAATAAATAAATCTATTACAACTCGACATATTACTAATATTTTATGACATTGTTTGTTTTTCACTTTGTTCTGACAGCTAAACTTGCTGCTCCACACAGAGAGAAGAGTAAAGAGGAGATAGTCTGTGTGAATTACTTTAAATTGTGGGTAATGGCAGGGCCGGTTTTTGGCATAGGCGACATAGGTGGTCGCCTAGGGCGCCAGATCTGGGGGAGGCGCTGCGCTGGTAGCTCTGGGAGGCAAAAAAAATGTGTTTGACCGTTGGTGCTCATCCTAATTTTCAGCCTAGATGTAACAACATTCATAACTAGAGAATCCAATTCCTGAAGAAATTGCTAGTGGGAATGCTTTATGCTGAAAATCTGACGCTAAACTGCTATGCTGAAATGTAATGTGTAAGAAGAAAGTGAAGAATTTAGATTGAAATGATACATGAACACTGGGGGCTTGAATGACTGATGAGAGAAGAAAAGAAAGTAGAAAGGCTTGGAAAAGCAGCAGAATATTTGAACTGCAAACTTTTGAACTAACTTGATGGTGAATGATCTGTCGCCATGCCAACGGCATTTGATGACATCCCATAATACGCTTAGATGCGTTGATGGCTGCATCGTTACCAAACCTGTGAAGTTTTGGGCCATTTGGGGCATTTTCACTGAAGTTATGAGAAAACCGTGTTTCATGGCGGGCATTGTGTTGCCATGGCAACGGCATTTAAAGAAATCTCAAAACTGTCCCGTAGATGTCTTCACGGCTGGACTGTTAACACACATGTGAAGTTTGAGCACTTTTTGAACATTTTCATAGGAGTTATAGCGACATCGTCTTTTATGGCGAGGGATGCGTTTCCATGGAAACGGCATATGATGACACCCCATAATTGACGTAGAGCTGTTGAGGGCAGGACTAGTGATGGCAGTTTGACACTGAAGCTTCGAACGGAGCTTCAACCCTGGACTTCCTTTTCCATAGAAGCAGTGATTCGAAGCTTGCTTCAAATCACGTGACATGTGACGTCAGAAGCAGCAACTGCTTCAAATCACGTGACATGTGACGTCCGAACCAGCAACTGCTTCATTTCCTGAATGAATCACTTGACTGGTTCGCGGTCCAATCAAGCGATTCAATGCACTGCCTCGTCTCTATTCTGACAGGTGACAGGTTGAAACAGTTTCGAATTTGAGCGCTTCAACACTTTATAACCGCTCTAAACAATGCGCAATGTGTGGGTTGTTGTCGTAGTTCGCGTTGTTGCTGTTGAGTTGTTGTTGGTATTGCATTTGAATTGGATCATTATAAAGCAAGCCAGGAAGAAAGATAGGTCGTTCTGGCTCGGGAAACACTTCAAAATGTGAAGTTGTGAACAAAAAGACAATTATGAGTAATATAAAAACAGTTTAATTGTTTAAGGAATAGATAGCCCAGTGGATAGAGCCGGCGGCCTGAATGCTGCGATGTCCTCCGCGCAGCTGGTTCAAAGCCCGGAATAGATGAACTTTTAATCATTGCTTTTCAACTTGAATACTTTAATAACTGATAAAAGGCCGTCTCCGCCCAAAAAAATTCCAGCACTCTCTAGTCTCTTCTCAATAACCCAATACACACAATTATCAATCTTTAATTGCAAATAGAACATGATATTCAGTCTTAGTGTGTGTGTGCATCGAATATTTTTCAAGGCAAAGATACGTTAAACCCACTGCAGCCTTGCACTTCGCCAGGAGAGGTCGCTGTAACTGAAGCTTCGAGAAATGAACCTATTTCCGACACAATTGTCCAAGTGGTTCGATGCTTCATTCAAAGCTTAATTTTGCCATCACTAGGCAGGACCATTAACCATTATCTGAAGTCTGCTGCTCTGAGCATGTCAGTTGGAGGTGTTTATATTTGAGCCAACGAGGTGTCCAGAGATCAAAGGTTTCCATGTAATCAGTGAGAGGAGAGCATTTTCATTGTTCTGAATGAGAGATAAAGCTCTTACATGGGAACGTTTTGTTGAAGAACCGTAACAGATATCGGTGAAATTTCAAAGCGTGAAGCATGTCAAGGAACTTGAGCATCTGAAGTGTGCTTTTTGTGTACTTTCGGGTTAATAATGTGCCCTTTTTGATAGATTAACTAAAGATGTGCGGCTGCTGCTGTGAGTAAATATCAGCCTGAAATTACAATGGGCTTTAATGGAGACATGTTGAAAGTTTTTGTCACTTCATGCCCTCAAGAAAGAGGCATTTTGTTTAATTATTTTTGCTTAATTATTTGTCGTTTTTCAAGCTACGAGATGTTTTCCTACGTTTGTCATGAAAAATTATGTCTCAGAAGAGTAGGGTTTGGGAATCATGGAAGGTTTAAAAAAAAATATGAAGGGGAATTTCAAACTGTCCTCCACTCTAACTGTGACATCACACACTCTGCCTTAACGAGCTGCGCAATGTTAAAGCTGAAGAAGGCCTCTTTACCAAGGTCTGAAGAATGTTTAATATTTATAAAAGTATGAATCTGATTTAAGAGTTGTTTAATACGAATAATGTCAGAAAGATGTGTAACATTTTAAAGTTTGAATGAGGTTTCTGAGTGAAAGTATGAAGGAACAGTTAGTAGTTGAAGTCGCATGAAGATTGTTCAAGTCTGAAGATTTTCTCCATTGACTTCAATGGTTAAAAATGTGATGTATTATGGGACGTATCTCGGGAATTATGAAAGTTATGAATGAGAAAAGTAATAGCAATCGATTCCCGACCGAGCTGAACGTTTTGATGTTTGAACGGAGTTTCTGCGATGTGGAATGTGGGAGAAGAAGACCGGCAAAATAACGGGCGGAATAAAATTAAAGAATTTCGTGCGTAGAAGAACAGAGAGTTGGAATGCTGTTTCAGCGTTCCCACTAAATAACAAGTAGTTGGAATGCTGTATCAGCATGCCCGTGGTTCTGTGCACACTTGTGCAGCAGCATGCCCGTGGTTCCATATTGTCTGTCCTAGTCCACGAGTGTCTCTGCTTCCAATATAATTGAACCGGGCGACGGCCGAGCCAGTATGACTCTCGTGTTTCCGATTTCACTCATTTTATACTGTATATATAAAGACCCAGTGACCATGTACATGTATGCATATTAATACAATTAAGGAGGAATTAGTTATCATAAGAATATAGTATTTTCCAGTGTTTCAGAGCACCAATGCACCCTGCTCTCTGCTTCCACCCAATAATAAACTAATTTGTATTGTTGTTTTGTCAAGTTTGTAAGATAGCCACCAATGTAAGAAATACATCTGTTTATATTATGCAGTGTTTCCCTCTCTCCCTGCTTTAACATGTCAACTCCCTGTGGCACTGATCAGGTGTGCAGGTTCATTCAGGTGAGGAGAGAGGGGGCCCTGGAACACAGGGAGAGGGAATTATTTGCTGGGGGAATCTTTGGTTTGGTATGAGCGGAGGGAGAGGAGGCCTGGCAGCTTGCTGGAGGGAACTGCTTAGATTTCAAGTGTTTAGCTCTAAGTGATATTTCAGGCTGCTAAAGGAACATTTAAACCCAAGGATTCTGAGGACCAGAGGACGGAGCAGCAGCTAAAGTATCTCTTCTATTCCCTTCTGGACTGGTGAGTGCATTCCTTTTTGGATATTTGTCTTCTTTTTGCAAGTCCTTGCTCCACTTGGATTATACTTTTTCCTTTTTTGTTGAGTGACATTGGATTATTCAGCTGATTTAACCCTCCTGTCGTGTTCCTTTCTTCCCCCTTACTTTGGTGTTCCTGGTCAAATTCCACTGGTCTGTTTTAAGTGCTCTTACATTAACACAAAACCAATGAACACTTTTAAGCTGTAAACAATGTCTCAGACTACAGGTTTACATGAATAACTGCAGTGAAAATACAAAGAATAGACACTGAAAATGTATTCCTAGATTAGCAACTTTGATGAATTGGTTGTGTACTCTCTGATGGATGAACATAATAGAGGCTTCTCAATACTCTAATTTCCCCTCCTCGACTCCTATCCTCGACTCCTATCCTCGAGACTTAGTCCCACCCACAGGAGATGCGAGCGGAGGACTCGAGGAGGGGAACCGGGAGCAGTGGCGGTTCTAGACCAATTTGACTGGGGGGGCCAGGCTGGGGCCAGTTATTTTCTGAAGGGGGCACAACAAATGCAGGACGAAAAAGACAAAGACAGTATGAAGTGATTGCGCATAAGAAAACAATGCAATACAGTTCTTGGTATTTATTTCAGTACACATATTTATTTCAGATACTTATAGTTACAGTTTTTACGCTCTAATGCAGGGGTCTCCAACCTTTTTTAGGATGAGAGCTACTTTCAAAAAATAAAACAAGTCGTGAGCTACTTTTACTCCTCTTTTTTTTTGTTTTTTGCAGTGTATATATTTAGCTCATTTTAACATTATACTTCGTGTGCTGTTTGGGTCTGTGGGACCCGTTTTCAGTGTTTACTAAAAGAACATGTATGCAATTTAATTATTTTAACCTGCTTTATTTGGGGGTGGACCTCACATCCTCTAGGGCAGCGGTCCCCAACCTTTTTTGCGCCACGGACCGTTTTAATGTCAGACAATATTTTCACGGACCGGCCTTTGAGGTGTGGCGGATAAATACACAAAATAAAATGATACGACCGGCATAAAAACTGTGGTATTTTCTAAATATAATAATAAACGTGAATCCACTGTGTACTCGTATGCAACTTTATTATCAGTGACCTCGTAACATCGCACCAACAACATAACATGAGTAACATCCTCTCTGCCCCCTAACACTCTCTGGTCGCTATGGTAACGTTTAAACATGCCTTCAAAATAAGATACAACACAAAACAAATATAAAGTGCATGAAAAATACAACTCACCATAACGCTACATCAGTGGGAGCCCTGAGCTTGTTTCTCTGCAACGAGACGGTCCCATCTGGGGGTAATGGGAGACAATGACACCCGAAGTGTGTTGCTTATGTCCAGTCTACTCCGTAATTTTGTTTTGGTTGCTGTCACTGCAGAAAATCCCGCTTCACAAAAATAGGATGTCGGAAATGGCAACAGGGTTTTCAGTGCTGTTGTGGCGATCTCAGGGTATTCTGCCGTGACTTTAATCCAGAACACCGGCAGAGTTGTTGTCTCGAACATACTTTTAAGCCGTCATTTGCGATCTCCAGCAGTTGATCTTCTTCTTGCATAGACATGCTTGATTCACCTGGTTTGTTGACAAATGGGTCGCGGATCCATTCCTTGGCAGTTCGTGGGTCTTTTGTGGTTGGGAAGTAGCGCTCAAACTCTTTTAAAAGCAAAGACAGGTGATCGTGCGCCATCTGGGAGAATGAAAGCTCGGGCTCAGTCGCTTCCAAAATCCCCGCGAATGTTTGAAACATGTCAAATATACCTCTGTTCACGCGCCGTCCCCACAAATCCAGTTTGGCTTTAAATGCTGCTACTTTATCTGCCAACTTGAAGACAGTTGTCATTTTCCCCTGAAGTGACAGATTGAGTTCATTGAGCAGGTTGAATATGTCGCACAAGTAAGCGAGTTTTGCGACCCATTCCTCGTCACTGAAATGTGCTGCCAGCGGTGACTTTTTTTCTGAGAGAAATCTCTGCAGCGGCTCTCGTAATTCAAACACTCTGGCCAGCGATCTCCCTCGGGATAACCATCTTATTTTTGTGTATAAGAGAAGGCGTCTGTGCTCCGCGTCCATCTCCTCACAAAGCAGCTCGAACAGGCACGAGTTAAGGGCGTGTGCTTTGATGTGGTTAATAACTTTAACGACATCATTCAATACGCTGTTAAGTTCCGGTGGCATTTTTCGGCTAGCCAGCATTTCCCTGTGAATGACACAATGCGTAGACTCACATTCAGGTGCAACCTCCTTAATCCGAGTAGTTAAACCAGACAGCCGTCCGGTCATGGCAGCAGCTCCGTCTGTGCATATGCCGACACAAAAGGACCATTTCAGTTTTCCTGATATATAATCATCCAGCGACTTGAATAGTTCTGCGGCTGTGGTTTTGGTTGGCAACGATAGAGCACATAACATATCCTCATGCACATCCTCCTGATAAAGATATCGCACATAAACAAGTAGTATTGCCTTGTTGTCAATATCTGTAGACTCGTCAACCTGGAGTGCGTACCACGGTGATGTATTAATCCTCTCCAACAATTGTGTCTCAATGTCCTCTGCTATTTTCTCAATGCGCCGAGTGACGGTGCTAGCCGAAAGAGGCACCTGTGCTATCTTTTTAACCGCAGCCTCTCCTAGAAGTTCACGGCAAATGTCTTTAGTGGCGGGCAGGATCAATTCTTCACCAATGGTGAATGGCTTCTTAGCCTTAGCAATACGGTTAGCCACCAAGTATGATGCTCTCAGTACACTCGCATTTGTTGATGTGGTGACCCTCAGGAATTGCTTCTGTCCTTCTTGTTCATGCTTTTTTCTTTCAAAATACTCCGAAGGCTTGTCTTTTAATGCAGGGTGCTTGGTCTCCAAGTGGCGAAGCAGTTTTGAAGGCTTCATTGCCTCATTAGAGAGCCGGCCGCCGCATATTATGCAGAGCGGGCTTGGTGCGCGGGCATCACCTGTCGCGATAAATCCATATTTTAAGTAGGACTCCTGGTATTGTCTGTTAAATGCAGCTTTTTTTCTCTTGGAAGTCGTAGGCTCTTCTTCTGTCTCTTCACTGGGCCTTTTCCCCTTCGCAAAGAAACTTTCCCAAGACGTTTGTTTTTTACTCATTTTGCTAGCTTGTGGGTTTAATTTTAGCGGCAACGGATTAGCGGCATAGACGGATGTAACAGAGGGAATCCGGTCATTTTTCAAAATAAAACATCGTTCAGACTCAGATAATAAATAAAACGGAAATAATGTAAGTTATTTATTTTTTCTCTGCGGCCTGGTACCAAATGACCCACGGACCGGTACCGGTCCGCGGCCCGGGGGTTGGGGACCCCTGCTCTAGGGGGTCCGGGGGCATGCACCCCCGGGAAATATTTTTTTTAAATGTTGAAGTTAAATGCATCAATCTGGTGCACTTTGAGCACCAAATGAATTTATGGATACAGCTTTCAACACTCAGATGAAAGGGAGATGAATACTTTTCAATGATCCAAACATCTTTAGAATATGATCACAACCAATAACAAATCATTTAAACTTGTTTATTCTTATCTTATAAATTATCTTATTTATGCATATTTTACTAATCACTCCCCTTTTAAACTGTTGCAAGAACGTGATTGGTCGATATTCATTGTGGGGGGAGGGGGGAGGAGGGGTGTTAGATAGATATAGAGTTGTAGTAAGTAGATAGAGTTCGCTATGATTGAGGTTTCGTTTATGCATAGGGTAGATTCTTTAATTACATTCCCTTTTTTTTGTGTATTTTTTACATTTTGGATTTGCTTGGCGAGCTTCTTATTGAGGGCTTGCGAGCTACCGGTAGCTCGCGATCGACAAGTTGGAGACCCCTGCTCTAATGGGTTCGACTAGAATGACAAATAGCGTTAGTTACGCCTATTCCGATCGTTTAATCATAAACCTTTTTTTCTTTTCTTTTCATTTTCAGGGGGGCCACAGGGGGGTCCAAAGTCAGTGTTAGGGGGGTACTGGCCCCCCCCTAGAACCGCCCCTGCCGAGGAGAGAGGAGGGGAAGCAGCAGGCGGTTAGAGAAATGAGAACTCCTCTCCTCTGAGCTGTCATTTTAAAGAGACGTCCATTAATGATGACAGGAGGCACAGCAGCACTCTGTCTGATGGACAGATGTGTTCATGACGACTTATATATTTACTTTTAATTAATTGACAGTGCGGTATAATGAGACAATAACAGGCTACAGATGCGGACATATACACACACATATATTTATATAAATATATACAATTTTTAAAGTATGAGAGCACTCTCATAATAACGTAACACAATCAGAGACTGGATATATCCCCCCCTCTCTCTGGTCGCTGAAATGGGGAATTGAAATTACTGGCCAAAAGTTGTATTTACAAGTATTAAAAGTAAGCAGAGGACACCAAACCAACTGAGACCCGTCTGTCCGCCGCATCTACGCACTTTACAACACGCACCTACAGCTCCTAAAGAATAATCAAGCTACAGACGTTGTGTATTTTATTATGTGAAGCACTAAATGGTTTTAGAAAAATATCGACTCTTTGTTTGTAGATATCTACTAAACTACAGCATACAAATACAGAGAGTAATGTAGGCCTGTTATACTGAGTGATATATATTATACACACTGCTCTGCTTTCTGCACAGACCTCACAGCTGTTCTCACCGTAAACATCGCGTTTACAGTGAATAATATACTAAAATAATATCCAGGGGATGCATGCAGAGCTGTCATTGGATGAGATAAGTCCGGCCGTGCGTCACGCCTCCACCGTTCCCGGAAATGCATCCGCGGAGGAGCCGTGGAGGAACCATCAGTGTATCCTCGGTTATAGCTCCTCCAGAGAGCCTCCTCGATGCTCGATGCTCGCTCCTCGATGTGCATTTAGAGAAATGAGATGTCCTTCAACATGGCGCGCTGAAATCCATTTCCGGGTCACTACCGGAGGACCGAGGAGTCGAGGAGGGGAAATTAGAGTATTGAGAAGCCTCTATTGTAGGGTCACCCATTCATTTCCTGTGGCGGCCATCTTTGACCGGGAACCCCATAGAGGTGTTACAAATTTGACTAAACCTCTCAAAATTCAATGAAAGTGGTGATCAGCAAATGTATATGTTCACATTCTTACTGTGGAGGATATCGTAAGGCATTGAAGCAATCAAATGTAAAACACAATATTTATCATTGATGGAAGTATAGTAAAACGGTCAGATTGACTGGGGGGTTGAAAAGACTGCATTTGAAATTGGACATTGTTTGTTTGAAAACATTTGGTTAAATAAATAGTCTTTGAGATGCGCGTCAAAGTCTCATTTGAGGGGGAAATGGGTTATTCAGAGGCAGTGGCGGATATTTGATGTTTGATTAGTAGATGTGTTTAACTTCTCTCGAGAAACGAAATGCAACAAAGCAGTGTTATATATCCTTCCCAGTCCCACAATGAAGACACTCACTGTTCCTTTTATGAAGCCAAATGTTTTTATTTTTTTATTATTGGCTCTTTCTGGCAACACATTAAAAAAGATCTTGGTTGTTAAGAGGGGAAAGCAAGAGTAAACCAGTCTTTGGCCCTTTCTATTCTAAACAAACATGCTGCTCACAGAGAAATCATCGGTGCATTTTTTTTTAAACAGAGTTTTTAAAACACATTTGACATTTTGACACTGACTGAAAATCACAATAAGCAAGTCACAAATATTCCTGTTAAGGAAGGATGCACCCATCTTTTGGACATTTATAAACAGGTATAAAAAGATAGAAATGACCCCTGCACATCTGGGGGGGGGGGGGGGGATTGATCAGTGGGCAGTTATTGGTGTTCCCAGTCAACGTGCGCTCCATGGGTGTGTTTCCGGTAGGTGGAGCGGGGGGGCTTTGTGCTTGTGGTCCATGTCAGAGACACGTTGACTTCCTTCCTCTCTGATCCTCTCTAACTGCCAGGTTAATGAGTACTGTCTGTCCTGCCTCTCTTCTATGGAGCTAAGAAACCTTATTGTAGCTGGACTCAGGTCATCTCTGTCTATCGGAGTTTGATCTGTGAAGCATGGGAATGAAACACAACGAACCCATACATGGGTCCAGGAACGGAAGTCGGTATATTTGATATCCCAAAATCTCAACAAAAAAAAAGCAATTCTTAACCAATAAGGCAAAAACAGGTTATTATACATGAATCAGCACACATATATCTTAACTCGCTGTTTGTAAACTGCTCTGTGTGAGGTCCAGGCTGTGGCTGCAGGAAGCCTAACATGTTGCTGAGTCAGCGCACACCATGCGTAAGGCTTCATAATTCCATATGAGTAAGATATGAATTCTGTGGTGCTATAGAGCAGCCACCAAACACAGAAAGATCAACCATGTTGTTGATATCTTATTCCCACAATTCAATGTTGTTCACACGAGCTTACAACACACAACTTGTAAATATTTTGTTAGCATATGATCATTAATCATATTCAAGTTATCTAAATATATCTTTATATGTTGATCGCTCAAGCTATCTTGTTCATCTTTTGGGCCAATGTTGTTTCTTGTTTAGATAAATTAATATCTTCCTTTTGCACATAAATATTTGTTCACAAGAATAGTGGAGTCACAAAAATAAATACCTTGTTACTTTGTGCTTTCCCAAATGAATATCTTGGTCCTATGTCAAAACACATATTAGCTTCAGGACTGTGGAATGTGTTCTGATAAACACAGGATGTAAAGCAGGAAATGCCATCTGATCATACCCATTGACTCATTGCACCATATGCTGCTGGGTATCTTACATCACACTAGAAAATGAAAGAAACACAATCCTTTTCAAAGAGCTCACGGTTAGGCGAGAATACAATAAGCAATTTCACTGTCATACTTTTTTCTTAGCGGGTGACCACACTGGTGCTACATAATAAATTAAGTGGTTATGGTTATGATTTAAATATGAAGCACAGAAGACATCAATACGGTGTCAACAGAAACTTTTATCGTCATATTACTGATCAGAGTACAGTGTCACTTCACTGTTTGCGATATTTCCCATTAAATAATGCTTATTTTGTGCCTTTAGGACACATATTTTATATTTTAGAGTTCAGGGAACACACCATTCATTAAAATGTTATAAACATATAAACACAAGTGTTTGAGACTTAACATACGAACTTGTCAACTTGCAATATTTGACAGTTTAAATGACATTTCTTATTTTTTCCTGTCCTGATGGATCTCCGAACATGTACATTTTTTTGTTGATATTCCCTCAGAATGGAGTATAAAACATGATATGCATGGTTTTAGAGCACCGCTGGCTATACAGCACAAGGATTTCTAATGCTTCCACACATGTAACTCAACATGCTGCATATTCAAAACTTTTTGGAAATCAGCCAACACGCTGGACACATTTCAGGCAGAGGCTGTTCAAAAGTGACAGCTCATGAAATGTTTGAAATCACAGAGACGAGTTAAACTGTAAAAAAGGTCCCGGTGAGACGGCTGGCATGAAGAACTCTCACATGGAAGGATTATTTTCCTTTTCCTTAAAGCACAACAACTACATCATAACAATATTAAACTTAATAAAGTGCAAGCTTACAATATATGAATGGTCATAACCGTCAACACAGAGGAATGTGAAGGTTGATATTACAATACAAAAGAACAAAGTGTAGAAACGGCTCAATTTCCCAGACTAATGTAAAATGGAGAAAGTGCAGCAGTGTTCCTCTGCCTCTCTTCAAGTCCTTGGAAAGTTGGAATGTAACATATTTAGAAAAGTGGCCGAAGAACAAACTGGCCTCTGACGTTTTGCTGCTCCTTAAGTTCAACTTCATATTTCATCACACATTTTATAGACTTACTAAATACTGAACAAACACATCTGTGCCAAAACATCGCTTTACTCCAACCATGTCAATAAATATAGTACACACTGAAAAATAGCATTCTGTTAACATTTCAGAAAATTCATAAATCTTAAATCCCAACCAGCGGACGTGGCTACTTCCTGCTGCGCTCAGTTAGCCTCACTCAATGACCTGTCGCTGTCACACAGAAACCCCCCACACACTCTGCCTTCAGCTGGTCTCTACTTTGGTGTATGTTAGGGTGTGGATCATAATTCAAACATGTGAAACTGTCCATCCAAATTAGAAGCCTGACAGTTTAGCTAGCAGACGGAGTAGTGCCGGAGAGAAAATATGTTACACACCGACAGCTTTGAGCTATTCTAAGACCCATTACAGGCTAAAAACGTGAAGTTTGAAAGGATAAGGCTTATTATCTATGAATCCCATAAAAGGCAGAAACCAAAGGAAGTTCCTGTTAACAGGAATCAGTGGTCTGTGTATCCAAAGCCTGAAACATCTTCCTCCTCTCCTGCTGACCGAACGCTCACCGGAGCACTATGGTATTAATCCTCCTCTTAAAGTAGTGCTCAACAAACCCACTAGTTCCTAGTTTCACATTTGGAGTAATGGACTAAAAACTACACAGACCAGGTGTTTAAGAGATGTTATGAGATTTTACAAACAAAAATGTAATTAAAGATTAGGGTCTTGATGGGCTTGAGGAACAGGTGGGGTAGGAGACGTTTTGAGAGAGGGGACTGATGAACTTGGGACTTATAAAAGGAACAGCCTTATCTTTTATGCTAAAGGGAAATGATTTGGAGTTATTAGATATCTGGTACCCAAACCAACGCTTTGGCCCTAGTAATGGCACTAAAGGCCAAGGGGTCATCCAGAAAGTATGATAGTAGTTTTTTAAATTCCTTGTCTTGACCGAAATCTTCTGATCTCTTAAGATTCGTTTCAGCAAATCAGCTATTTCCTGTAAATCTGGTCACTGCTTGAAATATCCTTCTAACTTTTACAGTACGGACAGAATCATGCTGACAGACCCTGCCAATCGCTGGGCTGGCTTTTCTTTAGAAAAATGTATCTGGTAATTGTGGAGATTCTTCTGGTTTCCAATGACCACTGAAGTAAGGAAGCACAGCTCTGTAGGCTCTCCTATCCTCCTATGAGCTGAGTGTCAGAGTGACTGAATGTCTGACAGCTGACTACTGAAATGCTACGTTCTACTGCAGAACAAAACTCAAACAGAGAACACAGTAGGGGAACCAAAGGCTGCTCTGTCTCTGCTGGGGGGGCACTCTGTCTGTCTGAGATTGTATGCTCAAACATGCTGGGATTTGATACTTCTTATATCAGTGCCCAATAAATATCTCTAGAGTGTGGCTGCTCAGGGAGAGAGGAATGAGTGATATTACAGGTGCTGGGCCAGGTGAGAGTCCAGGGGAAGTCAGTGAGCACGGTCTGAACGCAAGCATCAGCAGAACTATAGTCACAAGAACAAGTTCAAATGAATATTAAAATATTTGAGATGTACTGATAAATGTGCTGGTATTTATATGTTGATCCGTGCTTTGGTCTACTTTAAAATTGTTATCGTGAAAGAGTCTATGTCATAAATGTTTTGTGTGTTCCTGCCCAGGGACTGAAGATGGAAATTAGCTAAAAGCTAAATCTGACAAATCATCTCCTCTTTTTTTTTTGTGATTGTTTTTTTTTTTTTTATGTATGTATGGTCCTTGTTCAATTAAGACACAATAATTAAGAATAAGTAACAGTATCAGTGTGTGTAATATGATGTTTCCAGTGGTCCACTTCAGTCCTCAGTGATCTCAACACTTCCCACAGTACCACCATGACGGCTGGTGGAGCGCTGCAGTGTTTCTGTGTGATCCACTGCACTGAAAAAACTCAAACAGCGACTTTAATGAAAGGCGTTATGTCAACAGATTTCACATAACTGTATTAGGTTAGTTGAAAGCAATAATATTAAGTTGAACCTAATATTTTTCAATTAAATGTAATATTATTGCAGTTTAAATCTGTTGAAATAATACATTTCGTTAAAGTCAACGGTTCATTTTTTTCAGTGTAGATACTGGCTTCACTTGTCCTAAAATAATGGCTGGTTGGAACTACAAACAAGCACTCTGATGTGATGGGACACATAGAACATGCTATAACAGTATTAAAGTTAGCCGTGGTGCTGATTGCTTGTTGCCCCCCCCCCCCTCAGCCGGGGCTCCTCTCTTATCACTACATTCCATTTTTTGTGTTACCAGTTCCTGACAAAGATGGCAGCGTCTGTCAGCATGAGGCAGTGGATACATGGTGGAGGTAAAGCGTCAGGAGAGTAGCCTAACTGCAGGAGGAGGATGAGTGGATGCCTTCATCACTTAGCTCAGAGGTGTGTGGTGTCATTAAGTAACAACAGAAAGGTGCATGTTGACTGAGAATAAATGATGGTGTGCATACCACTCTACCTTCCTTCATCTCATCTGCTATTCAACTAGATTGTCTTCATTTGTTGGCACTACTACGAAATGTACAGACGCATGCAACACATGCACTGGCTCCATTTACCTCCCAACCCCATGCCATTAAACCTACAACCCTTTAATATCCTCAAAGGCGGAGGTCATTCTATGTGGAATAAAACAACTAAGCGGAAACCTCTCTTTGTCTTTTGGCATGCAGTCACAGCACAGTGATGTGGGAAAGCAATAACAACCCAGTTTAAAAATGGACTATTAAAAGGTGATAAATGGGATGCTAGTTAATGCAGAGAGAGAGTGTGATATCTTTACAATAATGGGGAGCTCCAACAGACAACAGAACCTCATGCACCCCGCCTGCTACACGTGAAGCTGTTCAACAGCTGTTTGGCAAATACCAGGAAAACACATTTTTGGTGAAATATTTTAAATTCCAACCTCTGTGCGATTAATCTGCTAACATTATTCTTGTTGTTCACATTTACAGACGCAGTGAAGGCTTTTGTTCTCTATGCTCAGCCTATAGATAGATAAAGTCACACAGGCTGTCCCAACCTCCACTCTAATAAACATTCATAAATACTATAAGAAAAAGAAAAGACTGGCAACAATGATCTGATATTGTTAGAGGCTGCAGATTGTTACTGTACACTTTGATGGGGAATGATGAGTAGAACAGCTTTTGCAGCCTCTCACTTGTTCATTCACACTGACGTCTTAAGTGATGCTTCATGAGATGATTTGAGTCAAGCTTCCGAGACTCAAAATGGGAAATGTATAGTATATCATATTCTCTGGCTTTTCCATGTGAACATTAATGTTGCACTACATTTGCTCCCACAGTTAAATGCAAGACATTAGCGTGTTTATGCTAAAAATCATTACCTGTAAAAAAAAAAGAAGAAGAAAAAACAGAGAGCTGTGAGGGCGCTGGCAGTGAGTCTGTATGTCCATGGTGCCATTCTGCCCAGTGACAAGATGTTAGTATGCTTCCAGTGAATCATCCCAAAATAAGCTCTGCACGTCCAGCATGGTGGCCAGCTCCAAAATGTGCTTCTGTAGGAGGCTGCTCTCCACTGTGTCCTGCTTCGGGAGCTCAGGGTACGACTCCGGGAAACTCTGGGCCTCCTGCAAGCACACAGAAATAAACCTGTCTTAAACAGACACTGACAGAAGCTCTGCTGTCATTCTTAGCTGCTGGGAGTTCTTCAGGGGTTTACTGTGGACAGAGGTCTCTACTGAATTTCAAGATACCAGAAATGTAGTATTTGAAACATATCAGTGATATTCCACGATCAGTGGTGTAAAGTAATTAAGTAGATTATTTTCAAACCCTGTACTTAAAGGTCCCATGTCATGCTTTTCCGGTTATGACCCGTCCCCTTGTGTGTTATGAAGGTTTTTCTTCATGTAAATGGTCTGCAGAGTCACAAACCCTCAAAGTACACCCTGTAGAGAGTAAAACTCTAACACAGTCTATGCTGCCCCAAAACGCCTCGTTGGAGATTTCTCATTTTCCATTGTTTACTTCCTGGGTACTGTGACGTGTGAATACCCAGAGGCCACACCCTCTGCCAGCCTTTCACGAAACAAAGCTTCCCAAACCTTTCAGCGATTCATGCCGGATATGTACAGCGTAGGGCACTGAAGAACGATGCTGTTCCTACTTTGTTTGGACCAGCGGGAGATTCGGGTACACAACCTGTAAGTATTCATTGTTGTGTGTGTATTTATGATGTTTAAAACAAACAAGGTATCTACCACGACTGTTTAAATGGGTAAACGTTTTTCGGGCTACTAGGTTGGGATCGCGGAGAAATGCTCTCCGCAGACCCATTCTCACAGCGTTATAAACCTTTTTCTTACTCAATATCAAGCCACACTCATTGTTTTTACTTCGGCTGTGAGTGTTTGTGTGCTCAGGATGAGTTTCGCTTGTTCTCGCTGTATCGCCGACACGGAAGCCTGTCCGCTCCTCGCAGCAGCTCACAGCAGCTCGCGGCAACGAGCCTCGCAACTTCCCGACCAATCAGAGCACACTGGGCTCACAGGGAGGGGGGGGCAGGAGCTCCAACAAGCCGTTTAGGACAGAGAGTGAATACACATACTATACAGAGATGCTGAATGAGAAACCAATGTGAGTTTGGAAAATTGCACAATATAAATCTATTCTAGTAGACCTCAACAATGGAAATAGAAATGGCCATGACATGGGACCTTTAAGTACGATTCTAAGGGACTTAGTATTGGGTATACAGTAGGAGTATTTCAATGTTTTGCTACTTTGTACTTCTACCCCACTTCAGTTCAGAGGTAAATGGTGTGCTTTTACTCCACTACATGTATCTAATACCTTTAGTTACTTCACAGATCTGGATGATGTGAAATATAATCAAGTCTTAAATCAGACTTTAGTTCCACCTGGAGTAAATCCACAAGCTACCCTGCAGTATACAAAGTCATTCAAACTAGCTGCACCTTTACCAGCTTTGAGAACACTTTAATGATCAATCATTATAAAACATATCATATATATTATTCTGAAATGGACCAATCTGCACAATGACTACTTTTACTATATTTTGATGCTAATACTTTTTTGTAATTTGACTTGAGTAACATTTTGAATGCAGGACTTTTACTGTAACAGAGTATTCCTACACTCTGGTACTTCTACTTTTACTCAAGTACAAGATCTGAGTACTTTTGTCACCAAAATATACCATGTTCTTTAACATACACTCCTTTATGTATTGTGTTTGATAATGTTTAAAACAATAACAAAGCTGCAATGAGGGTTCTCCAAATGCCATGATGCTCTGTGAGATGCACTTTGCTCTGAATAGTCTGACGTGTGCATCAGTGTGGGTTAAATGTAGAGTGTGTTGGTATTTTTCCAAAGAGGGACAGCCTCTGGCATTCAAACAAACAATGAAACTTCCCGAGGAGACGCACAGCACAGAGACTCACCCGGAAGAGTTTATGCAGCCTCAGAGCAGCGGAGCAGAACACAAAGCGGATCAGGAGCAGCCGGAGGAACTCGTCACCAAAGAATTGCAAAAAGGCTTGATCTGTGGAGACAGTGAGAGATGTAACTCAGTTAGTGCTCAGGCTAGTTATTGATACATTGATTAGTTGACAGAGGGATGAAAAAGTCCAATGGGAAATGAAGAGCAAACGAAGTCCCTGGACCCGGGGACACGGCTGTTCAATAATCGGGATCAGAATCGGTTTTATCACCAAGTCGGTTTACGCATACGAGGAATTTGATTTGGTGTAAATGGTGCATACAAAGACACAGAAAGAAGAACATGTTGGTTTTTGGAAGAAAGGAGCAAAAGAATTGTACTAATATAAAAGCTATTTTAACTTTTTTAAAGACTATTGAAACAAAATCAAAATAAAGACAATATTGACACAAAATAAACATGTAAGAAATTGAGTATAGTCATATAAAATATGACAAATACTATGTACTATATGTTCACTAACTCATGTTCCACTAGAAAAACAAGCTATTCAATTAAAACATTTTCCTGGTCGACTCTTTTATTTAATGTCTGTTAGTATGTATTAGAAAATGAATGAGAGATGTGCTACCTATAGTCCGTGATCGAGTTATCATTTGCCCGATGTCATGGTAGACTTTATGCAGAAATTCCTGCGCCCTCTCCCAGAGGCCGCGGTGCACACTGCTCAGGCCGCACACCGAGGAGAAGGCCAGCAGCGGGCTGTACAGGAACAGAGTGAACAGACTGCCCCGCTGACACTGATCTGAACAGGGCACACACAGATGAAAACAGTACATCACACACATATTCTCTCTATCGTTCACACAGAAACTCAGCTAAACGCTGCCGTGATTAAACGCCATATTATATTCCAAACCACATCAAGCATTATTTCTGAAACAGTGTGGAGCTCAAACACTTTCTTTCTCACAGGTTTACCACAACATGAGAGAGTACCTTTTATATCCGGCTTCTTTACACATACTCTCAGTACAGCGTTAGCTCTGAGTGTTAGCGATGCTTGCTAATGTAAACACAGACCATATTACTTCCAAAACAGGTTGCACATTGTTTCTGATACAGCACATAGCTTGACATGTTCTTTATTCAGGGTTTACCGCCAGAACAGAGCCATTGTTTGTATTATTTATACAACAACTTTACTCTAAGTCCCTCCCGTAGACATCCTGCTGAATACACAGACACACAGCTGAGGGAGGGGATTCAGCTAGCGTCTGTATATGGAGACGATAGGTTGGGACGTGGGGGGGACGTTGCCAAGAGTTCAACGTAAAGCCAGCCCACATTTTGGTAATGATGTCAAGTTCTCAGAAAATCTGGATCAGCTCCGTTGTACCCCCGTTTTGAAAGATGTGGGTAAGGAGGAAAAGAGAGAGGGTTGTATTTTCTGACACTTTGTGAGTCTCCTTACACACCGGGGACACATATTTATGTATAAAATACATCCAAAAAGTGCATTTTGTATAATAGGCAACCTTTAAATGGTTTCTGTATTCTGTGGGATATAATTCTGTGTCAATGTGTAAGATGGGTGTAACGTAATCGTACTATGGATGTAAAATTGGGGCAATAACAGTATAATATGGGTATAAAAAAGATGTAATTTTGATGTTATACGAGTGTCATATGGGTGTAGTAATGGTGTAAAAAGAGTGTAATATGGGTGTAAAAACAAAGGTGTAAAGTGGGTGTAATAATAGTGCAATACTGGTGTACTAATTGTGTAATATATTGGTGTTATACGCTGGCGTTAATGTTGTAATAACAGTGTATTATCGGTGCAAAATAGAATAAATATGGGTTAACAATATAAAAATGAATAAGAAAATAGCAATCAATTATTTTCCAAATTATTTATACGTGCTTGCCCATTTAAGTGAAAGCAATTACACATAAAAGTCCACCTAACAATGTGAATACATCATAAAAATAAGAACACACTGCAAATGGAAAACCAAGGCGTATGTTAGCACATAAGGGCTGATTTCTTTATCAAGGTGTGTGTTTCATTACGATGATGTAAAACTGTCCGCTTTGTTAACTTATATCAAATGCCTGGTTTATATTGTATATTTGTACCTTTGTCGACCACCATGAACACGCACACACTGTAGTTGTTTTCACTCAATCACCAAAGCAGGATTAATCAGTTGCTGAAAATAGTCTACATTTAACACATTTCCACCTGTCTAGATAAGGTTTGATAACTAAGTTATGTAACTAACTAACGTATTTGTTTTTGTCTGGAATCTCGACCCTCTTGCTCATATAGACACATTTCTGATTGGATGGTGAATCAGAAAAGCCAGAAAAGCATTGCCTGGCTCGCATACTGCAAAATGTGATCAGATGCACAAGGATATCCTGTGCATGGAATGCTATATATTTTGGATGTACTGAATGTTCTTCTGGCATACGAGAGTTGTTGACAGTAAGAGTATATAACATATATCATCTGCTCTATCATTTAGTGAAGTGTTGATGTAGTGACACACACCTTGCACACTCTTGGGATATACAGTAGGAGATAGTAGGCACACCAGAGGCTGGCCAAACAGATTTGTGAAATGCTATAAGGAAAAAAACAAAAGACAAAAAAGTCAGATTAATTATAAGAATATACATTTACGGTCAGATCATTCATTCATATACACAATAGGGTTTTTAATCCCCCCAACCCAATAATATAAACATTCAGAGAATCATAAAATATATGTGATTATTCACATTATTTGGAGGCTTCGGTGGATGTGAACAGGGAGTGCAATAATGCACATATTCAGTTGGGTAGCTGTGGGCTTCAACTTATCCCCGTGGTTTTCTTTGCCTACATTTGTTCATATTTGACAAATTGATACCATTGAAAGTATGCTCAATGATTTATAAGCTAATCCTGTATGTAGGGTACACTTGGATGTAAAGACGACTTCACTGGATTACTCTGATACTGAAGAGAACTTAAACACATGATAATGGTCAGGAAGTTTTATGGGGTAGGTTATAAGATGATGATATCAATGGGAAGTGATAAGTCACACTGAATCTAAACATGTGTGTCAGGTCTCAGGTGACTGAGAAAAGCTGTCGGAACATGTTTACGCACCTTGTAGGATTTGCTGTTTGTAGAATCCACAATTACAAAAAGTGGTTTCCGGGTGAAAGGGAATAAGTCTCCTGGATGAAGGCTGCAACATCACAACAGGTACATGTCAGGAAGCTTCTGCTGGCTACATATGGTTATATTATATCATTAACACTATTATTACCACAGAGTGTGGGCAGCACACATCTGACTGAATCAGATCTGATTCAGACTTAGTCCCAACATCAAACAGAATGTATTCTTGGGTTAGGTCTAAAGCAGCATTCTTCTCTTAAACATGGACACATATTCAACTTTTCGGCTTTCCAAAATGTTTCTAAATCAACATCTTTAAGAATTAGAATACATCTATAAAACAAATCAATAATCACCAGTGCATTTCTTTCTGGGCCTGATTCCTCTTCTGCACCGTCTCTCCGTTCACCACATCTCGATTTGTGTTTGTGAGAACTCCTCCAAAGTCATATGGTCCTGCAGGACACATTTGAATAAGACACGAACACACGATAAGAATATCAAATAAAGCTCATAGCTTTCTACTCAGTGATTGCTTTTTAAAGACGTGATGCATTCGAATGGGCGTCACAGTTATACAGTTTAGTGGCAGCTTTATGAGAATAACCCTCCTGTTTTCTGGGCAGACCTTATGGAGATAATATTCTGTGATTACAGGATTTAGCGCTACGATATCAGGAAAGTGTTTCAGATATGGAGAGAAAATGTTGATGATAGTTGAACCGTTCTTATTGTAACTGTGAGCCTTCAGTTACAGTCGTGAAAGTCAAAACAATCATTAACTATTTCTCCCCATATGAAGGGACATGCTGCACATCTGCATTTGTACAACATCCAATAGGATTGCCCTCTTTCTGCAATGACCTGTGATTGGTCAAATGCCCTGTTGGGTGGAAGCTTGTCTAAAGACTAAAAAGAGCAGAAAGATGTAGAATTGAAGCTTTCTCTCAGATCAATTGAGTTACAATATGACGAGGTAATTATGACATTTAAAAAAAGAAACCGCCAACCCCAGCTTTAAGGTACAACAACGCAACGTTTTGTAAACTTCTGTTAAACTACCTGACCATTAAGTGGTATCAAAGTCAATCAGGAGAACCAGCTTTGCTTTACATGACTGTCAGATCCAAGTACAGCTTCCTGACTTTATGTATGGGATTCATGACATTATTAGCTTCATCATTTCTTTTTGAAATCTCTCAGCATCAGTGACTTCTTTTGCAATTGCAGTCTTTATTAAATAATAATTATAAGAGGGAGGAACAACCCCTCCTACATTTTTGCAGCAACTTTTCATTTTACATTATTAGAAAGTGAATTGTGTTCGTGTTTGATAAGGTCGGAAAGAGCAAAACATGAAACCAATATTTTCAGATGTAGCCTGTCTGCTATGGACGCAGCTAAGAGGCTGAATGCTGTGCCAAGAATAACACAACGCACCCATTCAGACAACCTTTGCCTGTTAAGTTGTCAATGTGAATTATATATCATTTAACATTATGTTTAAAATATACATTTGTATTTATCATTTCAGAACACATAAGTAAGATTATGAGTTGTGTTCATTTAGTTACCTTCATAATCGGAATGTCCGGTGGGGAACACTCCGGTCGCTGACAGGTAGACGAGCAGAGCGCTGTTGGCAGGCAATTCCTAAACATGAGGGCAATGAGAGAAAAAAGATAATGTCGCTAAGTATACTTTAGATGGAAGGGCTAAATGTACTTTCACTGCTGACATGAAATTGTTGTATTAAAATAAAAGAATAATGGGCAGGAGAAAATCTAACCAAATATTATTACCAACTATGAGAATCTCCCCCCAGCTGTAAGAAAACATTCAATAAAACTAAATAATAATCTGCATATACACCGTATCATGTGGTGAATATACGTGACAGATCGTGGAGATATTGTACGTTTTAACACAGACCATTAACTTCAGTAGTATTTAACCCAGAAGGTTATGAATGGAGCGAAGACTGACCTTAAAAGAGGCAGACAGGAAGGTATAAAGCTGGCTGAACGTGGGCTTGTACAGCAGATACTTGTGAGGGTTTTCCCTTTTAGCTGGCTTCTCATTGGGCTCCTGCGGGGAAATGTTTTCAACAATTACTGTTCAAAATGCATTCCAACATTTCTGTATGCTTGGCAGGATAGTTAGTCTGGAGGAAATGACGTGTTCTTCACGTTTATAATCCGTAATCAGTCAGACACCATTGGCCACAGTTGAGTAGAAGTGGGGATGCAATATTATTTGATTTCAACCATTTTTCCTCAACTTTGTTCTTTTTTAATTAATGTATTTAATCTATTCATGTATTTGTTATTGTTTTTATTTTTTTGGGGGAGGAAGTGACATTTTAAATGTAGTGTATTCAAACCCCCACTCATTCAGTAAAAATAGACTTATATAAAAGAGGAGAAAAAACATTGGCCAAAGTTGTAAGGGAGGGGACACACTGCTGAGGGGCCCTGGGACACACTGCTGAGGGGCCCTGGGACACACTGCTGAGGGGCCCTGGGACACACACTGCTGAGGGGCCCTGGGACACACACTGCTGAGGGGCCCTGGGACACACACTGCTGAGGGGCCCTGGGACACACTGCTGAGGGGCCCTGGGACACACTGCTGAGGGGCCCTGGGACACACACTGCTGAGGGGCCCTGGGACACTCTGCTGAGGGGCCCTGGGACACACTGCTGAGGGGCCCTGGGACACACTGCTGAGGGGCCCTGGGACACACTGCTGAGGGGCCCTGGGACACTCTGCTGAGGGGCCCTGGGACACTCTGCTGAGGGGCCCTGGGACACTCTGCTGAGGGGCCCTGGGACACACTGCTGAGGGGCCCTGGGACACTCTGCTGAGGGGCCCTGGGACACTCTGCTAGGGGTTCTGTTTATTAAATACCTCAGCATACAGCTTTATTGTCTGGCAGGAAGTCAAACTTCACACACACTGATGTCATTGTATGTGAACCAATCACAAACAGGCTTTTGATAAAAAAGGCTTATCCACATATTCTGTGAGAATATAACAGAAAGTAAGACTCTTGAGTGAATCTTTAGCTAATGGCTTTTCTCTTTATGTTGTTTAAACAATAATTCACCAGAAACACAGCCTCACAGAGCCCTCTCTTCAGACCTGACACTCACCAGCGCTCCCTGTTTGGAGGTCTGTGTTGCCAGGTTGACAGGCTCCCTCTCCAAAGCTTGAAGCATGCGGAACATATCGATGGTTAACTCACTGAATTTCACCTGAAAAAATAAGGAAACAACACTGGCATTACCTTACAATACAGAGAACTGTGGAGAATTATATTTTAAGCATTGGGGTTTTACAGATGAAATAAAAGTTCAGGCTTAGAATGGGAGGATGAAACCCTCTTTAACTCTCACACATACATGCACACAGCACACAGTGACATTTGACCTCTGCATTTAACCCATCCTAGTACTAGGAGCAGTTTGTTTTAGTACACAGAGAGTAGTTTGTAAGTTAAAAAGAAATGAAGAATTTCAAATGCGGTGTTGATCCCGATGCTGTAAACCAGAGGACAAAAGCACCACATGGCAGGAGTCATATTAGCGGGCCTGGAAAATGTTCCTACAGTTGTCATGTCAACATGCTGTATAACTGATTAAACAACCAGCCATGTGAAGTATCAATTTTACATTTACATTTTTTTGTCGATGTCTGACATATTTAAACTGATTAATAAAGTTGAAAAAAAAAAAGATATATTTTTCAAATCAATCAGTTGGCAGTCATGGAAAGGTACTTAGTACATTAACTCAAGTACTGTACTTACACATTTGAGGGACTTGTACTTTACCCGAGTATTTTTATTTTACACTAATTTATACTTCTACTCCACTACATTTTGGAAGCAGATTTTTTGTTCAAATACATTTTCCCAACAATACTTAAATACTTTGACTTAAGAAGCATTCACTTTAACTTGAAATTGAGTATTTTTACAGTGTGGTATTAGTACTTTTACTCAAGTAAAGATTCTGACTACTTTTTTCCACCACTGTCAGTTTGAAACCCCTACAGGCCTGGACTACGGCTGCTCAACAGGAGGAAGCTGGTCAATGCAGAAGTTCTTGTAAATCACATGGCAACAAACACCGCCAAGTGTTTCTGTCCTGTCGAAGAAAGCAACAGTAAACTAAATATTAAACAATGATTTCCTTTCTGAATGACTGAAGAGGAATTATCCCTTTGAGCAGCACATGGCAAGCAGCATCTATCTATTAGGACATGCATATCTAGAGAATCCCCCCAGACCCCCCTTCTGGGGTTGGGTTTTCAGCATGTGGGCCTTTTTATACAGTTCAGCTTTGATTCCATCATCTCATTAAACCTTTTTTAAAAGCATACTTTAGTTCTGTGAAGGGATATATGCACTGTACTTCACTTTCATTCATATTGTATGCTGAAAAGCGTATATATATATATATATATATATATATATATATATATATATATATATATATATATATATATATTACAGCACCATTTTTTGTTGAATAGATTTGAGTGGTTCAAAATTTCGGGTCGCGATTTATTGACAAAGGAAAAAGTGGGTCCCGGGGCCGGACCAGCTGAGAACCACTACTCTAGGGGAAATGGGTTTTTAATATTGTTTGTTTGAAAGCCAACAAACTGTCTTCTTTAATAAACTGCTCCACAACAGTATTGATGTGTAAGAAGTGTGAATTATAATTAGTGGGTTAAAACCTGGTTGTTACAGTTTCCGATGATGAGTGCATCTGCAAGCACAAGCTGCCCCACCACCATGCCTTGCTCCAGCGGGGGCACACTGCCCTCCAGCAGACGGTTGCTGTTGACAACCACAGAACTGTTGTCGTTCAGAACTACCACTGGATCTGCCTGTTTGGTTAAAAACAGAGGAAAACAACAATGACCCACAACAGACAACTCACTCCAGCCAGGTGAAATGTTGCATTGATGTGTTACCATCAGTAACAAACCATCAGTCTTGCTCTGTAACAGGTTAAACAGTTATGAGATATTAAGATAGGCTAAATACAGAACTAAAGAAACCTCAGGAAAATCTAATCAAACATGGATAATAAAAGAGACAACATTGACAGTTTCATTTGGAGGTCAGTTACCTCCACAAAAGCTGCCACTTCCTGTAGAACCAGGTTCCATTCCAGCTGGTCCTCTGTGTTAAACCTCTGTGTGTAATCTTCAATTTCCTCAGATAACTCCTGCAGGTAGCAAACACACATACATTTCAAAGAATGTCATGAAAGCTACAAACACTTATTTTATAGTTTTAAAGTTGGACTTCTGCTTGACTCACAAAGTAAGATCTAGTACAGGTTTCATATGGCAGTCTCACTCGCCCAGTATTCTAAATGTCTAAAGTGGAGCCTGCAATCAGAGTTTGGTTTGTGAAGCCAGTGTATTTGTTTTGATGTCTGACTAAGAGAAACACTCCCCATATTCTCTCTTTTCTATGAACAACAGACGTTTTGTTTGATCCACTTGGCAGGATGAGCCGCTCATGCTGGGTTATAATGAGGAGGGAGGGGGGTTTAATGGGTGAGGGGTTTCTAGTGTCACATGAGGAAGAGAAGGACAATTCTTACTTAATTACCCAAATTCAATCTGTCAGTTCTGTCCTAGCCCCAGCCCTTAGCTTAAAGTTAGCATGGACCTCCACAGCATTGGCAAATGTAATGGCCCCCTCCACAGCAAAGGACCCCCAGTCCCATTGATGGGGAAAGATAATTCCCCTAAGCAAGTACTTTCAGTGTTTCCTTAGCTTTTTTGCCAAGTGGATACAACTTGTCCCCCCACTGCCACCTCCAACACACACAGTTGAAAGTGGAGATAAGACCACTGGCCCTACCTACCTATTAACAGAGCACACACACCTGGAACAGCTCACTTCAACCCTGAAGGAAATCAGGACCCTCTCAATAAAACCTGCTCTCCTCTCCTGCACCACAGCATGCTACTGCTCTTTACAGCAGCCTGGTAGACCCCCCACAGCAAGAGAACAACTGGAAATGATCAAAGTGCACCATGTTCTTTCTTCTGTGTGTGTTTCATTCCTTTCTTTTCTGTTATTTGTTAGTATTACTGATGTTTGTTGCAACTGCACTGGTTCCCCATGTGGTAAATGATTGTGTGTGATTTGTTCCATTTACTTTCTAACATCCTTTTGGCTGTCCATATCCCATAGTGAGACACTGAAAGGAAGTATTTGAATGATGAATGATATAAAGATGCAGAAATGTGTCCATGCTCCTCAGGAGTTTATCACTTAGCATGCTATAGTTAAGGAAAACTGAATGACATACCTTAACCAAAACTTTGACTAGGTCCATCTTGTTCAGCAGTAGACAGACGACTATGTAGCGAGCATAATATCGAAGCTTCTTCACTACTAACTCCGGCCTGAGGGAAGATAAGTCAATATTACATTTAGGTCTCAGACAAACCCACGTTAAAGAACACCAACATTTGGATTTCTTCGTTGACACTTTCCGACGTCTGAAGATCACAAATAGTTGTTTTCCGGCACAAACCTGATCATCTTAGTTTGCCATAAATATATGATCTAATCATCAACAAACCCCAAGAGCACATCCAAACCAACATCAAATGTATCAACTTCAAATGAATGTGTATCATTCCTGATATATACTACAGTGGCCAGTTGTTTCAAGAAATTACTTTTGTAAAATCTACTTTTACATTCACGACATCTTTGATAGGAACCAACACGAAAACAACATTCACCTGGAGGGGTTTGTTTTTCTCTTCTTCTATATATTATCTAGTTGGTTTATTTCTCAATTTGTACTTCCATTTCATTCATGGATTCACCTCTATTCCTGTTTCCTCTCCTTTCTTCCTTTCCTAGTTGGGATTTAGGAGCCGTTTCTTTTCATAATTGTTGTAGACAGGTGTTTGAACTCTTGCTCAACTTATAAGGGTTGAGTTCTTTCCTGCAGGTATGTATGCATGTGCAGTTTGACTTTATGTAAACCTTTTTTATTACATGAGATGTGTATACACTGTGTATATATACACATACGTGTGTATGTTTTGAATCACAAAAACAGTCAACTTTCAAACAATAAATGTCCAAGCTGTTTACTATAAACTAGGCAAAGGCATCTACTTCCTGATATTGAGACTCACAGCATTCTAAGTAAATATTGTTATACATATTATATAAATATATATAAATATTGTAACAGTGTACCTGTCCTCTTTGTTGACCTGGAAGTAGTAGGAGCGCTGGCGGATGGCTGAGTAGAAGGAAAAGGCCTCGTTCAGGTAACTCGTTTCTGAGGTACGAAGGCTGTCAATCAACATCAGAAAGGTGGATTACTATCTCTGTGTAGCACTCCAATTTCAAACACATTCATAACATTTCAATCACTCTCAGCTGAGTGTTTTTTCTACCACACCCTCTTCACTAAGCCAGTGTCAGTGGGTGTTAGAGGATCTGAAACAAAATGAAATATTAATAGTGGATTTGCCAATAATGTGTCATCAGAGCAGCGCTGTATTGTGGAAGAAATGTTTTTTACTGAAGTTATGTTCCTAAAGTAAAGCTAATAGACCCTGTAAATGCGACATGAAAATGACAAAGACAATAGAGAGTATATTAGGCATATTTGATATTTACTGTCATTTACAACAGAAGATGACTTTGAACTGAGAGGCAGTCGGAGAAGATCATTTTCCATACAACTAGTGACCAGTTAAAGTTCCTGTGCCAAAACCTGCCCCTTACAATCTCTGGTAACCTATACAACTCCGTGAGTTGGCCATGATGATATGCTGAAGAGAAATCGTTGTTTATACATTAACACATTTTATTTAGGTTAATGTCAGTATATGTCAGAAAAGTGGACAGTACCTGTCAGACTGGACCATTTGAAATTCTAAGTACAGGAACATTGGTGAATGCCAATGAATCTGTTAAATCAATCGAACCTGCCACATATGAACAGATCTGATGAGTGGTTCTAGCATGAGACCCGGTTTGTGTATCCTTGATACCTGATGAACATCCTGAATGCATTTCCTTCCTCATTAAATATGTTCTGCATTATTTGCATCCATGTTGTTTTTGGCCCAAGTATGCTTTCTGGGGTTTCCCTCTCCTGTAGTGTGTTCCATAGGTTTCTGTGGTGGTCTGCAGAGGCTAAAATCCCTGTATTCCCTCCAGAGGGAGATCTGTTCCTACACCCTTACCCATCCACCTTTTACTAATACCTTTTTACGGACAGTGAGACAGTGCAAGCACTTGGTGATGTGCACAGTGGAGACATGGATAGACTTACTAGTAGTGGTAGTAAAGCTGTCCAATTTTAGAAGCAACCTCTCCAATCTGCCATCTCTTCAAACCATACCGGGTGTCCAGAACCTGCCTGTCAATAAATAAAAACAAACAACACTGAGCAGTGAGTGTGACAAAAGACCTTTTGACAGTTATCACCCTATGTGTCTTTTGGTGTATTTACTAAGAGACACATACACATTTAATAGAAATAGGAATATGGGGAACACCAGTCCTTACAACTGTGTGTAAACCCAGCTAGGGTTTCAAATGACTTCATGAAACACCCAATATGTTTTGCTTGGAAAATTGAAGTGATAAAATATGAAATGGGTTGGGAGTAACAGATTATATGTAACTGGATAATGTAATCAGAATACAAAAAAAAAAGGTATGTGTAGGTATTCAAAAACGGATTTAATCAGATTACTGGTACATTCTTTAAAAATGGGGATTACTAGCAGGAATACAATGTTACAAAACATTTAACAACAAATAAAGAGATATATAATATATATATATATATATTAAAAAGGTAGACATACTGCCTGAATTTTCTTTTTGGTTTTAATTTTGACTTTCATTCTTTTTTTTATATTTAGTTTTTTAATGCAGTAAATAGACACCCTATTTATCAAAATAAAACTGTGTTAACTTTTAATTAAAGTTTTAAACTTAAAAAGCTATAGTATTCTGTAGGATTTGCAACTAAATAAATTGTTATAGTATCCCTCCCAACCCTGAAGATGGAGTAACCTGTGCTGCTGCTGGAACTTCCACAGCTTAGTGTACACGTCAAAGGTCCGTCCGAAGTAGGACTGCCACTGCTTGTGTCCATACTGAGGGAGGTCTCTGCAGCAAAGAGCACAATAAGGTTCAGAGGAGAGAACAGAGACACAGTCACATACCCAACATGTTTAAATCCTCTCAGCTCCACAATCAACCACTCTGCTATCAAAGGAACTCTCAGCGTTTGGGACAGCTGTCAGCAGTGACTGTGCTTCAGCTGCTCTGCGTCTGGAGGCTGTTCAGGCGTTTTTACGACACCCTACTCATGATCAAAATAAATGATTTGCACATAAAAGAGAATCCTTTCAAATACCTAGCTTAGATTCATTTACATTGACAGTTTGGAGAAGTTTAATTCTCATTTTGCCCATTGTAGAACTCATTTCCCAGTTTCAAAAAATATTCTTTGGTTGTTCACAAAGTCTGGCTCCCTCCTCGGATATTATGTGAGTGTTTCATTTTTTCAAAGGATGGATATGATACCAATGCCAATTCCTTGCCAACCATGTTTTATTCCCCCACCGCTTGAGTCTCATCAGCATCCTTTTAATAAGGGTTTGAAGTTTTATATTTAGAGAAGTAAATATTATTTTAACTGTGCTATTGAACCCTCGAGATAAAGACTGTCTCTTTAGCCTTACAACATCTCATAGAAAAAAATGACATTATTTAAGAATCAAAATAGATAGAGAAATTAAACTAAAAAAAACAATCATCAGAAGGAATTATGGAAAAATGTAATTGTATTCATGATGAATTTCTTAATTATTAAATGTTTAAATGGCATGTCAATTAATCTGAGATGGCAGTGTATATAAGTAGGACAGTGGAGCACACAGTAATCATATCAATGGTTTCAATAGGGCAGCAATGCACAGCTGATCGTTGTTTCAATTAAATAATCACAATAGGTAATTTTGGAGAAACCAGCTCGAGTGCGCTAGAATTTGAAAATACACAGCCGGAAAAAATCTGCCACTTCCTTACAGAGCCCCTCCTCCAACACACACAAACGCGCACATGACCAATGAGGGCACGAGATAAGTTTGTGCACAGATGGAAGGCTGACAGGCAGGTAGGCCATCCAGTTATTTTAGCCGGGCCGGCTCAGATGATTGGTCGTGCTTTTTACAGTACTACGGCTTCCACAGATGACATTTTCTTATGGATTTTTTGTCAAAGCACTTCAGATATTCATTGCTATCGGGATGTTAAGAGCATTCCATGGAATATAACAACAAGTGGATCTCGAGCCGGTTTCTCAAACTTACCTACCCCACCTTTAATGTATCTTGCATAAATAAATGCTATTAAAGAAACTGAAGTGCCACTTAGCCAATAAAGAATAGATACAATTGTTTGGGTAGATATTTAACATCACAAAAATTAAAGATATATATATATTTTAATTTGACCCCTTTAAATTCCGACAGTGAAGCCATTAGTGTCTTAAAGGAGGCTGCAGCGTCTCCGAGTTAGAGCCAGAGTTAATATAATGTACTAGCTGGTTGCAGAGGAAGAACAATTACGCTCAAAAGATTTTTAAAAACATGCATAGCCATATTCACAGGGTCACAGCTAGGGTACAAGGTTGTTTTTAGAGGAAAGGAAAATGAAGCACTGATTGAACTTAAATATAATAATAATGATCAGAATGGGTTTCTGGCTCTCTCCAACACAGAGCGGTTGTGATGTGAAGAGCTTGAGTTTGATGTGCAGAGAGTATTTTAAACAAGAAGCATCATTTTTGCAAAACCCTTGACTTGGTTCAATGCCAACATTAAAATAACTTTTACATTATTTACTGTCTGTGAAATGCTGGCTCCTGTGTAAATATATTCATGGGTGTAGTAATACAGTATCTTATTATGACATTGGATCAGGCTCCCAAGTTAATGGTAGTAATAAAGACAGAGAAGAGCTTTAGAAAGGGTGGTACTGTTAATAAACTAACATAAATGATACATTTTGTATTTAAGCTCGGTCTAATTGTATCCAACACAGTGTGGCTTGTGTTGGTGCTGGAAGTAAGTCCATCCTGCGCTGCAATATAAACAACGTGTTTAGGGGTAGTGAAGTGGAATCCAGCCATCCCGACCTACAACTGGCACTGTGAGTCAATGGACGATTACAACATGCAGTCCAGCAGACAGGACACAACACAGGAAGTAGAAACTGACCTTAGCCCATTGAAGAGTTGTTTAGACTTGTCCAGGAGATAGCAGAAATCTGTGACAGTCTTCCTTTCGCCTAATGGAATATCATCCTCATTCTCAGCCCCAGTCATGACACTGACTTTTCACAACTAAATTACAAACAAACACAAATACTGTATTTACAATGAAGAAAGATCCTGCATTAAAAAGATACAGGTTAGTAAGGTTTTTTGTTTTTTAAATGTTAAGAAATATTGGAGTGCAGCACTTGGCAACTCAGCCAAAGTTCCACCACAAATGTGAACTACTTGTGATTCTTTAACGCATCAAGCTATAAGATAAACTTCAACCATTTTCACAGGCAAGCTATTGCCACTTAACAGACGTTGCTGGTGCCCTAATTAAATATGAACAGAAATGAGAAACTATGGAGGAAATGCGTCACATGGTCACCTTTTTTAGGTTGTCTTGGGCTGTCCCAGATTCACTCTCACAGTGGCTGCAACCTCCACTCTGATAAGACTGATGTTCAATCAGGTCAAGGCAGCACGCAGTCAGGTCACAATGTTCCACTAATGCAGGGCCTTTTGAAAAAATAGCTTATTCCGCTATGGAAATGAATGATGTTAGCTTCATGGATACTACTTTTGGGAGATGTGGGTGTCTTTTTGACTATATATATATATATATGCCTCTATCTATCTATCTATCTATCTATCTATCTATCTATCCATCTATCTATATACATACATGTGTATGTGTAGTATAGTATAGTTTACTTCTTACGCATTTACCTGCACATTGGTCACTTGCAACATTATCTTTCTGTACTTTTCTTCTTGCACAATTCTTTCATTGTTTTATTGTTTCTGTCTTATATATATTTATGTTGCATTGTTGAAGGAGACTGGGACTTAATATTATCATTGCCATAAATATACTGTAGCTACTGTGCATATGATAATAAACAGTGTGGCATATCTGAGTAACACACTGTTATTTGAGAACTGTCAACATTTCCTGATTTATTGTTTCATTAAGAATAAAAATATATATTTTTTAGACATCTGAAAGATCTAATTCAGTTATACAGAAAGATTTTCTCACGTGAACATTACAGGTCGTTAGGGCTATAATGTTAGTGAGATGAAGAGAACATAAAACACAGAGCTCTGAGCCCTCAGAGGCATGTCACTACAGACATGCATTACCAAGAGCACGATCAATCTAAAGCTGGTGCATAGTTTCTCAATGATTATCTTACGTTAGCTTACTTGGTTGTTATACAGGTATGTTGACAGCAATTAACTCGGTAACATTAACCTACATGACGTTAACTAGCTACCAATGACACCATTGGGTCGTGAGCCTAACATACCCATTGCTCTGTATCTGACGGTAACCTGTTATCGTTGAGCCAGCCAGGAGACCACTCCATTAACGCCATGACAAAATACACACCTGGATATTAATGTGTGGATAAGAAAGATAACCAGCTGTAGCATATATGGGTCAGTTATAGAGGCAGGTTACAGGCTGGCTGCAGCCGCTAGCCCCTCCGCTTGTGTAATTCCCATTCTCCTTACCTCCCGCCGGTGCTGCTGGAGAGGACCGCGGGATGGAGCTCAGCACTCAGTCACAAGCTGCCTCGAGCTGTGCAGGTGAAGCGCGCCTTTCTGGGCATCTCACTGTGTGGACCTGACACTGGACCACGGTACAACAAGCCTACACCCCGCAGCGTGGCTGGCACCGCTGTCTGTTAATGTCTCTGTGAGAGAGGATGTAGTCCTGTGACAGGTGAGGAGCAGGAGGAGCAGGAGGGGCAGGGGCAGCCGCGGGCTCCGTTCCACTATAACTGGCTAGCTACTTCCGGGTCAACATGTTACAATCACAGTAAAGGTTACATCACGACAAGACTGACTTTATATTCTAAAGTTAAGCTTTGATGGCAGAGCAATAATACAGTATGAATATAAAAACTGAATCAAAATAGAATGTGTTTTTTAACTGAGCATCCCATAAATCGCTTTATTCATTCATACATTTTAAACAAAATGATTCCTCCACTTCTTGTTCTTTGGTGTTTTACGACAGCCGTCATCAGTTGTGTTGCACTGCTGCCCCTGCTGGAACTATCTCATCACTGAGCCATCTTTTTGCTATACCAGTGTATCTCTGAAAGAATTTCTTAATTTCCGTACTTTAGTATTGAATACCTCTTATTTAATATATAAATGACATTGTGTTAACCCCACTGTCCTCTCCCCTGCTTACTGTACTTTTACTCTACTTTGTAAAGAATAAATATCACTAGACCCCTCTGTATAAGTATAACGATCCTCCATGCACTTATTTTCTATATGACAATAATATTAATTCACTTGTGAACCTTTGTATTTTTCACTGTGCCACCTGCTTTGTTTGGGTTTCTTCAACCTGTGTTCTCTGTATATTTTTTCTGTACCCTTTCTTTAATTGAGCACACTCGCCAGGATGGTCTTTCTCACCATTATGCTTCACAGCTAAATTGGGTATTTTTCTTTCTGTGACTGATGCCTTTATTAACACCTGTTTTAATCAGACTTGATTATTGTTATGTAAGGATCACAATGACCATGACCTTTCCTCTGATGCATCCAGTTTAAAGTGAGTACTTTTCATAAGGATTAATGAATAATGCTTTATTGAAATTACAAAATGTGAGCGAGTAGAACTGTTCTCTGCTACAAAAAAAGTACTGAGCTGAATCTTGAAGATAATGTCTGTTAATTCTAAATATTGCTTATAAAAGAAACTGTTGAAGAAACAACTCATCATACTATCATAAAATAATAGTATTGTAACTATAAAGAAATGAACATCTTAAAGGTCCCATGTCATGGCCATTTCTACAATCATAATTCCATTGTTGAGGTCTACTAGAATAGATTTATATTGTGCAAAGGCGTTAGCAACCAGTAAGGACACCAGTAAGGACAAACAGATGAGAATGCTGGGTGCCGTGTTGGCGGGACGTTGCGCAGCTCGCTGCTGCGAGGAGCGGACAGTGTGAGCTGGGTTCATTTCCTGCTTGCTGCGTGGGGTCTGCGAGACAGCGAGACATCGCGAATGGACGCGGGAAGGAGGGGGTGCTGAGGGTGCGGTGCGGTGCAGCCCCCCCCAAACGAGGCGTTCTGGGGCAGCATAGACAGGTCTTTTCTGTGTTAGAGTTTTACTCGCTACAGGGTGTACTTTGAGGGTTTGTGACTCTGCAGACCGTTTACATGCAGAAAAACCTTCATAACACAAGGGGACGGGTAATAACCGGAAAAGCATGACATGGGACCTTTAAAATGATGGGGAAAATGGACTCAAAACCAGATTGAAGGCTAATGCAGAAGGATGGACTGGGCAGCTGTTGATGTAGCGGGCATTAGCTGTTCAAACAGGAGTTATCTACAGTTCATTTCCTTATTCCAGGAATGCTCATCCTAGTCCAGTCTTTAAAAGGCATGAGATCAAACTGCTACAATGACTAATAAAATATATATCACTTTATTTGAACATGTATTATTGGCAGTTATCACCAGTTTAAATGTTTTATTTGCTTCAGTGGGATACATAACAGAAGAATTAAATCATTCAACATTTTCTATCATTAAAATATGAAGACATTTAAAAGGTATCATTTTCTCATTGGGTGTAGAGGAGGGTGTTTTTTCTTTTACGACAGAACATCATGAGTGGTGCAGACTGGGAAGAAGCCATGTGTTACTCAAGATGTGGTAGACCTGACGTTACCTCCAAGAACTTCTTAAAATCAGCTACTAAGTTTGAGAGATCTCCAGAGGGGGGAGAGCAGAGAGAGCTGGCTCCAGTCCTTAGAGGAAGTAGGGAGTGGTTGTTCGGGGGGGTATGACGCGCTCCGAGTCGGGCACAGCGCGGAACAGCTTGGGCTCTCGTCTGTTGACGTCCTTGAAGACCATGATGGAAGCGATGTTCCCGCAGCGGTAGCAGTAGTTTGGCGCCGACCACACGGTCACCAGCTTCTCGTCAAACATGAACTTGTAGCCTTCATGAACCAGCTGATGTGCACGGCAGATGAGCTTCAGATTGTTGATGTGCACAAACTATAACAAAACATGAGCATTACTTTCCATCAACTGGTGTTCCAGGAGTTTGCGTTTTCCATTGATTAGTTTGAAATGTTGACGACACATACCTCATTGGTAACCTTGGAGCCAAACAGCCAGCCGGCCCCTCGAGGACTGATGGCCCAGGTGTCCACGTCCTCTGGGTCCGACCACACCAGGTCACAGAAGGCGCCCTTGTGGGGGATCTCCTGGTTGCGTTCAATGGTGCGGATCTGGTCCAGTGTCTTGATGTCAGGTGAAAGACCACCGTGGACACACAGGACCTGCTCATCTATCAACTGGGATAACACATTAAAAGATGTCATTAAGAACATTTGAAAATAGAATCAGGTCGATTTTCCCTCTGAATCAATACATTTGTAAATCAGTTCATGCCAAAGTGTATGTGTTCAAACAAGGATTTACAGATCTTCATCTCTACAGAGCAGTGGAGAAGGCGAAAAGATACTAAACCAAAATCTAATTTGAGTGACTTTAAAATACAAATGAAGCCTTTTAAGTTCTCTGTTGGATGGGTTAGCAGCACAGATGTCCTGTCTACACGTCCTTCAGGTTGGACAGACTGTTTTTAGCGTTGTTCTGATGATGTACCCTTTCCCTGCACCATCTCCTCCTGCATACTCTGGCTCCATCTGATACGCTACTTAATGTACCACCAAGAAAAACAAATCACAAGTTTAACACTGTGAAAACTCTAAAATGAAATAAGTTCAACAAAAATGTTTTCAGATATTAGCTTAATTAATACGCATTAGCTATATATGGTACGTTTCATTCTCTGTGTTGATTTTGATATTATACTTATATTAACCAAAACCAGAGGGCCACTGGAAGGTAGAAAAATAAACTTTAAAAGGACGGCACTACTTGCATGGATTAGGAAATAGTAATGACCGATGTAAGCACATGGGATTTACTAAAGCACTAGTGCGGCCCCTAAAGATCTCTGTTTCATTTCATCTTTGAGAGGGAGATGATCTGTGTTTACACATCCTACAAAGACCAATCAAAGAATCAAATATCATAATGTCGCCCTTAACAGACAAAGGTTGTTCACGTTGTATGTCACCAATGTGAACGAGCCATGAAGAACTTACAGCTGCCACTGTCAGCATGTCAAACACTTTGGTGCAATACCTCCAGGCATTGGCGTTTCCATATTTTGTTTGGCACTCATCTAAAAATAAGCAGAAAATACATGATTATGAAACAGAAAACAATTGAAGACTTAAACAGTGAGAGTGAAGCATGTGAACCTACCATAAAAGCCGTACACTTGAGTTATTTGTCTGCTTTCGTGGTTTCCACGTAGAAGTGTGATACGATCCGGCCACTTGGCTTTTAAAGCTAGCAGATGTGTAAATGTCTCCAAGCTATAATATCCTCTGTCTACAAAGTCTCCCTAGAGGAGGAAAAGAAGACACCATCAATGTAGCAAACATAAAGAGCCTCCTTATATTCATTCAAAACACAACTCAGTTTCTCCAAGATACATCTTCATATCTGACACCCTGGGGAAACTTATGGGATCAGCTACTTGACATGAAAGAACTACAGAGACATTTATTTGGACCTTGTTTTCTTTTGAAAAAGCCACACTTGATATAGTAGTGAGTATTTGTAGCCAGGGCAGCAGCTCTTGGAACAGTTGGTCTTCCACTTTTGTCCAGACTCAAATATCACAACAACTACTGTTGTACCATAACATTAGGGTGTTAACTTGACCATCATGCAAGGGATATTTGGAATTTGAAATGTACATTATGGTGAACAGTAATCATGACATATTCTATATACTTTTATTACAAACAATCAGGATACATGACATTAACAATATAAATGGGCGCCTGACTGTGGTTGCTTCCAAAAAGGGTGTCAAGCCCCCAGAGAAAAATGTGTACTGTAGATATTGGGCTTTATTAATAATAATGTCATCTTGTGAAAATAAGCAAAACATCAGTCGTAACTTTTCTGCATGGAGGTTAACTGACTTAGTCAGAAATAAGGCATGAATTATTGTGGAATATTTAATACTGCTGTTACTTACCATGAAAATGTAATTTGTGTCAGGAACTTGGCCTCCAGTTCTGAAGAGCTCACAAAGATCATAAAACTAGGAACATTAAAGAGAACACATTAGCCTTGGTTTAGAAAAGAAAAAATAAAACAGAAATGTGAGAGTTAAAAAAAAATGCTTAAGTATTAGCAATATAATAAAATTCACATTTCAAAGTTTGGAATTAAACCAATTGTCTATCAAAGTAAAAGTAGGACACAAGTTAAAAAATTATCCTGTGAAATTGAAAAGACATTTGTACCCCTACTTATACATTTAGAATGTTGATGTCACTTATGACATATTTTAATAAACTGCCACTAATATAATACATTTTCTATCTCCATCAGTGAACTCAGTTTGGATGAACAAACATTTGGTAACAAGCAACGTTAATTTATCATCTTTAAAGGTGTTAAAGCAAGCAAAAGTCCAGCCTACCTGACCATGAATATCTCCACAAACAGTAACTGGAGTCGAGACGGGCTGAACATTTGATTCTTCCAGCAGTAAGTCGCATACATAGTCACATAACCTCTGTGGAAGTGAAACAGGACATGTTAGCAGTCTGACACACTCCAGCTTCATCACAGCAGCACACTCCAGGCTTACTGCTCAACCATCTTTATCTCAAATAAGACCCAAGCAGCTCCTGGAAGGATATGCATTTGGCTTTATAGTCTTAAACTGAGATTTGGCACAATCCTTTGCATTGTATTAAAACTATTTTTTCGATCAGTCTATCAAGTATGAGCTCAAAACCTGTCCTTCTAAAGACAGAGTGCTACAAAGACCATTAACCAATATTCCCATACAGTTCTTGACAAATTCACTGTATAATGCCTGGTTTTCATATTCACATCAGTGTTCTTTTATTTACATTGTAGGTATAGCACAGGGCCGGTCCTTAGCATTGGCGTTATAGATGTTCGCCTAGGGCGCCAGATCTGGGGGGCGCTGCGCTGGCAGCTCTGGGAGGGGGAAAACATTTTTGACCGTTGGTGCTCATCCTAATTTTCGGCCTTGATGTAACAATATTCATAATTAAGTAAAGGTAACACCCTTTTCACCCCGGTTACACTTTTCATTTGCCTTGTACGATGGGCGCTGTAAGTGATGAAAATGGGGGATGTTGGCTTATCTGGCGCCCGCAGCTCACAGCCAAAGTGCGAGTGAGCGTGGGAGCGAGGTACCGGTTTTACAGTATAACTAGAGTCATGACAACTGGCGGCATTCTATTATTTTCGTCACATGAATCCGGGGCGTGTACATTGAGGACCCATTGTTGACCAGGATATAAACATTTTGATCGCCTCGTTTGTCGTTTACATTCATCTTTTGCTATATCTGCCTACATAGGATCACTTTGATGCACATTCAGTACTCGTATGTGAGGTTGTGGGTGAGAGGTCGTTATCCTGACGCTTACAGGGAGGTAGCGAAAATGACAAATAGGTGACTGTGTGGATGATGCCTGTTCAAAACATTGCAAACTTGAATAAATCATTTAAATTATATATTTGTGTCCGACTTTCATTTGTACATCGTTCTTAATGTGATGTATAGTAGCTTTGATAGCTGTCCATACCTTCAGACAGCTTAAAAGTAAAACACAAGTTGTTTATTCACAGCCCGAAAGCAGCATCGAGATGACTGGATCATCTGCGACAAGTTGTGATCAGCTCCGATTAAATTGTGATATAAGTTCTGTAGCTATTCTCCAGCGAGCAAGTTTTTTATGAAATACCTGTATCCCTCTCATCACAACCACACTCTACACTGTGCGGTTACACAGGAAAAAAATTACATACATGAAAATAACCTTGATGCATAGCTTGGAATGAAACAAACAAACTATCTTCCATGGCTAATACTGATATGTCACAGTAACAGTAAACCACAGGAAAGTAAGTCCAGCGGAGCACAAGTTGAATCCATATAATACGGTAGCATTTGTACATCGTTCTTAATGTGATGTCTAGTAGCTATGATAGCTGTCCATATCTTCAGACAGCCTAAAAGTAAAACACAATTATAAAAATGCTTACATGACATGTCCTTTGTTAAACATTAAGCTGTCTTTGGCTCTTTTCTGCTGTAACCAATGTAAATGTCCCCTCTGTGGGACGAATAAAGGTATTCTGATTCTGATTACATTTAACCTGTTGTGGAAACATTTCTTGATCAAATTGATACGAAACAAATGAGATAAATATTGCTGTGACACTGATGTCACATCGGGACATTAACCCTACACATTCACAGTAAACCCGGAGTGACATATGCACAATTAGAAATATGATTATGATCTGCTCAGTTAATTTAGCTGAATAAATTATATTTAGTTAATATATTCTTTATTCTTCAATTCAAAGTATGTTCAAACAAATGTAAACCAAAAAATCATCCTCATTAATTAAGTTATAAATAAGAGTTACTTTACCATTAAAGCTCAATGTTACACATGTCACATTTCAGATATGTGACACTAGGGGGGGTTTCTTGTCAGAAATGCGTTCTAGGTGGTCTAACTCTATTTAGTCTAAATTACATTCCCCTTTATTTTCCCAAAAGTAGAAATGGGTCTGGGTTCTTATAGGTTAAACGTATAGGCTTAAAGACCCAGTGAAGTGTGCGCCGGTGCATGATCTGTTATGCTAATACGTATAGTAATGACCAAAATTGTCCATTGGAACCCATATCAAAGATGTTGGAATAGCAACGAATTTGACGAGTTGGAATTTTCCGCTGGGAAATCCGCTTTCGTGGGCGTGGCTTGCGATCTACTGCGTGACGTCAGAAGATGGGCTCAGCCCAAGTGTTTACATTCACCACCGTTCATTTTGTCTCTGTTTCAAAGTGGAATTTACCAACGTTTTTGAGCGAGTATTTTATTGGAAAGTGTTTCGCAGTCGACTGGAAGTGATTGCCAATCGAGGAAACCTGACAATGGAGGCGACAGTGAAGAAAAAGGGAGGAAAAACACACGGGAAGCGATGCATTGCCGCTGGCTGTGGTAATGTCAATTCTGCCGAAGTGGCGATGTTTCTGTTCCCAAAAGATGAAGGTGAGTGGCTGGTGTCATTGTTTCGTAGATTCGTAGATTGTTTATGAAAAATAAAGGCCACTGTGTTTGTGTTTACTAACAAGACTATCATGGCGGCGGCAGAGCTCAAGTCGAGTTTCTCCGCCTGGAGATATTCTCACTATTTCACTTTTGTCGAGCACAAAGAAAAGAACGTTTTAGTTAAATGTAAGTTGTGTCTTGGCGGGTCAAAGATCCTATCGACTGCCCAAAACAGCAATTAAAATCTGTTGAAACATCTGCAGAAACAACATGCTGGGACGAAGCTAGTAGCTAAGACCACAGACCCAGACTCATCCGACGCCACTCCACCTCCACCTAAGCAACAGCGGCTGGATTGGCACTTTGAAACATATCTTTGTGTTTGTGTTTGTATAGACCACATTGCTTAGCAGAGTTCAGTGATGCAAATGCATGTCAAGTTGATCAACAGGTTGTATTATTCTCCGATGCAATAACAGTACTGAAATGAAGGCTACAGTATAAAGGGCATTAATGGGTGCCCTTTTTTAAGTAACTAAAAAGTTACTTTTCACAGTAACGCATTACTTTTTGGTGTAAGTAGTGAAGTAACTAGTAATTGTAACTAGTTACTGGTTTTCAGTAACTAGCACAACACTGCATGTGAACATGAATGTTGCATCATGCTATGAACAGATGAATGTATGATCAGGTGATGGCCAATCCTGTGTGTAGATCTACTCTAGATCTATGACAAAATATTGTCCTCAACTAAATTGACTTCCATGGCCACTTTCCTCATCTATCCTGTCCGAAAAAGCTGTCAAAATCAGGCTCAGACGGCCGTTCACGGGATGAAAAATGTGCGATGTTTATCTCGTCCCTCGCACTTCCTAAAAAATTATTTTAGCCATGAACAGGTAAAATTATATGTAAGAAATGAAACTGCCATTTCATTTTGGCGCAAAAAAATGCACTTCACTGGCACTTTAAAGGCATAATAGAACTACCGTATTATATGGATTCAACTTGTGCCCCGTTTATTTGTTATTGGCTATGGTAGGTTATTGGTTATGTTCACATACTTATTTGATTATTAAAATGTAAACCGATCTTTAGAGTTGTAGTCCCCTAGATCTAGTCTAGTAATTGTGTGCTCAAAGTGCACCAGATTGAAGCATTTTACTCTAAAATGTTCAAACATTTCTTCCCGGGGGGGGCATACCCCCGGACCCCCTAGAGGATGTGATGTCCACCCCCCAATTCAAACATGTTCATACAATACTGAATACATTTGAAGCCTTTTTTATATATATTACCTATGTCAATAAGTTTCTGTTTTTGTAGTGTATTTGTCTTTTGTAGAGATTTTTAATTTATTCTTTATATATTCTATAGGGGGGGGGGGGGGGGGGCGCGCCAGCTAAAATCTCGCCTAGGGCATCAAATTGGCTAGAGCCGGCCCTGGTATAGCATATGTTGTTCTTAAAGTTTGCAAGAGAGTTATTGAATTTAAGCAATTGTTTGTCTATTGATCTTGTCTGCCGTGGTTCCCATGTTTTGCCCCAACATACACACCAGAATCGCAACATTTAACTTTTAGCCAGTAGCTAGCATAAGGCATTGACAGCTAACAGCTTCCTCTTTCACTTTCCTGATGCCCATTCAAGTTTGTGGCTCAACGATCGCCCTTATCGGTAACGCCGGTATAATGTGCATAACATAACAATCCATGCTAACGTTAACCGTTAACTGCCCCCAGTAACACCTAACGTTAGCAGTTACATTAGCCGCTCATGTTCACCTAACATGTTTTAGTCACCCGTTGCTTCCACTGGTATGAACAAAACCGTAGCCTATTTTAATACAAGCCACATTTACTCACCTTTAAATCGTTTTCCGGGAGGTATTTGCAGTGCCTCGCTATGTCAACGTACTTATCAAGGTCTAAAGGCGCCATTATCAGAACGCTAAAACCAGAAGAATGCTAAAGTAGTTAGCCAGCTAGCAAGTTCCTTTTCTTCTTCCTCTTCACCGCTCCTTCATTTTCAACTTGGTCTCTCTGGTGTCAATTCAACATAAACTCAGATGACCACATCCTGTAAGAAACTTCAAAATAAAAAACAATAACATACAAAACAGTCTTTTAATAATAAATAACACTATAATCACATCAATTATGCTATGTTATGTCAATAGTGAATATAATAAGCATACATTTTTGTTTTGGAAACATTTGAAAAAAAATTACAGGAAATATTTTAACCTTTATTTCGAAAATGTCATTACAGTGGCATTATCTCGATTTAACTTGACTCTCCATTTTATGGTGTTTGGTGTACAAAGATACGCGACAGCGCCCCCTGCGGATATAATGGTAACTGACACTTACACAATAACAGCTCCTTTGTTTTTTTGACCTTTTTTATATGGTTTCGTCCTTTGGTACCCTTTCGTATGGCCTTTTTAGAATGAGCACTTGCTCCTGCAATATACTGCACATCCATGAGGCCTGGGGTTGGTTGTGGGCTCCGACCATCCTGCTGGTCTTTATCCTCCACCGCTGGGTGTAGAGGTCCTCCATGTGTGGCAGCACCGTCCATGGTGATGTCTGAGCAGTTTGCACCACCCTCTGTAGAGCCACCGTGTGAAGCTGCTGTATTATTATTATTATTATTATTATCTATGTATTAATACTGAGTTGAAAAGTTATATTACAGTCACCAACACTGAATTTGATCAACCTATTTAATTTAATATTTGTGCTGTGGGAATAATATTAATGCACATATTGTAGAGGTGTATATCTAAAACCGGAAACTTAGTAAAATATGTTAGACTTGGTAAACTTTGTTTTGTTTGCATGATACTGAATTTCCCCACGGGGATTAATAAAGGTCAATCTTATCTTATCTTATATGCAATGGAAAAGTTTTATTTGTAATAATCAGGAGAAATCATTATTTTACAAGCCAACAATAAATTGTTCAACCAGCATATCAATTAAATTATGGAATAAAATAATAAAGTAAGGGTTCATTAATTGTATTAAGTATTCATTATAGGGCTCAGCTAATGATTATATTCATTATCAATGTGTTTGCTCACTTATTTGTTTGGTCAATAAAACAGAAACCAAGAAGCGTTCTCTGGAAAACATTCCTCTGCTACAAGACTTTTAGAGGATTGGCCCTCTTCTGGGTCCGCATTTCCACTACAGCGCGGAGCTCACTGCGGTCAAGCCAGCCTCCACTTGGGAAAACGCAGTCAAGCCAGCCCGCACGCAATATTGTGGTGCGCGAATATCCTATGCATTACGGTAGAGTCCTGGAAAAACTGCCTTCAAAATAAAAGCGCTTACTCGGTCAATAACAAATACACCTAAAACACATACCAAACATATTAAATATATAATGTGATCAAACATTATTTAAAACAAACTACGTATAACTACCACATTATAAATGAGTGAATGTAAAACTTAAGGAGGACAATCTGATGCAGAGTTTCAAAATAAAATACCTTTGAAGTCTCATATATGATCTATCATCCCTCTGTTTTTAGATAAGAGTAAAACTAAAACTCTCCAGTATCAAAGACTCATTTCACTTCAGGGTGATAGCAGGACACCCCTTCTAGTCATTCAGAGGAAATCAGGACATTCTGATGTAGAGTTTCAAAATAAAAGACCTTTGAAGTCTCATATATGAGACTTCATCCCTCTGTTTTTAGATAATACAAAAACAATTATCCAGTATCAAAGACTCATTTCACTCCAGGGTGGCAGCAGGACACCCCAAATAGTCATTCAGAGGAAATCAGGACATTCTGATGTAGAGTTTCAAAATAAAAGACCTTTGAAGTGTCAGATATGAGCTATCATCCCTTTGTTTTTAGATACGAATAAAACAAAAGCTCTCCAGTATCAAAGACTTATTTCACCTCAGGGTGGTAGCAAGACACCCCAACTAGTCATTAAGAGAAAATCAGGACATTCTGATGTAGAGTTTCAAAATAAAAGACCTTTGAAGTCTCATATATGAGACTTCATCCCTCTGTTTTTAGATAAGAATAAAACAAAAACTCTCCAGTATCAAAGACTAATTTCTCTCCAGGATGATAGCAGGACACCCCAACTAGTCACTCATGAAAAATCAGGACAGGATTTTTTATGAGTGACTAGCTAGTGAGCACGCTCATGAAGCCTCGCAGCAGGGTTACTGTGCGGAGCGCATAAAGCAGACCCTTCACCCGATAGCGAGGGGTAGAGCGAGGGATCGCAGATGCTCGCGGACGGATTAAAAAAATTAAACCTAAATAGCTCGCGAATTATACTTTGGCGGCCGTTAATATACCTGGGCGGCCCTGATATAATTGTCTTTTAAATAACCTAAACTAAAGGGAACAATCTATTTGACACAGCTGAAGCTCTGGCCTTCCTTAAAAAATAACTAATTTAATAAAAATCACAGTTGTATTACACACAATGCACTGTTTTTTGAGAACAAAAATTGGTAAATAATGCACCATAATACATTCTGACGAAAGATAAAAATGATTATGAATACAAATAAAATAAAAGAAGCCTCCCGTGAGTTACTACAAGCTATAAAGTAGATTTAAAAAACGTTTTATAGAATAAAAAGCTCACTGCAGGACGTTGTAGAAATGCGTGTGTGCACCACGACAAAGGAGCCTCATTCACTTTACATTGGGCTGTTTTGCGTGGTGCTGACACGTAAATGTAGCACAATTCGTGACTCCACCACGCATTGCGGTGTTAAGGAGTCGTGGTGGAGTCACGCATTCTGGTGAGACCAGGTTGGTAAATCCACAGAGACTGTAACCAAAAGGTATCCACAGAGAAACAAAAGGAGACCAACTCATCTACAGGATTTTGAGACTGAGGATGCAGAGAACAAAGCACAAACATGCATGGATTTTTGCTACAGAGCAGTCTGTGATATCCCTCAAACCTACAATGATGCCATGGTGTCAGCAAAGTCAAGGCAGTGGAAGAATGCCATGGACGAGGAGATGCGATCTCTGGAGGAGAACGAGACCTTCCACCTCACCCAGTTGCCACCAGGTAAAAAGGCAGTGGGGGGAAGATGGGTCTATGCACTCAAAAGTGACATTGATGGATCAGATAAATACAAGGCAAGATTTGTAGCAAAAGGCTACAGTCAAAAACCAGGAACAGACTACAAAGAGACATTTTCTCCCACAGCTGATATGACAAGTGTAAGAGTACTCATGCAGAAAGCAGCACAAGAGGGACTCATTTTACACCAGATGGACGTTAAGACAGCCTATTTGCATGCACCCATTGATTGTGAAATCTATATGGAGCAACCAGAAGGCTATGAAGAAAAGTCAATAACCGGGGAAAACCTAGTTTGTAAGTTGCAAAAGTCTCTCTATGGCCTTAAGCAATCAGGTAGAAACTGGAATGCTATATTACACACATGTCTGAGTGAGAACGGTTTCATACAGAATCCAGCTGATCATTGTGTGTATACAAGAGAGAAACATGATGAAAAGGTAATCATGATTGTATGGGTTGACGATCTGATCATAGCAGCAAGCAACAAAAATGTACTGGAAGGTGTAAAGATTATGCTTTCTGACAGGTTTAAAATGAAGGACCTGGGAAAGTTGAAACATTTCCTGGGAATTGATTTTTACCAAACAGAAGGTGAAGTTAAAATGTCTCAAAAGAAATATATAGGCAAAATCCTAGAGAGGTTCGAAATGCAGGATTGCAAGGCCAGGGGGACCCCATGTGAGCCAAAACTTGAACAAACAGATGATTCTGAAAAATTGACAGACCCAACTAAATACAGAGAGGCAGTGGGAAGTTTAATTTACTTGTCCACATGCACTAGACCAGATATAGGTTTTGTGGTCAGTAAACTATCTCAGCACTTGGCTGAACCAACAGAGGAACATTGGAACACAGTAAAACATGTGTTCAGATATCTAAAAGGCACAACAGAACAGGAGTTATGCTTTAAGAGAAATGACAGAGAGGCACTAGGTCTAAAAGTGTACTGTGATGCTGACTGGGCATCAGATGCAACAGACAGGCGTAGCACATCAGGATATTGTGTCAGTCTAAGTAAAGGAAGCTCTCTGATCTCATGGAAAACAAAGAAACAACCAACAGTGGCATTATCCACCTGTGAGGCAGAATACATGTCTTTAGCATCAGCTATACAAGAATGTATCTATTTAGATCAGCTACTCAAAGGTATAGACACATACCAGTATGCACAAACAAAGGTGTACGAGGACAACCGAGGTACTATAGCCCTTGCCAAAAACCCAGTAAACAAGCAAAGGAGCAAACACATTGATATTAAGTACCATTTCATTAGGGAAACTGTAAATAACGGAAAGTTAACTTTGGAGTACTGCCCTACTGAGTTAATGATTGTTGATGTCATGACCAAGCCAGCTACAAAGCTACAACTAAAGAGGTTTGCTCAAGACGTGTTTGGCACTTAAAAGTGCACGAGTGTATTCACATTGTTAAGGCAAAAGAGAAGCCTTATTATATTGTTGTTTTTTGTTTTCATGTAACCAATAGAGTTAAGGTTGAGTGGGAGTGTTAAGTATTACTTTGTAATAGCACCCTTACTCCATGTTTAATGGTACGTCCCGTTGTGACGTCATAAGCATGATAAGCGCGGAGCGCTATATGTCTCATGTTGATTACGCAGCACTGCCATGCTGGTACATGTCCCTGAATAAATGGATGAGAGAAGAAAAATGACTGCGCATACTTTATTAGTTTAACACTGGTTTTCTGTTTTCCATCTCTTGGTGTGTTATATACTGTTAGAATAAATCCTACTCTTTCCCTCCTGTATTAAGATGTTAGACTCATTTTGACAAAATGTTTTCAATCTATGACCTGCTTTCGTATACTTCTTACTTGTGTCGTTCTAGCTACATAAAAACATTTGAAAAATCCCCTTAAGTCAATACATGTTACACCTTTAACTTGAATAAACATTTTTTTTGCTATTGCTATTTTTTATTATCTATGCTTTTGTTCTAACATTGCATTTGCTTACTTTATTTTTATTTTCATTTGGGTCATCTATTTGTTTAAAAGTTCAATTATTGCTTTCATTCACTGACAAACTGTATCATAGTTGGGGGGGGGGTGTATGTAGTTGTTCAGATGTACCGTATGGTTTGTTCCTATGGGAATGCAAACTGTCATGTTTTGAGTGATTGTCATTTCTAACATAAACATCTGAAGTAAAACCTTCAAAAATGGATGAATCAATGTTTTTCCTATCATGAGTTGTATCTGTCCCAATAGATCACATCCTGGATTTGGTTGCAGTTTACATATTACCTAAATATAGTGAAATAATTCTGAACTTAAACTTGACAGTTCCTGATTAACATATCCAAAGTGTGAAGAGTGACCTCCATGTCAGATTAGCTAAAGTGTTCTAGCTACTTTGGAGTTAGTTTACCCATAAAGACGCTCTATGTTCGGACAGTATCTCACATGGTAGATCAGCCACACATATCAGGCTGAGTCCTTACCCAACGACCCGGGTCCATCCAGATCCAGCCCTTTGCTCCATGTCATCCCCTCTCAGTTTCCCATATCATAGGTATCTCCCTAACCTAGAGGAGCTTCAGCAGGGAACATCTCTGTGGGAACTCTCATATCCACAGTTTGGATCACAGTGGATATGGAGAAGGGAATTTAGTTTTATTGCATTTAAACACCTCTTCCGTCAACAGAGGTGGAAGAAGTACTTTTTACTTAAAGGTGGGGTAGGTAATTTTGGAGAAACCAGCTCGAGTGCGCTAGAATTTGAAAATACACAGCCGGAAAAAATCTGCCACTTCCTTACAGAGCCCCTCCTCCAACACACACGAACGCGCACATGACCAATGAGGGCACAAGATAAGTTTGTGCACGAGATGGAAGGCTGACAGGCAGGTAGGCCATCCAGTTATTTTAGCCGGGCCAGCTAAAATGATTGGTCGTGCTTTTTACAGTACTACGGCTTCCACAGATGACATTTCTTTATGGATTTTTTGTCAAAGCACTTCAGATATTCATTGCTATCGGGATGTTAAGAGCATTCCATGGAATATAACAAAAAGTGTATCTCGAGCCGGTTTCTCAAACTTACCTACCCCACCTTTAAGTAGAAGTAGCAATACATCAGTGTAGAAATTCTCCATTAACGCAGTAAAAGTCCTGCAATCAAAATTGTACTTAAGTAATAGTAAAAAAGTATTAGCATTAAAAAATACTTTAAGTACTCGTTATGCAAAATAGCAATTTTGAGCACCATACAGTATATGTTAAAATTATTCGATAACAGTTATTGTTGCATTTATAACAGCAATGTTGCACATGGTAAAGGTGGGGTTGTTTTTGAATGACTTGGGTAGCTTAACCTATAATATTATAATATAATGTATATGGATTTATATTTTGTATTAGTAACCTAAATCTGCAAAGTAAAGAGTGACTAAATATGTAAAAATAAATGTAGTTGAGTAAAAAGTACAACATTTACCCACAAAATATAGTGGAGTAAAAGTATAAAGATGCATAATGTGCAAATACTCAAGTACAGTACTTGAGTAAATGTACTAAGTGACATCAAACCACTGACCATCCACCATCTCAGTTTTCTAAGGCTCAACTTTTACAAATAAGAAAAGAAAAAAACAACTCTTATCACTTTGAAATTAATTAAAAACTCTGTATTCATCCCTGCTGGGCAATTCAAGTGCAGTAGTCAAGTTCCTTGTCATGGACCAGAAGCCCTCGGCTGATCTCTGGATTCCTTGTGCTGTGGCTCTGATCTCAGGTTAACCACAGTGTGTGGAACAATTGATTCTCTGTCTACTCTTGTAATAACACAAAAAGGTGCTCATCTGTCTTTAGAGTTTGTGCAGGGGGTAAAACCAAGCAGCTGTTCGCTGTCTGGGAGGAAACACAGGGCAGGCCCTTTGTTTCAGAAAGCTCAGAGAGACAGGACAGGGAACGTCTGGCTGGTGGAGGAAGATACATTATGGCTTACAGAAACAATTCATCATGCATTGATTCACGCACTGACTGCGGGGGTTTGAAATTCCTCTGCAGATTGAGATGATGAGTGGTGTTGGTGCTTGATGACAGGTTCAGTTGGCACCAAGCTACATCTGAGCTTAAGTGATTTACATGAAGAGAGAAGTACTCGGATCGTGTACCTAATTAACAGTAGAAGTACCAGAGTGTAGGAATACTCTGTAAAAAGAAGAAAAGCAACTTGATTGCAAAGTCCTGCAATCAAGTTGTTACTCAAGTAAAAGTAGAAACGTATTAGCATTACTTTATCAAAAGTAAGAGTAGTCATTGTGCAGATCGGTCCATATGTATTCATCATAATAGTGGGGTCAGAGGTTGCGCTAGACTTTTTCGCGGCCCGTCATTTTGACGGACAGGATCGTAACCTTTCCATCAAAATCCAGTATTACCCGTCGGCCTTTACACAACTCTGACTGGGGGGGGGGGGGCAGGGGGGGGGGAGAGCACGCTCGTGAATTGTTAGCGCCTTGTTATGCATGCCCACTGCACCTTGCGGGAGCGCGCACAGCGTAAAGCCAAAACTTACAGACATTTCAATGATTTGTACGGCAAAGTTAGGTTTGGAAACGGTATCATTTCCTTTTTGGCGGGCATGCATAACACGGCATAACACCGGAGCCTCGCTGCGGGGAAACTTTGGCGCTGTTCCGAGTTTGTTCTAATCTGCTTTCAGATTTTTCCGTCAATGTTAAAAAAAATCCGTCATAGACGGAAAATATTCGGTTAACGCAACCTCTGAGTGGGGTAGAAGTTCATTGTAACAAAACATTTAAATACTCTTAATACTAAGTAAAGAACAATTCTCTCTACTCTACTAAAGTACAGTACTACAGAGGGTGGTGAAAACTGCACAGCACATCACCAGGACGGAGCTGCCATCCATGGAGGATCTTTACTCCCAGCGCCTCAGGAAGAAAGCCCTCAGGATTATCAAAGACCCCCATCACCCCAGCCACAAACTGTTCTGTCTGCTGCCGTCTGGCAGGAGGTACTGTGGTGTTTTAAAAAACATTTAATATAATTTGTAAGGTTAAAATACTGCTTTGCAGCACCTACAGGAGCAGAGATAATAGGTGGGTTGCCCCCCTCCGATTCAGGGAATCCCGTCAGCGCCTTCCCAACAATAGAGAGCAGGCCGTCAGCAGGTTCACGTCTCTGCAGAGAGTACTGAAAAGGAAACCACACATGCAGGAACAATACTTTGCGTTCATGGGCAAGCTCATCCAAAATGGACACGCTGAAGTGGCACCACTGCTGAAGAATGCAGAGGAATGCTGGTATCTTCCTACGTTCGGAGTATATCATCCTCGGAAACCCAACCAGATCAGGTTAGTCTTCGATTCGAGCGCTGAACATCGTGGTGTCTCTCTCAATGACGTGTTGCTAATCGGCCCGGATTTGAATAACACCTTAATTGGGGTTCTTCTCCGTTTTCCGGACATCCAACACATTTTTTACTGTTTCGAAGTGAGCGAAGAACACCGCAACTATCTTCGCTTCTTATGGCACCAAGACAACGATGTTACTATGAAGGTCATAGAATATCGAATGAAAGTCCATGTTTTTGGTAACAGCCCCTCGCCTGCCGTGGCAATCTACGGAATGAGAAGAGCCATCAAATGGAAAGGCACTTCTATGTTGATGACGGCTTGGTATCCATACCTACCGACCATGAGGCAATCGACTTAATAAGAAGAACGCAAGCTTCTCTAGGGGAATCAAACCTCCGCCTTCACAAGTTCGCCTCAAACAGTCAAACATTTTTGAAGGCTTTTCCTCCTGAGGATTGTGAAACTAACGTAAAGGACTTGGACCTGGTCGGAGAGACTCCGCTCACTCAGCGCAGCTTGGGTCTTCTCTGGGAGATATCCACAGATACCTTCACTTACCTTGTAGCCACAGAAACCAAGCCATTCACTCGTCGCGGTGTCCTATCTGTGGTCAACAGCATCTTTGATCCTTTGGGTCTGTTGGCACCTGTAACCATCGAAGGAAGGGCTCTCCTAAGAGAACTCAGCTCCCAAACCTCAGATTGGGACACTCCTCTCCCAGAAGGAAAACGACACAAGTGGGACACTTGGCGAGAATCGCTTAAAGACCTCAGGAAGCTCCATGTACCACGTACTTACTCCAACATGTCGCTTTTTGCGGCAGAGCACACTGAGCTATGTGTGTTCTCAGACGCTTCGACGAAAGCAATCGGAGCTGTCGCATACCTGAAGACGGTTCAACAGGACGACAAACTGAGGTTGGATTCGTCATGGGTAATTCTAGACTCGCACCCCAGTCCGAACCTACCATCCCACGATTGGAACTGTGCGCGGCTGTCCTAGCTGTTGAAATGGCAGACCTTATCCAAGACGAGTTAGACGTCAGGCTTGATGCTACATACTTCTATAGTGACAGCAAGGTAATCCTTGGTTACATCCACAATACAACCAAGCGATTCTACGTCTACATTCGCCATACGCCAGTCGTCAAAACCAGAGCAATGGCATTACTTCCCGTCAAAGGAAAATCCTGTCGACCAATGCGTCGAGGGCCTTACCTGCTTCTGCCTCGCGCAAACCAACTGGTTCACCGGACCGCCTTTCCTGAGATCACTACCTGTCGAGAAAGCTCCAACATGTGAAAAATGCAATCTGATAGAACCGGAAGATGACACTGAAATCAGACCAGAAGTACAAACCTACAATACTCACCTGAACGAAGATCTACTTACCCCAGGCCGCTTCCAGCGCTTCTCCAGCCTCCACTCACTCCTAAGAGGCATTGCTTTCCTCATCCACATCGCCAGATCTTGCATACAGACGAACACAAACAGTAAGTGCAAAGGTTGGCACTCGTGTAAACATCTCGTACCCCAGAGGAACTGGACCAAGCAATGCATGTTGTCCTCCAAGCGACACAAAGGTCAGTCTTCGCCATGGAACTTGCAGCTCTCCAAATGCAAAAACTAATACCCAAAAACAGCTGTCTCCAACAGCTAAGCCCGATCATTGAAGACAAGTTAATCCGTGTCGGAGGCCGGCTATGACACACCAACCTGGATACCAATGAAAGGCATCCCATCATTTTACCTAAAGACAGCCATGTATCACTACTGTTGACACGGCACTATCACAAACAAGTGAAGCACCAGGGTCGCCACATCACGGAGGGAGCCATAAGGGCTGCGGGATTGTGGGTCTTGGGTGGCAAGAGACTCGTAAACTCAGTACTCTACAACTGCGTTACATGCAGGAAACTCAGAGGGAAGGTAGAGGAACAACTCATGGCGGACTTACCTCCCGAACGCGTTCAGGTTAGCCGTCCGTTTACATACGTGGGTCTGGATGTCTTTGGTCCTTGGTCAGTTGCGGCAAGGCGGACCCGAGGCGGGCAGGCTGAAAGTCGAGTTGCATAAATGCACTCAGACGTTTCCTCGCTGTAAGAGGCCCAGCTAAGCAGTTGAGGTCCGACTGTGGACTAACTTCATCGGCGCAAGCAAGGAACTAGGGATGGATACACGTCAGCTGGACGGAAATATTCAAAGGTATTTAAGTGAGCAAGGATGCATCTGGGAGTTCAACCCTCCTCACGCCTCCCATATGGGGTTCTGTTGGGAAAGAATGATAGGCACTGCGAGAAGAATCTTGGATTCTATGTTGCTCCAGCTAAACACTCGCCTTACTCATTAAGTGCTCTCTACATTAATGGCGGAAGTGACTGCCATCATGAATGCGCGACCACTTGGTACCAGTATCCACTGACCCTGACAACCCCCACATCCTCTCTCCATCGATGCTTCTCACACAAAAGACCGGTGTTCCACCACCTCTAGGCGACTTCACAGAGAGAGAGATCTTACACAAAACAGTGGAGACAAGTCCAAGTTCTGGTTAACCAATTTTGGACCCGTTGGAAACGAGAGTACTTACCTGGTTTGCAACGCAGACAGAAATGGACATCACTTCGCAGAAACCTACAAGTTGGGGATGTGGTCCTGTGCAGAGACAAGCAGGATGTACGCAACTCTTGGCCTACGGAGTCTCCGCAACGTTCCCTGGAAAAGACGGAAACGTCAGGAAGGTCGAGGTCAAAACAGCCGACCAAGATACTGTGAAGACATTCCTCAGACCAATTTCCGAAATTGTCTTACTTCTCTCAGAGGACAAGCAAGGCCTGACTGGCTTGTATTGTATTAAGTGACCTCACTGAGGTGTTTTAAAAAGTGTGGTGTTTTAAAAAACATTTAATATAATTTGTAAGGTTAAAATACTGCTTTGCAGCACCTTCAGGTGACTTGTAACGTTTGTTTATTTGACACTTTTCATAAAGTTATTTGAATGTAACACTTCCTTTCAATCTTGCATCACTTCCTGTCATGCTGTCAGAAAATGGTAGAAACTCAAGGAAGCCACATGTTTAGGCACTGTTAGGAACCATTTGCATCTGCATGAAAAGACTGATCAATCAATCTCGTAAGTCATTAGATTTCATTGTTAACATGTTGTAGTTCATATATCAAGGCTTATTTGATGGAAAGATGTTTAAGAAATTAAGAAAAATGTAATGTTATATTTTATACATTTACAATGTAACTAAGGGTGTTTGAATAGACAACACAAGACTAAAATCGTTTTGCATTCTGTATTTACTGTTACTGTTTTCACTCCATGTCATGGTGAAGCAGTTACCAGTAAAGTTTCTTAACTACAACGACGACTCTTTTTCTTCATTTTGAGTGGAGTTTAGCTTCGTGTTAAGTCTGCGGCTCTTACGTCCGGATAAGAACACTAAAGGTACCGCAGCATCAGGACTAAAACCACCAGACTCAGGGACAGTTTCATCCCACTGGCCATAAGACTATTAAACATGTTATTCATGTTCCGAATAACCCAATTTCCCCCACATTTATTTTTGGTGTCTATCTACACCGGGATCCTGAGTCGTGGCTGATCCTGTTGCTGTGGTCCTGGATCCGGAGTCCTGGATCCTGAGTCCTGCATCCTGAGTCCTGCATCCTAAGTCCTGCATCCTGAGTCCTGGATCCTGAGTCCTGGACTTCGAGTGTGGCTGAACCTGTCTCTGCGGTCCTGCCTGACTCTCATTATACTACTTCCCTGATGGCTCCCACAGGATTGTTGACATCCTCGTGGATTCATCTTCTTATTATAGACACATCCATTTCCAAACATTTGGTCTACCTATGCTGTAAATGTATTATCTTTTCAATTTACACACGGCATCTATTGCACGTCTGTCCGTCCTGGGAGAGGGATCCCTCCTCTGTTGCTCTCCCTGAGGTTTCTCCCATTTTTCCCCGTTGAACTGTGGGGTTTCTTTGGAAGTTTTTCCTTGTACGATGTGAGGGTCCAAAGATAGAGGGTGTCGTATTGTCATACTGATATTCTGTACAAACTGTGAGGTCCACTGAGACAAATGTAACATTTGTGATATTGGGCTATATAAATAAACATTGATTGATTGATAAACACCTGAACTCTGTGAAGTGCCTCCATAACCCAAAGCATTCATCTGGTTGCATCTTAAAATGTATTTAATGAATTATCTTAATAGTTATCACGAGATCAAACTGTATTTAATTGTATTTCACTGTACGATATGTAATACTTTCTGTTCTTGTATATCTTATTCTATTTACATGTATATAGAATCCTGCATTTACTTATCATTTAGCTTATTGTATTTATTTATTTTTCTGACATGTATAGTTAACTTCATCTGTATTACTGGTGTTGCAACACTTTACACCACTGATCATAACCATAGATATCAAATGTACAGCTATTTTCACAAAAAACAGGGAATGCCACATGAAGTTAGTAAACCCTCAAAAGCATCTCGACAGCTCATCTCTTGTGGTCCGTTCAGGTTCCGCTCCCCAGGCTGTTTCTGTCTGTCTGCTTTGGAGGAGGATACACCAACTTTTCTTTGGCTCCCTGTTTGTCGTGTGTTGGAGGGAAAGGGTTAAATCACGTGTGTAGCGCAGTTGAGCTCTGGAGCTCATAAGAAGTGTCATCTGAAGAGGACAAAGACATCTCTGCCGTCATTCATTCCTCCTCAGCTCCTCTGAGCTCTCTCTGATACTGCCATTGTTTCTGCTGCGGGATAACACGATGCACACTCTCCTGTTCTGCGGCAGCATCTTCACTCTGCACCTTTTCCTCTGCGCCAAATCTGTGCCGGTCCAGGAGCGGAGCAGCAGATCCAAGCCGCTGCAGGTGAGCCCCACACAGGAGCAGTAGAACAAGGAGAGACACACTGAGCTGGGGGGGACTGAAGAGGATGCAGTTCAGAGGGGGAGAAGTACTCAGATCTGGTACTTAGGTAAAAGTAGAAGTACTCAGATGGTGTACTTAAGTAAAAGTAGAAGTAGAAATACTCTGTAACAGTACATGTCCTGCATTCAAAATGTTACTCAAGTTAAAGTAGAAAAGTGTTATCATCAAAGTATAATTAAAGTACCAAAAGTAAAAGTAGTCATTGTGTTTCAGAATAATATATATGATATGTTTTATAATGATTGATCATTAAAGTGTTCTCAAAGCTGGTAAAGGTGCAGCTAGTTTGAATGACTTGTATACTGCAGGGAAGCTTGTGAATTTACTCCAGGTGGAACTAAAGTCTGATTTAACACTTGATTATATTTCACATCATTCATCCACATCTGTAAAGTAACTAAAGGTATTAAATACATGTAGTGGAGTAAAAGTACACCATTTACCTCTGAATTGTAGTGGGGTAGAAGTACAAAGTATAGCAAAAAATAGAAATACTCAAAATTGTACTTCAGTACAGTACTTGAGTAAATCTACTTACTTTACACCACTGATGCTGTGTAAGTTTGACAGTGTACACATATTGCATATGATGGAATCATGTTTTTCATGAAATTTAAAATAAAGCCTAGCTGCATTCCATGACAAATTTATCACAAAACTCAATAAATATTGAGTGCACAGTGCTGCCAGCAGACTGTTAGAGTGTGCAGGCAGAGGCAAGTCTGTGCTGACTCAGGAACAACAGAAAGTAGCAGATACCAGAGAAACACATCAGGCCACAGACTCCCGAGGCTCAAGCGTCTTTGAGCACTGGGAAAGCGAAATATCTAAATATGATGTATTGTCATGTATCTGCAGCAAACTACCTGCCCTGCCAATGCTAATCATGATGTTCATTTTAGAAGCAAGATCAGGTTCATATTCCTAACAACATGCAGCAGACGCCTGACAGCACATTGTGTTTGGGCATTAAGCCCCCCCTCCAAAAGACACTTCTTTAATAACTGTGAATGATTCCTGTTCACTTCTCTAGTTTGCCGTTCTTAAATTTCATCAATAAATTCAATTTTACAGGGTATATGCAGGAATCCTGAAGACACATTTAATACCTTTTAAGACCTCTTTCAAGACCCTTTCCATACATTTTAAGACCTCATCGCCACTTCGAGTTCTAACCGGTTACATTGGCAACACACTTTACCTCACATTTACTATACAGTATTGATTGTAAGATAGCACAACTAAACAGTTTGTGATAACGCCTGATCATAATTCAGATAGAACAAAGCACAAGAGAATGAATTGTGTGACCAACCCAATGCAAGGTTTATTAGAAAAAGAAACCATTAGAAAGTAGTATTTGATTTAGGCATTGTTCCCAAGAGATAAAACAGACAGACTACTGAAGCCTCCTCTCCACATGAACTTCAACCTCTCTGTGAAGGTCAGGTTTAATGCAGTATGCTGCTTTGTTGCTTCTGTAGACACACTTTGAGCTCTTTCTGTAGACACACTTTGAGCTCTTTCATTCCAGTCAAACTCCTCAGAAACCACTATTTGACCCATAAACAAAACAATTGACAAAACTTTGAACTATGAAATATATAAAAACTTTGGTGAGCTTCAGCGGGGTAATGCCATATAGGAGCTCCCTCACAAATACCTAGGGGTTAAATTGGGCCGGGGCTGTCCGGGGCTAAGCCTGGTAGGACGATGTTCTGACTTCATCACCCTCGCACATTTGTCATATGTTTACAAAAAACGATATATATGTTAAGACTTTTCTTGTTCTTAATATAGACTATATTAAGGGTCGATATGTGTTGACTTTAGCAGATCTCTGTGACCGGATATAGTTTTTCTGGCTTAGTGAACGTGTGTCTCTTCCTTGGAGGAGCAGCATCGCCCGGACTCCGCTGCTCCTCTGCGGCTCCTCCATGCAGAGAGTCTGCACTGCAGCGGTGAGTGTCAGCGATGTGCAGTCAGGGGAGGCACGGATTGGTCATCGGGAGAGTCGGGACTTAAGGCCCGGACACACCAAGCCGATTTTGGCCGTCGATGGGCGTCAGGCCGGCGATGAGCATCGACACGCCCTACTCAGATTGTGTCCCGAACCGTCGTGTCTTTTCAGCCGCGGCTTTCTGGCTATTACTTATGGCGCGTTTCCACTACAGCGCGGAGCCCGGCCTCGTTAGGCCTTGTTAGGACCAGCTCACTTGATGGCGCGTTTCCATTACAGTTTAGGAACTGGGGCAGTAACTATAGTAACGCAGTGTAGGCGGAGCGATCGGCTTTTTGGTGGGCGGAGTCACGCTGCTTAAAACTGCCGTGACGCCATCTTCAATGCGAACATAAATGTAAGGATAAAATAGACTTATTTGTTAGAAGTGAGCTTTAGAACAGATAGGGACACAACGCTTTCAAGCAAATAACAGAGCGTTAGGAAAAACGTATCATGCAGAGACTCCAGTAACGCCGTTGCAGAGTCCAGGCCTCCATCCCTCCCAACGCTAGCCGGTCTATGGCCGTAAATGGTGTCCATTAGCTCAAACCACTTCCAGTTTTTCCTACTGGCACCACTCTGTTGTTATTATCTTTGACCAAGCGATATTCACTCTTCATCTTTTTGAGTTTTTCCCTACACTGCACAACAGTCCTCGAGTAGCCGCTTGTGGACATCTGTGTAGAGACCTCCTGAAATACTTTAATATTGCGAGTTGTCCCGTCGAGCTCCCGCTGGATCTTATCATCTGCAATGTAATGTAGGAACGTCGTCACTTCCTCGACCAACCACGGCGTGCTTTTCTTTGACATTTTAGCTCCTCTGTTGACAAAAATGCTGTTTATAAAAATGCTGCAAGCTTCGCTATATATATATGCGACGCCAGGGATTATCTCGCGCGCCGATTGTGACGATTCTCTCTGACCAATCAGCAGTCGAGAGTGTTGACGTCACAACTCAGCCTGGTTGTTCCTGGCCCTAGAACCACGATTTTATGAGGCCAGAAAAACTGTGAATTAGGACCCGCCGGCCGGTACTAGGCCAAGTGGAAACGCAACCAAAGTCGGGCCGCTGACGTCACAGCCCTCTTAAACCGGGCTCCGCGCTGTAGTGGAAACGCGCCATTAGCATGTGGGACCGGACAGCTTTGATCCCCATCGACAGTGGCGATTCTAGAGTCTGTGGGGGCCCCTCGAACCAGCTTTCATCACCATCAGTGGCGCCCCAACACACATGTCGTTTCGTTGCTGTGGACCTTCTTAATACCTTGGAAAATGCCGTTTAATACTTTTTAATACTTTTTAATACTTTTTAATAGCCTTAATTTTCGCTAAATTGATTTATCAACTTTTAAAACTTTTTTAGACCCCGCGGACACCCTGTTTTAAAGGCAGTCAGACGCAGTGGCGAGCCGTCAGGGCCCTCTAGGACCTCTCTGAGGGCCTAAGATATTCTACAAAATAATATTTAAAAACATTAAAAAAAAAAAAATCTTTTTTAATATACATTTTTAAAATATTTTTTAATATATTTTTCATTATTTTTACCAAAATAACTTGATTTAATTGTATTTAAAATAAAATTTCCGAAGAAATAAATCCTTCGAATCTGCCTATTCAGTTTCTTTTGAATGTGAAGGGTTAAATGAAAGAAGCTCGTCTCTGCGAGTTACTGTGAAGAGAGGAGCTGATTGGTGGTCCTGCTGTAAATTCACAGAGGGCCAGCTATAGTAACTGAACGAGAGAGTAATGTCAAATGACAGTACAATTGACCAATCATATCTTCCCTCTAAATGGGTTGGTTTTATTATCGCGGACTTTATGACAAGTTCCGCCCGCTGTGAAGCTTTTCTTGTTTCCATAGCAACAACAACTTCCTGTCAACAGCGTAAACTCGCCTTCAAAATAAAAGCATGCCAAATTACACTTAAGACATACAACTGCAACGAACGTAACAAACACAATGCAATATCCTTTTCAATTTAGAAGAACACAAATTGGGTTATTTACAGGTGTTGTTTTGTGTGGTAGAGGGTCGCTTTCATTGATGCGTTTTGCACCCTGTATAATGTAGTATAATAATAACAACTGTATTTATGAGTAAGAGATTAAAAAGAATGATATTTCTCCCTGATAGGCCTATGTGCTAGAGGAGGGTCAGCAGCGGAATGAAATTTGGACATACCCAAGTAAAGTACTACTTACGATGTATTACGTTACCCTTCACCACTGTTGAGTGTGCAGATACAGTATGTTAACAGATTGGAGTAACAGTTTAAATTCAATATGTTGTACTTCAAATCTGCATTAAATCAGTGTTTGAGTCTAACTCAGCATTTTTTAAGTTCCAGTGTCATTTAGTGTTCTATCATTGTTTTGATCAAATATTTATGAAACGCAACCTGTGTTTTGTTCAATAATGATAACAACACACAATGCAATAGATTTGATGATTTGATGTATTTAAATGATTTAACAGCACTAAAACACTTTGTTTCTTGTCAACACAAAAGGTCTTTCTACATTTGTCATGTCAGGCATGTTTTAGATTTTACATTTTGCTTGTCAGCTCCCCCAGGTTCAGTTTGTGATCTCTAGCACAGCATGTGCAGGAAGTTTCGCTTCAAACAGGCTTCATTACAAATGGATTCACTCGAACAAACCCCTTTATTAGCACTGAAGCATTTGCAAGCTTACTCACTTGAATTTCTAAGTATGTTTACATTATGAAGTAGGATTAGTACTTGGTTTACCACTGTCATTTATCTCCAGTCTGGACGACTCTTTATCTGCCATAGGAGGTGTGTGTGAGAGCCTGACTGTACCTGAGTAAAAGTAAAAAAGTATTTGCATTAAAAAATACTTTTAGAACCAAAAGTAAAAGTATTCATTATAGAAAATGGCCATCTTAAGCACCAGGTATTTTTAAATGATTGTATTAATGTTGGGAAAATACTGAATGTACTCTTCTAATATAATAATGGGTTTCATTTCATAATAATAATGGGTTTCATTTATAACGCACTTCATATTTGAGTTCAAATCCCGAAGTGCTACAAGCAGTGAGCATGGAACAATATGAAACAGTACACAACACGGTAGAATTGAATAAAAAGCAGTAAAATCAAACAATAAAAAATAAATAAAAGGGTAGTAATAAATAAAATAAAAGGTCTAGGGAAAGGCTCTATTGAACAGATGGGTTTTGAGGCCTTTTTTAAAAGCCTCCACGGTCTGTGGTGCTCTCATGTGGTCGGGGAGAGCGTTCCACAGACTGGGAGCAGCCGAGCAGAATGCCCGGTCTCCCATAGTACGGAGCTTGGTCCTGGGGGGTTTGAGGAGGTTGGCTTTGCTGGAACGGGAGGTCCGCAAGGAAGTATGAGGGGTGAGGAGTTCCTTGAGGTAGGGAGCACATGATAACAAAGGCCCTACGTAGCTGTGTATGTAACAGGATGTATGATTACCTAGAAGAGCGTCAGGACACACTGTTTTAGGCCTATGATAGCTATGTGACAACGATTAACATGATGATTCAGCCTCTATGGAGATAGACATATGACTGTCATGTGTATTGCTTACGCAGGCCTTAGCTAATCTGAACTAAACATTGAATACTGCTTTGAACCTCCATCTTGTGACTGTGTAACTCCCTCTCTTGTATATCAGCATGTGAAGAACACTGTTCTGGGAACTATTTGTCCCATGCAGCTCTGTATGTGATGACTACTTCCATTCTTGCAAGGATAATAAATACATGTATCCTGATATTGAACTCAAGCCGGTGACGAGTGAGATTTTCTTAACAATTAAATATATGAAAATGATTGGTTCATTGTTCATCACTTCAATGTTGCACTTGGTATAGGTGGGGTTTATTTAAATTACTTTATAAACTACTTAGTAGCTTAACCTATAATAATATATGATAATGTATGGGTTCATTTATATTTTGTATTAATAATCTAAATCTGCAAAGTAACTAGTAACTAAATATGTAAAATAAATGTAGTGGAGTAAAAAGTACAACATTTGCCTATAAACTGTAGTGGAGTAAAGTAAAATGTCAAAACGTTGCAGTGTGGTGAATAAATCACTTCACTCAGTGTTTTTGGCAAGTCGTAAACCGAGTCACCCCAAGTTGTGTCGGATCAGCATCCTTGGAAAAGCTTTTATAACACACACCGTGTTACAGTGCAGACAACCTGATGTCATGACTGAACCGGGGATTTCCAGACATCTGCTCACTGGGATGCAGCTTTGTGGAGCTCTTAAGAATAGATCTGCGTCTGTGTTGGTGTGTGCTGCATATTTTTTCAGTGCTGTACATGTTCATACCTGCATGCACACACCGTATTTATATGTTCTTAGATAGATTCAACCTGTAGTATTAGGAAAACAACAATGGCCCTCTGTAGATGGGATCAGCATGTAATTAGGGTTGAAGCTCGGGCACATCAGTTTTGCGAGATGGATTAACCTGTGCTGTGGTGACATGCCCGCTCCAGGATTTCCCCAGCGTTCACAGAGCTTTGTTTTGATGGCATGTGACTGTGTTTATGCTCCTGAAATGAAACCTTGCTTCTTGCCCACACACTTGCCTTAGTTCTGTCACTCACCGTAAACTGAGCCTCCTGTCAGCTACACTTGGCCCGCAGGCTTTAACTTTGATGAAGAGTTTAAAACCTCTTCAACCCTATTATGTCCATTGTTATGTATGCTGTGCATGTTGAGCGGAGTTCTCCATTGTTTGAGTCATCTGGAAAGCAACATCCCCATATTCCCCATCTTGCTTCTTCTCTTTGTCATTAAAAGGGCTAACTGAATATCTTCGGACAAGAAAAAAACGTTGAAAATGTAACCTTGGGCTTTTGGAAGTTATAATGTGTTTTATTTTTTAATTGTTTTTAGATTTTATAAACACAATTATTGAGACAAGACTACTCAAACTAAACATCTAAAAATGTTTAGTTTTAGTTTAACGTGATAACATCTGACATCATCAGGGTTACTTCAGAAACTTTGGAAAACACAAAGGTATTTTTTAAGACGTTGGTCAACTTGCATCAGAGCCATACATTTATATATGATGGATAAATATGTTTGGAAGACATATAGACCGCTATGAGGATTGAACTCGTACTTTGAATATGACCTATCAGTGACCTTTATTAAAGCTCTCCTCCCGACAGAATAACGGCTGGGTTTGGCTCACCTGATTCCCTTCCAGAGACTCTGGTGTTTTGGCGGCTTTTGATTGTTCAGTATTCAAACAAACAACGAGTCATAATCCTTTTGGAAACTTTAAAGCTTTGATTAAGCATTTCACTCGTCTCAGTGATTAATTGTCTTATTTGCTTTACAATCATGAAGGACAATCAACCAGTCAATAAGACTTTAAAGGAGTCAAAATAATCCTGTTAGTTTTAACGTTAGCTTCACAGCACAAAGAGATAAGGTTGTTGGGACTTTCCCTAGTTGCAGCTTAAACCCATGAATAATGTGAAAATATGTGCAGGTCATTAATAAGCCTCATGAGATTACAGAAATATGCAGCATAAACACATGGGGGGGTGACGCCTCTACAGGAGACCAGATGAAACGCTACGTTTCTTTTATTAAAATGATATATTTCTCTTGGAGTGAAAATAGTAGGAAACATTGGGATAGTGTAAGAACTCAACAATATAATACATGACATATCGTCACTTGTTGTAGATATTGTAGCAGTACACATAATACATCTTGAACTGTTTATTTAAGTTCTGAATTTTGTACACACACAACTGATACAGACTTACAAATTAAATAAGACATTTGATGATGAGTGATAAATACAACTATTAATAAATACAATACATACAGGAAATGTATGAATGGAGGATATATTCGGAAGATTTAAAGCTTCACTAACTCTGGCGTAGATTAATCAAATTGAGGTTTAAAAAGCAGTAAACAATCAATGTGTGTGTGTGTGCCTTCAGAGATCAGTGTTCTTGTGTGAATGTAAAATTGAAGTTACCATTGCTACATAATGTAGATTCATATATGATCCAGTGCATTCTGATGAGCACTATATTAAAGGCCCAAAGCACTAAACTGTAGGTGGTCTGATATCAGATATAGAGAGTACAAACATGTTTTTCACAATGACTTGCAGTTACATGATAGATGTATAAATGATCTCTATGTTTGACATATGAAGTCTGTTTCTGGTCGACCTCAGGACAAATAAGCCTTATTCATCTGAAGGATATGAAAACTGTTAATAGAAGGATGCAACAGTTGTCCCCTGGTGACATCCTGTCAGCCACAGCAGAGTGTGTCCTGCTCCAGCTTGTTTAGTTCTTAAAATGGCTTACTCAGCGACTCTGAACCTGAGGTGTACTAACAATCATAGGCTAATGGGACAGCTGACCATGTAGACTTCAAACTGTCTAATCAGCAAAACAGAAGACAAACAGTGAGTGACGTCACAGCGAGGAGGGAGTGTGACACACACTCAGGGGCTGTCATCACATGCATCTGAGAGAAGAAGACCGTTAGTCATAAAAACAAGCAACATTATAATGTGTATACTTCACTGCATGACACTGATTCTCAACTGATGTAAGGTAACATAAGGCCATGTTATAGTTTCCTCTTCTTAGGCTTTTTAGGATTTTCTTAGCTGCTGCTCAGTGGCTGTGGTCCTCCCCCTTCCTGCCCCTTTTGTTTAGCAAGGGGCTTGAAGGTAACTATTTTGGACAAAGTAATGTCTAACCAATTAAAGATTCTTTCATCAGCATACAAATGCACAGTTGGAAAATAATAATATTATTTATTGTCGTTTATCATGGCAAAAAACATGATGATGGTGCCTTTGTTTGTAGGTAAAGCCGCACAGCAACGGAAACGTTGTTCTGAAGAAGAGAGGAAGACACCAACAGGAAACACTAAACAAAGATCACCATTTGAAGACTGTACTGGCATCCAAAAATGACACAGAGTTCTGGAAGCGTCCTCGCTGTGGGGTCCCCGACTATCCCAGCTTAACGCAGGTCGGCCCCTCATACTATGATCGGAAGAAGAAGGGAGGCCTGAAGAGGGAGCAGCGCAGGAAGAGATATGCTCTGTTTGGAGGCCGCTGGGAGAAGACTGACCTCACATACAAGTAGGAAACACAAATATGTTCTGTTTGTACACTGCTACATCCAGCTGGTATGCAGGCGGATCAACATGAAGGTTGAGTTAATAAAGGGATGAAGGAAAGAAGCGGTAAAGGAAAGAAGGGGTGAAGGAAAGAAGGGGCGAAGGAAAGAAGGGGTGAAGGAAAGAAGGGGCGAAGGAAAGAAGGGGTGAAGGGAGGAAGGGGCGAAGGAAAGAAGGGTTGAAGGGATGTTGGTGAGGAGATTGGAAACAAACGAGGCGGTTGTGTTAGCAGATGTGGCCTTGCTCCCCAACCTTAACTAATTCAGTTATTAACTAATTAGCAGAAAGATATGAAAGATGCAATTTAAAAATAGTTTTTTTTTGCCTTTGACAGACGTCTTCTCTGGGTTGTTTTCATTTTGTTCTGGCGGCTACACCAGAAGAGATCTGCTGCCACACTGCAGACTGACTCAGCGCCCATACATCCTCGCACAGGGGTCTGATCTACGCCCATCGGTTCTTGAACTGACCACCAAGATGTAAAATTAGGTTTATTTTTTTATGGAAATGTTTGGCATTTAAGTTTCTAATATATATATATATATATATATATATATATATATATATATCAACCTTCAAATTAAGTTTATTTTAGACCACAACACAAACAGCTGTGTTCAGCTAAACATCTAGAGGTCTGAATGTCATCGTCTCCAGAAACATACATTCATTTATCTGAGAGCGCAAAGCTGATGGCTTTAGTTTGCTATGAAGCTCATGTCTGGACCAAGGGGGGGGGGCTATTTACAGAAACACGCAGCATCACACGAAGGCCTGGAATAAATTGTTCGATTTACAGTTTTTTGTCGAATCAGCAGAATACGCAGTCGTAATCTGCCAGCCATATCATAAATTCTAGATTCATCCTGTAATTACAATGAATGAAGGAATGATTCATTCTGTAGAGAGCAGAGTTTGAAACCTAGTCAGCACTGTGTCCTTCTGCAGCGCTGTGTCCTTCTGCAGCACTGTGTCCTTCTGCAGCACTGTGTCCTTCTGCAGCACTGTGGTGTGTGTAGACTGGCTACATTACAGACACTCCCATGCTGTTGGTAGAACCACTACAGGCCTTTATGGTTCAACTCAACAGGGACACAAGCTGGAACACAGCAGCACCCACACAGTGTATCACTCTGGTGTGGGGGGGGTCGGCTCACGGTGTCAGTGGAGCTTGCCGGAGGTGCTGAGGTTTATATCACATCCTGCCACTCATTCATGTCTGAGCTTGTCCACACAGCTGAACAACTAGAAAGAGCCCATTCTCCTATACCACGATTAACTCGTGCAAGGACTACCATATTTGCAAAAATACTCTCATATTTGATTGATTTTTAGTATTTGTCTTGAAATCTGTGCACCTGCAACGCGCTGGTGTTAAGAAAGGTTTGACCTGAAGTGACCGTGTGAAGAAAATCAATACTGAGAAGTCTCCAGCTGTTTCAGAGCTACTGGTTCCCTGCTGGCATGCAGATTTGGACCCAGGCAGTTTAGAGGCTAGCTTTTTGCATTATCAACCCATTAATAATACATCTTAATCTTTGAACATGTGAATGAAACCCCACTATTCTCTAGACATACATTGTATGGAATATCAATATGAAGAGGAAGGCATTGGATAAAGCAACACGTCAAAAACATTTTACATCTTTTAATTTTGTGTTCGTTTTTAAATAAAAAATACAGATCTTTGGTGTGCATCAAGATTTGTATTTGATTTGTTATTTATTTGACAATGGCAATACCAATACACAAACATTGTTACACTGCAACAGTAATGCAACAAACATACAGTATTTATACAGTACATATATATATATAAATATACATATACGGTATATATAGCTATAAAAACATATATTGTATGTTTACAATACAATATATGGAATCAGATGTATACTGGGCACGTATATATACTGGAATATGGACACATGCACAGTGTGAATGGTTAAATGGATGTAATTAAATCAATAAATACTTGATCACAAAAGAAAAGTAAAAAGCATGCACTAAAGGCTCACACTTCCTATAAACAATCATAAACGATCTTTATGTTTGTCACAACAGGATTGAGCATTTCCCCTGGCAGATGAGTGAGGGCAGGGTGCGGCAGGTCCTCCAGGAGGCCTTCAGTGTGTGGAGCGCTGTCACCCCTCTGACCCTCAGAGAGGTCACCTCTGGAGAGGCCGACATCGTCATAGACTTCAACAGGTAGGAAAGCCAGCAGCAGCACAGCTACACATTACATCTACACACATCAGCTACACACATCAAAAGTACACACATCACAGCTACACACAACACAGCTACACCCAACACAGCTACACCCAACACAGCTACACACATCACAGCTACACACAACACAGCTACAGAGAAAACAGCTACACACCTCACAGCTACACACCTCACAGCTACACACATCACAGCTACACACAACACAGCTACACACATCACAGCTATACACCTCACAGCTACACACATCACAGCTACACACATCACAGCTACACACAACACAGCTACACACATCACAGCTACACACAACACAGCTACACCCAACACAGCTACACACATCACAGCTACACACAACAAAGCTACACACAACACAGCTACAGAGAAAACAGCTACACACCTCACAGCTACACACATCACAGCTATACACATCACAGCCACACACATCACAGCTACACACATCACAGCTATACACATCACAGCTACACACCTCACAGCTACACACATCACAGCTACACACCTCACAGCTACACACCTCACAGCTATACACATCACAGCTATACACATCACAGCTACACACATCACAGCTACACACCTCACAGCTACACACATCACAGCTACACACATCACAGCTATACACATCACAGCTACACACATCACAGCTATACACATCACAGCTACACACATCACAGCACACACATCACAGCTACACACATCACAGCTACACACATCACAGCTACACACATCACAGCTATACACATCACAGCTACACACAACACAGCTACACCCAACACAGCTACACACATCACAGCTACACACAACACAGCTACAGAGAAAACAGCTACACACCTCACAGCTACACACAACACAGCTACACACATCGAAACTCCACACAGCTCAACACAACACAGCTAAACACCTCACAGCTACACACAACACAGCTACACACCTCACAGCTACACACAACACAGCTACACACCTCACAGCTACACACAACACAGCTACACACCTCACAGCTACACACAACACAGCTACACAGTACACACCTCACAGCTACACACAACACAGCTACACACCTCACAGCTACACACAACACAGCTACACACCTCACAACTACACACAACACAGCTACACACTTCACAGCTACACACAACACAGCTACACACCTCACAGCTACACACAACACAGCTACACACCTCACAGCTCACAGCTACACACCTCACAGCTCACAGCTACACACCTCACAGCTACACACCTCACAGCTCACAGCTACACACCTCACAGCTCACAGCTACACACCTCACAGCTACACACCTCACAGCTCACAGCTACACACCTCACAGCTACACACCTCACAGCTACACACCTCACAGCTACACACCTCACACCTCACAGCTACACACCTCACAGCTCACAGCTACACACCTCACAGCTCACAGCTACACACCTCACAGCTCACAGCTACACACCTCACAGCTCACAGCTACACACCTCACACCTCACAGCTACACACCTCACAGCTACATCTATATGTATCTACAGTATATAAAAAGCGTCTAACAAATGACATGTAATGTATTTGTATACATAAATACAAAGGCTGTTTGAAGAGAAACCGTAGCATACAGGGAATTTAGGACAATACATTTGTTGTTCTTTTTTAAATATGTATTTGGTTTTACAAGGACAATGCAAATACATCATCATCACTGAGAAAAGTGATTTTATTCATTTAAACGCAAGCATGAATCTTTCTCTCAGGAAAACCTAAAGCAGATGTATCCAGTGAGGCAGATTACGATCATGAATGAATGCAGCGACAGTGCCTGTTTGGCAGTGTTATTGAGAAGCCGCCTGCAGCTACACTTTTTATAAGCGCAGATGAGTCATTTTGGCATTTGGTTTACGATACTTTCACGTGATATCATATTTTTGTTTCTTTGTGCTCCCACATTACAGTTTCATAACTACTGGCAAGCCCTTCTTTTTCTCTGAGGCACAGCAGTGCTTTAAGATAAATGCTAAGGTTGAGGAGGGGAGGATAAAGAATACATCTGTTACCAGGCCTTCTGCCTGTCTACCTGGCAACAATGCTTTTTATATTATGGTATTCCTACAAATACATATTTAACATGGGCCAAAGGCCTGCATGTGTGCGTGTGTGCATGTGTGAGTAGATGGCACCTTGTATGGAAGCCTCTTTGGAGGAATCAGTGCTCGCTTGCGTTGAGAGTTGTTTTGAGTGGTGGTGATAACACTAGAAAAGCATTTTGTAAATGCAGGCCATTTACCATTAAAATATATTTTTAGAACCCTATTAAAGAACACAATAAAAACTGAGAAATCCTTATAAATGCCGCCTCGAAATAAAACTTCTAGGGAAAAATGTAGAGAGGTTTGCTCTTGTTCATGTAAACTATCAAAAAATTCTCAAATCGAATAGTCTGTATTGTAGGCCTTATCTTAAATATTATTTTCACAGGTCTCAAATTATTTTGATCATGAGGTCATTGTTATATTTAAAGAACTACATTTGTTCTGATCACGCATTGGAACAAATTACCATTAAATCAAGCTGTGTCAGCATTTGTCTGAGCACACAGTGTGATGTGATGGTTTATACGTTCTTTAAAAAAACTAGTTCCTGTTTATAAAACTTTCGTCTAGTACGGGTAAGTGCAAGTAAAACACGATCTGGTTTGAGAACAGTGCATTGAGAATTGGAACTTTAGGTATAAATGATTGTATTAGCTTTGGAAGTAAAAATCATAAAGCTGCCACAAAAAGCCCCCAGCTGATGCCTCGCATGGATAGAAAACACAGTCTGGCCCCCGCCGGCCTCTGGAACAATGTCATCACCTCCCAACAGCGTTTGGATCTATGCCAACTCTGGATTTTGCGCAAGGTAGCTAGATCAGTCCAACAGAAAAAATTAAGACATATGTGAGCTTCAACCATGCTCCCTAAAGGTCTTAAAAAGGTCTTACTGTATATTTAACTCAAACCTGCAGAAACGTATTCCACAGTCATATAAAAGATGACTGCTCTGCCCTGGGATGGCAGCCGTTTGCACACAGATTTCAGAGTGCACTTGTAAGTGATTGTGTGGAGTAAAATAAGTATTGTGCAGGTACTGGCATGGGGACAGCTTACCGTTCGATGGTCCCGGAGGAATCCTCGCCCACGCCTATTTCCCTCGGACACACCGAGAGGGCGAAGTCCACTTTGACTACGATGAGCAATGGACAGTGGGCAACAATGTGGGTGAGTACATATGAAATACCTTGAGGTTTTATGTTGAACCACCTGCTTTTAAAAAATTTTCTTTAAAGATGCCCCTCATTTGTGTTCCTCATTTGATAACACTAAAGCAGGGGTATAAAACGTATTTAGTTCAGGGGCCACATACAGACAAATTTGATCTCAAGTGGGCCGGACCAGTTAAAATAAATCCAAATTGTTCTTTTTTTTATGCAAGAAAGGTATATTGTGAACAAAACATTATGAGCGTGCTAAATGGACTGTACTTATACAGCATTTGATTACGTCTTCGACCCCTCAAAGCTCTTTACATACTACGAGTCATTCACCCATTCACACCTCATCCATGCAGGTACCCTAGAGCAGTACCACCTGCTCTAGGGAAGCTAACAATCACACACACACACACACACACACACACACCACACACACACACACACACACACACACACACACACACACACACACACACACACACACACACACACACACACACACACACACACACACACACACACACACACACACACACACACCACACACACACACACACACACACTCACACACACTCACACACACACACACACACACACACACACACACACACACTCACACACACACACACACACACACACACACACACACTCACACACCGTTGGCCATCGGGGGTAACTCAGGATTCAGTGTCTTGCCCAAGGATATACGGCCGCACTCCCTCGCAGCCACAGTCGCCCCAAGTTGGACATTTTGTTCCTCAGTTTATCTTTTACACATGTGCATTACGACAGATCACAGTGAATCCACAAAGGCATAACACATTGAGTCACCGGTATCTGGAACTGAACAATATTGTATTTTACTTTATGATCAAAACTACTTTTCAAGATCTAGAAATGATTTGACATTCATTTCCACATGTGTGCACTAATCCTGACCTCCAGCATACAGACTAGAGTGGGAACTATTAACCTGTTAAGCCCTGAGCCTGTTTTCCAGGTCTCAGGCTCGAAAATGACATTCCCAGAACAAATGACTATAACTTCACTTCTAAAATGGGTAAATTAATTATCTTTTTTCTCAAAGCAATGATAAACCTGTGAGTTGGATGTAGAAAAGTCAGAATCAATATAGAATTTTTTATTTTAAAGTAACTTCAGATTGCACATAGTAAAATAAATGTAAATTATAGTGTCCGTCCAAAACAAAAACATTACTTATAGTGAAAACCACCCTTGAATGATGGGATAGTAGACTAAAAGCTTTAGGAATCCAAACTATAACATATAATAAGTACCCTGTATCAAGATTGATGTAAAACAAGTGAAATGTGACCTTTTTGAGAGATTTAGAAGAAAAAAAACCACTTCTGGGGTCATTTGGGTGCATTTTCCATATCTCTGGAACCCATTGGTCAATTTTGATGATTGACACCTCTTTTTAACCGTTAGAGCCAATAGAATCGAGAGGAAGTCCCTAAAATCCATCTAAACATTACCCATTGTTGAATGAGTGATGCGTAGCCAGAATGCCCCGGAACCGGAAGCTGTCATACACGCTATCGTAGCAGCTAATAGGAAATCTCCGTTATTGACATAAAAATTGAATGATGGATTATCAGTAATCATTTCAAAGTGACACAGACACATTGGATTAATCTATGGATTAACCTTCAGCAGCGTGTTTATCGTTTTAATGCCATTGAACACAACTTTTGATCAGAAAACAACAGCAACGGTAAGACTTATTTTCCGATTTGGTCCCGTAAAGCTAATTTTGTTGTTGTAGTTTATTGTCATTTCGCCGCGAGTTCTGATCGCTCAGTGAGGAAACTTATACCCCTAGAATCTGTGGAGTCTCAGCTTGCTAATCGATATCTTGTTTGTGCAGATCCGATATGTAATAAGGGTATTTATACCTAGAGTTTTGTGCTAAGTGTGTTAGCATTTTTTCGCTCAGGGCTCATTTAGGCGCTTCTTGTGAGACTTGTGTTTTGTTTCGGTAAAAATGGTTCGTATCGTCAGTTAGCTGAGTTTCTTCCCGTTAATCGGGTATGACACATTAATAGGTTTGTAAATGTTAAGAAGCCCTGAGAAAGTTCAGTTATCCCCTGCCTTGTAAATGTACAAAATGTATACTTACAAAATACATAAAAGTTGTGAAAATGGCAGTTAATGTCTTCTCTGAACATTTTACACTTTGCAAAGTCCTCCCGAGGGCCGCATTGGGCCCTCTGTCGGGCCGTATGTTTGACACCCCACCACCACAGAGCCGATAACTCATTTCCGTGTCTCTGCCTCTTCACCCTGCTGTCCCGTCCAGGCACAGATCTCCTCCAGGTGGCCGCTCATGAGTTCGGCCACGTCCTGGGCCTGCAGCACTCCCTGGAGCCGGACGCTGTGATGTGTCCTTTCTACAGCGACTCGTACCCTCTGCAGCTCAGCGAGGACGACAAGAGGGGCATCCAGTATCTGTACGGCCCCCCCCGACACAGACAGCCCGACATGACGGAGACCAATGAGATTGACCTTGGAGTGGTGAGACAATCATCCTGGGAATGGACTCAAAGCTGCATGCACTGCGTCTCTGCATGTTGGTCCACAGAATAAATGTCCCCGCTGTTTTCTGTTGTGCTGCAGATGGACGCATGCAGGACCAACTTTGATGCCGTGTCCATGATCCGGGGGGAGCTGTTCTTCTTCAGGTCTGCGTATGTGTGGCGTATCCGGGACGGACAGCTGCAGGCGGGGTACCCAGCTCTGGCCTCACGCCACTGGAGGGGGATCCCTGACCACATCGACGCTGCGTATGAAGACAAGTCTGGAAACATCTGGTTCTTCCAAGGTCTGCCATTATACAGCAGAATACTTTTATTGTTTTATATGTAGTGCTCACTGCTAAAAACGTGCAGTGAAAACTTTTGAAAGCACTACAGTTGGAGCAGTTTTAATCACATTTCAAATGCCATTTAAAAAATATATATATATCGTAGAAATTGTAAATTTGAGTTTTAATTGTAAAGGAAGGATTTTTTTTAATGTAAATAAATTCCTGGGAACAATAGCACAGATAAATGTTAGTGTGCACCCACATACTGTACACTATTTGTCTGTTATGTGCATGCACAATATATCGATGTACAACCATTTTTGTTACCAAACCAATTTGTTAAAGAAATTGTACAATTGGTGTTGATGAATATTTGCTTGCAATTATTTTCCCTAGACTTCTACTTTCAGAGGTAATTATTAATCATGTTATTAGTAAAACCAATAATAATCCAATGCATAGGCTATTATGTAATATATTACATTATTTTATATATATTATATATTTATATATAGGCATTCATATAGTCTTTAAGTCTTTGAGGGCAACCATAATGCTAATATGGCCCGCGATGGAATTTCGTTTGACACCCCTGAACTAAATGGATCTACAACGATATAATAAACCTAACAAATGTAAGCATTAAAAGAAAGAAAGAAAGAAGCTGTTATAACATCCGTGCCACTTAACAGAGATATAAGAGGAAGAGACAGTGAAAGACGGAGTGACAGGAAATAGAAGACCAAAGGTAGGAGACTTCTGTGTTGCTCCTGGATGTAAAGATAACTTTTAAAAGGTTAAAGCCAATAAAAATAGGAAGCACTATTTATTCTGAAGCCCACCCCACAGTATTTGTTGTCACACAGCTTCCTCTGAGGCTGAACTGCCCAACCATTACTGAGGGGGTTTCTGTTTCTGCTTAACATAGGCATACCGACACCACAGTCACAAGGAACATTTTGTCAGCAGTCTAGAACAGTTATATCTCACAGGCTCCGCCCTCTACTGGACTCTATGGGTACTACCCCTTGACCTTACTATGCGAGCGTTTGCCTACTGAGATATCTTTAAACGTAGCCGGCCCCTCGGGGCGGGCCTACCTTAGTGCGCGCGCAAGCCCACCCTATATAAGGCGGCCTCGCTTCCTGACTGTCATCCTTTTCTCTTCAGCGAGCGGGATAAACAACTGAGAGAAGCGGAAGAAGAGTAAAAGGAAGAATAAAAGAATGGACTCACCGATCCTAGAGCACCGACCCTGTCCTACGTGCACCGGCCTAATTGCAGGTGCCGATCCCCACCGCTTTTGTTTCGAGTGCTTGGGGCCTGAACACGCCGGGGACGGCCTGACCCAGTCTCCCTCCTGTAATGCCTGCCGGATGCTACCACAACTTAGCCGCCGGCACCGCATGGAGCATTTTCAGGCCTACTACGAGGAAACGGAGGACCACGTGGACCTCGAGGTGGTTGAGATGGAGGAACAGGATGCGGCTGGGAGGGTGCCATTTGTTTTCGCCATCCCGGCGGGCTGGCCGGCCCCGTTCGTCGAAGAGGAGGAAGACGAGGGTTCTTCGATGTCGGGTGCTTCCGGTTCCGGTGCTCAGGACGGTCCGCCACACAGGTCCGCACGTCAGGACTTCCCATCGGTGATGGCCATCGCGGCGGAGCGTGTAGGATTACGCCTTTCCACCGCTGCGTCTCATTCTCCCCCTCCTGGAGAGGGTGAGACGAGAACATCTGTCAGTCATCCTAGTGGCCCCAGACCACCGCGTGGCGCCGTGGTTCGCGGAGGTGACACAGATGATGGTGGGCCAGCCCTGGGCAGTTCCTCAGGTCTGGGGGGCGATGTCTCAGGGGGCTGGTGCAATAGGGGCGTCACCCTCTCTGGGCCAACCTCTCCAGGCTTGGCTCCTGAGAGGGACAGGCTGAGACAGGGGGGATTGTCTGACGAAGTTATCCAGACTATCCAGGCAGCAAGAGCTGGATCCACCACAGCCTGTTACAGGCCAAAGTGGTTGGCATTCCAGCGATGGTGTGAAGAGGGAAATCTAGAGCCCTTATCTTGTACGCTGGGCTCTATTCTGTCCTACTGGTGGACAGAGGGCTTGCTTATTCCACAGTTAAAGTGTATGCAGCAGCCATTTCATCCTGTCATGAGGGATTTGGCGGCAGGTCAGCCTTCAGTCAGCCGCTTATGGCACGGTTTTTGCAGGGGGTCAGGAGGCAGCGCCCAATAGTGCACGCCTCCGCCCCGCAGTGGGACCTGCCGTTGGTGCTCGGGGCTCTGGTCACAGAACCATTTGAGCCTCTGGAGCTCTCCTCCCTGAAGGCGCTGTCATTAAAAACAGCGTTGCTGCTGGCCCTGACTTCGGCCAAGAGAGTGTCCGAACTGACCGCTCTGTCGGTACACCCGAGTTGCCTGTGGATCCGGGGTGACTGTAGAGGGGTGACACTCAGGCCGAACCCCTCCTTTGTTCCCAAGAACTTAAGGAGTGCGTTCAGGTCAAGGGCTATACAGCTGGGCGGCTTTAGTCTTCCACCCCATATTGGGGAGAGGGAGGCTAAACTGCACCTCCTCTGCCCGGTGCGTGCGCTAGCATGTTATGTGGAGCGCACGGCTGCCATTAGGCGCACTGAACAGCTGTTTGTGTGCTTCAGGGGGGGTGTGGCCGGTAAAGCTCTGTTCAAGAAACGCCTGACAGGATGGCTCTGCGAGTGCATTGCACATGCCTACAGTCAGGCGGGGAGAGCCTTCCCCACGGGGGTCCGTGCGCACTCTACACGATAGGGGTTTCACAACTACCATTATTTACTAGTCGACAAGTTTTTCAAAATAGTAGTCGACTAGTCGACTAGTTGTTATGTCATAATAAAGACACACAAAGAGAGGTGTAAAACTGTATTTTGTATTGCAATGCATACAGTTACGTTAAACACTGTAACAAAGCTGCATTTTAATTTGGGTTACATGGGTTACATGGCTGATTAAATAAAAAACAGTAACTGGACTCACCAAATCTACTGCAAAAACTCTGTTAAGAACATAAATGCAACGTAAATCCTGTGCGCATCGCGCAACACTTTACTCGCTGTCACTGTCCTCCTCGATAAGGATGTCCACCCTTCCAGGTTTTTTGGTTTGCGTTAAGGAAGACCAAAGCATCAACATGTGAGGGAAGGAGGCTTGACCGCTGTCGGGTGACAGTGGTGCCTGCCAGGGAAAACATCCGTTCACTTGGGGTGCTGGTGTAGCCAGGTAGCTCCTGGAAAGCTTGGCTAAACGGGGGAAGCGGTTCACGTTTTGTGCCCACCATTTCAGAGGGTTATCCATTGTGGGGATATGGGGTGTCTGCTGGCAGTAATCTCATCCGCGCCACTGTTGACCCGTGTTTTCTTGTTGCTCTCGAAATGAGGTCCAAACAGCTGTTCAAAGAGGGGGTGCTAGTGGAGCACGCTCGTGAACCTATAGCGCCGGAGCTAAAACTGAAACTGTAGAGTGCATAGGTGCGGCGCATTTGCGCATAAAATGAGGACCCCTGAATGTCGGGCGTGTTTTGCTGGAGCATTTTGCAGCACCTCAGCGCCAATGTCGGCATCCTCATTTCCCACGTTTGCCTCCATTTTGTTCACGACTAGTCGACTAAGGCCTACAGCGCCGACTAGTGGTAGAACTACTCGAGTAGTCAACTAGTCGAGTAGTTGGTGAAACCCCTACTACACGAGCTATGGCTGTGTCAACAGCCTTATTTAGCGGCATGAGTGTGGAGGGCATATGCACGGCGGCGTCTTGGTCCACGCCAGGCCCCTTCATAAGGTTTATCTCTTGGACATGTCTGGCTCCTTCTCATCGTCTGTGCTTGCTGGGGCAACACAGGACTGGTGAGGGGGGGGGAGGCGGGCTGTGGGTCAGTAGGTATCTGACCCCCCCCACCCCCTGGACATAATGCACTTATATGGTTTCCCATGCTCCTTAGGGACCCGGGAAACATGGTGCGCAGTGAGCCCATACAGGGCGGAAGGATTCCACCCTGTATGGTGGGGAGCCTTCCTCACTATTTTCCATGCACACTCTTCACGAGGTAAGCGTGTCTGAGTGTGCTCTATCAGCCAAGTAAACTGCGGCCCCGACTCCCACAGTCATGGCCGAGGGAGGAGAGGTTGCGGTGCAGTGGCTGCTAACCAGAAAGCCGGTCAGGGGCAGTGTGATGGGTTGTTGGACGACAGGGCGTGTATCCATCAGGGCTCCACCCACTGTACCCATAGAGTCCAGTAGAGGGCGGAGCCTGTGAGATATAACGATGGGTTACGTATTGTAACCCTAGTTATATAAGCAAAGGCGAAGCCCTCTACTAGGGGCCCTGTCTGTCCTATGCCGCTCGCTGAAGAGGGTGTAGGATGACAGTCAGGAGGCGAGGCCGCCTTATATAGGGTGGGCTTGCGCGCGCACTCAGGTAGGCCCGCCCCGAGGGGCCGGCTACGTTTAAAGATATCTCAGTAGGTGAATGCTCGCATAGTAAGGTCAAGGGGTAGTACCCATAGAGTCCAGTAGAGCAGCGGTTCTCAAACTGTGGTCCGCGGACCACTGGTGGTCCGCGAGGGTACTGCAGGTGGTCCGTGGAAAAAAGCTAAATAAAATCCACTTTTTATTATCAAGGATTTTCGGGGACCCGAAGACACATTTTGAGTTGTATACACTGTTGGAAAGACGAGATTCCTAGCTTTCTAATGATATCAGGCAGTGGGGTAGTGGTCGTTGGGCTCATCGGACATTTGAGAGAAAATCTCTAATGTCCGAGTGCAAGTGAATGCACCACAAGACACGAGCCTTGTAACCCCTCCCCCGGCCCTGGCGCGAGCGTGGAAATATGATTGGCGAACAATATTGTGGCTTTCCAAGTTAACATTGATTGATATGACTGCGATTAAATCAGCATATACTTCTGCCAGGGGATGCCACCCCTCAAAATCTCCTGCCACCCTCTTGCCACCCCATGAATATTTTTCTAGATCCACCGCTGAGTAGGCTATATTTTTCGTTTCGTTTATTTAATAAGTTAATTTGTTTTTTGTTTGTTTTGAGATTTAAATATATTTTGAAAGTGGAGAGAGAGAGAAGCAGCGCTGTCTGCTTAGTTGCAATACTGTAGCTCAAGCCTTTATGTAACTTAGGCCTATACATTGTTTATGTTACTTATATGCCTGTGTGTCCATGGTTTTGTGTCTGTGTGTGTGTGTGTGTGTGTGTGTGTGTGTGTGTGTGTGTGTGTGTGTGTGTGTGTGTGTGTGTGTGTTGTGTGTGTGTGTGTGTGTGTGTTGAGCGCAGCGCCGTCTGCTTTTTGCAGTACAGTAACTAAAGTAGGAGCATACCGGTAGTTTTTTGTAGACCTGTCTGCCCGTTTTGTGAGTGCACTGCGCGCGTGCGCACTTGTGGCATTGTTTGGGATGACCTAATTAAAATACCGTCCGCCGTCCTCTTTGAGACACATACACACCGCAGACAGACACCGGTCACAAAAGTATCAAATAGGCTTCAATTTACTTTTGATTGTCTATAATTAACTATAAAAAAAAATATCGGCGTTTTAACACTACGTTTATATATGTACTTATTTTTACGGTTTGCATATGAGGTGGTCCGCGAAAATCCTTGATAATAAATAGTGGTCCGCATAAACAAAAAGTTTGAGAACCCCTGCAGTAGAGGGCTCCGCCTGTGCTTATATAACTAGGGTTACAATACGTAACCCATCGATACGGTCCAGGTGAATTAAGTCCTAATTTGGGGTTTATTTGTATCTTTTTGATGACAACAGGGGAGAGCTACTGGGTGTTTGATGCTGAGAGGAAGATAACAGGCCCGGATTCAGTGCGGCAGCTGGGTCTTCCTGTCTCAGATATCCAAGCAGCTCTGAAGTGGGAGGAGGACCACGTGGAGAAAGTCTACTTCTTCAAGTCCGCTTCTTACTGGCCCTTCAATCCGCAGGAGAACCGAGTGGACGATGTGCGTCCGGGAAGCATGCAAGCGTGGGGGGGGATCCCCGGAAATATTGATGCAGCTTTTCGGGACAAATATGGTGAGGACTGGATTCACCTAGCAACCATTTTAACTTGTAACAGTAGATGGTGTTAAGTTACTAAGTACATTTACTCACTGCACTGTACAATCTTGAGGTAGCCTACTTGTACCGACTTGAGTATTTCCATTTTGTGCTACTTTGTATTTCTACTCCACTACATGTATTTAATACCTTTATCTACTTTACAGATCTGGATTAATGATGTGAAATATAACCAACTCTTAAATCAGACTTTAGTTCCACCTGGAGTAAATTCACAAGCTACCCTGCAGTATACATCATATAAATTATTCTGAAATGGACCAATCTGCACAACGACTACTTGAGGAACAGTTGTAGTGCAGGACTTTTACTTGTAACAGATTATTCCTACACTCTGGTACTTCTACTTTTACTAAAGTACAAGATCTGAGTACTCCCCCCCCATGCTGGTGCCCCCTTGATGTAACCTTTTCTCGCTCTCTGATAGGCTACGCTAACTTCCTGAGTGGGCAGCACTACTGGAAGTTTGACCCCGTGGCGCTGAAGGTTCTGGACGGCTTCCCACGCAGCATCGGAACGGACTTCTTTGGCTGTTCTGCCTTTTTGTATAAATAAGTTCATACAGATACAACTGGAACACTTGTGAAGAGCAATGGCCGTTTTTAAAGCTGCATCCACAAACAGAACATTCTGAATATTTCGGAAATATATGTAAGGCCAATATATTTAATTAAGATGACTCAAAACTTATATAAATACATCACCTCTAAAAAGTCACTACCCACACGGAAAAAACGGAAATGTTGACTTTAATTAAATGTATAATGTCAACAGATTTCACATAACTGTATTACTGCAGGTTAGTTAACTCAATAATATTTGAATAAGACATAGGTTTAACTTATTATTATTGCTTTCAACTAACCTAATACAGTTATGTGAAATGTGTTATATACATGATATATAATTAAAGTCAACATTTCAGTTTTGTCAGTGCACTGTGACTACATCATTTTTATTTTTATTTGCATTTTAAAATACATGAATAATCTACTGTGAGTTACATGTGCAGTAACAGGCAGTAAGCGTCTGCTTCTTTTGTCAGTTTGAGATGATGAGAAGCCAGACAAAGCTTCTCCCTCAGGCTAAAGTCTGAAAACCACTCAGCAAGTTTCCTGAGTGTCCTGCGACCCTCCTGCAGATCTCAGAGTGACCTCTGAGGGTTCAAAGGTTCAGGTTGGTGGTGACGGCCCATGCTGCCATGTGAAGTGTTGTCAGGGTTGTGTATTTAGTGGAAGCAGGAACCAGTTCTCTATAATGTCTGGAGTAAAAGCATCACAAATCCAGCAGCACCTTGCTAATTAGCGGAGTTGGGACATGTATTGAGGCTAGAGTTCTCTCAGAGGATCCAGGCCAGGGGACATGTCTAACCGCGTCTCAATGTAAGCATGTTATATTTGCTCTGAAGGACCCGTCTGAAGGCGGGCCAAACAGCCCTGCATCCTGGCTGCTGTGGGTCTGAACACTGAGAGTGAGATCACTTGATTCTCAGAGATGTTCCTCTCTCCTGGAAACATTTACATTATTATAACATTAGTTTTGTCAGCAGAGCACCATCAAAGGTGCAACATATCTGAAATGACCAGGGTCTGTGAACACAGCATCATGTGGTTGTAGCACCTGAGGTTTTAAAATCATATGCCACCACCAAGGAAAAAACCTTTAATCAAAGTCAGCGTTCCTATTGTGTGTTACTGGCAGAGCTGCACACATATTATAATCCTGCATACCTCTTCATCTTATTCTTCCTCTTCCACCTTAAAGTTAAGACCGCTACTAGTCCCGGAGCGTTGCTACGACACGCACAAAAAACACATTAAAACAAAACGAGCGGAACAATCGGGAATGATGTGCTACGATTTGCCAGTTTCACGCAAATCAAAACAAACAACAAACTTTCCCCCATAGGAATGAATGGGTGATCGAGAGCCAAAATTACCCGACTTTGAGGTCATACTGATTCCCCATACGTGAACGGAGAAAAAACATAAAACATTTTAACCGGCTCTCCAGACTCCCAACTTTATTGGACTGAAAATGTTTTTTTGATAGATGGAAAGGTTTTTCTAAAATCACAGTTTGGTGAAACGCTGGCAATATTAGCATCAGGACCGACACCACGTGTAAGTCACACAGTCAAAAGTTCTCAGAGGGAATATTTTTGTTTTAAATATTGTGTTGCAGTTATGAACTGATTGGAGGGGAGGAGGGGGCCTCCTCTCAGACATGGAGGAGCACTCTCCATCCACACTGGATATAAGTGATGGAGCCCTCATGGTACAATGAGCAGTCGTCCTACAGTTCCTCTGCACCCCTGCTCCGTCCACTCTGCTCTGAGACCTCTGACTCAATTTACAATCTTAGGGTTTCAGTCCTTAAAATCACCAACACAAAAAAGAATAACAAAGGCCTTTTTGGGATATAATAGTAATAAATAATGATGTGAAAAACCACAGTAATCACCTCAGGTCAGCACTATAAAGTTTTATAAAGTTTTGATACGTAAGTAAAAAAGAACGCTTGAGAGAGAAGATCTAACCTAGCCTAGCCAACATTTTCCAGTCAAGTGTTTAGCAGGAAGTTCTCTTGGTACTGACTGTAGGTGACCTGTCACATGCAACAGGAGAATAATTTTCTTTGACAGTCAGTTTGAAGAATCAACTTTTGGTTAATGTATTCACACTTACTACTCTAAATTCACTACAGCTCAGGTTCCTCATGTAATAGGCCTACACAAAATCAGAAAACGTTTTTTTCACTATATTCTTTTATTCATTTGATAAAGCCATCTAAACGCCTCATTATCTGTTGAAGAGCTTTGTTTCAGTTCTTGGATTGTTATTGTATATTAATTATAAAAGCCCTGACATTGTATCTTTCTAAGAAAATTGAAAACCATATTATAGTCACAGACAACATAATGTGGTCTGATACACATCCTGTGTTTCCATCCTGATCAGAGGAAACTGACAGCCCTTCACTTTGGGATGACTTACTGTATATTTTATGGATAGTGCATAAAGTGAATTTCATTGGAGATGTTATTGTGTGTACTCAGTGCAGGACACTGATTATTACATGGACTTGTACAATACACTGTGGTGTGTCCACATGTCCTGAACATGTTTAGGATCTAGTTTGATGTTCTTTCAACATGTACTGATTTCTTTGCCTTCATATGGAATGATTTAGTCAAAGTATTTTTATTTGTATTTGTTTACATCTGTAAAGGTTTTCGTTTGCAATAAAACCAAACATAAAAAAATCAACTTGCTTTTCCAATTTTTGCAATTTTGATTTAGAGCAGGGCATAATTCACATTTCTTGACACATGCTATAGAACATTTGTTGCTAATTAATCATTGCTGTTGTTCTCTGCAGATCTGTGTTGTCTTTGTGAAGTGTTTTACTGATTTACCTTGAAATATATTCACATTGCCTTATCCTTTAAAATAATAACTCTGGACATATGGGCTCTGCACTAATGGCTTTCCACAGACTTGGTTCAGTGTGTTTGTGTAATGCAGTGTTAAACTGTGAATAGCCCTGGTTTAGGTTGCATGTTCCCTGACTGCTCCTGTCAGCCATTAGATGCACAACTGTACCCCCCTGCTGTTGGCTTCTTAATGCACTGTACATTCTGTTAAATGACCAAAACCAGTCTAAAACACTCTCCATCTTTATGAATTCCTTAAAAGCACTCAGTTATTTACTGCACATTTGTGGTGACGGCACTAAAGAATAAATGCACTGTCTGCAGAACTCTCCCCGAGGGCCAACAGGCCTGCACATGTTCACGCAGAAAGAATTTCAATGCATTTATTATTAGTCAACTTTAGCACCTTGGCAGCACATGAATGATCATAGTATCAGTTCAGTTGATAAGATCAAACCAAAATACCCCACATCAAAGATAGAACAATTATTTCTGTATTCCATCTTTGTATTCCAGAGTTTTTTGATATGAAAACAGGAAGTGGCCTCTCCAGGTTTACTGAGGGACACGTGAAGAACCGGAGAGATAACCTCTGCTGCCTAAACATCCAGACTGCAGGCTGAGTGTCCACTGACGTTACATTGCCAAAAAAGCAGCCATGAGGAGTGTAGTAGGAATCAAAAATACAAATCAGCATGTCCCGGACGAAGGGCAGCGAGCTGAACGCTGGTGTTAGTGCTGCTTGTTTCTCTGATAACATGAAAACTAATCACTCAAATCTTTCATCTGGTTAAAATGTGTAGTCATGCAGCAGCCAAGATCTAAAAGTGTATATGGCTTATTGCTGGATAAAAAGTACATATATGATGTTTGTCAATTTAAAAGATAATTTTGCAAGTCAAAAAAAAATGTTTTGCCGTAAAACTGTGAAGTAAGACTTTTTTTGTGTGAAACCGCTCAATGAACTACATCTCTGTTCTCGAACAACAACACACGTCACCAAGATGGCCGTCACTACTGTCTTGCCAAACAAGGGATTGACTACCCTCACTATCACCACAATGAAACACGTCCAGAAGAATGTCATGCAAAGCTGCCTGCCTGCCTGCCTCCCTTCGATTCTCCCTGAACTGCCTGATCTTTTTAATGTTCAATGTTAACCATTTGTGCAGATAGCATGAAGTAGAAAAGATCGCCGATGCTAATATAGCGTTAGCGTTAGCATGTCTCCCCCGGGGGCATCCGGGCTTAAACGGTGTATTATAGAATGATCACACCGGTGTGACAGTAGCCTACTCTTCAAAGCGTTCACGAAATATGACTACTACTCTTACTGTTTAACATTTTGGGTTACTTAATGTTACTTCATGTTAAGGCTAATAAAAATGACATGGCTAAGGCTGTAATGCTAACTAACGTGCTTGCTACTAGCTAGGTAGCTAACTTGATCCAGCCACTCCTGGTCCTTTCATCAGACGGGAAGCAAAAGAACGAGCAAGACCCATTGCTGGTATGATTACAACCTGGTACAAAGCACACAGGCATCTTGTTAAAGTTATCTTATCTTAGCTATCTCTTATATTTAGTGGAGGAAAACAATTATGACGCGACTCTGGGATTTGTAGTCTTTCTAGTTGCGTATTTTTCAGTCTTATATTTCAACAGTTTTACGACAAACTGACTTTTTTGACATGGAAATGATTTTTTAAGATTGACAAACATCATATGTGTAATTCATGGCACAATTCAAACGGGATCGTAAGATAAGTTTTCTCTCCCCATTGACTTCAATACATAATTTTTCCGAAATAAGGTCCCATGGGTCGGAAGTAGATGGGCGGGACTTCGCCTTTCTATAGAGCGGGTCACATTTATGACAGCATCTGGCAAAAAACTGCTGCGCAGAGGCGACACGACGCCATGACAGGAGACCATCTGGAACCAGACGAGACAAGAACTCTACTAGGGCTGCTCAATTAATCGTATTTTAATCGCAATTACGATTATGGCTTGCAACAATTACGAAAACAACGTAATCGAAATAAAACGATTCTTTTTTTATTATTATTTTGTATTGGTTTTTCAGTTGAATTATACTTAAAGGTCAGGGTAATCAACTGTTAAAAACATACTGTTCACATTTTTTATCTCCAATAAATGGATGTTTTCAAAGTAAATGGATAATCGTTTTTAATAATCGTGATATCAATTATTGACCCAAATAATCGAGATTATGATTTTTACCATAATCGAGCAGCAGCGGCGCCGGATTCATTTCAGAAGTGGGGGGGCCAAAAAGTGTGTGTGTATGTGACATACTTGCCAACCCTCCCGATTTTCGCGGGAGACTCCCGATTTCCTCCCGGGGTCATATTTATCCCGCATTTCTCCCGATTTCTGACTAAATCTGATTTGTGAGTCACGACCTGTTTCATTCTAACATAACGCTCCAAATGTTACTGTTTCCACTCGGACTTCAATACAGCTACACCATTGTTTGGTTTCCATGGTAACGCGTCTCTTTAGTAGCGCGCGCAACTGAAAGTCTGAGAGGGTGTTCAGCATGAGGAAGATAGTCACAGAAAACAGAACAAGAATGGACCACTCTACCCTCTGCTCACTCCTTTCCTGTAAATTAGACTATACAGGTCCAGCCCACATATGACAGCGCAGTTGCTCCATCATTCCATCTCTTCTTTTTTCCTGCTCAATACGCTCTTGTTTGACAAGCTGAATGTTGACTGGTGTTTGACTGAAGTAAGCGCACTTTTTTTGAACACACTCTGTGAAAAGCTCCAGTTATTAACTCCGGTATTTACAAAGCTGTCATCTCCACATTTGGAGAAAGTTACAAGCCGTTTAACAGCAGCAAATCTGCATATTTCACAGAAGGCTCGTTTAGTGGTTTTGCAAAGAATTAACCACTCTCTGTTTTTGTACCATTCTGCATTGAAGTACCTTCATCTTTGCCCAAATAAGCTTTTATTCGTCATTTTGACGGACAGGATCGAAACATTTCCGTCAAAATCCAGTAGGCTACTACCCGTCGGCCTTTACACAACTCTGACGAGGGGAGGAGAGAGAGGGCACGCTCGTGAACTGTCAACCGGGGGGGGGGGGGGGGAGAGCATGCTCGTGAACTGTCAACGGGGGTGGGGTGAAGTGAACTGTTAGCGCCGTGTTATGCATGCCCACTGCGCTTCGCGGGATCGCTCACAGCGTAAAGCCAAAACTCACAGACATTTCAATGATTTGTACGGCAAAGTTAGGTTTGGAAACGGTATCATTTTTTTTGGCGGGCATGCATAACACGGCATAACACCGGAGCCTCGCTGCGGGGAAACTTTGGCGCTGTTCAGAGTTTGTTCTAATCTGTCAAAATGACGGACTGCTTTCAGATTTTTCCGTCATTGTTAAAAAAAATCCGTCATAGACGGAAAATATTCGTTAACGCGACCTCTGGACCTGCTCCATCGAAATCAGTCGCATTGACCCGAAGACACATTTTGAGTTGTATACAATGTTGGAAAGAGGAGATTCCTAGCTTTCTAATGATATCAGGATTGTTTTTGTACTCCAAATATTAAGCATAACATTATAATGACTGTCACCGAGTCATCTTTTTGAGAAAAAGGCCTTTATAGTTTCCTCTTCTCTGGATCGATCTGATTGATTATTAGCGGAGCAAATGATCAAAGTAGTAACGTAGGGAAAATATTTTCGTTTGGATTGCTGGTCTGGGGGGAGCTCGCGAGTGTGTGTGTGTATACGTGTGTGCGTTTGTGTATTTTTGTGTTTGTGTGTATTGTGTTTGTTTCCGGGGAAAACACTCACGAGAAACACCGGCTGTTGTTATGCCTGCTGTGACGTCAAGTTACTCCGTTCTCCGCTTGTAATTATGCCGTTACAAGCTTCAAAGTTGTATTTATCATCTGAATCTGCCGAAACAAGTTTAATATTCTAAAGCCAAGACTTTGTTTATTTGAAATCAGATTAAAACAAACTGTAACGGACCCTGCCGTGTTACCTATGATTACTATACGCCTTACATTCATAATTTCAGCGGAGGGAGGGGGAGCGGCGCTGTGGAAGAGCAGAGTGGCGAGTGAGAGCTGTCATCTTCCCTTTACAAGCTTCAAAAATGCCTGTAGCTAATGAGATTGAATATAACAATAAAAAATAACAAAAATATTCAGCTAGATCAGATGGCGTTCTTTTTAGATGCGACTTTAGAGTAGGGGAATTATTGAAACGGGATGTGTACAGTGTTCCGCGGCATCCGCTGCAGCGAAAATGTGGGGCAGGGCTGTAAAGTGGGGGGGCCAATGGCCCCCTGGCCCCTCTGCTTCCGTCGCCCTTGTCGAGCAGCCCTAAACTCTACCTTCATTACGTTTAGAGTCTGAGATGCATTTATATCTACAGTCATCATGTTCTATTGACTGTGAACTTTTGGACCTCCTACTAATCATATTGTAGCCTACATATGCAGTGGTGGAAAGTAACCAAATACATTTACTCAAGTACTGTACTCAAGTACATTTTTACTCATGTACTTTAATTAAATGTTTCCAAATGATTCTACTTTATACTTCTACTCCACTACATTTTGGCAGCAAAAATACATATTTTTCCTCAGTACATTTATTTAACAACATTAGTAACTAGCGGGTTTATATTATTAATACCAACAAAAATATTTGTTTATGTTATCTCGTACTTTACAAGCTACAAAATAAAAATCATAGACACATCAATGCATCACTAATTATAAACTAGTGATATTGTTGGGGAAATATTTTCCAAGGCCCATATAGCTTTGACCCAGTTTATCAGTTCATGCTGTCCTGACTGAGCACAGGCACCTGTAACCTTGGCTGCTGTGCTCTCAGTGTTTTGTCTCCCTGTTCCTGCCTGTTGGCGTCAGCTGATAGAGGTGTTATGATTCTATCTTGTTATGCACAATGTTGATTATTCTCTCTGAGCTAAATACACGGGTCTGGGGTAGAGTTCTTCAGAATTGACGTGGCAACTCTACCGTGAAGTCAGAACCTCTGACTCTTTGACTTGTTTTGTGAATTCTCCGGCCGAAGCTCCAAATAAACCGTCAGTCTCTGCGTTGTGTTTTGTGTTGTTCATGGATGACCCGAGCCAGCATACAGTTTTGACGATCTCTGTTTTATTACTGACAATCTGACAACAGATATAACAATCAGTATATTAGCTTTCCCTCACAGTGACTCCTGTCAAATGGAACATTTACAGAAAGGGAAGAGGAAACGTGAGGGACACAATATATAGGGGGGGGGAAGTCCTCACAACAATAATCTCCTCAGCACAGCGACCACACTTCAGAGGTTCCGCCCACTGATCTCCGACCTTGTCAGGTATTGAACATTCAATAAAATGAAGAACACAGAATTATTTAATATAAAACACAGAATTTGTGTGATTATACAAAATGATTTACAAATAAACCCCACTGCATATTTACAACTGTTACACTTAAGTTGAATTCCTGATGAGTGAAGACCTGCTGCAACAAACCTCACCCTGATTACATGTGATGTGAGGCTGTAAGAGCTGTGCTCCCTCCCAGGGGCAAAGCAGTGCTCACACTGAGCCTGACTCGAGACTGATGAATTTATGGATCAGTTCTCACCGCTGAAATATATTTAAAACCAGAACTGTCAACTCCACATTACCCTAGCACTGCTGCAGGGTCATCCTCACAGCTGCACCGTCAGCTCTGAGATGACATTTCTTTAAAAACAGTTCAGTTATTAACTTTCATCTATTGTTTTAAAAAGTAAGACTAACACATATAAGCATAACCAAATTGATGCAGTTATTAATTTCATGGTTCAGAGAAATTAGTACAATATCAAAATGTAAAACACAACTGAATAACATTTGTTATTTCTTTATTGTCATTTTCATATAAAAAAAGAAGTCCACTATAAAGGTAAAGCAATTTTACAAAAAACAAGTGACAGTAGATGTTTGAACATCATTCTCTGGAATATGTTCAAGTTGGAAATCATCACTTTAAAAGACACCATTGGTTCTTGTCAGCTACAAGAGGCAGCAGTCTGAACACTGTGAGGCCCTCATGCTCAGGGTTACAGTATCATCTACCTATATTTAGATTTATGCATGCAAATAAACCCTGGTGCACCCTGATCACAATCTGGAAGTAAGATCAGGAGTCTGCATGCAGAAATCAAATCAGCCCTCTGATTGGCTGCAGGCACCTAACAGCTCTCAGCTACTGCCGCTAACATCACCAGTGAGTGTTTGAGTTACATTTGACACACACACACACACACACTGGTTATTTCTGTCAGGTATGAACATAACACCTGCCACAGTACAGAAGTTCTCAAAATCACTGTGGAGTGGCTCACTAACATTCATTGGAGTGTGTGGGATTTACTTACATAGATTACTGCACTTTTCAAAATAGTTGTAATAGTCTACACAGAGGGGCATCATGTAGCCATTTTGGGTATCCAGCACCAAAGCATTGATGTGCACGGGTCAGATAATATTGTATAGTCTTTAAAGAAATAGTAAAAAAAAAAAGGCTCCCTACAACCTCCTCGGAGCCCATGGTAACATTTCACATTTCGGTCCGACAGCCGACTAAACCCCAAAGACATTCAGTTTACAATTATATATGACAAAGAAGACTAAATCCTCATTGGAGAATCTAAAGTTATTGTGTGACCCTTTATATTTTTTCTCGAAAATGACTAATAGTCTACTTGCCAGCACTGTGAACCCAGAAATGTTGAGTACCCCAACGTTTTATGATAGAAATGTATAGTACAGGTCCCCAGCACATAGAAACTGCCAGATGTCAAATCAGTCTTTGAATTTAAAATTGACCCCAAGTTAATCAAAATTCCAGGGGCAGAAATATGGCCACTTTCTGGATAAAACTGCCATTTTGGATCCTGAACATTTCAGAATTTGATCCAATGTCCTCATAACCTCAAAAACCACTCCAAAGTTGTCCAAATCGGCAAAGCCATTTGTATTCATTTTGTCTGCATAATGCCAGCTAACGCATCTTATGCTAATTGTGCAAATTACCCAACAGGTTAGCATCAGGCAGTTTCTATGTGCTGGAGACCGCTACTTTACATTTCTAACATAAAACTTTGGGGTACTCAACATTTCCAGGTTCACAACAGGACTCTGACTATGAGCTGGCAGCTAGACTATACAGATGTATTGATCTCAAAATGATCCCTTTGATTACCCAGCCTTAGTAATTCCAGCTGCTGGTCATATGGAACATCAACATGTATAGGTCTTATTCCAAACAGATACTCTTAACCCATTTACACTTATTTTCCTTTTCATCTGTTCAGGATGCTAGTTGTGAAAACATCTGTAATGCATTTCCACTGAGATGTTACCACGGCAGAGCTCTGTTCCACATGCCATCCAGGTCTGAAGAATTTACAATGACTTTTGTAAGAGCCACCCTCATGTTACACAAACGCTCTTCATCTCTATCATATATATTGTTTCCACTAGACATGTGCAGTGAGTGTTTCATGGTGTGTGTGTGTAACAGTTCTGTAACAGTCAGATAAACCTCCTGAAACACCAGCTGACAGGTGTTAAAGTGTTCTGATGACTGTGTGTAGAGGAATGCCTTAATGTGTGTGTTTTAGTCAGTGAGATGTGTGTGTATGTGTATGTGCGTATGTGTGTGTGTGTGTGTGTGTGTGTGTGTGTGTGTGTGTGTGTTGCTTCTTCAGTAACAGTAGTCCTGAAGCTTGGGCCTCTACCAGGACGGAGCGGTGTTGGCCAGTCTTCTCATACGCCTGGAAAACATATCATTCACATTACTTCAAGGATTCTCCAAACTGTTGGAATGATCTGATGGATGGATCATGATTTTCTGGCTTGACGAGACTTTTAACTATACGGTGAACAATTTGGAGTATTTGAATTGTGGTCTGTTCTAAAGAATATTTGCAATTAATACAAATGTTTTTTGTAGGTCATTGGTTAATGAAGAAAGCCATTATCATGGAGCTCTGACCATGGCAACGATAAATAATGCAATGGATATAAAGAATTACTAACGTGTCTGAAACCTGAATATTAGGACATTTATCTTTAAAAAACAGCAGCAATGAAAGAGTTGGAGTGGAGAAACAAGTTCAATGAACACTACTGGTTTATCTCAGAGTGGTCACAATGCCTGATTACCAACTATCGGCTAGGTTTATTATATAATGAAAGTCTGCTGCATCACCAGTTAATGAAGTTTTACTATTACAATCAGTGTTCCGCCAGACCAGGGCTGAGAGGGCGTCCACCCCGAGAGCGGGGGGGGGGGATGACGTCACGTCGTGTTACGTGACTTGAATTGCGCCGTCCCTGCCGACAGGGACACAGCTCCTGGCATGGTCCTTGGAAGCTGCGGCGGTGTTTTGTTTTTTTTCGTCACAGGAACGCGCTTTGCTGGCGGCGAAAATAATCCCACCAGACTCCTTTGCCCCTCCAACAGAGGGATGTCCTTGTCCTTTTTCCTTTACGCCATTTCAAGCGATAAAAACTCTCGATCTTCTCTCAAATTATTAATTTTTTTGTCAAATGACGCCAAGACGCCCCCCTGGCGGAAACGCTGATTACAATTAAATGTATTTTCCTTTAAAAGTATAGTATGTTTACTTTATGATTATAATTCCTTCAATCAAACATTTTCTGATTGTTTCACAGTAGTTCCGTTGTCTTTAATTCTCTCTGTTTCTGTCTCACCTGGTGTTCCTGTCCTGGTCTCGGATCTTTTTCTCCATCTCAGCGTCTGTGAGGGTCTCCAGCAGGGGGCACCACTGGTCTGCATCTCCTGTGTTGCGGATGGCTATCTCTACTGTCGGGAGGGGGTTCTCACTGCAAGCAAACACAAGCATGGCAGCAATGAATCAGTAAAGGGTAAATATAGAAAGACGGGAATGAGACCCCTTGCTCAGCTAAACTGGGCCTCCAAATGCAGTGACAGCTGCATTTATTGCTAATGAAACATATTTCATACTGATACCTGAAGGCGTAGGTCCTCTGGTGCCAGCTGATCTGACCGCGGATGCTGTAGGCGATGGTGGTAACAAATTCCCCCCCCAGACCCAGCTCAGAGCACAGCTTCAGGGCGAAGGACTCGGGGGAGTTCTCTCTCTCAGACATGTCCCACTCAAACTGGTCCACCAGAGAAATGTTCCCCACGTGGATGTTCAGCTGAGGAAAACAGACACACGTTATGAACACTCCCATAGGTGCTTTCACATCGGAGTACTTTTCCCGTTTACTGCCGATAGTTCCTGGGTTTTTGCGTTCACACCAAAAAGAGAACTTAGCTCATTAGAACTTTTACCCCCTTTTTAGTGCCTGCTAGAGAGGTGGTACTTTCCTGGGGAGAAAAAAGTTCCAATTTCTGATTGGCTGGGCGAATTGCAAACCACGCCCCGTAAAACCCGGAAAAGTTTTTTGAAGCCGCCATTGTATTTGCTGGCATTAGCATTATTAGCATTAGCATTAGCACACCAACGGAGAGAGAATAACTTATGGCAACACAAAAGAAAACATGGGAGCGGTGGAGTGATGAGGAGGTGTCGGCGTTCTGGTGATTTACTCAGAAGTCTTCAGTAGAAGCTGCTGGGAGTCCCAGCAGCTTCTACTGAAGCCAGTCCCCAACTCCGGGGACTTCCGGCCGGGGACTTCGGGTGGCAGTATACGCCGTGAAGTTGTTTGCGGCCTGCCAGTAAACCCAAAGAAGAAGAAGAAGAAGTGACGTCAGCGGCTTCATTTGCGTAATCTTCCCTCAGGGAACTTATTCCGGTGTGAACGCGATTGGCTCTTAGTTCCATGGGGGTACTAAGTGCTGGGAACTAAGTACAGCAAAGTACTTGGTGTGAAAGCGGCTCATGTCTTACCAACTTAATCCTGCAGTAGCAGTGTGTGTCTTTGTTTCCTCTCTCTTTAACAACTTAACTTACGATATTAAGATATCGTTGTCATAGAAACAATTAAAAAAGCACTGGGAGCATTTTCTTGATGAAACTCTGGAAGCAGCCGCTGCTATTTGGACACGGGCCCTTAATCTCTATGTCAATGGGAGTCTTTGAGATTTGATTTTAGGTTGGTTTATTCCCCTTAGCTGGGTTGTTTGGCCCAGCACCCACCTTGATGATGACCCTCTGGTCCTGCTGCTCCTCCAGGATGCCGTCGTTGGGGTACGACTCGATCTGCTGACGGATGGCGGAGGCGATGGCGGGGACGAAGGCCAGAGGATTCAGGTCCAGGTCATCACACAAGATCTCTGCAAACATCTCCGGGGTCATCAGCTTCTCTGAGGGGGGCAGAGAGAGGAGGTGAGACAAAGCTCTAAAATCAAATAACAAATATTACTAACTTCCTTATCGGGATTGTTTTGGATGTTGTCAAGCTAGTTGACACTTATACCATTCATGTTCCAAGTGAAGGCATCTCTCAGTTTCTGTCCATCGATTTCCATGTCCAGCCGGATGGGAACCAGCGCCTCCACCTGCGCTGCGTTCTCATGGATCACTGCGGGGTCGTGGTCATCAAAGCTGAGCAGACAACGACAACATCAGTGCCGCCTAAAGATGGTTCCACACATCTCTCTATAATACAACACTCACATGTCTGACAGTTAAAACTACTTTCAGGACAACTTGTGAACATGGCCTTTGTTCACCAGCTTCACCGCTTCCTCTACCTTTAATATGCTGCAGTTTCCCTGATAGAATCCTCCACACACTAGTAGAATGGTGAATGTGGTGAAAGGTCAAAATAAATACTGTTTTCATATACAGAATAAGATTCACAAGAGACACCCTGTTGTTCCAGGTCATAATGTCACTAATGGCTCATTTCCACCGCAGGCCTCACTCGACTTAGTACGGTTTTGTTAGGCCTTGTTAGGCCCGGCTCACTTTAATGCTGCGCTTCCATTACAGTTTAGGAACTGGGGTAGTATCTATAGGAACGCAGTGTAGGCGGAGCCGTGACGTCATCTTCAGAAAAACAACATCAGCCGTTAGCTGTTAGCACTCAAGCTCACAGCTCCTCATGTCTGTTCAGAAACTAGACAAAAGTTAAACAAGTACAAACCACAGACTGTCTGTATCATGGAGAATACAGTCGCTGGTTTATTTATGTCTGTATAGGCCGTTGTTGTGAGTGTGGACGGTCGGAGCATATACTGCGTTAGCTTAGCCGATCTCCATTCAGACAACATGCATTTTAAAAGGTTTTTCGCCTGCCGTCTGTCTGCAGACTTGTCAAAGCATTAATTCATGGTTTTTACTAACCGGTATCAGTATGTTGTTACTTCGGCATCATTTTGAAACGTGTATTACAATTAAATCACGGTCAAATATCTTCATCTTGTTGTAGTTGTAGCCCCCTTGCCAGCGATTCTCTCACTAGTTTAGCATATTCAGCCCGGTTGTTGGCCCGCTTGTTGGCCCCGATAGAACCACGATTTTGTCGGGCCAGAAAAAAGGTGAAAAAGTAGCCCCGGGCCGGAACTAGGCCTAGTGGAAACGCAACCAAAAACGGGCCCGGCACGACACGGCACGCTTAAAGCGAGCTCCGCGCCATGGTGGAAATGCGCCATAAGGTATGTCCAAAGTCTGGCACGTCGTCAGATTCAATACGGCCCGCAGCTTCGGTCTTATAATGTAATATTTATGGCCCTGTAGGACTGTCAAACAGAATACATCTTTAAAATGTATTTCCTCCTTTACCGCATGGCGGCATCACCCGCTCTAAGGGGCCGTTCTCCTGCCGCAGTTTGCCTTTTCTGTTAAAGACGCTGGTTTTTGGTTCTGGGTGGATCCGCAGTAAAACTTTTTCAGTTACCTTTGTTTGTGGGCCTATGAACTGGATTGAACTTATGTTGGGGTTGTAACCAGCTGGACTCTTTGCTAAAGCGGATTGAACAGTATATATTGACTCTTTTCACGACACACTGCACACACACTGCGCACACACACTGCACACACACCGATCTTAAATGTCTGGTTTTTCCCCATGAAATATATCTGACGAAAATGGAAATTGATGTGTGATTTATTTTGTATTGCATTTCGGTGATGGAAGAGATATTTCCTGAATTAATTCATTTGTGTATGGTTTGGCTGAAACATTTCTGTTGAATATTTTAGATTATTATTTTTCAGACCTGATTCTGACTGGCACCCCACTTTACTAAAAACAGGTCAAACCCGCTACATAGTTAAGGTATTTCCTATAGTCTGTTCAATGTTATCTGACTCTCCAGATATGAATTTGTTTTTAGGGTTGTTCACTCTTGCCTGAGTGGCTTATATTTATTTATATTGTCTTTTGAAAAATAAAGATAAATGTGACAATGAAAATTGTGATATAACAGTGTATTTGTATGTTATTTTTATGTTTAAAAAATGTCAGAAGGGACAATGGCCCCCGGGCATATTCACATTATCAAATCTGGCCCTCTTTGAAAAACCATTGATGTAATTGATGATACTGAGGTAGCCCTGGTTGCCCTGTCCGGACTCTTCCTCATCACCAGTTTGTTTTTTCAGTACCAGTTCTTTGCTCTCATATCAAACAGTGGCTGGAATATTTGTTTAAAACTGGAATTTTGTTTCCATACAATCTGAGAGGGCTAATTGTACTTCTTCTTTATCTTACAGAATGTGACTGTATGTAAACCCTGTACATGACACAATGAGGTTGGATTAACAGCAGCTCAGAGTGCAAAGCCACAGCTGTCTCACCACAGGGGGAAGGTCCTCTTCTTGTCCCGGCCCATGCGGTTGCGGTTGATGGTGGTGGAGCAGGGCACAGCGTCCAGGTGGTGGGAGCTGTTGGGCAGGGTGGGCACCCACTGACTGCTCCTCTTGCCCTTCTGCTCCCTGAGAGAAGGACACACGATGTTGACAAGGGTAATACAAATGGGTGGATGATGTATTGAATATATCCAGTATATTCAAATATAATTTACGTGCAATGTCACAAGATTTATTTATCTTTAATTAGATTCTCTATTGAATAATATAGTTATTCTTTAAAAGCAGGGCGGGTTAAATGCAGGACGGACGGACTGAGGCACGCACACTCGAGACTAGGGATGCTCCGATCGTTCGGCCGCCGATCGATATCGGCCGATACTCACTCTCTGCTGATCGATCGGTGCTCTCTAAAAATGCCGATCGCGAGAGCCGATCGCATGACGTAAAATTATGACGTAAAATATATGACACTTTTCTCAGTGCGCGGCAAAACAAGCTCGGCAAAATGGCTTCACCAGTCTGGCAGTATTTTAAGGTGTCCGAAAAGGACAATAAAATAGCGGTATGCAACGTGTGTGAAGCAGAAATCCTGCAGCTCCACCCGCTGTGACGGACCGGTGAGCGGAGCAAAACACACACTAAGAGTTAGACCTAACACACTTAGCTATTTTATCTACCTCTGGAACAAGCTAAACTAGTTATAAATATATTTATTCTTCACTGTCGGGTCACTCATTACTGGATCAGTGAGCTGCATGAGATACTGACAGGCTGTCAGAGAGAGAGAGAGAGAGGGAGAGAGAGAGAGAGAGAGAGAGAGAGAGAGAGAGAGAGAGAGAGAGGGAGAGAGGAAAAGAGAGTGCTTCCGCTCATTTCCCCCGTGTTATTATCCAAAGTTAATGTAAACTTGAATAATGTACTTCATTTGAATGTAATAATTATGTTGGTTGTTGTTTGTGGAAGCGCCAGTGAATGAGCCCCATTAACTGAGTTTTAAACATCACTTTAAATGGAAGATCCCCCTAGGCCCCGCCCACTCGATCGGATCGGCGATCGGTATCGGCCGATACTGATTCCGGCCCCAAAATTGTCGATCGGAGCATCCCTACTCCAGATACTGTATATACAGCTCTGGAAAAATGAAGAGTCCACTGAAAAATGTGCAGTTTCTCTGGTTTTACTATTTATAGGTCTTTTTTAAATGTTATTCTATAAACTACTGACAACATTTCTGTGTTGGAATTCAACAGACACTGGAATGGAATGGCTGCCGTACATGGAGAGATTGAGGTTTAATACAAATTTGGAGTGGTCTCTTAATTCTTCCAGAGCTGTATATATATACATATATATACACACAAGATATTATTTTAAGCCGCATTGCCCTGCACTATTGCACAAGCAATTATGTGTTGTACTTCCATAAAGTTAAAGGATTCCCAAGAAAAAAGTAAGATATCCTGAATTTTTGCAAGCTCTAAAACAAACAGAACCAACAGTTCAATATCAGGTAATCAGATCTATGTCCTTCCAATTGCCCACCTGCAGTTATTCATGTGGGCTTACTGGTATAATTGCGATGAAATGATGATGACAGGTTTTGGAACACTCCCTTCATGAGTTTTTGGGTTTTAGTGCGGTTTCCCTTTAACCTCTATCCATCTATGGTAGAACTAATGTCAGTGCAGAGAAAAGTATGAAGGGTCTCTGGATGGTTGCCGTGCAAGGTACAGGTTTGGATAACACCTACATATAGAGCAAGGGGGAAAAAGTGTAATTATAACAGAACTAATAAGTCAGCTTTACCTGAGGTACGCCGGGGGCTCTGTGCTGATGGACACCGCCTTGTATTTCTCATCATTCCCCTCAAAGATCTCCTCACACTCTGAGGCCTTCAGCAGAGTGACACTGGTGGCTGCAGATAGAACACACACACACACACACACACACACACACACACACACACACACACACACACACACACACACACACACACACACACACACACACACACACACACACACACACACACACACACACACACACACACACACACACACACACACACACACACACACACACACACACACACACACACACACCATTATGGCTCAGTGGTGTTAAGTAACTAAGTAGATTTACTACTTACTTACTACTTTAAGTACTGTACTTTTTCTTGAGTTGAGTATTTTAGTTCCACCTGGAGTAAATCCACAAGCTACCCTGCTGTATACAAAGTCATTCAAACTAGCTGCACCTTTACCAGCTTTGAGAACACTTTCATGATCAATCATTATAAAACATATATATATATTATTCTGAAATGGACCAATCTGCACAATGACTACTTTTACTTTTGATACTTTAACTATATTTTGATGCTAATACTTTTGAACGTTTACTTGAGGAACATTTTGATTGCAGGACTTTTACTGTAACAGAGTATTCCTTCACTCTGGTACTTCTACTTTTACTTGAATACAAGATCTGAGTACTTCTACTTTTACTCAAGTACCAGATCTAAGTACTTCTCCACCTCTACCTCTGTCATGGCTACATTTACAGTTGTAACTAATGCGCCTGATTATCACGGTTTCTTTGGATGGTCTGTTAGCTGGTTACCATGGCAGCTATCTTCCATGTTAACCAGCAGCTCAGCAGATTCACCACCTCTACACCATTCTCCCTGATAAGGTCAAATCTGAAACTGGCTATTGGTGTAAAAGAAAATCTAATATATTAAGATGTTTTTACCTTACACATACCCTTGAGATAGTGTTTAGGTTGAATACTCACTTTAATATGAAAACTGTTTATAGCAGACTGATCACACATGATAGACAACCTATGGAGCGCTCAGACTAGAAGTGGCCCATAATGACTTGATCAGTATCCGGTGTAGAAAACCCAAAGAGACTCACCGTGTGACGATGCTACGATCTTCTTCCTCTCCTCCACTGAGGCCAGCCTCCTCCATAACGATGGGTATCTCTTATACAGAGACCCTCTGAACATACGCAGGTAGTTTCCAACCTGGAGACCAAACCAAAATGAAAAACAATAACAAACAAATAGAAAAATAAAAACCTCAAGAAACACAAATCTTCTCTTAAAATCAAATAAAACCATATGGTTCTCTGGTTATCAGGAAGATAATAAACAGGGTTATCTACATTTTCAATACTTCTAATTCAAATGAATCACTGTTTTGGAATCTGATCAACAGGAAATATATCAAGTACATCATGTATTAATAAAGTATGATTTCAACTATAAAAACATGAATGACTGATTGCCAAGTGTTTCTCTCCTTTGAAAGACATATTGAGCAGAGGTGTTTTGGGATCAGCTGTTCGCAGGAACTTCTCCCCCAGGGACAACATACCGTTTTCCTCTGAAATGTAGTGAAGTAGAAGTACAAAGTAACAGAAACTGTAGCACCCCAAAATCATACTAAAGTACATTACTTGAGTACATTTCACCACTGTCCAATAGGTGAAGGTTTAGAATGTACATAAAGTACAGTTTACTACTGTGGACATTAATGAAAAGCATTATATTGCTTAAAAAATGAACATCTTAAGTGGTTTAGCTTCAAAAGTGGTTTCAATGTTCACATGATGAACCATATCAATATCAAAAACAGGGGATAACACATTTATTCTCAAAGGAAGTAAGTTACCATATTGCACGTTACCGTTACTTCATGTTGATGTAACTGAATGGTATGGCATCTCACGCTATCATCTCTATAGCAAAACAGCAAAAGCTCATGTTGTTAACTGTTATTAATGAGCTTTTGAACAGAATAGAACATGTTGCGTTGAGCGGCAGCTCTCCGGCCGGTTTCATGTGTTTCTTTGTTTATGAATCTATGGGCTGGTTAGCATGCTAGCATCAACTAGCCAGAATAATAGATAACCGAGGCTAACATTACGGAGCTAAGCACTCAGAGTTAATGAAAAGATAGTCACATACCTCTGACCCAACCATGTAAAAGTCTCCATCTTCTTCTAATTGAAATTTAACTGGTTTCTGGCCAAACGTTTTACTTAGAGCCAGTTGCATCTTTACGCGTTGCTAAAGCAAGCCTGCTCTTTCAGATGCGTTTGGGATCTACAATAAGGCTGGGAAATAAGAGTACCTCCTATCAAATATGTTACTTCATCTGTTGAATTGAGCAAACACCAGCTAGAAGCATTACAACTGCCCACTAAATATACAATTGCAGAAAGATAAACTACAACTAACTGAAGCCACTGTTGGACACGACCGCATATACAATATCATCCATGAACACATCAATGATGTAGCCCTTAAAACCTGTCTTCCGAAAATTGCGAACGCAACATCTGACTTACTCTTTCGTTACAAGGTAGAGGAACAATATCTACAGCCCGTTAGCGCCCCCACTGATCTACAGTGAGATCACACTGAACTAATCTTTGAAGTTGTAAAGTTAACTTTAATGTGTATCTGGCATATAGTTTAGGATAAATAAATCTAATGTACTTTATACAATAAAAATGCTGTAATAGTAATCAAAACAAGACACTCAAAGCACGTACATAAATGATATACAAATGTTAACATCATTTTGAAATACAGTGCATTTTTAGATAAGATAATAACTTGGCTTCCATGGCATCTATAATGATATTCTGTAAAAGAAAAATTAAACTATGTGTAAAGCTGTTTACTTAAGATTATTGGGAACTTCAAAAAACAACATATTAACACTATCACCTGTAAATAAGAAAACAAACACTTCATTACAGTCCATTACTCATCTCAGTCTGCTCTACAATAGTCCCAGATTAGTAGAAACTACATTAAAAGGCCCACATGTTATGATTCAGTACAGCGATAAAGACAATAAAAGGGTTCATTCCTACTATCAATTGGACAAATGCATCACCACATATCTTTCATTATTGGAACCCTTCTCAAGAGCCAATCATTCTTCATCAGGGTTTATAATCCATTCCCACATGCTGCATGGCCAGTGAACCGGAGCTCTACACATGAGACTCATCCGTTCAGCGTACGACAAACGTACATGTATCTGATTTAAGGCTGTTTGTATAAAGGAATACAAAGCTAATTCAGCTGTGACAACTTCACCGTAATTGATGGATGATGAAAAGCTAAAGTTGAGGACACAGTACAAATCTTGATATCTGTATACAACAAGGACCTGCTGTGTCACAGAATAGAGTTACAGGGTCTACTGACCCTCATGTTATTTGTATGAATCAGTTCATCTCATTGTTGAGACATCTTTGGTTTCCAGCCAAACTGCAGCAGTTCAAAGAGATCAAACCAAAGCTTCATTTGCCACACACATTTATTTTTTTTTTTAAAAGGTAAATGAGAAAGAAAATGCACTCGCAATCTGAATAAATTCACTTTGCTATTTTATCACCGTCATGTTTTCCATTCATATGACAGTTGTTTTATATCAATATCTTTTTTTTTTTATATGAAGACGAACATCACCTGAGCCCAGAGGCTCTCATTCCAGAGTTCCATGTGAAGAGATCTTCTCTTAAATAGTCTTAGAGCAACCATCTTGCTTCAAGAAGAGTTTTTGGGGATGATTTGATCCCATATACAAAGACAACAGACGGTTATCTCAAAAGCAGCTCTGGCTGTTTGGCATTCTTCATCCACAACTAATCAAACAAGTCAGAAACAAAGACCATGTTTGTCCCTTCATCTCTCTGAGGGAATGTCCTTGGAAGTGACCTGATAGACAGGGACCGCCTGGGGGCCGTTTAACCTCCAAGACGCTGTCCCTCTCCCCAGGCAAACCCCCCCGGGCGCTCCTCCGGCAGGGGGTTGTAGTTGGCATCTTCCTCTGGTGTGTCAAACAGCATCTTTCTGTGGGGGACAGAGGAGGATGTAAACGCTGATCTAGAGCAGCAATCAGGCCAAAATCTACACTCAGTCAAACCTAAGAAGGTTCAGGATCCTCAGAGGAAAACTAAAATATTCCTACACTTTCAAATTGTAGGGTGTATAATATATTGAACAATACTCTAACTAGGATCTGTCAGTAACTCTGTGCAATATATCATTTGACCTCTGTTATCTATCTTCTACCACACTTCATTCTATGTTACTCTTAATTTAGTTCATAAATAATGCTGCTGCTACTTTTCTACCTGAATGTGTACTTCGTAAATTATAATATTTTTATTAACGAATGTGTACTTTGTAAAGTACACATTTTTTTATGTGCATGCCTTTTATCTAATCTTAATTTATTTGTAATCTCTATCTTTACTTTTGCTGTAACAATGTCCCCCCGTGGGATGAATAAAGGTATTCTGATTCTGAATCTTACATGTTTACATCTTCAGTCATCAGTTTTATTCACCAGAAATGTAAGAAGACCCTAGAGACTCACATGATGGACGGGGTCCTCAGCCATCTTCCACCACCCGGCTGGTTGGGGAAAACATCCTCCAGAAAGAAGTACACATGACCCACAGCGATACCTTGAGAACGTTTAAACACATTAACACCATCACTGTTCAGACTGTAGAACACCAACCACCACAACTCGCTCTGGATCTTAGCACATCACTGAAATACTGAATAATGGCTGCAGGCAATAGGAATAGGTACCTAAAAGATCCACAATGATGGAGTTGCCCAGCAGAAGTGAGAATCCCATCAGCACCCAGGGTAGGAAGGGTGCCTGGAAATTGAGCAGGCCGAAGAAATTCATACGAACGTTGGGGTTCCTCCGGCTCCACACGTACACCAGCATGATGGTGAAGGCTTGGCCCAGGAACACCAGACTCACAAACGTTCCAAATATCTGAAACCTGGTTAAAGAACATGGCACAGACAGGACTCTGGACATGGAGGGTTACGGGAGAACTCAAACATGTCGGTGTCTGACAGGAGCTGACATGGAGCAGCTTTACTTTATGACATGAAGCTGTCTGAGCTGGGGACGTTTAAGTGGTGGTCACTGGTCAGTAATCAAGAACTGTACTAAAGTACCATTTTGTGGTACTTGTACTTTACTTAAGTATTTCCATTTTATGCTACTTCATACTTCTATCCACTACAATTTAGAAGCCAATTTTTTACTTTTACTCCACTACATTGATTCAACACAATTAATTACTAGTTACTTCACAGATTCAGATTATTTGCTAATACAACATATAGATAAACAAATACATAAACTATGATATATAATTAAAGGTTAATATATCCAGTAGTAGTACATAAAGTAACTAAATGAGCTCTGCCTTTACCAGCAGTGATGAACACATTAATGCATGAATAATAATAGTCATCGAATATAGGAGATTCTGAAAGGGGACATACGCATAAAAAGTACTTTTGGTACTTTAAGTATAATTTGATGCCAATACTTTTGTACTTTCCTTAACAACTTTTACCCAAGTAAGATTTTGTATGCAGGACTTTAACTTGTAAAAGGGCTGCTCAATTAATCGTATTTTAATCGCAATTACGATTATGGCTTGCAACAATTACGAAAACAACGTAATCGAAATAAAACGATTCTTTTTTTATTATTATTACTTCTTTTTTTCAAATATATATTTTTTTTTTATTGGTTATTCAGTTGAATTCTACTTAAAGGTCAGGGTATTCAACTGTTAAAAACATACTGTTCACATTTTTTATCTCCAATAAATGGATGTTTTCAAAGTAAATGGATAATCGTTTTTAATAATCGTGATATCAATTATTGACCCAAATAATTGAGATTATGATTTTTGCCATAATCGAGCAGCCCTAACTTGTCAGAGTATTTTTACACTGTAGTATTTCTACTTTGACCTAAGTAAATAATCAGAGTATTTCTTCCACCTCTGGTATCAAGGGACATCTATACTCTAAGTGGCCTACATGCATGCATAAGAAGTTGTGGAATTGTTCTCTAAAGACCTCACTACCTGCATGTGAGAGTGGTCTTTTATTGAAACATTGTTGGGAAGGATACAGTCATGAGAAGCCCCCCAAAGAGGAACATGAAGACAAAGTCAGCCGTGCGGCCCCTAAAGGAGCCCTCCTCCAGCATGCGACAGTATCTGTACCTGCAACAAAGCGTTAAGGAAATCTACACAGAAACACAACCATTGTACACACCTCCACCTTAACACTGAAGAAGTGCCACACCATAGTATTTGTATCATTGCTCCTACATTAGGATCTGTATGATGTAATATTGACTTTATGAATACAGTCTATGATATTGACACTGTCCTGCCACGTCAGAAACCACATGCAGGCCTTCCCTGTGAAACAGAAAGTATGCAAACATACTTCACATGCAAACTAAGTGAGACGTGGAACTGAGAAGGATACAGAAATATCATATTGAACAGGAAATTGAAGCCAACTGGACCAAAAAACAGGAAGTTGGTTATTAGTCGCCATACCTACAAAAAGAGAAAGAAAGAGAACATTGATCTGTACGTGATAAAAACACAGAGTAGCAAACAAATCCTGCTCATTTCCTTCATTCAAACATTTTAGAGGCTGTGTTTAAAGCTAGGGTGGGTCATGTATTTTAGAAACATGTTTTAGTTAGTATGCTTGTTGCTGCTTGCTGCCTTCTTCAGTGTTAACTACCTGAGCTGTAAGTGTTCAAAGAGCTGCAGAGAGCCAGCAGAGATGTGAAACAGGCAGCATGACATGAAGGATACATATCAGGCTCACAGCAGTGTGTATCAGAAACTTTAGTTTGAAGACAAATATAATAATTCATTGTATTTGTTTGAATCACAGGTGATGACCACTGATCTAGGTAAACTACAGTTCTAATGTAATATCATACAACATTGATTTAACTTATTGTTGTTCTGAAATCCAATTAAGTTATCATTTTTGTAGACAAAATTGATGTGGATAGTATTTAGAATTGTCTTTAATATATTAAATAGAAGAGAAAACTGCTCCTTTCAATATCATCCAGCTAGAGGTGTGTGTATGTATGTATGTATGTATGTATGTATGTATGTGTGTGTGTGTATGTATGTATGTATGTATGTGTGTATGTATGTATGTATGTATGTATGTATGTATATATGTATATATGTATGTATGTATATATGTATGTATGTATGTATGTATGTATGTATGTATGTAATTGACAGCAGCTGACAGGTAGCCAATGGGCAATTGTTATGTTTTTGTGCATGAGATAAGAAGGAGACTTTAGCAGGAGAGTTCATGGGGGGGGGCTGTTGTTGTCATAGACCGCAGACCTAACTGCTTTATGCTTGATTTGATTGGCTGTGTCATTATAAAGCTACGTAGACAGATGCAATCATTAAACCAAACATATACAATTGAAATGTATCCCTTCAGGTTTCAGTTTTTCTTAGGAGGACACCACAGGACACGATTTACAGAAAATATATGTAGCATAATTATGGAGCTGTAGTAGAAACATGAAGGCAATTTCATTTCAGCTAAACGTTAACAATTCTATATTTATTTAGACAGGTAGCTGAGTTATTAAGGCTGTGTGAAGTGTGTGAAATGTTTCTGTGTGTGACCTGCAGAGGCTGAGGATGAGCAGCGGTTCAGATTTCTCACCTGGTAATTCCTTAGAATCAAATCCGGATTAAAGTAGAGCTGAAATGGTGTGATGATCTCTAGTTGCTGTGAGAACAGACAAAATGAACATGTTTTGTACAATAATGATCCAGACATTAATATTCATCTGACAAAAAGCCAAGCAAAGTATCAAACCATTAAACCCTAGTCTCAAAAACATAACTGTGATTTCGTAGGTAGGTTCTTAGGTAGGTAGGTTCTTAGGTAGGTAGGTTCTTAGGTAGGTAGGTTCTTAGGTAGGTAGGTAGGTAGGTAGGTAGGTAGGGGTAGGTAGGTAGGTAGGTAGGTAGGTAACAAATATGATCAGTTTATAACAACATATGATCCACTGTTAAAGATAAAACTTAGCTTACCAAGTTGTATAATGTACATAAAATAATCTTAAAAATAAAATCTAAATTTATTTAAAAAAAGACCTGAATGCAGTAGGAATACATGACAGACAGACAGACACACAGACAGACACACAGACAGACACACAGACACACAGACAGACAGACACACAGACACACAGACAGACAGACAGACACACAGACAGACAGACAAGACAGACAAGACAGACACAAAGACACACAGAGCTTCCCTGAGACTACCATAGATATGTAACCCCCTGAGGAAGCACACAGGGACACGTCTCTCCTCAGCAGCTGGAGCTACAGCACCGAGCTAGCAGCTCAGTACCGACGTTAGCCTGCCATGTTAGCCGACAGCAGGCTAACCCCCCCCCACACACACAGAGAACATGGGAATGTGTCTTACCACTGCAGCAGTCGTGAGGACACAGGCGGTTGTATATGCCCGGGTAACAACAGGAATCTGTAAATACTCCTGCTGTAGGGTCTGGTAAGCCATTTTGGACAGACTGGAAGCTTCCGGCTCTTTCTTGACACGTCATTCCACAAGGCGAGGGTGTTGCGTTCAGGCACATGTGAAAAATCAGCAGAATATCAAGCAGCAACGCTACACTGTATAGACAGAGCCATCTCAACACTGAACCCTACTGTGATCAGAGGTGGAGAAGTATAAGTAAAAGTCCTGCATTCAAAAATGTTAATAAAGTAAAAGTATTAGCATCTAAATATATTTAAAATACCAAACATTGAAATACTCAAGTAAAGTCACAAGTCTCCCAAAAATGTAGTTAAGTAGCCTATAGTACTTGAGTTAATGTAATTAGTTACTTTAGTACCACACTGACAGAATGGGTTATTCTTTTGATCATGGCTTTTTATATACTTTCTGTAAGGAAACATCTAAAAGCAAATATTCTACCAGAGCGATTTCTGATTTGTGTCAGTGTAAGGGTGATTAACAAAAATGCAAATAAGTTTTCAACACAAATGATACTCTAACCAGGACATATGTGTTGCAGGAGAAGAAGAAGACATACTTTATTAATCCCCAACGGGGAAAGGACTTTTTCCACTTTTACAACCCATTTTGATCTAAATGAACAGAGGATATACATATACATGCACAAACAGAACCACATGCAGATAGTTACGGAGCCCCCAAGGGGACATGGAGAAGAAAAAAAAAAAAAAAAAACCTTTGCGAGATCTCGCAAAACCCCTTTGCGAGATCTCGCAATACCCCTTTGCGAGATCTCGCAAAACTTTTCATTTAGCTCAATGTCCTTCCTGGTCAGTTCGGCAACACAGAAACCACAACAATGGAGCGGTTCATCGATTTTACTTTGAGCTTGGCCTTAAATATAAAGATATTACGGAGCCCCCTAGGGGACATGGAGAAGAAAAAAAAAATTATTTGAACAAAAAAAAAAAAAATGTTTTGCGAGATATCGCAAAACCTTTGCGAGATCTCGCAATACTTTTGCGAGATCTCGCAAAACCCCTTTGCGAGATCTCGCAATACTTTTGCGAGATCTCGCAAAACCCCGTTGCAGTTTGTAGACGGTCCCTAAGCACTCCTCTCCCTCCTCCAGCTGCAGATTGTGACCAATTCTTGAAGTTTAGCTATGCGTGCGTATCGAACTGTTCTGATAAAAATGACTCTGTAGCTCGTTGTCTACCTTGCTATGATGTAAAGTCATGTTGTTTGTATTTTTACAACATGAGTTATTGATCCGCGAAATTCGAATCTGTCAATAACTCAGCTCAGAGTATGCTTTGCGACGTGCATGTCCCCCTCGCTCTGAGTGTTCTCTTGAGGTGTCTTTCACTTATGTGAAACCCGTGCCTATTGCCAAGCACTGATGTTATATCTTTATATTTAAGGCCAAGCTCAAAGTAAAATCGATGAACCGCTCCATTGTTGTGGTTTCTGTGTTGCCGAACTGACCAGGAAGGACATTGAGCTAAATGAAAAGTTTTGCGAGATCTCGCAAAAGTATTGCGAGATCTCGCAAAAGTATTGCGAGATCTCGCAAAGGTTTTGCGATATCTCGCAAAACTTTTTTCTTTTTTTTTTTCTTCTCCATGTCCCCTTGGGGGCTCCGTAAAAATGCCCAATTTTACAGCAAAAAAAAACATGTTTCTACCCCTGGATGCAATAAATATTATTATGGATATAGTTAGATTCCTACGGAGCCCCCTAGGGGACATGGAGAAGAAAAAAAAAATTATTTGAACAAAAAAAAAAAAAAAAAGTTTTGCGAGATCTCGCAATACTTTTGCGAGATCTCGCAAAACCTTTGCGAGATTGCTATGATTTTAAAGTCATGTTGTTTGTATTTTTACAACATTATGTTCATGAGTTATTGATCCGCGAAATTCGAATCTGTCAATAACTCAGCTCAGAGTATGCTTTGCGACGTGCATGTCCCCTCGCTCTGAGTGTTCTCTTGAGGTGTCTTTCACTTATGTGAAACCCGTGCCTATTGCCAAGCACTGATGTTATATCTTTATATTTAAGGCCAAGCTCAAAGTAAAATCGATGAACCGCTCCATTGTTGTGGTTTCTGTGTTGCCGAACTGACCAGGAAGGACATTGAGCTAAATGAACAGTTTTGCGAGATCTCGCAAAAGTATTGCGAGATCTCGCAAAGGGGTTTTGCGAGATCTCGCAAAGGTTTTGCGATATCTCGCAAAAGTATTGCGAGATCTCGCAAAGGTTTTGCGATATTTCGCAAAACATTTTTTTTTTTTTTTTTCTTCTCCATGTCCCCTTGGGGGCTCCGTAGATTCCACCTTCAAGATTATGAATCTGTAAGTGAATTGTTTTCTAACGCGACCCTTTTATTTATATTAGGTCTTAAAGTTTTTGCATACATTAGGGCGTGGTCACATTGAGTGACAGCTCTGTCACGTGACTGCTGCTGTTAGCTTCTTGTCTCTCTGCTAGCAGCTCCGTGAAGCTACAGGGACTCTGCCTGCTCAGTTCATCCAGGGAACACAACTTGACCCCGGCCGTGTTTGTTTGTTCTTCATGCTAGTGATGGCAAAATGAAGCTTTGAATGAAGCATCGAACCACTTGGACAATTGTGTCGGAAATAGGTTCATTTCTCGAAGCTTCAGTTACAGCGACCTCTCCTGGCGAAGTGCAAGGCTGCAGTGGGTTTAACGTATCTTTGCCTTGAAAAATATTCGATGCACACACACACTAAGACTGAATATCATGTTCTATTTGCAATTAAAGATTGATAATTGTGTGTATTGGGTTATTGAGAAGAGACTAGAGAGTGCTGGACATTTTTTTGGGCGGAGACGGCCTTTTATCAGTTATTAAAGTATTCAAGTTGAAAAGCAATGATTAAAAGTTCATCTATTCCGGGCTTTGAACCAGCTGCGCGGAGGACATCGCAGCATTCAGGCCGCCGGCTCTATCCACTGGGCTATCTATTCCTTAAACAATTAAACTGTTTTTATATTACTCATATTTGTCTTTTTGTTCACAACTTCACATTTTGAAGTGTTTCCCGAGCCAGAACGACCTATTTCTTCCTGGCTTGCTCTATAATGATCCAATTCAATGCAAATACCAACAACAACTCGACAGCAACAACGCAAACTACGACAACAACCCACACATTGCGCATTGTTTAGAGCGGTTATAAAGTGTTGAAGCGCTCAAACTCGAAACTGTTTCAACCTGTCACCTGTCAGAATAGAGACGAGGCAGTGCATTGAATCGCGTGATTGGACCGCGAACCAGTCAAGTGATTCATTCAGGAAATGAAGCAGTTGCTGGTTCGGACGTCACATGTCACGTGATTTGAAGCAGTTGCTGCTTCTGACGTCATATGTCACGTGATTTGAAGCAAGCTTCGAATCACTGCTTCTATGGAAAAGGAAGTCCAGGGTTGAAGCTCCGTTCGAAGCTTCAGTGTCAAACTGCCATCACTACTTCATGCTTATATATCGGACTATTGTGACTCGCTCTGCGGTTAAAACAGACGGTGCATGAATGCGGTTTTGCGCTAAGTGAAATTCGAGTACTTTATTTATGTGTTTATGATTTTAATCAGCTACGTAATGAATGTTAAGGCTTGGGTTAGCGTGTAAGCGAGTGGTAGCTACATATGTGCTAACAATGCTAATCGTAGCTTCCAAGTTAAAACCATAGACTGTATATATAAAGGTTAAAACGTAATAGAGAAGTGTTAAACATTAAGTGGGATAATACTGTAGAACAAACGGCTTCTTTTTGAGGTTGGTAAAATAAGGTCAGCCTTGTAACTTAGAGATATTTTATTATGTAGGTAGGAACTGTATGCATCGCTAAGGTTAATTTACATTGGCTATGCTCAAGTATGTAGACAAGCTAACATCGAAATAGTGTATGTGAAAACAACCTCACAATAAGATGTTTTATTACAATTATTAATGTCATATTTCAAGATGATTACTTAGATATTACAATATGGTTGGTTGAGCTGGAGTTCATTATTGAGCTTACACGTTAACGTCACAGTCATATCTGAAGAACGAACCCAAACCTTGTTGTTTTCATTAATTGCATTACCAAATTGGTATCAAATAAACAGTAAGCATTGGTTACACAACTTCTAAAGTTACAGTAAAATAAAAAGGACCCTGTCTCGGACAATACACAATCCAACATGTTCAACAGAAGAGAATAAGTTATATTGTTTGTACACATGGTACTTTACATATATCTGTTTGTTTAAAGTGTCCAGGTGATGCAGACAGGCTGGACCTGAGAGTGAGAGACAGAACTGGACTCCTCACAGCAGTGAACTTCAGCACAGGTAGAAATACTCTTTGTTCATACTGTACACAGAATCAAGAAAGATATTGGTTTAAATAAATGAGGGTATTGACTTTAATACACTGATATACATTCCATTAAACAATACTAAATACTAGATCACCTACACATCAGTGAAGTTGAGGGTTTTTTCCATGCAAAAGGTTACATTTAGATGTTAACAAGCAATATGACTTTGTCAGCTTTCTAATTTAATGTATTGAAGGCAAAGCTATTTAAAACGTAGTGAGAACTGCTACTATTTATCTCTCAATATTGTCTGTAAAAAACGTGGTAAAAGTTATTCTTTCAGTGAGACAACAGAGCAAGCTTCTACAGTTGCACTAAGTTTTGATAACAGTTCAATATTATTTAGATAATAAAATATATTTCAATGTTGATGAATTTCATACTGTTCATTGTCTTTGTAGCTCACTGTTGAAATAAAAAAAAAACATTACAATTACAAAAGAATTATATCTACAGCCCCTAAACACACAAACACACCTCTTTCATAAATAACACACTTGTTCTGCAATAATGTTTTATGTTTCCTGTAATTTTTGTTAGGAAAGGACATGCCTGAAAGACACGACACAACATTTTCTCCTTCTCTGAGGGTCAAGAAGAACATCCAAGAGGAAAATGAAAAGCTGATGTTATGAGATTTTAAGCCCAGTACAGGAATTCACTAAGAAACTACTTTTATTGTGAAAACACAGTCAGCTGATCGAATGGACCTATTTCCACATCTACACTCCATCAGCTGATTATTTCTATTTGCCTCACTTTATGAGCTTCACATCACTTGTGCCTTGTAGCGCAGAGTTGCAACGTCACAAATAAATGGGGCCAATCTTCAGTCAGATGTGAATGTGTAATCTAACATTTTCAGTAAGAATGATGGACAAAAGGAGTGCAAATACAAATTATTGAAATGTGAACCAAAAGTTAATCAAACATGTTTTAAATAAAAAGCACATGGACAGAAGGTGTAAACCTATTAAATGTATAAGTAAACACATTTAGTCAAATAAAGTGACAGACTAGGCCTGTGCACTTGGTATCAGCTATGCCCAGCATGGGCTCCTCCATCAGGCCTGGTCCTCCTCGCAGAGGAAAGACCCTCAGTCCTCTCCGGCCAAACCAACAGACAGGACGTCCATCACACGGAGGTTTCTCCCTGAAGTCTCTGCAGCTCTCTGGACACCACGCTGTCTCAATCCGTCCATCACACGGAGGTTTCTCCCTGAAGTCTCTGCAGCTCTCTGGACACCACGCTGTCTCAATCCGTCCACACTGAATACGAGAGGGGAAAAATGAAAATAATAAATGCTTTAGACAATAAGAAATATAAAGTTGACTTTTGAGTTGCTCAGTTTTTTTAGATTGTCAATACTATTACTGTATAACTAATATCCCAGGTTAAGAGGCACCTTCAAATAAAGATTGGCCTTTAAATACATTTTGTCTCTTGAATTGTTTGTCTAAAGTCAAGGATCTAGAACTGGTACTTAGTTTTAATGATAGTCTGGTTATTATGCTGTTTGGAGGAGGCATCACAGGTAAGAGCACTAACTAGCTACCATCACATGTACCTTAGCTTGACTTAAATGTATTAAACGTATAATTAAGTGATGGCAAAATATAAATAACTAATGTCATGCAAACATTAATATTTGCTTGATTCCAGTGTTGCATTTAGCACAATTGCATACAAACGTCAAGGGATTTTAAGATTATGAAGTGTTATGCTAAAAACTCAAAAACTTAGATTATTATTTATAGTTTTGCTGAATAGTTTCATGTCCGCTTACCTTAGAAACGTAAAAGGCGACGGCAGTGTGCAGGCGGGGAGCATGTTAGCTTAGCTTGGTAGCTTCAGCTAGTAGAGATGGGCGAGTCCTGAGTCATCCGGATCATTAACCCGGATCCTAGAAATGAGCTGGTCGTGACGAGTCTCCCCTCTCCATTAACCCGAGTCCTTTGAGTCCTACACCTGGTGTGACGTACAAATTAAAACTATAAATTGCGTCACTCGCTACTCTCTTGATAACATGTAAAATCACATTACAACGTACCCCAGTCCATCTGCCTAGCCTTTAGCAAGTAGGATAGCTGCCAGAAGTTATCGTTTGGCTCAGGGGAGGGGACGCGGATCAGTGAAACTTCCTGCAGACTCGTGGGGACTCAAGGGAGCCGTAAGTTACGGCTCCTAACCGTAATAGCATAGCAGATCCAGAGATCCATCCATACTCGTCATATTGTGCACGAGCATAGCCGCGGCCGGGAAGACATTTTACTTAGGGGGTGTGGCCAAAAGTGGGGATAGATTAACAGTAACATGTTGCAGCCCTCCTCCAGCACCCGGCTCCCGCGGCTATATCCTGCACGAGTCAACAGCAGACTCAGAGATTCGCAAATCCTGACTCACTGTGCAAAACATAGCAGACTCGTGCAGACTCAGAGCCGTAACCGTATAGCAGCAGATCCAGAGATCCAGCAGACTCGTCGTCATGCACGAGACAACAGCAGACTCAGATTCGCAAAATGACCCTTTTTTGTGATCAACATGTTTTATTAAAGCAAAAGACACCACTTTACACACATTTAACACATAGGGCCTACAAACACCAGTCTTGCAATGATTACGCAGTCCATGAGAAAATAGGGGGGGGGATATGATTAGATCTACATACACACTGTTTTCATGACCCAAATATGTATATATGTTCATTTTAATTAATTTTTTATTTTTCATAGTTATTTTATCATGGGTGGAGATACTGGGTGAAGTTGTTGCAGTGGTGATTTGTTGACCAGCCCCCTTGACCCAATAACAAAAATAATTGTATAATTAAGACATTTTATATATTCTAACTGTTTGCAATTTTCTATCATTTGTCATTTTTTCTTTCTTTTTGTGTGCTATGTTCAAAATAAACGTTTTGCCAAGTAAGATCCTTATTGGAAATGCAGCTATTACACGCAGGAGACTGTTGCACAACATGACAATTTTGTTAGAAGTCTACACTGAAACTTCATTTAGAGCCGGAAACATAATAGACTTAATCAAAATCGCGGGATCTGTGGATCCAGGTCAATGATCGAGAGAGACCAGTAGCCTACGAGTTAGTCAGCGGAACTTCACAGACTCAGATTCGCAAATCCTGACTCACTGTGCAAAGCACAGCAGAGCAGACTCGTGCGGACTCAGAGCCGTAACCGTATAGCAGCAGATCCAGAAATCCAGCAGACTCGTCCTCCTCATGCACGAGTCAACAGCAGACTCAGATTCGCCAAATCGCAAAATAACCCTTTTTTTTTGTGATCAACATTTTTTATTAAAGCAAAAGACACTGTAGCGGAGGTTAATGTAACGTCAGTTTAATATGCTCGTGAAATGCAACAAGTTTTCGGTTTCACCGATAGGATTTCTACAGTCTTGGTGCTGCTGACTCATATGACTCAAATGACTTGTATGATCCGGATCTCTTCAATGACTGACTCAGAAGACCCTGAGTCCGTAAAAGGATCCGGATTTGCCATCTCTATCAGCTAGCTCTGGAACTTCCAGCTCGGTGGCAGGAGGTCCCGCCTCCGCTCCGCCTCTTTGCCCTTATTTGGAGCAGGCGGGAGTTGAACTCTGACATCACTGTCGAGCCGTTAGTGGCCGACTCCGCCTACTAAGGGCTTCTCGGCAACTCTGCAGAATCCTATGGGTGACGTCACGGACCCTACGTCCATTTATATATACAGTCTATGGTCCTATAGCGTGCAGTTGTGACGCGCCAAGTCTCCTTCAGCCTCATAAAAGGACGCAAAGAGCTTTCAACTGATTGCAATGTATTCCCATCGGCGGCGGTATTTGACGCTCAGGGAAGCACCGCATCGGTCCATGTCGGCGGCACTTAAAGGCAATGTGAGCGTCCATTCCCGTTGGATAACGGAAAGATTTTACACCCGGAAGTAAGTATTCTTGTCATGGTTTGGGATTGTGGTTTTCATTTTATTTTGAAATGTTTTCCTCCTTGTCCTTCTTCCTGTGTTGCTTCCTGTCTCTGTGTTCCCTCCTACCTGTTTTACCTGATTGTGTTCACCTTGTGCCCCTGTGTTTCTCCTCCCTCCTCACCTGTGTCTTGTTTGTGTGATTAGTCTTGTGTGCATTTAAGTTCTGGTTTTTCTGTCTGTCATTGTTAGATCCTTGTTAGTCTTTGACTGTTCATGAGTGGCAGGGAACGGAGAAAGTGGTGAACAGAGTACGATTAAAAGCGTTTGTGAGTTTTTTTTTCACGTATATATTCGTCGATTTTTGTTTTTTGGTTTAGAACGGACCCCCCCCCCCCAAAAACAGCTTTTTGCTGGTTGGGGGTTTTTCCCCTGCGACGCGGATCATGGAAAACGAGGAAGCGGGGAGCAAAACGGACGGAAAGAACGACAACGAACCACGAAAGGATACCGATGAAGACAAAGAACAAGGACAAAACAAGAAAACGGGAGAGGTGGAAACAAGAAAAGAGAAGGGAAGTGAGAGGTACAGCGTAGAACTAACTGTGGAGGTGGTTGTGGATGAAGGAAGTGCAGTTACAATGATGGACTTACTAAAAGGAATACAAAAGAAGTGTGGGGTTGTGGACGGGTGCAGAGTGAGAGGGGAGCGGCTATATGAAGTAACCATGCGGACCTGTCTAGGGAAAATGAAAATAATGGAGGGGCTGAGGGTGAACGGGGTGATGGTGCACGCACAGGACCTCTTGAATAATGATCTGACGGTCTCATTCCTAAATCTGCCGGTATATGTACCTGATAGGATGATACTTAAGAGACTAGAAGAGTGGGGGGTTGAGCCCATCTCAGCAATTAAAAAAAGAGTGTGGCCGGGCACGGAAATCACAGACGGCACCAGATTTCTAAGAGTAAGGTTCAATGACAAGGTCCGCTCCCTCCCTTATTCCATGAAGCTAGACACAGTGAGGGGGGCGGAGTACTTTAGAGTTCTGCACAATCGCCAGGTTCCTGTCTGCCGGCTGTGTATCCAGCCCGGTCACATCTTCAGAGAGTGCCCGGAGTTTAAGTGCTTCAAGTGTGGCCAGACGGGACACTATGCCAGGGAGTGCAGGTTTGGGGCGGAGAGAGAGGAGGAAGAGGAGGAAGAGGCAGACAAGGAGGAAGACGAAGACAAGGAGGAAGACGGGGAGGACGAGGAAGGGGCGGAAGGAGCGAAGAAAAGACCCTTTGAAGACGTCAGCGATGAGGATGAAGGACTAAGTGATGGAGGAGCGGCGGGAGGTGAGGATGGAGCTAAGAGAAGTGCCAAGCAGAGCAGCGGAGGCACCGAGGGGAGTAGTAGAGGCGCCGAGGGAAGCAGCGGCGGGGGAAAGAAGTGTCGGAGTCCTGGAGTGGTGGAAGACATCTCGGAGGCATCAGAGATGGAGGAGGGAGAGCTGGGGGAGGGCCCTGTGGACACCAAGGTCTTCGGGAGCCCTAACGATGAGCCGAGGGGCCGAGGCATGAGGAGGAACAGGAGTGAGGAGAAGAAGACCTCATCGGAGAACGCCGGGCTGATTGCTAGACGCAAAGCCGACAAGGAGAGGGAGACAGAGAAAAGGAGAGTAAGCTCAACAGAGGGGGAGCTCGGGAAAGACACTGGTTTAAGGTAATGATCCTAAGGACTGTTATAATAATAATAACATCCCTTTTGATGGCAACTATCTCCTCCTTTAATGGAAATGGTCTCAAAAGTAAGATCAGAAGAGAACGGGCACTAATTTTATGTGAGGCCAGTATAATATGTCTGCAGGAAACACATTGGGATGGGGGGTGTGTGGATGAGGTAAAAAAGGAGTGGATGGGTGAAGTGTTTGCAAATAATGGGAGTGTTCATGCTAGGGGGGTGGCGATACTCATCAATTCAGGGGTGGTAAAGAATGCAAGGATGGTTGAGGATGATGGTGAGGGGAGGATGATTGGAGTACAGTATGAATATATGGGGGAAATGTTCAAGTTGATAAATGTGTATGCACCTAATGGGCAAAAGGAGAGAAGGTTTTTTTTGAAGGGTTGGATGGCAAATGTGGGGGGAACTGTATGATGTTGGGGACTTCAATGTTTGGTGTGGAAGATTGGATGCGACTGCGAGTGCTCGTTTTGGGAATGACTCCTCTAGAGGAGCACTCAAAAGGATAATGGAAGCGAATGGGTTGATTGATGTGTGGAGAGAAAGGAATTTGGATGCTAGGGAATTTTCTAGAAGACAAGTGGGGGGGGGCAAACTTACACAGAGTAGGACTGATCTTGCTCTGTGCTCAGAAGCTGTAGCTAAAAAGATCGGGAGGATTGCATACAGGGCCACTGCGCTGAGTGACCATATGGTTCTTATGGCGCGTTTCCACTACAGCGCGGAGCCCGCCTCGCTCGGCCTCGCTCGGCCTCGTTAGGCCTTGTTAGGACCAGCTCACTTGATGGCGCGTTTCCATTACAGTTTAGGAACTGGGGCAGTAACTATAGTAACGCAGTGTAGGCGGAGCGATCGGCTTTTTGGTGGGCGGAGTCACGCTGCTTAAAACTGCCGTGACGACTTATTTGTTAGAAGTGAGCTTTAGAACAGATAGGGACACAACGCTTTCAAGCAAATAACAGAGCGTTAGAAAAAACGTACCATGCAGAGACTCCAGTAACGCCGTTGCAGAGTCCAGGCCTCCATCCCTCCCAACGCTAGCCGGTCTATGGCCGTAAATGGTGTCCATTAGCTCAAACCACTTCCAGTTTTTCCTACTGGCACAACTCGTGTTGTTATTATCTTTGACCAAGCGATATTCACTCTTCATCTTTTTGAGTTTTTCCCTACACTGCACGACAGTCCTCGAGTAGCCGCTTGTGGACATCTGTGTAGAGACCTCCTGAAATACTTTAATATTGCGAGTTGTCCCGTCGAGCTCCCGCTGGATCTTATCATCTGCAATGTAATGTAGGAACGTTGTCACCTCCTCGACCAACCACGGCGTGTTTTTCTTTGCCATTTTAGCTCCTCTGTTGACAAAAATGCTGTTTATAAAAATGCTGCAAGCTTCGCTATATATATATGCGACGCTAGGGATTATCTCGCGCACCGATTGTGACGATTCTCTCTGACCAATCAGCAGTCGAGTGTTGACGTCACAACTCAGCCTGGTTGTTCCTGGCCCTAGAACCACGATTTTATGAGGCCAGAAAAACTGTGAATTAGGACCCGCCGGCCGGTACTAGGCCAAGTGGAAACGCAACCAAAGTCGGGCCGCTGACGTCACAGCCCTCTTAAACCGGGCTCCGCGCTGTAGTGGAAACGCGCCATTAGTCTCAGGATGGGGCTGAGAATGAATGGGAGGAGTGGAGGTGTGTGGTGCCTGAATGCGAAACTGCTGAATGATGAGGTGTATAAGAGAAAGGTGAGAGAGTGTATAAGGGAGGGAGGTGGTACAAAGAGCAATAATATATTAACTTGGTGGGGGGAACTAAAAGATGAGATCAAGAAAATAAGCATAAAATACAGTAAGGGAAAAAATATGCTTGACAGAAGAAGGGAGAAAAGAGTTAAGGGAGAGTTAGTTAGGGAGGTGGAAAAAATAGATAGAGAGATAGGGAGGGATTTAGGGGAATACACTAGGATCAAAGATGAGCTAGAGGGTATAGAGAGAGATAAATGTAGGGGGGCTATTGTAAGGAGCAGGGCACAATATGCTATGGAAGGAGAAAGGTGTACTAGTTTTTTTCTGGGGCTGGAAAAAAGCAAGCAGGAAAGAAATGATTTAAAACAGGTTGAGGGAAAGGATGGTAGGAAAATAACAGATTGTGTAGGGATAGCAGAAAGAGTAGAGGAGTTTTACAGGGATTTGTTTAGGACAGAAGAGACCGATAGGGAGAGTGTAGAGACAGCGATAGACAGTATGGACAAGACTTTAAAGACCCAGTGAAGTGTGCACCGGTGCATGATCTGTTATGCTAATACGTATAGTAATGACCAAAATTGTCCATTGGAACCCATATAAAAGATGTTGGAATAGCAACGAATTTGACGAGTTGGAATTTTCCGCTGGGAAATCTGCAGTCGACCTCCGCCTTCGTGGGCGTGGCTTGCGATCTACTGCGTGACGTCAGAAGATGGGCTCAGCCGAAGTGTTTACATTCACCACCGTTCATTTTGTCTCTGTTTCAAAGTGGAATTTACCAACGTTTTTGAGCGAGTATTTTATTGGAAAGTGTTTCGCAGTCGACTGGAAGTGATTGCCAATCGAGGAAACCTGACAATGGAGGCGACAGTGAAGAAAAAGGGAGGAAAAACACACGGGAAGCGATGCATTGCCGCTGGCTGTGGTAATGTCAATTCTGCCGAAGTGGCGATGTTTCTGTTCCCAAAAGATGAAGGTGAGTGGCTGGTGTCATTGTTTCGTAGATTCGTAGATTGTTTATGAAAAATAAAGGCCACTGTGTTTGTGTTACTAACAAGACTATCATGGCGGCGGCAGAGCTCAAGTCGAGTTTCTCCGCCTGGAGATATTCTCACTATTTCACTTTTGTCGAGCACAAAGAAAAGAACGTTTTAGTTAAATGTAAGTTGTGTCTTGGCGGGTCAAAGATCCTATCGACTGCCCAAAACAGCAATTAAAATCTGTTGAAACATCTGCAGAAACAACATGCTGGGACGAAGCTAGTAGCTAAGACCACAGACCCAGACTCATCCGACGCCACTCCACCTCCACCTAAGCAACAGCGGCTGGATTGGCACTTTGAAACATATCTTTGTGTTTGTGTTTGTATAGACCACATTGCTTAGCAGAGTTCAGTGATGCAAATGCATGTCAAGTTGATCAACAGGTTGTATTATTCTCCGATGCAATAACAGTACTGAAATGAAGGCTACAGTATAAGGGCATTAATGGGTGCCCTTTTTTAAGTAACTAAAAAGTTACTTTTCACAGTAACGCATTACTTTTTGGTGTAAGTAGTGAAGTAACTAGTAATTGTAACTAGTTACTGGTTTTCAGTAACTAGCACAACACTGCATGTGAACATGAATGTTGCATCATGCTATGAACAGATGAATGTATGATCAGGTGATGGCCAATCCTGTGTGTAGATCTACTCTAGATCTATGACAAAATATTGTCCTCAACTAAATTGACTTCCATGGCCACTTTCCTCATCTATCCTGTCCGAAAAGCTGTCAAAATCACTCATTTCTCTCGCACCAGTATCACTTTCCGAAGTCTCCGCCATGTTTACAATCACAACTGGGCCCATCTTGTGACGTCACAGCCGCTATCGTCTGCAGCAGCGGTAGGCTCAGACGGCCGTTCACGGGATGAAAAATTTGCGATGTTTATCTCGTCCCTCGCACTTCCTAAAAAATTATTTTAGCCATGAACAGGTACAATTATATGTAAGAAATGAAACTGCCATTTCATTTTGGCGCAAAAAAATGCACTTCACTGGCACTTTAAATGATAATGATAGAGAGATGTGTGAGGGGGAGATTGGCATAGGGGAAATAGAATTAGCAATAGGAGGGTTGGGTAGAAATAAAAGTCCGGGGTTAGATGGGTTAACAGCGGAATTTTATATTGCTTTTAGGGAACTGTTAGTACCAGTATTACACAGGGTGTTTAAACACATTGAGGAGGAGGATGACCTGCCGGCCAGCATGGCAACAGGGGTTATAAGCATGATCTTCAAAAAGGGGGGATAGGGACAGATTAGAGAACTACAGGCCGTTAAGCATGCTTAACAATGATTATAAAATCCTGGCCAGGGTACTGGGAAATAGAATCAAGAGGGTTATCAAAACAGTGGTGGGTGGGACTCAGGCGTATAGTGTACCGGGGAGGGACATAAGTGATACGACAAGTAGTATCAGAGACGTTATAAAACATATGAGGGAGGAGAAGGGTGGCATTGTAATGAGTGTTGATTTGAACAAAGCGTTTGATCGTGTCAATCATGAATATCTATATAGAGTGTTAGGGAAAGCGGGGTTTGGAGTGAAGCTGGTGGGATGGATCAAAAGATTATACAGTCGGGCGGTGAGTTGTGTCAAGATAAATGGGGTCATAACCAACGTGTTTAGGTTAGGGAGGTCGGTCAGGCAGGGATGTCCTCTCTCCTCCATGTTGTATGCCTTGTCAGCTGAACCATTAGCCACAATGCTAAATCAGAACAAAAACATTAGAGGGGTGGAGATACCGGGGGGGCAAATCAGTCTCCTGTACCAGTATGCAGATGACACAACGATTACGGTCAGAGATGGGGATAGTGTGAGGGAAGTGTTAGAAGTAGTGGGGCAGTATGGCAGGGCGTCAGGGGCAAAGATAAACATAGATAAATCAGAGGTAATGTATATAGGTGAGGATGGAGTGGATAGGACAGGAATAGGGCTCAAGGAAAGGAAAGATTATTTTAAGGTGCTGGGTGTTAATTTGGGAATAAAGGAAATGGAGGGGAGAGATATGCAATATGAGGGAATTATTAACAGCATAAATAGAACACTTAGGTTTTGGAAGTTGAGACGTTTGAAGTTAAGAGGGAAGGTAACTGTCATAAATGGGCTCATAGGGAGCAAATTATTCTATATCATGACTGTCATGGAAGTGCCTGAGAGGGTCCATAAGGAAATTGACACGGCAATAAATGCTTTTTTGTGGGGGTGGGAGGGGCGTTAGAATTGCGAGAGAGGTCATGGAGAATGAGCATAAGGATGGAGGGATGAAGCTGATCAACTTGGAAAGGAAGAAGAAGGCATTAAGGGTCAAAATGATACTTAGATATATTAGTGACAAGGAAGGCAAAAAAGAACATGCATGGAAAGTATTTTTAAAAGAAGCAATTAATAAGTGTGGAGGCTGTGGTGACAGCGCTTTATTCATGGCTTTAAAAAAAGAAATGCTTAGCGGTGTTTCTGAGTACCACAGAGAGGCTCTATTAGCATGGGGTGAGTTCTTAAAAGGGGTAAAGCATGAGTGTGTGAATGTGGAACAAGTGTGGAATCAGCCTGTATTCCTGAACCATATGGTCGCAGTGGAGCAGAGTCCTGTATTCGATCTCCCAATGTGGAAGGTGGGTTTTAGACACATTAGAGAATTGGTTTATGAGTTTGTACCGGGGTTTATGGGGGCACAGGTGATAGTGGATGAGGTAAGGGGTGGAGGGGGAAGTATGCTTTTGAGAACAGCGGAAGGGATCATGAACAGGGTTAAAAAGGGAATGCCTGGTGGGTGGAGGGAAATGATTGAGAGTGAAGCTGTAAGAGGTGGAGAGTGTGGCAGAAATGTACGTGGGGGAGGGGGATGCCTGTGTGAAAATAGAGAAGGTAAAGACGAAGACGATTTACAAAATGCTGAGGGGAAATAAAGTGAGAAGACCTGCTTCTGAGGGTGTATGGGAAAAGGTGCTTGAGAAGTTTGATGGGCGGAAGATATGGGGAAATTTAAGGGTGAAATGGAACCGTATTGAGTGTGAACATTTTGACTTTCTTTTGCGTCACAATAGGGTGTACAACAACCTGATTATAAGTAAGTTTGATGTCACAGTGAAGAGAGAATGTGATGTGTGTAAGGTAAAGGATGAAACGTGTATGCATGAATTCTTTGAATGCAGTAAACTGAAAGTGTTCTTTGAAAGGTTGAAAGAGCTAATTGATAAATGTTGGGGTGATAGAATAATCAAAACGATGGTATGGAAGGAGTTGTGGCTGTTTGGGGTGAATGAGAGAATGAAAGGTCTCAATGTGAATCTCTGCAACTATGTGCTGAGCCATGCCCAGTATGCTGTGAAGATCAGGAGGGACGTAGCTCATGAGCGCAGAACAGTCGAAGTATGGGATGTCCTCAAGAGGATCTTAAGCAAAAACATTCAAATGGCATACGCATACCTGGATAAAGACATTTTCCTGGAGAGTTTTGTGGAAGAGTGCGCGCTAGTGGATGTCAACGACAATGGCAATCTGGTGTTTGCTTATGATGGGGTTGGCTAGCATGTGTGGTGGAAATATGGTGTCGAGTGGCTTGATAAGCATAAAGTGTGGCTCATGTAGAAATGATTACCAGTTTAGGCGTGTTTTGTTTCGCATAATGTGGTTTTGTATTATTATTTACGTTGATTGGGCTATCAAAATGAAGTCCAATGGGGTTTTGGTAATCTACCCTTGGCAAATTGCATGTTGCTTGCTGCTCTTATTTGTCATGTCTTGCATGATTCTTTTTTTTTTTTGATTGTTTAAAATGTATGGTCACATTTATATAAAAAAAAAAAAAAAAAAAGTAAGTAAGTATAAGGTATAGCAATAAAATGTAAATTGTGAATTTTCTAATAATAATAAAAAAAAAAAGTCTTTGACTGTGTTCACGGTGAGGAGTTCTGTTTGTATCATTGCGCCTTGGATTAAAGGTCTTTTCTGTTGAATCTGCGTTTGGGTCCTGCATGCTTTGCTCAACCGTGACAGAAGGATCTAACCAGAAATGGACCCAGCAGATGATCCATTTGAGGTGGAGATACTGAAATTTTCCTTTCCATTGGCTCGTTGTTATGGTACGTGGAGGGGAGCGTCCAGTGTTCAGCAGAAGGAGGCTGCTCTGGCAGAGGCGCACCAGATGGCAACAGAGAAACCAGGGTTGGTGAAGTTCTTACCTGGCTGGATTATGGACTTCCTCCCGACATGGGATTCCCGGCCTGCTAGCCCCAGGCATGCTAGCCTCCTGCCTCCCAATTCCCTTCCTGACACCATACGTCTCGGTTTGTTCTGTCTGGAGTCAGCCCCTGCTTCTTCCTCATTTCCGGCTCCAGTACCGGCCCCTGCAGCTATGGTTCTGGCTCCAGTTCCGGCTTCAGTTCCGGTCCCAGCAGCCATAGTCCCTACTCCAGTATCGGTCCACACAGCCATGGTTCCGTGCTCCAGTGCCGGCCCACTCAGTCATGGTACCGTGCTCCAGTACCATCCCACACAGCCATGGTTCCGTGTTCCGGTTCCGTGCCCAGCAGCCATGGTTCCAGCTCAGGTATCGGTCCCAGCAGCCATGGTTCCGGCTCCAGTGCCGGCCCCAGCAGCCATGGTCCCTGCTTCAGAACCGGACCTTACAGCCATGTTTCCGGCTCCAGAACCGACCCATACAGCCATGGTCCCTGCTCCAGAACCGGCCCATACAGCCATGGTCCCTGCTCCAGAACCGGCCCATACAGCCATGGTTCCGGCTCCAGAACCGGCCCATACAGCCATGGTCCAGGCCTCTGTTCCGGTCCCAGCAGCCATGGTTCCGGCTCCAGTTCCAGCCATGGTTCTGGCTCAAGTACTGGACCCAGCAGCCATGGTCCCGACTCCGGCTCCTCGTCACCTGTTGGCTCTCCGGCCGATGCCAGCTCCCCGTGTCCTGTCGGCGTACCGGCCGACTCCAACTCCATGTCCTGTTTCGTTGGGGGTCCCGTCGACTACTCTTCTGCCGGGGGTCCTGCCAACCCTATGTCCTGTGCCGTTGGAGGTCCCGCCGACTACTCTTTTGCCGGGGGTCCCACCAACCCTATGTCCTGTGCCGTTGGAGGTCCCGCCGACTACTCTTCTGCCGGGGATCCTGCCAACCCTATGTCCTGTGCCGTTGGAGGCCCCGCCGACTACTGTTCTGCCGGGGGTCCTGCCAACCCTATGTCCTGTGCCGTTGGAGGTCCAGCCGACACCTGTTTCGTCGGGGGTCCTGCCAACTCCATGTCCTGTGTCGTTGGGGGTTCCGCTGAGGGTCCTGCCAACTCCATGTCCTGTTTCGTTGGGGGTTCCGCCGGATTTCCTGCCAACACCTGATCCTGACCTGTTGGGGGTCCTGCCGACACCTGTCCCGCCGGGGGTCCCGCCAACACCTGTTTCGTTGGGGTCCAGCCGACACCTGCTCCACCGGATTTCCTGCCAACACCAGATCCTGTCCTGTTGGGGGTCCCGCCGACACCTGCTCCGCCGGGTTTCCTGCCAACACCATATCCTGTCCTGTTGGGGGTCCCGCTGACACCTGCTCCGTCGGGTTTCCTGCCAACACCATATCCTGTCCTGTTGGGGGTCCCGCCAACACGTGCTCCGCCGGGTTTCCTGCCAACACCATATCCTGTCCTGTTGGGGGTTCTGCCGACACGTGCTACGCAGAGGGTCCCGTTGACACCAGCCCATGTTCCGTCCAGGGTCCCGTCTACGCCTGACCCGCCAGGGGTTCCACCAGCTCCTGCTCTTGTTCCCAGTGCTCTGGCGATCCAGCTGACACCGGAGGGGCCCCATCGCGGCCTACACCGTTTTCCTGCCCGTCCTCTGGAGCTGTTCCGGCGCTGCCTTCGCCCTCGAGCCGGGCCCCCTGAGTTTCCCAGCCGCTGCCTTCTCCCTCGAGTCCGGCCCCCAAATTTACCCCGACGAGGCCTTCACCCCTGTCTTCGGCACCCTGAGTTTCCCCACCGCGGACTTCCCTGCTCTGTTGCTGTTCCCCCGGGCCGTCCGCCCGAGCCCCCCTTCTCGGCTTCTGCTTTGCCCCGGGATGTCCGTCCGAGACTGTGTTCACGGTGAGGAGTTCTGTTTGTATCATTGAGCCTTGGATTAAAGGTATTTTCTGTTGAGTCTGCGTTTGGGTCCTGCATGCTTTGCTCAACCGTGACAATTCTCTTTACTGTCGATTGATTTTACAGTGATATCTGCACTACTCATCAACTCAAAAACACCAGATTATCCTTGTTAATTACACAACATTGATTGGTTTAAATTGTGTACAATGCTTTTGTATTTTTCCCCTTCGATTCGGAGAAACAAATATTTTTTCGGAGTTTAGGATGGGAGAAGACACTACACTACCCAGAATCCTCAGCTTTCGTTTGGGACTACAACATGTGCTTTGCTTCACAAACCCAGTGATTAGTCCTCAAGCTCTGTGATTGGTTGACCTCCAACTGCATTCCATATGAAAAAAAACGTTTCATAAAAGATCAAATCATACTTTATTCAGCAGTGCTTGCTTCCCTCTTTGAAAGTCATCACATGAATGCATTGTAATAAATGGTTCGGCTGCATTAAATATTACACATCTGTCGTAGTTAGGGTGGCCATTTCCATAACACCAAAAAGGAGGACACTTTGGGATTATCTTTTAGTTTTTATCCTGGCTTCACTGAATCCTTCACACTCAAAACACAATAAGACTAGTGTACTAACAACAAGTTGAATGTCTATTTTCGATACTTTTGCCCTTTCCTGGCTGCTTCCAAGAGTTTTTGTTTGTAAGGAGTCTCTGGTACATGTCTGTGCACTCAAATGTGAAGTTGACACAAATTTGCAGCTCTGCCTTGACACTGTCCAGTGTTTCCCCTAGGATGGAGTCATAGCAGCGGTGCTAAGGCACGCGGGCCCAGCAAAATGTGAGCGCGGCGCGCATGGACATTTTTAAGTGTGTGCGCGTGCGAAGTGCTTCCCGCCATTATGTTTCTATGTGTCTGCCAGCACAAGAAAGACACATACATCATTAAAGGCTTCAAATGTAATCAGTATTGTATGAACATAATTGGTGGTTGGACATCACATCCTCTAGGGGGGTCCGGGGGTATGCCCCCCCGGGAAGATTTTTTTTTTACATTTTAATATAAAATGCTTCAATCTGGTGCACTTTCAGCACACAATGACTAGAAACTAGATCTAACTCTAAACACCCATATGAAAAAGATCGTTTTACATTTTAATAATCAAATAATTGAACATACCAATAACCTACCATAGCCAATAACACATATGTAACTTATTTTATTTTAGTTGTTCATTTACATCACTTTCATCTGGCAATTTTTTAGTCTTTTCTTCTAATTTTTTATGTCTGCTTCAACTTGCTGTTGTCTGTCTTGTCAGGCAGTTTTCCTTCAGCTCTGAAAATGACAGCTTTCCCGCGTATCGGAGGCTCGAAAAGTTGCCGCGAGCGCTAGGGGGCAGCACTTATAATTTTTTTAAAACATTTTTTTTTAATTGTTTTTATCTGCTAGGGGGCTTGCGCCCCCTAGCAGCGGCGCGCATATTTCAGCAGCGGCGCGGCGGTGCTGCTGAAAACATATAGGGGAAACACTGCTGTCCACATCCAGACGATTTCTCTCATTTCTCCATGCTGAGGTCATCATTGAGAACACACGTTCTGTATGGGCATTGCTACATGGGATGGAGAAGATGTAGGCGCTGACCTTCCTCAGATTCACAAGTGGGACTTCTGCTTTGGAAAACAGTTTCAGATACCGCTCCTCACTGTGGCATCCTTCCATTTCTGAAGAGCTGAGAATAGCTTCCACCATGCCATATTCCTCATAGACTCCATCCATGTCAAAAAGTCTTTCAGGCTGCAGGCTTGGACTGCATCACTGTATTCTCCATAGGACACAGTAGTTGTGAGGCCAAGCTTTGACACTTTACTATGAAAGCTGTTCTCAGAGAAGTCATACCTTTCACTCACGTATTTCTTGGCTCTTTCATAGAAAACAAGAAAATCAGCCTCACATTTCTTTGCCAGATCAGGGGTTAGCTGCTTGAGTTTGTTGTTCACAGCAAAGCCAACAAATGTGTCCTTTAACCTTCTCTCAAGTTTCCCTTTCAGTTCAGTCATTACCTTAAACACAGAGGTTATGCTGAATGATTTGGCCTCAAGTGCTTCAATGCAGTCTGAAAACACTTTCAGAATGTGACTGAGGAAGAGAAAATACATCTCAGATACTTCGTTGCCATCCTCTCCAAAGCATTTCCACAAAATCTTGGAGCATTCCTCCTCACCAGACTCTGAAAGTAGCTGGTCAGGGGTCTCCAACACTTCAGGATTCTGTCAATAGATGGCAGCAGAGACAACCATCTCGTGACAACGTGCCGCACAAAGCTTTGGCTTTTGTTTTTCCACAGGTCATCCCTTTTGCTATTGATGAGTCGTTGTAGATTGTGCGATCAACTTGTATTCCACAGTCTACACTCCTGTATGACTGGTGATGCTTGACGGCATGATAAACTTTACAAAGTACTGCAGCGGAGATTTTGTCATCTTGAGGCGATGAAGCTTCACGGAAAAACGATAAAAGTGAAGAGGCACCTGCGCTTTGATGTTGCTTTTGTGCTTATCTGTGTTAGCATGTCTGTCGACAGCAGCTTTTCCTTTGCTGCTTGCGTCCACATTGCAACGACACAACGTGCAAAAAGCATGACTACTTGTGAGGAATCCATGCTCTTTCGACCATTCAGGATTAAATGAAGTCTTTCGTTTCGGCATTTCTGCGGTTTAACCCGACCGCTAACTAGGCGGAGTCGGCTCGTGAGCTAGTCCGCTAGCGCTAACGTCACTCTGTGCCACAGTGCCCTGCCATGAACGTGACGTCAAGAAGCACATGGCTAATTGATTACGTTTATTAACCAATGAAATACAAGATATTTATTTGACATCGCAATCAGCCAATAATTTGTAAGACCACAAGTCTTACGGGGATATATACTTACACGTAACTTATTTTTTGTATTTCTTTGTATAATTGTCTATTTTTTTTTTATACCCTAAAAGTATAAAATAGGGATGACCTCAAAAGGAGGACAAATGAGCGTCCGGCTCAAGGCTGCGCCGGCAGACGGGCACAGACATTGAAAACCGGACTGTCCGACCTAAAACCGGACGGATGGCCACCCTAGTCGTAGTTCTTTATTTATCTACAGAGATCGGGCCTCAGAATAGACCGGAAACTATTCTTTTACCGTTCTGTTTTAATTTCACAATAAAGTTAGTAGTAATATTTTGTTTTGATATTATTGTTTTTTATTAACTAATAGACCGCTGGGTCATGTTAAGACCATCTTTTCTGTGTTGCTGTGGGTTTTTTCCATCGCTTTTGTGTTACAAATATCAAAACAATAACAAAATATATCCGTCGTAAACTAAACCGGAAACAGCAGTATATTTTATTTTGTTAACACTGTAAACTTGACAGCTTTTTAACCCAAACCACCTACTGGTTAAAGCACGTTATTACACGTTTAGAGTCATTGCAATGCAGGTAGATTGTGTTGCTTTTTAATGACTGTTTAAAATGCCTTTTTCTTAATGTCTTTCATTTTTGTAAAGCACTTTTGAATGTGTTATATTTTATGAAAACATTTAAATATTAAGAGTACATACAAAATAGGAGGAAAGTAGAAGGTCAATGATAGAAATATAGAATAGAAAATATCAAGAAGATACTGTAAATGATATCTAGAATAAAACAGTTTAGTGCCGGATGTACAAAGATATTAATAGGAGGATGTGCAAAACAGACAAACTAATTAGGCTTTATTTAAACATTAAATAATACTTTAGGTTAAGGTCTTCTTTTAAATACATGTAAGCAAAAAGCTTTGGGGGTATCTGATAAATATTAAGCCTGACAAAGTACTTAACGTTTAATATATTGCATGGTTTGTTTTGGGACTTGACAATCAACATTCCTGCAATGTTAACTATGTTGAAGCACTTATTTTAACCGATATTATATTATTATACTCTTATAAGATGTATGTAGATAGAATAAGAAATGTGCAGAATATGACAGTTTAATGGTGGAGGTACACACATATTGATAGATGTCTTGTTGAGGAACCTATGACCCAAGTTTGTCATCATTGCATAACTACACCGTAGTTGTGTATAAAACCACCAGACTCAGGGACAGCTTCATCCCACAGGCCATAAGACTATTAAACACCTGAACTTTGAAACAACATCCATAACATTCATCTGGCTGCTACGTAGAAATTATTTGTCAAATATATCATATTCCAATCACTTGTATATAGACTCTTATTGCACTATTTCACTTTTTACTATTTTTATTTTTGTATTTACTTGCACTATTTTTTCTGTGTATCTGTTTTATTGTGTTGCACTGTTGGAGGAGCCTATGACCTAAGAGGAGGGGGGGGTAGGACACGTTGGATTCCTGTTTTGGTTGGGCCGTCGATGGGTTTCATTCCATTTCAAAGTGCTGTTTGACGCTCCGTGTAAACTTCGCGCACTGCCACTCCAATATGGGGTCAGTTCAGTCTCGCGCTAGCTAATGTTAGCTTATTAGCTACATCACAATTAAACCTACTAAACAAGTTCCAAATATCCTCAAATATTGCTTCATAATTAAGCAAACGTAATAATGTATAGTTCGAAATTATTGCATGACTAACGACAAGATGTGAAAGTATTATACTTCACTTACACTGTTAGCGGATGCGCCACTTCCAGAAGCCATGTTGGTGTTGATGAACTCTGAACTTTCACACCCCCACACTCCGCAAACCGCGTAGATGTTGCACTCATGGTTGCACTACGTTGGAAACGCATTAGGCACACCCTCGTGTGCACACACACGCATGTGATTGGCTTAAAATGAAGCAGACATCTGATTGGCCGAAGACACTCGCCTCTTAAAAAAAGTGTGCATCTAGCTGCGTCAGGGGAGTCTCAAAAATCCACACACAAATGCAGAGATTCACACACAAATGCAGATATTCACACACAGAAAGCGTTTTTTATATAAATGTAACAACACTCAAATGTGTTTTTGATGTAACTATTTGTGTGTGGATCAGAAATATATTTGTGAAACTTTTTTATATTTATAAAATGATAAGTTTTTGTGTGTGCATTGAAAAATATGTGTGTGGACGGAGACATTTATATATAAATCCAATGGGAATGGACGCTCACATTGCCTTTAAGTGCCGCCGACATGGACCGATGCGGTGCTTCCCTGAGCGTCAAATACCGCTGCCGATGGGAATACATTGCAATCAGTTGAAAGCTCTTTGCGTCCGTTTATGAAGCTGAAGGAGACTCGGCGCATCACAACTGCACGCCATAGGACCCTGACCAAGCGTCGCTCCTGGACGTTCAGGGAGTGAGACTGTGCTGGTCCACCATGTGCTCATTAAATGCTAATATTAGCCAAAAATGTCCACCCTGTCATTGTCCACCCTGTCAGCAAGCCTTCCATAAATAATATAAAATGTACATTTTCAGAAAGCTATAGTCCCTTTCTCAACAATATATTTCAGTTAATGGAAAAAGTATTTGGATAATAATGAAATTATGGCAAACTATTTGTACCATTGTCCACCCTGTCAGCAAGCCTTCCCATGACAGGGTGGACATGGTACAAATAGTTTGCCATAATTTCATTATTATCCAAATACTTTTTCCATTAACTGAAATATATTGTTGAGAAAGGGACTATAGCTTTCTGAAAATGTACATTTTATAATCACTATGTAATTACAATGTATTTATTCTTTGAATTTTGTCCATGACAGGGTGGATACATTTTGCTGTTTGCATGTACTTGCAGTTCATTTATAAAAAGTGTGGGAGCTTGACCAAAATCCATTTTTACAGCATAACGTATACTTCATACAATGAATATGAAGTTTAATGGAAAATCTCACATTTTTCTTTTGGAAATGGGGAAGTCTCAAATGCACCGTATGGTGATATTGACCCAGCCAGTTAGTTCAGTTTTAAGGTTTCTGTCAAAAATAATTGTCCCAAATTTCTGCCTGAAACTGGAGATCATGATTAATTTGACAAGTATTTTTGAGAGAGACACACAATACAATTATTATTATTTACCTGGATGACATATTTATATCCCCTTACAGTCTGTGACTTGTATTGTAATACTTTGAATTCCGTATATTTCTCATTTCCGTTATCTTTACCTCCACTTCGCCCTTCACCTGTGTATGAATGAATTAAAACGTGAAATAATTCCAGACTGATATGCAAACCAAAGAGTTTGGGTAGATCATGAAGTAGATTGAAGCTCACCTGATCACAAATCTGCATCCTGTGGCTCACCCCACCCTCCTAGAACCATTGGTTCTTGTTCCATTGTCACAAGGTCCGTTGAAGTTAACAGAAAAATCAAGTCTGCTGTTCATCAAGTACGCATTTATGTATTTATACAGAGTTACACCCTTGGCACACCTGATAGGTGCGCATTGTTGGGTGGAGCGTGTGTGTACACACAACCTTCATTGAGTTATAGAAACCTGAACATCAAAGAAGAAAAGCAACGACTCCCATAAATCTCCCTTTCCGTTGGTAAAAAAAAGAAAAGATCTTCTCTTTTCCAAAATATAGCTTTGATTCCCTCCCTATAGCATTGTATATGAGATAACAAAACTTTAAATGAAAAACAGTTAAGATGTACAGGTCAGGAAAGTATAAACAGGACTTCCGTGTGCTTCCTCGTTTGCAATTGCAATATATGGAACATTTGTACATGTCATGTTCGTGAACGCAAATTAAAAAAAGTTCTGGTTTGTATAATCACAGCAATTTGTTGAAATGCAAACATATTTTGTATATTATGGTTTCTGAACTCCATCAGAAAATTCAATAATCATTTTAAAAGAAAACAAGTGCCTAAATGAACACATATAACATATAATTTATGTAACTGCCATTGTTTCTACAAACTGTGGACTTTTTGATGGGTTGCCCTTAAACCTGACAGTCATTGTCCCCAGAGGATGAACCCTGATGGCTTTGTTTTTTTCCTCTAGCGCCCCCAGGAGATTCATGGCTGCAATTTGACCCTCTTATAACAGCAACAATTAGGTCACAACATCAACGTAATGGAACAGCATAGCAATACTTTTTAAATAAAGCAAACCAGAAATTAGCACCATTATTGATTCCCACAAAGCAATTGAGCAGCTAGCTTGTAGCGTTAGCATGTTAGAAACATGTAGCATGGACCTACAGTTAACACAAACATGCTGCCAGGAGGATTCAAATAATGCTTAATGTATTAGCAGCCCCAACGAATCTATGATTTCTCTGCTTTCATGGGAGTTCAAATTCCACTGACTGCAACCTTGATTGTTAGAGAGCCGCACCTGTCCCGAGACAAACACCGCTGTACCAGCAAAGAAGAGTGCAAACACGATTTAAACAATTATTGCAAAATGATTGCGGTATCGAGGTAAATGTACATAAATATCTGCATCTTTATACATGTCGTCTGTGTGTTGCTGTGTTTATTTCATGAAACCTTGCAAGGTATTAGGAACCATTTTATAAAAGACGTTAGAACAGCTCAGGCTCCAGTGTGGTGCCCAAATCTCCACATTCAGATTCCCCAGATGAACTGAACTGAAGAAGAGTGGGGAGATGTGTTCTATGGAAAACAGAGTCCCAGAAAGAACAGTGAACTCTTAATGAAGGTCTCAAAATATGATTTCATTGTGATAATGAGAAATACTTGTTAGTGTCCCTAAAAGAGTAAGAGAAATTAAAGCGTTGCAACATTTTACACTATTTATTACTAATATGTCTTTTTAATGTCTGTATATTTTTTACTGTTGAGTTCTGCACCTTTTCGTGGGCAAAATAACAATAACTGAGCACATATTTGCAACATTTACAGTATAAAAACTAACTAAAACCGTTTTGGTTGTGCCAATTTTCTTTGTTATTTAAGTTTTTCATGACCACACAATAACTAGTTCCTGGTTCCAGGGTTAGGGTTATCAATCCATGAGAACCACATTTCAAAGATAAAGATCATTCCAATAGTTTACTGTAGCAAGGTGATATATATATTTTTTAGAAACAATGTCACTGTATAAAAAAACACGGCCATAGTTTATTTTTATGCAATCATAACAGTTTGAATTGATCAAAGCCCTGCCACGTCCACATTAGCACTACTTTCTGTGAAATCTGAGGAAATTAACATTTCCTTTTACAGTGAAAAGTGCTGGATAATTAAATAAATACAAAAAGTGAATTCATTTTGACGGTGGCAGTGCAGTGCTGCTCATTTATACTATGGACTGAAAGGATATCTGCACCTCTGCTGCCTTGCATTACATTTACATCTGTTTCTATCAAGCCCCCCCAGCTTTAAAGGAGTGAAGCACAACACTGCTGCAGTGCTCCTTTAAAATGTGCTATAGCCTTCATCTTTGAAGAGTTCAAGAAAACATGAGGAATGATCCCACGAGTGTCCTTGTCTGATCAGTAACTGAGAGTCCGAGTTGATGCTGATACTTTACTGAATAAAAAAACTTAAGAAAGAGATTTAAATGAAGTATTTTGTTTCTCATTTATGAAACAAGTAATAGCAGTAGTAATAGTAATGCATTCCACAGTGTTGTAATGTGCAGCCTGTTTCTCTGACAGTTTGATCAGAACAGGACTTAAAACTACATTACTAAACATTGCTTTATTTCACATACAAACAAACAACACTAATGAAATACAATAGTACAAAAAAACGTTCATCTTTCATGTATGGTAGTTTCAGCAGCTGAAACTGAGCGAGTTTAAGGATTCAGGCGATTTACGGGACATCTGTCAGCATTTTCATTGATTGTTTAATTGTTGCTTCCTTTCTGTTTTTCTTTTATAATATGCGTTAAATATTGTTTGGCATAGTTAATTGTGGAGTTTTGAAATTCTTGGTATTTTATGGATTAAATATCTGACCAATTTATCAGAAACTGAATAAGCGATTATTCAGAATTTAAGATTTCGGGATTCAGTTGTGGCTCTTGCTAATACTGAAACTTTGAACAGGGAAAAAAAAACATAAAATCAAAATCCAAAATTAAACAATGTTGATGCAAACAACTCATCCTGTGAACATCTTTGGAATACAAACTCCATTTTTGACATCAAATGTTTCATCACATCAGCGTTTAAAGAGGCACAAGGAAAACATCATTCAGTGTAAGGTCTGCAACAGTTATCGATGCAGGAGCAGAGTTACAGGAGCAGAGTTACAGTAGAGTTACAGTAGCAGTGTTACAGTAGAGTTACAGTAGCAGTGTTACAGGAGCAGAGTTACAGTAGCAGTGTTACAGTAGAGTTACAGTAGCAGTGTTACAGTAACAGTGTTACAGTAGCAGTGTTACAGTAGAGTTACAGTAGCAGTGTTACAGTAACAGTGTTACAGTAGCAGTGTTACAGTAGCAGTGTTACAGGAGCAGTGTTACAGGAGCAGTGTTACAGTAGAGTTACAGTAGCAGTGTTACAGTAGAGTTACAGTAGCAGTGTTACAGTAGCAGTGTTACAGGAGCAGTGTTACAGGAGCAGTGTTACAGGAGCAGTGTTACAGTAGAGTTACAGTAGCAGTGTTACAGTAGCAGTGTTACAGGAGCAGTGTTACAGTAGAGTTACAGTAGTAGTGTTACAGGAGCAGAGTTACAGTAGCAGTGTTACAGTAGAGTTACAGTAGCAGTGTTACAGTAGCAGTGTTACAGGAGCAGAGTTACAGTGGCAGTGTTACAGTAGAGTTACAGTAGCAGTGTTACAGTAGAGTTACAGTAGCAGTGTTACAGTAACAGTGTTACAGTAGCAGTGTTACAGTAGAGTTACAGTAGCAGTGTTACAGTAACAGTGTTACAGTAGCAGTGTTACAGTAGCAGTGTTACAGTAGAGTTACAGTAGCAGTGTTTACAGTAGCAGTGTTACAGTAGAGTTACAGTAGCAGTGTTACAGTAACAGTGTTACAGTAGCAGTGTTACAGTAGAGTTACAGTAGCAGTGTTACAGGAGCAGAGTTACAGTAGCAGTGTTACAGTAGAGTTACAGGAGCAGAGTTACAGTAGCAGTGTTACAGTAGAGTTACAGTAGCAGTGTTACAGTAGCAGTGTTACAGGAGCAGAGTTACAGTGGCAGTGTTACAGTAGAGTTACAGTAGCAGTGTTACAGTAGAGTTACAGTAGCAGTGTTACAGTAACAGTGTTACAGTAGCAGTGTTACAGTAGAGTTACAGTAGCAGTGTTACAGTAACAGTGTTACAGTAGCAGTGTTACAGTAGCAGTGTTACAGTAGAGTTACAGTAGCAGTGTTACAGTAGCAGTGTTACAGTAGAGTTACAGTAGCAGTGTTACAGTAACAGTGTTACAGTAGCAGTGTTACAGTAGAGTTACAGTAGCAGTGTTACAGGAGCAGAGTTACAGTAGCAGTGTTACAGTAGAGTTACAGGAGCAGAGTTACAGTAGCAGTGTTACAGTAGAGTTACAGTAGCAGTGTTACAGTAGCAGTGTTACAGTAGAGTTACAGTAGCAGTGTTACAGTAGAGTTACAGTAGCAGTGTTACAGTAGTTACAGTAACAGTGTTACAGTAGCAGTGTTACAGTAACACTGTTACAGTAGCAGTGTTACAGTAGAGTTACAGTAGCAGTGTTACAGTAACAGTGTTACAGTAACAGTGTTACAGTAGAGTTACAGTAGCAGTGTTACAGTAGTTACAGTAGCAGTGTTACAGTAGCAGTGTTACAGTAGAGTTACAGTAGCAGTGTTACAGTAGCAGTGTTACAGTAGAGTTACAGTAGCAGTGTTACAGTAGTTACAGTAGCAGTGTTACAGTAGCAGTGTTACAGTAGAGTTACAGTAGCAGTGTTACAGTAGCAGTGTTACAGTAGAGTTACAGTAGCAGTGTTACAGTAGTTACAGTAGCAGTGTTACAGTAGCAGTGTTACAGTAACAGTGTTACAGTAGCAGTGTTACAGTAGAGTTACAGTAGCAGTGTTACAGTAGTTACAGTAGCAGTGTTACAGTAGCAGTGTTACAGTAGCAGTGTTACAGTAGCATGTGACAGTGATCAGTTACTCTTCAGGATCTGCACACTCAGTTTTGATTCTTCTTGTAGCAGTAAAATAAAAACAGTGCCCCTTCAATTTTGGTGTTCATTTACTTTGACTGTACATGTGCAAAAACTGGGCTGATTTTGTGAAAATCCCTAAATATTTAACAAGATGACAAATGATATCTTATTCTGAAGATGATAATATTTTGTCTTAAAAAAACACCAGTTTACTGACGAAAAAGTTCCTGGAAGAACGTCTGAATAAGGTTCCTGAATGCACCGTCAGGGTGGTGTAAGGACAATTCCAGAGTGATCGTGACTTTTCTTATGTTACATTTATATCAGGGTGCTAATGTTGTCGAATCAGTCTGCAGTATTATAGCTAGTTTTATTCAATCCCTTCGGGTCTTCAGACACCCTCAGAGGCAAGTCAGAATTTATTTTTCGGGTGACCCATTTTCTCTGATCTAAATAATTTCTTGTGAAGATGTGAAAAAAGTCGTGTTGAGCCACAGCGTGGGTTGCTGATGTTTCGGTGAGGTTAACATACAGTCAAGTGTTTATAGAACGAGGCACATTAAAGGAGTTTATTCTTCATGTGTAAAGTCTGCATAGTTGTTTACTCTTCCTTCATTAAAGCTCCTTCTCTTTATGGAGCCAAAAGTCAATCCTTCCCACCCTGCTACTGGTAACTGTCGGTGACATCACAGTGAAGTCACAGTGGTGGACCTGACTAAGTGGGCGGGGCCTGGAATCACAGCAGGTTGATAAGCAGAGGACCAGTGGGCGATGCTCGATGACGAGAACAGACACCCTCTCGACCAACCACGGGCCTCTGCCAGCTCCTGCGGCAGGCTCTCAGCTAATCGCGTCAGCTGCTCCTCCCCCTGCCGGATGAGCTCGTCCAGGTGCCGCTGGCGAATCAGAAGGCATGGTTTGGTGCTGACGAAGCGCTGGTAGTCCTGGAGCTGCGGCTCAGTGAGGTAGCTGGACACGATGGTGTGGACCACTCGCTGCCGCCGGTCCAGGTTGTCCTTCAGCTCCCGGGCGTCTTCAGTCTGAGCGAGGAGCAGAGAGCGCTTGTGATGGAGGCAGTCCTGAAGAGGAGGAGACAGCCAGATATACGTCAGCTGACACAACATCTTGTTATTACTCATATTTGATACTGTTCATGGCAACATGGATCTGCATTTCAAACAGCAGCAGTGCCTTCTCGGACCTGCATTCCCTTTGGTCCTCTGGCATGATGGACTGGCACAGTGGACATTCAGCCATGCTGCAGTTAAAAGCAGGTAAACTGTGCTTTTCCAACTGCAACATAGACTCTGATTAAGTTCAGTATCAGGATCCTGGTATTGTGCATGCTTGCTCCAGTAGAGATCCCGTTTTTAAAAGGCTTCATTCCATAATGCAATTCAGGACTGTGACTGCAATCCAGGCTAGCCATGATCAGAATCATTTCACACTCTTTTTTTATATAGATGAACCTCATTAATAACCTTAATAACATGAGTTTTATATATGATACTAAATTAAGGACTCTATTGAATTGAAATAAATGGAAGCCGGGACTTAAATGATGCTGCACTTCCATCGTCATGGAGACATGCAGAAAATTTAAGGGGACTAATTGATAAACAAATGGCCACTCTGTTGGTGAAAGATTTCTTCAAAGTCACAGGAGACATTAAACCCAGCTCATGAGTCCTCTGCAGACACATGGATGGGAAGGTACACAGAGTCACAGAGTCACAGAGGAACAGAGTCACAGAGGAACAGAGGAACAGAGTCACAGAGTCACAGAGGAACAGAGTCACAGAGGAACAGAGTCACAGAGGAACAGAGTCACAGAGTCACAGAGGAACAGAGTCACAGAGGAACAGAGTCACAGAGTCACAGAGGAACAGAGTCACAGAGGAACAGAGTCACAGAGTAGCAGAGTCACAGAGGAACAGAGTCACAGAGTCACAGAGGAACAGAGTCACAGAGTCACAGAGTAGCAGAGTCACAGAGGAACAGAGTCACAGAGTCACAGAGCAACAGAGTCACAGAGGAACAGAGTCACAGAGTCACAGAGGAACAGAGTCACAGAGGAACAGAGTCACAGAGTCACAGAGGAACAGAGTCACAGAGTCACAGAGTCACAGAGGAACAGAGTCACAGAGGAACAGAGTCACAGAGTCACAGAGGAACAGAGTCACAGAGTCACAGAGGAACAGAGTCACAGAGGAACAGAGTCACAGAGTCACAGAGGAACAGAGTCACAGAGGAACAGAGTCACAGAGTCACAGAGTAGCAGAGTCACAGAGGAACAGAGTCACAGAGGAACAGAGTCACAGAGGAACAGAGTCACAGAGTCACAGAGTAGCAGAGCGTCCTGTCTCACCCTCTCGCCGGCCCTGTCCTCCTGCGTCTGCTCCTCTCTCTCCAGAGCCAGCAGTGCTCTGTGGATCCTGGACAGCCGGCTGCACAGAGACAGCAGCAGGTTGACCATCCTCTCCAGATCCCCTGGAACACAGGCAGCACAACTCACACTGTGATACACTGCAGCATGTTGACATATTTCTGGCTTCTTAAATTCATTCTGTTAGAGTGAGCGTCAGCCGCGTACCTATGAACATGCTGTACTTGTCCCTCTCGTTGGGTCTGAGGTGTCCCTGCAGCAGCGTCTCCACGCCGGCCCCCAGCTCCTGGTGCCTCCTCTGCTCCTCACTCAGCGCCTCCTTCTCCTGCCGCAGCGCCGCCACGCTGCCCCGCAGAGCCTCACACAGCTCCAACTGCTCAGCAAATCATACAGTTAATAATAGTTTTTATAGTCTTTATTATAATCGTTAAAAGCTAATATGTATAATATTAATAATAAGAATATATTTTATAATCGTAACTATAATAGTAATATTTAATAGCTAATATTTATTATAGTAATAATAACAATAATATCATATTTATAATAATAACAATAAGGAGAATATTAATAATACAAATAGTTTTTATAATCTTTATTATATATGATTATGAAAGACTTTGTGAGCTATATCTATATAATTATAGATATAGCTCATATAATTATGATAATTATTATTCTGATTATGAAATGAGAGAAGCCTCAGACCTTCTTGGTGTTCAGGTCCTTCTCATGCTCATCCAGATCTGTCTCTTTCCCTGGAGCAGCCGCCGAGCTCTGTGCAGGATCACAGACGCCATCTTGGATCCTAGGCAGGGAACATCATAAATTACAATTGTTGGGAAAATACTGAATGTACTCTTTCAAGGAGGTGCACATGATAACAAAGGCCCAAGTGTATAACAATGTATATGGCAGGATGTATGATTACCTAGAAGAGAAGCATGACACCGTTTTTTAGGCATATAAGGCTATGTGACAACGATTAACATGATGATCAGCCTCTATGGAGAAAGACATATGACAAGCGTAATCATTTCTGACGTGGGCTTTAGCTAATCTGAACTAAACATTGTATACTGCTTTATATTATGACTAAATAAACAACCTTGAACCTTGAACTATATTCCTCCATCTTGAAACTGTGTAACTCCCTCTCTTGTATATCAGCATGTGAAGGACACTGTTCAGGAACTAGTTGTAGCAAATGCTCTGTATGTGATGACTTCCATTCTTGAGAGGATAATAAATACATGAATCCTGTTTTGAAACTCAAGCCGGTGACCAGTGAGATTTTTCTTTTTCATCAGTTCACGATCAGGAATATAAAGGAAACATTCACACAGAAAAGAGTTTTGATAGTAATAAAACTCAGGCAAGTAGAAGAATATACAAAGGCAAAACACATGAGGGGATTACCTGTCCTCCAATCTGCCACTGCCTTGCCACGGTGAGTTACCAACCAATCTGCTGTTTTGAAAAGTCTCCTCCATAAGCTCTACGGTGGATTTACCCCCCCACGTGTCCAGGAGGGGTGCCAGAGAGCTGTCCTGCAACACCTGGAAACAAAGAAGTGAGAGTTATAATAAAGTGTCCACTGGATAAATGCTGTAAAACCAATCCATAGGCGCAGTGTATCTGTAAATTATCTCAAATAAAATAAAATGTTTAAATACTAATGCTAAACCGGAAGAACTAAGACATCAGCACTTAAACCATGATGTATAAAGGATTAAAATGGAAGTTTGAAAATGAGCGGGGATACATTAAGTGAATTTTACTACACAGAAGGAGTCAGAGGACACAAGATGACAAACGTTGAGTCATCATTTTGGACAACACAAATAAAGTTTGAGCAAGTAAAACAGAGTCAGAAATAGATTTAGAAAAACAAAGGTATTATCAGAAGTAACTATGAGTGAAATCAGCTGTATGGAAGGTACAGCATCCTTTATCCAAACAAAGTGCTGACTGGAGGAACCCACCAGCTGCCGGGCCAGCGCCTCCACTCGCAGCTCCTCCCAGGTCTTCTCCCTCCTGGGCAGGTGCTGGTACTCCAGACTGAGGCTGTCCAAGGGTTGGGTGGATGTGGTGAAGGTTGAGGGCTGTGGCGTCAGGGTAGGAAGGAGGATGGGTTCAGACAGAGGAATTGAGGAGTAAGAAGGTGACAATGGAGGGGAGGGCAGGGAGTTGTTTAAGAACTCCATGCTTGGACTGAATAAAGGGACGAGAACAGAGAAAAAGTTAATTAATTCAGTCAGTAAAAAAATAATCTAAAAGGTCCATAATCATTATATTTAGATTGAGGTTTAAAATCATTCTTCAACAAACCTCCCAACAGTCTGGTGTCCAGCTTCCTCCTCCAACTCCAGGGGAGGAGGAGGAGGAGGAGGGAAGTGCTCCAGGAGGCTTGTCTCTTTGATATGTGGTGATGGAGGGTCAGGATTTTGAAGGAACACCTCATCAAAGTCGTCCAGCGGTCGGCCTGGCGTAGACTCTACCGGCTGCGGCTGGTCGCTGGAGCTGAAGAGGCTGGACTCAGAGATCCGCAGGGAGGACAGGTGCTGGGGGATGGACGGATGGTAGGATGGGGGCGGAGACGATGGAGTGGTTCCGCTGTCCTTCCTGTTTGGTGGGGATGCCAGCTGGATATGGGGCAGGTGTGTTGGCATCACCGGTGAAACTTGTTTGCTGTTTTCTGAAGAACACCCTGCTATCATGTCTAAACTGGACGCTCTCTCTCTACACATGTCTCCCGCAGTGTCTTCTAATCCTCTGGAGTCACTGAAACTGTGTCTGGTCTGTCCGTCTGTCACCAGGGTCGTGTTGCTGAGTGTTCCGGGGAAGGTGATGGCGTCCAGGTTGGCCTGGCTCAGCCGCTCACTTGCATGCCACTCAGCGCTGCCACAGTCCAGAGCTCCAGGGGGGGAGAGGGGGGAGGGCAGGCCCACAGAGGCCGCCAAGGTGGAGGTGCTGCTGGCTCTCTGCCGCTCGCTGAGCCTCTGTCGCTCCCTACAAGTGACAGGAGTGTGGGAGGAGCCTGGGTCTTGGATCAGAACACAAGGAAGAGTCAGAGAGGAGTCACAGTGCTCTCACATATGTTCATGTGCTCAAGATTCCAGATTCAAAGAAATCTCATGCGGTCGTGCCCTAAAGTTATATATTTTTGGGGGTCATTTCGAAGCGAGATTAAGAAAGTGTTTGGTATAGATTTACCTCAAAATCCATATTACTTTGCTCTGGGATTAGATTCAAATTATGAACGCAGACACAGGCACTTTATTGCCTTGTATGCTGCAGGCCTCACTATATTACAGAAATGGATGAAGATCTGCCTGATACCTTATCATGGTTTGAAAAAACGGATGTCCATTTTTCTATTGGAGAGATTATCACATTTCTTAAGAGAAACTCTGGATGAGTTTGTTAGGAACTGGTCCCCATATAATAGCACTATACACGAGGGAGGAATGGTTCAGTGTTATAACTATGGGCATAAATCTAACGGAATTAGTTTTCACACATGAGTACCGCACGAGTTACTGTTCTCTTTCTCATTTCTTTCCATCCTGGTCTTGTCTGGTCTGTTGTGTGGGTTTTATTATGTGTTGTTGTTTTGTCCTAAAGGTTTTAGTATTGTATCACTTTGTAACTGCTGAAAATTATAACATATATATTTTTTTTAAATGACAGTTTGACCCCAAACTAGAAGAACATCAAAATGTGAGAGACATCTCTGTGTGCTCAGACATTTGTCTTCTCAGTTTAAATGCAGTTAACAGAATGTTTTGAATCACCTTGTGAAGGTCCTGCAGGCTGGACGGAGTTCAGACTGTTTCTGGAGCCTCGCAGAGAGAAGAGTCCGTCTGATAGTTGGACCACTGCAGGTCTGAAAGACAGACACGTTTAGAGAGAATTCAATAAATGGGGGAACATGATGAAGGTAATATGTTTAGTTTTGTTGTTGCTGTGTCAGAGAATTACATTTGACTTCATTTAACAATCGAATATGGTTTAGAAAAAGACAAAACAAAAAGAACATCTAAGAGCATTGTACACAGTTCAAAACAAACCATACCGGAGAAAGATATGAGAAAAACGAATAAATGCTAATGATATTGTTATAATATGTCCGGGTCACATTCCTTCCTGCTTGTAAGCTTCATCTGTACAGACTCAGGCGTGTGCTTGGTTCTGTGCAGCGCTCAGATTGGCTGTAATGACCGGCACAGTCTGTGGGGGGCGCTGACAGGTTGGAAAGGAATACATCTAAAGTTTTAGAAGTGTTGTGTATTAGAATTGTCCCTTTCTTATTTCTTCAGCCCAGAGATCATTCACATTCCTGAAGTGACCTTTGACCTTCACATTTATAGGGGGAACATATTTGAGAGTTTCAAGTGAATTATGTCGCTGGACTTGTTTATTTTTCTTTCTCCGTGTCAGGGAGTTTTCTCTGCTTCTTTAGATTCCTCAGTTCCTCCCTTCTTCACTCCTCTCACTCACTCTGCCCTTTAGAACCTCACTCCTCTTAAATCTTTCTTCCCTTCTTTCTTTCTGGTCATCTGACTCCTTGATTTCTTTGTCTCCTTATTCACCTTCCTCCTCCATCTTCCCCCTGTGCCTCCTTTCCAAGGACCTTTCCTTCTTGTTTCCCCCATTTCTCCTTCCTTTTCGCCTCATGCACTTCCCTTCATTACCTTCCTTGATTTGCTCTTTACCTCCTTCACATCTACCTTTTTACTCTGTCCCTTCTTCCCTTCATCTATCCTCCCCAAAATATTTTCTCTTCTCTTATGTTTAATCTTCTCTGTTCATCTCTTTCTCTACTTCCTCATCTCATTCTTTGCCTTTTCTGTGTGTGTTGTTGTAACACGCTTTTCTGCCACAAGAGGCTGGAGTGGACCACAGCCACACATTCTAAATAGAACTAAATACATTTGGGTTTTCTTCGCAGTATATTTTAATATCTCTATTAAGAGAGATACATGAGGTACATGATGGCCACGATGAGGGTTACAAAAGCAAACACTTAGAAAAATGATCCTGAGAATATACATTCCTAGCTTTTTTAAACCCACTTGTTTTCATAGATGACTTCATAGAATGAGTTTTGGATCAGCAGAAATAAAGATCATGACTGCCCAACATTTACTGAACTGAGAGACATGATAAATGAGATGACAGGGAGGGAGGGGCAGGTGAGGGATTAGAACCATCAGCTGTTTGTTCACGATCACATGACCAGAGTGTGGATGGGACCTACCTGTCCTCAGCCAGAGAGGGGCATCCAGGTTCAGGATAACAGACCCCCAACATCCTGCTGTCACCTGGAGGGTCCTGCAACACGCGCACACACACACACACACACACACACACACACACACACACACACACACACACACACACACGCGCGCACACACACACACACACACACACACACACACACACACACACACCACACAGTGAGTCATTACTATTGTAAACCCCCCAGAATCAGTAAGGTTTGATCTTATCCTATTGCATTTTAAAAACCATGTGCAATCTTTGTCTTGTTATCATCTTCATTTGAATACTTCAATAACTTAAGAGCATTGTTATACTGTTATAGTCATCATGAGAGTAGTTTAGTGCAGACATAAATCAAGAAAAGCATCTGTAATGTCTCCATTCTTTCCCCTCACCTTTATGGTATAATAACAATGGGCTTTTGATAAGGTTTTTTTTATGGTTGTAATAAATATAAAAATAACTTCAACAGGTTGTGGTTGTTGGCTGGGCACTTTCTAGAGTCTGTGCTAAAACGTGAGCTCGATTGCAACAGGAGAGTTAAGCAGGAGAAAGAGGGGGACAATGAGCAGCAGAGGTCTGTGGCTTGAATTGAACAATAATTATTGCATTCAGACGGGATGTGTCTTAACCACTAGGTCCCCAGGTGCCCTGATATTCATTTGTTCCTGGAACTTTATTGTTTACCTTTGTTTAATTGTACAGTTAATTGTACAAATTATTGTTTTTAATGATGTGTTTTTTAAAATATAAACCTTACGCACCTGCTGCTCTAAACAAGTTTTTGCTTCTGTGTCTCTTACGGATTGGAAAACAAAATCCCGGTAGTGGCCCCTGCGATCCCTGAGGGACCACAGACCTCATCACACACTAAACTGGAGTCTGATGCTCCTGAGTCAGAGCTGTCAGTAGTTTCAGTGCTCAAACCAAAACCACTGGTGTCAAGTAACTAAGTACATTTACTCAAGTACAATTTTGAGATACTAGAACTTTTTGAGACTTTGTACTTCTACTCCACTACAGTTCAGAGGTAAATGGTGTACTTTTACTCCACTACATGTATTTAATCCCTTTAGTTACTTTACAGATGTGGATGAATGATGTGAAATATAATCAAGTGTTAAATCAGACTTTAGTTCCACCTGGAGTAAATTCACAAGCTACCCTGCAGTATACAAAGTCATTCAAACTAGCTGCACCTTTACCAGCTTTGAGAACACTTTCATGATCAATCATTATAAAACATATCATATATATTATTCTGAAATGGACCAATCTGCACAATGACTACTTTGATAATATTTTGATGATAATACTTTTGTACTTTTATTTGAGTAATATTTTGAATGCAGGACTTATACTTGTAACAGAATATTCCTACACTTCTACTTTGACTTTAGTACAATAAAGTTGCTTCCTACATTGAGTATTTAAAATCTTAAAATTGGGCATACATATTCCACAGTGTGGTAAAACATACACCAAAGCAGTGAGTTGTAGGGTTAGTATACTGCCTCCAAAATGGTCCTTGCTGGTGTGTTCAAAGACTTCTTAATTAAAAACATCAGTGAGATGTATTGTTTAAGGCCCCGTCTACACGGAGACGAAAACGAACCGAATTCGATGTCAAAAAAGTAATCGGAATCGGCTCAATAAACGTGTCCGTCCACACGAGACCCTCGACACGCTGGAGACGCTGTAGTACATATGCCGGGCCTGTAAGTGGCGCTGTACTTCCGCCACAAAATACACCAAAAGCAGCGAATAAGACACCCCGAGCATGGTTGCCATGGTGGCCTGGTTGCCCTTCTGTTATTCTCCGCGGTGGATTTAGCAACATGTAGTTCATGTAGTTCTCCATGTCCACTTGTTGCTGATGGTTGTGGTAGAGGAGCTGTAGATTTTGCACTAACATCTGTATCATGGTCAGTAGCGTCTGGAGCACGAAAGCAACCCTGTGATCCCCTATTGTTGTTGTTGTTGGCGAAACACATCAGCAATGACGCGGGTGACGCGGGGGTGAGCAGCAGAGGTGGGGAGAGGCGGGGCTATGGCGTCATCGTTATCAGGAAATGATCGTATAGGGCGTACACACGGAGCCGCAAGCGTTTAGTCTGCAGATCTACCCACCTTGGGAGCCGTTATTGTTATCCACGTTTCTGTGTCGGCCTCGTGTGGATGAACTATATGTTTCTATGATCTATACCAGGCATGGGCAAACTAAGGCCCGCGGGCCATATACGGCCCGTTGGGCTTTTGAATCCGGCCCGCCGAATATTGGTACAAAATTGTCCAAATTATAGTAAAGACCGCATTCATTTTGCCTTTTTCCTGCAATACCCGGCATTTCAGTTGATCCCACTAGATGGCGCACTCTAGACACAACCGGCAAGATCTAAGAACCAAATATGTCACGCTTACATTGGAGGGGGTCGAGATGAACCTGAGCAATAACAGTTCATGGCGAGTACAGCGAATACAAGTTGTAACAAGCAGTAGCGCTGAGCAAAGTGACTAGAACGCGACCACACACTTATATAAAGTCAGGCAACACTAACCAGGCTTCGTGTGATTCTGTTTATTTTACCTTACTTTAATGACCATCCGTTCACTGTTATTGACCATTGTGAAGAGGCAGACGTTTTCCTGTTGTTTTGTATTATTGCAGCTATCGGATGGAATCAATACATGGGCTACATGTGGCCATCACAAGTAAAATCATAACGAAAACTACGCCGGTAAAATATGCGTGTAGAAAACGGCTTATGCCACAATATGATAGCAACAAGTAGTCAAGATAGTCTGATTAGCTACGGTTGCTATGCTAACATCACCTGTAGAATGCCAGAGAAACTTCATAACAGCGTTGTGATGCCAAACAGCTTTCAGACTGAAACACATTCACTGATGGGGATGGGGGATATTTATCAGCTGCTTGTGTGACAGTCGGACAGTGAAAACTTTACAGCGGCCGCTGCTGCGAGTTAACGGGAGAATAAACTCCGGTAGACGAGCAGCACTGCAGCGGGCAGTAATGCAGCTGAACCACATTCATAAACAATGCACCACGGCACTCTGGAGAAAGGTATAAGGTTGGAGAAGTAGTTCTTTAATTTAATCTGGCTTCGTATGATTAAAAACTACCAGACGCAGTCCTCTATTGATGTTGTTGTGAGCGGTGTTGCGGAGAAAATCAGCGACGTAAAACGCCGTGTGGGTCATAAGAAGTGCCGAGTGTTTAATGAGGAGTGGACAGCTAAATATTTTTTCACCGATCTGCTACTGGCCCGGCCCGTCTGTCAAATTTTAAAACACATAGTGGCCCCTGAGCCAAAAAGTTTGCCCACCCCTGATCTATACAATAGAGAACTGTAGCAGATACAACCCGTTTCGTCTCCGTGTGGACGGGGTCTAAAGTTAGAGGACAGAGTGTCTGTTTGTCTGAAGTGTAATGATGTTTATGTGGCACAGCATGCTCTGATCACTGAAGCAGATAGAAGAGCAATTCATCCTTTTACTGCATTCTTTAAGAACTCTGTAGACGTGTGTATGATGAAGTTATGTGTGTTATCTTTGCAGTCATCCACATCGGACAGCGCCCAGCCACCGGCTCTCTGGCACCTCACAGGAAACTTTGAAGACTCTGGGTATTTCCTGTGTGCCTCTGCGCCTAATGTCCCTTAATGGCAACATGTCATGAATTAACTGGATATACCATGAGGGCCGGGAATGTCTACATCCATTCTTTACTCCATTTGAGTAGGATATTTCATTTTGGACCAATAGGTGGCCAAAAAATGTATACTGGTACACCTTTAATGTGTCTTTATTAAACATTATACTATTTTCTGAAGCAATATGTACAGTTTGTTTTTTATTAACTATGCCAAGAAGTTGACTAGATTTTCCTCTTGCTTTGTGTGTCTGTTTGTCTGTTAGCAGGACTGAGGAAAAACTGCTGGCCCGACTTCAGGACATTCAGTTGAACGATGGAACGAGGAGGAATACATTAAATGATGGATCTTAATCATTGGGGGTTAACACAATTATGTTTCACTTTCGTTTATATTGCGAGATTTGGAATTTGTGCTGCATGTGATGTTGGAAATATCAGAACAATTATTTAGGGGCTGCTTTTTTTGCTGATACAGGCAGGTTCTTGTGTATGTAATTTAGCATTTTAACCCGCACTTACATTGTATGGAATTTGAAATGTCCTTCCTAGGGGTCCCTGCTCTTGTAACGGCAGAAGGAAATGGGAAAGTAGACATGTTGACTAAGTAATCCCTATAAGAACTTTATCGGACATACAGATACCAAACAGAGGATAAAACTATCATACATAACTATAAACGCCTTATTGAGCGAAAATACTGGAACCTAAGTGACAATTTAGCCCGAGGGAAGAGAACAGGAAGCACAGGGTTAAATCAAACAGGCACCCCACTGGACTATGCACACATTGTAATAAATCACATATTGTCAAAAATGTACTAAGAGACAAGTAGGCCCTATGACAAATCTGAGTATTACATTGGGGAATTCTCCAGGAAACACATGAGAGAAGGTTCCTATTTCTCCACGCGCTAGTTGCAGTAAGGCACTTGGTAATGCAAACGCTGACTAACCTCAAAAAGGTGTCGGCCAGTTTGAACTTGTCCTTTCTAAAGCATTCATCAAACCTGATTTATACACTTTTAAAAGGGCTTTGAGTTTATTGAGGCCATAACATTTTCATGTGTGCACAGACGCACTTCTAAACCCATTGAAGCAGCCACACAGGCACATCTCTATCAGGCACTGCACTTTAACTCCAGAGTAACCGTCTGCACCAACAACCAGCCAACACCTAATACTGGCATTATCAACAACTACCAGAGGCTGAAGAAGTACTCAGATATTGTACTTGACTAAATGTAGAAGTACCAGAGTGTAGGAATACCCTGTTCCAGTAAAAGTCCTGCATTCAAAATGTTACTCAAGTAAAAGTAGAAAAGTAGCATCAAAATATAGTTAAAGTAGCGACAGTAAAAGTAGTCATTGTGCAGATTGGTCCATTTCAGAATAATATATCTGATATGTTTTATAATGATTGATCATTAAAGTGTTCTCAAAGCTGGTAAAGGTGCAGCTAGTTTGAATGACTTTGTATACTGCAGGGTAGCTTGTGGATTTCCTCCAGGTGGAACTAAAGTCTGATTTAACACTTGATTATATTTCACATCATTCATCCACATCTGTAAAGTAACTAAAGCTATTAAATACATGTAGTGGGGTAAAAGTACTAAGTAGCAGACAATGGAAATAACTACACTCATCAACAAATCATTTCATATTATGATTATTTTATTTCTTGGTTATATTATAATAGGGCAAATATTTTTCCTGCCAACTTGCAACTCGCAAAAACGATAGTGATCATTTGAAATGGATTATGAGTAGGAGTGCAGTGTTACCTGATGGAGTCTCTGGGCTGTAGGGGAGGAGCGTGAGCGGCAGTGTTGAGGAGTCATCTGTCTCTCCTCAGACCTCTCCAGGAGGTCCTCAGTGGAGGCTGACCTCCCAGAGCCTCGAGCGGAGCCGGCCCTCTGCAGAGCCCCGTTCAGCTGCTGGGACAGGCCCAGGTGGAGGGGGTGCTCTGAGGCAGACTGCTGCAGGTCTCTGCTGCTGGAGGTCTGTCTCCTGAGCCCTGCTTCAGGAGGGACATCCTGGAGGAGCCCGTCCTGGAGGAACCCGTGCTGGAGCTCAGGGAGGGAGTCAGAAGGAGCACTGGGAGAAGAAACCAGGAACTTTGTCATATATTCATTCATTCATTGACATTATATGAATCCGTTTAAGTCTACCAGACTAGAACATTTTTAATTTCTAACTCATAATGTGTGTATATGTCTACATATCTGTATGAGTATGTACAGTATGTGTGTGTATGTATGTATATATATATATATATATATATATATATTTAAGAGGGTGTTCAGGTGTGTGTGTAAGTATGTATATATACATATATGTATATATTGTTATATATCCTTATTCTTGGGGACAGTGAAAATAGCACTTTGGTCTCCCTGTTTGTATCACACACACAGAGAAATTGAAAATAAAGTGACTTGGACTTTGAAGGAGTTCATCAATTGTAATAATACTGTACAAGTTTAACAACAGAAGTTTAGTTTGTCACTGAATTATTGAACACTTTGAACTGCTGGAGGTCTGAAGTCGTTCATAGCAGTCCATGTTGTTGAGATACTGTATTTTAGTCTGGACCACAGGGATAGCCCTCCACCGGAAAGGCCAAAACAAACAAGCCTCATTGCTGGCATGGTAAAAGATTGATGTTAGATGCAGCTGGTATGGTTTATATTACCCAGTAGACGAGTGCGATGCTGGCCTTGGAGTGGTCACCCTGCCCGGGTAGAAGAGGTTGGACTGGAGGCTCCACAGGTCCTCTCCAGGAGGGAGGGCGGAGCAGGAGGAGAAGCTTCGATCTGCAACAGAGTCCTGGAGGGAGAGCAGGCTGGAGGTGGGGGAGAGACTGCGGGTGTCTGATTGACAGGAGGACGCTGTAGAGATGGAGGGAAAGAGAGGAAGAAGATAAGAAGGGAAAAACAATCAAGAACACAAAGGTTGGTCTATCAATTCAATATTTACTTCATCTACCATCTATCCTTAATCCATCCACCACACCTAAATCCTCATTCTTCTTCCCTTCCTACCCCAACCCACCTGTATGGTTGCTGTTTTCAGGCTGTAGATAAGCACTCCGGGGCCTCAGTCCACTCCTCTGTCCTCCCTTGTCTCTTTTCACGCTTCTCTTCCTCTCCATGTAATCAGCCAGAGCGTCGTGCTGAAGCTGTCGTAAGTCGGGCCTTGAAGTGGCATTTTGCAGAGGCCCGCCCCCGACTCGATTTGCCTCCAGCTCAAACATCCTCCGACGGTCTGCCACGCTGGTATCTGACGACAGAAGATCAGAGCGCATGGTCAGTCACATGCGGACACTAAATGATATATCTGTTACATATAATGTATGTTATATAGATGTTATACTGTATATATATATATATCAATATATATCTATATATATATATCTATATATATATATATATTTATAAATAGCATATACCAACAAAGACATTGGTTCTCCTTAGGGCTGGGCTCAGTCTTTGCTAAACTTAGTATTCAATAAAGTTTCCAGAAGTAAACCTTTATTAGGTACAATATTCAATTATGTTAATATTTGTTTTTGTCCAATATGAAATAAAAAGCCAATCTTATTAAATGCATTGATGCTGAACGTTGTCAACACATAGCAGCCGTACAATAACACTTTATACACAAGATAACAAATAAATCTGAATCTGAAAACTAAGCTGTGGGTATTGCTGCAGCTAGGTTACCACTGATGTCAACTCTTAGCAAGCCTAATTTAGCAGAATGAGTATATCATTTCTGGAAACCAAATGCTTGACTCATCCAGTTATTACTTTTTAACCAACGTTTGGCTAGTTTGTGCAAAAACCTAGCTACGTTTCTGACAATGCAACAGATAACTATATGCCTCTCTAAACCAAGCCCCTAGAGTGTTGTCAACACCATGAGGCATGTCGAGCAATAGTTACTTTTAAATCTGCTTCACTTACCTCCTCCACGCCTGAAGAGGGCAGCAGTCTCAGCATCTGAAACCCCGACCTCATTCATGTTCTCTGGCTCCGAGTATGATCGCTTCTTTTGGTCTAAATTCAGACGTTTGCGGCCGCAGATTCTCGTCAGACCAGGAGGACCAACTGGTGGGACATTGGGGAGGGCAGGGGGGCTCGGGCCTCTAGTTTCCGGGTTGACCACATGCCGCTCCTTCGGAGTGTGAAGGGAAGTGACCAGGGGGAGCAGCTGTGGTGCCATGACGACACCCTGTGGTTTGGGCATGGTTTTTGGACCTTTCTTCTCCAGCGAGTGGTTCTTGGCAGAGACATGTTGAGTCTGATCGGTGATAGAGGAGGAGACGGGAGGAGGAGCTGTGGGAGGGGGAGCTGGAGGAGGTGTAGGGCTGATTGAAGAGCTCAGGTCTCTCCTTCTGAAGGAGGTGGAACCCAGGACCTTAGACTGGGCATCTTTCAAAGAGTCCCTGTAAGATCTGATAGAGACAAGTTTCCTGTGTGAGACTTATGATACTGATTAGAAGAATCTGACCTGTTGGAGGATCCTGACCTATTGTAAGACCCTGACCTGTTGAAGGACTTTGAGCAGTTAAAGGACTCGTACCTGTAGGAGGACCCTGACCTGTTGAAGGACTCTGAGACGTTAAAGGACCCTGACCTGTAGGAGGACTCTTACTTTTTTGGTGATGCTAACTAAAGGACTCTGATCTGTGTAAGACTGACCTGTTGAAGGACGTGTCCCCCATGGGGCCCAGTATGTCCTGGATGTCCTGTGTGCAGGGGAATTCTTTACTGCTGTCGACCTCTCTCGATTCAACAAGCTGGAAGGTGCTGCGGCTCCTCTGGAGGGCTGAACTGGGATCTGCTGGGGTCCTACATGGTAGGGTGGGAACTTGTCATAAATGATTACTAATATTTATTGTGATAAATTATAGTAACTATATCTATATAGTTGTATCAATTACCTGTATTTCGGGTGTTCACTGCTGCCTCCTCTGTAGCTCAGAGTCCGGTGGGCTTTAGTCCTGCTGTTGCTTCTCTCCAGCATATTTCTGAGGTCATCTGGTCCACATGGGGAGTTACGACCCTTCTCAGTCATCTAATTCAAAATCATAAAAAATCAAGCAGTGAAACAGTGTCACAGCCAACAAGGGTCAAGAACTTCCAATTTGAGAGGAGTTACGCTGACTTGGTGACCAAATCACAGCTTGGTTTGAGTTACCCTCAGATGTGAGGCTTTGTCCTGTGCGGTGGTGGTGCTGTGACTGCGCTGCTTCCCGGTGCGTTCCCGATGCTCAAAGCGACTGACCTTCTCCAGGACAGAGAGGCTGCGTACAGGTCCCTGGCTGCCATCGCCAACGCTGCTGTTGCCATGGCTACCTGCAGAGATGACACTGTTGGGGCTAGAGCCTCGCTGGACCTCAGCAAGGGCGATCTCCAGACGGGTCAGTGGGTGTTCTCTGTCTTTGTCCTGCTCTTGGTGGTCCCAGTCACTGAGGTGACTGGGAAAAGGGGGGGGGTAGGAGAGGGGAGCAGGTGTGTGGGTAGGAAGAACCTGTCCCTGTGCGAGCCTAGGTGATGTCACTGGCTCTGAAAGAGTACTGGTCTGGTCCATTGATCTGTAGGGCGATAGGAAGAAACCTTTGAGGAAAAGTACAGGAGGGAAAATCATTTCTGATATTTATTGATTTTGCCTGATACATACAAAACATACAAGCATTGAATGAACAAAACAGCCATTAACCGTCAGGTAGCTGCTGTTATAGATAGAAATGTGTTGAAAATAGGGTATGCTATTGTGTTGTTGTGGCTGTATCTGGTTGTGGTGCCTAGTAGCATGATGTTAGTGCATGAGTTTAATGAAAAAAAAAAAAAAGCCTCTCCAATGTCATCCTCTCCAATGGTTAAAAGATTACAATCCTTGAGCATGCTTTTGGTTTTCTGCAAAGATATCTCAATCTGGAAGCCTCCTATGGACCACGTTGAAGTACTCTAACTAGAATTCTGACCTAAAGAAGTCTGGCAGATCAATGAAGGACTCTGGTTTCAGTCACCAAAAGTAATTCCTCAATACTTTACCTTCTCCTGTCTCCCCTCGACTGGACAGGTATGCAGGGGTCCCTCCATTCTTCTGAGGTGGGGCCCTGTGTCCAGTGGCCGATTGGATGTGGGGAATAGTGAAATCCTGGTTCTCTTCCTGGAACACTAAGCTGTGGGGTCTCTTGCTTGTTTGAATTTGGGACCCTTGGAAACTTTGACCATGAGGTCCCTGGCGGGTTGTGTGTTCCTCTGATGGATCTCTAGCTGTTTTCATGTAGGGTCTGTAGAGTTCAGAGTAAGACTCTTCCTGGTGAGGCCTGATAAAGGTAGAAGACTGAGTTAGCATTATAGAATAGAATATTATAGAATTGGAAACACCATCAAATAGCATGAAGTTGTGCATTTAGCAATTATTTTATTTAAGTATGACTCTTGGGAACGAACTACACACTAAGCTACACAACTGCTACAGCTACTGGTAAGAAGTAATGACACTAAAAGCACAACTTTTAGTCAAAAGTATAGTATTACCTGTCTGCCTGTTGTGCTCGAGGCCTGGGCTGAGTGAAGGAAGCTGTTGAAGAAGAGGGATAGGAGTACAGTAAAGAAGAAGGGTTGTTTTGGTATCCGTTTTCTGTAGCTGATATCCTTCTTTCCTCCCGTCCCTCGGTTGTTCCTTCCTCTCTCCCCTCGATGCCCTGCTGCTGCTGCGTGGGGGCAGGATAGCCTCCCAAGGAGCCTGGCCCCTGGATAGGACTGGGTATCTTTGCATTGAGGGGCTGATGTTGGGGGACAGGGTGTATCCCTGTGGGCACAATGAGCTGGGGGCCGGGGCCTGCAGGTCCAGAGGTAGGGCCAGGACAGGAGGGGGGGCTGGGAAAGCCTCCGCCCTGCCGGGGCTTTATGGTGGGGCTGCTCTCCGGACTCTTCTCTATCACGGTGTGGAGCTGGCCCTCGGCCCCGTACGAGCATTTAGCTGCAACCAGAGGAACCGAGTCAGTGTTGTTGGGGGTCATTCAGGGGAAGAAGATAGCAGAGCTCTGTATTTGGGGCTTTTTAGCAACCTTTAATTGCTAGAGCAGATTAAAAAAGTGTACAATCATGGAGATAGAATTGATATATACCTGCACTTGATGCTACAGGGCCACTGGAGTGATGCCAGGAACCTTTCTGCAGAGACCTGAATAAAATATATAAAACACAATTCATTATAGTGGAAGTTCATTTTACAACAACAATTTATACTAACTGTTTTATATCATATTGTACCTTACAGGGCAATTCTATAATGTATTGTGTTATACTGGATCGTAGAGAATGGTAACATAGCCTAGCATATTGCATTGTGTTGTATTGATTTGATCCAAATGTATTTAATCATAGCATTTTATTGCAGATTCTATCTATTGTATAGTTTTATAGGATAGCAGCATATTGTTTCGAGATGTTTCTTATCGTATCATGATATCCTAATTGTATCATAGTGTAATGTGTTAATATCATTGTATCATATATTGCATTTTTACTGTACTGTAGCATAATAGGCTATGTAATGTATCTTAGAATATTTCAAAATGTATTAAATTGTACAAGTAATTACAATGTCATTTACAGAGGTTGTTGTTTGTTTAACTAGTACTTTACAAACACCTGCATTTTTTACTCTACTACTTAACTTATATCACCTGGTCAATAAAAAAAGATATATAAAAACCGCCACATTCTTAGCCCATCAGCTATGATGCACATCATTTATAAATACAAGAATAAAATAATGAGTTGATTTTACTGTAAATGAATTAATACCTATTTAACTTAAGAGACAGTGTAGCCCAGTTTCATATCTGCATGTCTGGAAGCTTAAATGGATCTAAAACTCATTTTGGAACGCGAATGACTGAAGTTGGGGCGGACATTGTGCTCTTGAATTAAATGCTCATCACCATTGTTTTTATTAGAGTTTTGTTGGATGAGAATGGATATCCCCCTGATGTGACTGACCGTAGTGAGCGGGCGTGATCCAGACTGGACCAGGAGTTGGGTCTCTCGTGGTTCCTGATGGCTGCGTAGCTATCGCTGCGCATCGGTGGAGCTGGCGCCCCCTTCAGGTTCTCGTATGAGCTGCGGCTGGCTGAGGGGCCCCATATTGGCCCCACACTGTGTCTTTGTGATGCCGGTACACCCCCACTGCTGCTGCCACTGCTGCTGCCACTGCTGCTGCCACGGTAACAGACCCCACCTAATGCACCAAGAACACAAAGAGAAGCAATGATGTCATCAGATAAGAATTAGAACATCCCAAAACTATTCCTGAAACAGGAAGTTCACCTTGTAGCTCTCGGCTGTGCCCCGGCCTCGCTTCTCCCTCGCCTCTGGAATCTCTGTTGCTTAGCAATGCGGCGGAGGTGGAGCTCAGCTGGTGTTCGTGGCCCCTCTGGACGTCATACACCGTCTGTGCGTAGCACACGTCCGCCTGCTGCATGTCTCCACCTCTTCTCTCTCTCTGAAGGACCGTCTCGAGAGAATACGAGCGCTCCGGGCTGAAGGAAGGCGTGGAGGCCAGGTACTCTGGGATGCTGGAGCTGGTGGAGAAGGAGGAGTAGGCAGAGTCTCGCTTGCTGTGCAGGTGGTCGATGCTGTTGGAGGACCTTGAACATGACGAGAGATTCCATTTAAAGTCATGACATTGAGATATCTACAACATTGAGAAGCAAACGTCAAATGGCTGGTGAAGCTGGACTTTGTATTTTCAGAAGGAGAACACAAAGCAACCGGTTAATTATACAAAAGCTTAATGCATCCTACTAAATAAAGCTCCCATGGTCCTTTCATTCTTTCCTGTAGTGTCTAAGGCACATGTGTCAAACTCAAGGCCCGGGGGCCAAATCAGGCCCTTGGTGGATTTAATTTCGGCCCGCAGGATAATTTTTAATTACTATTAGATCTGGCCCGCCGGTATATTGCACGCACGCCATCACTCAATCCTGAGGATTTCCTCAGCTCAGAGCCTGAGCCCAAACATTGATGAACTTGCACCCAAGATGAGATGCCATGTATCTGGCTTGAACTAGCATTACAGAGCAGCCCACTGAGTTTCAATGGATGTTTCCTTCTGGACTTTTTCTCTCCAGGGCATGTTTGGTTTTTTCTTTGATGGAAATAGTTTTTTTCAAGCTGTTGTTGGCCTGTGGAAAAATGTGATCATAAGAAATGACTCAGGAAAAGCTGCAGATAGAGCCATAAGAAATGACTCTGCAGATAGAGCCATAAGAAATGACTCTGCAGATAGAGCCATAAGAAATGACTCTGCAGATAGAGCCATAAGAAATGACTCTGGAAAAGCTGCAGATAGAGCCATAAGAAATGACTCTGCAGATAGAGCCATAAGAAATGACTCTGGAAAAGCTGCAGATAGAGCCATAAGAAATGAATGCAACTGATTATTTAATGTTTAATGTTGTTTTTATAGGCAATCATTTAAGCTTTGTTAGTTCCAGGTTTAATATGTGCAGTAAGTTCATTTCAATAAGTTTTGCAATAAACATTGAACCAGTCCGGCCCTCGACTAGTACCCATTTTTTTTATTTTGGCCCACTGTGTATTTGAGTTTGACCCCCCTGCTCTAATGGGTGAATTGGGGAAAATGGGTTGAATAATAATAAATAAATAATTGAATAATAAGTAGTCTCTGTGATGTCATATGTTTCTGTATGGTTGTTGCTTTATGTTTTAAGGCTTAATGTGGGCGGTTCTCAAAGTTGCCATCTTGGCGTGGGGTTTGTCAGTGGAGCAGCGATGACCCCCAATCATGCCCCAACATAAAACCTTTAAATAAGTATGACTGCTTCAACACCAACTTTAGTTACAAGAACAATGTCCCCTTAAATAATAACGTTCCTATACAGAAAAGAACATTGTCAATTAAAGGGAAAGTGTTTCCTCCCAGATTACGTTGGGTTTCACCGTCCCGCATATACATTTTAATCACAGTTTGCAGAAGTCTATGTTATAAAGAAGACAGGATGGATGGATAAAACAACAATGGATTTTCACCCATGATACCAGTTTAAGTGTGAAAAAGCAGTCAACGCTCACTTATTCTAATTTACGCCTGTAACTAAAATAATGTAACAAAGAATATTTTAAGCCAAACCAGGACCTATGTACCTATGTTACCTATGAACCTAAGCAAGTAGTTGTGTCTCCTCAACATTAGATAATAGTTTAGACGCGCTTTTCTGTCGTTTTCTCTAGTCTTAGTGCTTAGCTAAGTCAGACAGAAGCTGTCCTCTGTACTTCCAGACGTCCAGACGGTAACAGCTGGGGGGGGGGGGGGTGAAGTTACCTGGCAGAGGAAAGCTGGTGGCAGGAGGAGTAGGCGGGGTGGGGTCCGCTGTTTGTGTGGTGGTTCTGAGCTCCGGGGTTAAGGTGAGTGGACTGGGGGGGGTCCAGGCTGTCCATGCTGCCCCTCGAGCTGTACTGGTCCGGACTCTTCCTCAGGGAGCTGCCGCCGGAGTCGTAGCCCCCGGACAGGTCTGTGGTGGAGGCACTGACACAGAGACACAACATTTACTCTTTTTAGCCATGCCTGCTAATGTAAACAAAGACCATATTACTTCCAAAACACGTTGCGCATTGTTTCTGATACAGCAACGTTTCTGATAGGGCCGTGGGTGTAAAGCCAGCCCACATTTTAGTAATGTCGTCATGACCGCAGCCAATCTGGATCAGCTCCGTTGTAGCCCAGTTTTTTAAGATTTGGGTACGGAGGAAAAGAGAGAGGGTTGTATTTTCTGACACAAAGGGGACACATATTTATGTATAAAAGACATAAAAAAGTACATTTTGCATGATAGGAGACCTTTAAACTTAAACACAACTGTGCTTTGTGCTTTGAGCTCACTAAGGCCGATGGTAACATGCTGATATTTAGCAGGTAAAAACTCCTATATTCACATAGCTCAGTTTGGCATGTTAATTACATTTTACATTCACATTAACATTTATCATCAGCGCTAAGCACAACGTACAGGTTAGGCTGATGGGCATGTCAACAGTACTTTACTTTTGCATATTATGGTATATTTTTTGATAATCATCTCAATGTTAATGATAATCTGTACTGCTTTGGTAATAAAGGTTTCTGAACTGTCATCCAATAAAGCTTATTTAAAATGTAGAGTGAATTGAAATACTATTTGCTCAGAAAATACTATTAAACAGTTTTGCTTATGTTTAATTTCCTAATCTATGCAATGAATGAAATCAAGAGGGTCCTGCTGCAGTGTTTAGTTTCATGTGTAAATATTCATATGTAAATATTCATACAGACAGGTAACAGGTTGGAACAGGGTCAGATTGGCGTCGTAAGAATTCCAATTAAATAAAAGAAAAAAGAAAAAAAGAAATTAGGAATATTTAGACTTGATACTAACGAGATAAATTATGTAACCACTTGCATGTTTCAAAAGGACGAAAAGTCTGTGATTTGCTGCTGAATCTGCCGGAATTTTAATGTGTGTGTGTGTGTGTGCCTGTGTGCATGTGTGTACGTCACAGTTTGACCCACCAAGTCCTTCAACCGAACACAATGCAATTACTGGAAAGGGGACAGTCTCCGTCTTCACCAGTTTCTCTGTGTCTCCACTCTGAACTCTCTGTCTCTCTTTCTACTTTCTGTTTCCTAACTTCTGTTAAAGCAGAGCTGCAGAAAGGTCACCACAAACCTTTTATTAAAATCCCCACTTTACTAACATGACACGACATTCAACAGTGTGTGTGTGGGGAGATGTTGTCATGGGAGACCGGGAGGTGGGGGGGAAGGGCATGCCCCTTACTGCAGGCATCCACGTCAATGCCCTATCCAACACACACACACACACACACACACACACACACACACACACACACACACACACACACACACACACACACACACACACACACACACACACACACACACACTTTTATTTTCTCTTCACTGCTGTTTAAAATAAATAGTGATGTCATTCCTACTGAAGCTGCTCTGCTTCACACACAACACTAAATAATGATATTTTTTAACCAACAGTAAGATGACGTTGAAGAACATTTTCTAAAAATTGTTAAACCTTCCAAAAATGTCCTCTCTCCCCAGGAAGTTCCTTACTTTCTGAAACAGTCCTCTCTTTCCCAAAAATATCCTCACTTTCCAAAAAAAGGCCTATTTCCAAAAAGGCCCTCTCATTCTGAAAATGTTCTTTTCCCAAAGAAGTTCAATCACATATTGTAAGGTGTAATGTCAAATCTTGGGGTCAGTGTTGGTACAAACAGATATTTTCACTTCAGAATGAAAACACAGCGTGTGCACAGACAGTCAGATGTCAAAGGTCACGTCATATCACAGACAGACAGCAGCTGAGAGCTCCTCACAATGATCCGTCTGTTGACCTATATCGCCTCAAAAAATGTCAGATGGAAACACTGTGCATGTTCAGTAAAATACTAAATCATCTGGTGTGTGTAAGAGTAACCGTGATTGGCTGAGACACTGGCAAAGTCTTTAAATTCACACTGAGTTTGTGAGATCACAATAATTCCAGAAAACCAAAAGGCTTCTAATGACTTGCTTGTCAACGTTTTCTTGTGCAGTCAAGAACTTTTTTTCCTGCGGGCGACAGTACAAACACATGGAGCACCATGGAAACTGTACCAACAATATATAAGGTGATATAAGGTATAATGTGACGTGAATGTGAAACAAGAAGAAATGTCTTATCTTTCAAGACCATAAGCTCAAACTGTTCTTGGGGAAAAATATCTGGGTTGCGTGGTTTTCATATTCAGTTGTTCTTAAAATGTGTCTTTGTTTTTTAATTTAAGCAGTTTTTTGTATATTGATCTTGTGTTTTATATACAATTGTGATTTTTTTACATTATTTAGGTGGAAGCTTTAAATAAGCCCAATGGGTTTTTTGCCTCTTCCTGCACTATTTATCATTTGTTATCTGTTATGTATGTGTATTTTTAAATGGTGCAAAACCATTAAATACAAAATATAAAAAAAAAAAATACAAAAGGCTGCTGTCTCTATTTTGGCACTGATTTTGACGGATTTACCTCTGGTAGCAACATAGCTACACAGCTAGCAAAGAGCTCTACCAAGGGCCCTAACGATGGATATGCATTGTCAGAGTGGTCTCTTCTAGAAATGTAGACGGACCTGGCGTGGTAGTTGTGGTGCCAGGCGCTGCTCATGGTGTCCATCCCGCCCCGGTCCACCTGCTGCGGACCCTCCCCCAGCTTTGTGGAGTGCCAGGAGTGAGGCCGAGACGCTGGCTCACTGCGTCTGTGAGAGGAAACACAGAGAGAGGGTTTGTGTATACGCACTCCTTTACTTCCAGTCCACATTCTGACGTAAAACTCAAGGAAAGTGTATGATACAGCTAGCGGGGACGAAAACCATCACACAGTCAGCCATGATATAAACAGCTCTGTGTCATTTTCTGTTCCACCATCGGCACATGACACGAGAGAAAAGCCTTCTTGTAAGGGTGAAAAAATTACTAAATGAAAGAAAACAACATAAGAGGAGAAATGCAAAAGAGCAATTTTCTAAAGGAATAGTGACTTTTTGGGAAGTACACATTTATTTTTATTTTTGTCAAGATTGATTAACAAATCATCCCACCCCCCTATCTGTACATCTGTAGCTGAGCCAGCTGCCAGCGTTGATCATTATGTTTCAACAAAATAAGAACACATTGGATTTAACGGAAAAAAGACATCAGGCCAAGAAAAAAGAAGCACATGTGCTGAGGGATCCGTTTGTCTCTGGAAAGACTAGTTGATGAGCACAGAGCTGCGACTCATGCACAGTCATGGTTTCTATTTTTGATCTAGTTTGTGTCCTTTCCTTCTTGCACAGATCCTCATCCAAAGAAAGTCTTTTTTTTAAAGCTCCGCCCAGAAAAAAGACAATTTCAACATTAAAAAAGTTGTCCTCACGCATGCACGCACGCACACTTGACACACTGTTTTCTGTAAATCCAGACTCAATATGTCCTGAATTTTGTCTTGATAAATTATGTATAATGCCAGTTCACAGAGAAACATTCCTATCATCCATGTCATATTCTCCATTCTGTTCTTTTCAGTTCCTCTTTTTCTTCAGTAAATGTTTTGCCATTGTTAAGCTACTGTCACTGAAACTCAACACTGCAAATAGTTCACATTGACAGCTCTCATGTGGCTCAAAGGGCAAAATGACTGCTTCTCTGATTGACGTTTAATGTAAATTGGGTGTTTGAGAAGAGTTGAATTTACCTTGATGATAATCCAAAGAGAAATACAATATTTGACCTCTGTAACAGTAATGTAAAAATGTGAAGTGAAAAGTACTGTATGTGAATGCCGCACATTGTGAAAAATATAAAGCAGCGGCCTCGCTGGCGCTGATATTCATTAAATTGGTACATTTTTGTGTTTAGTTCAAATAAGAATATTTATGACCTCACCATCATTATTTGAATGTGTTGTGATAAGAGACGTTGAATTGCATGGTGGTTACAATACTCTTCCCTCGTCTGATGTGAAATGTTCTGTATTTATCCACACAGATAAACAGGAAGAGATTGTATCTCAGTAAGTAGGAGACAGAGACATGAAAGCCTGCATGTCTGCGGACAGCAGGAACCTGGGTACAGCCGGACGTGACTGGAATACCTCGACAAGTTATCATGGCTGTGACACGTGTGCAGATATTCACCCTCTCTGGGGACTGGCCTGAAGACAGTGTGGTAACATTTGAGTTTTACCAGAGTTTTAAATCAAAATATCATTTTTGAAACCTGGACGTCACTGACATGTCCTGACGCTGCATTCACAAGCAAGCAGGGTCCAAAACATAGATATCCTTTCGGAACTCTTATGTCATGTCTGAGTAATGAATGTCACATCCTGTCATAAATGTTTTGGCATATCAAAGTTAAAAATGTAGTTTGTTGTCCTAAATACATATATCTTTCCAGTTATAATAAACCCCCAGTTTACATTACTTGTCTTCCATTAACTGACCCCCCACCCAAACTGTGTGGAGCCACACTCTGCTTTAGATCCTTTCTGTTTTAAAGATTGTAAAAAACCAGAAGAGGGTCCGGTAGTTGTTTTAGTTTGTGCTACAATATAAGTCCAGAATATTCAGTGTGCAAATTAGTCAAAACGAAAAGGTTAGGACTAAAGTCAGACTCCATTTCTCCAGCAACCATTATAATTAGTTTGATCCAAGCCAACAGTTATGGATTGAGTTACAAAGAGATCCTCAAACAGTTGTCTTTCTTGCACAAATACTAAAGCATAATGCACCAGTCTATTGTTAACTTACTTACTTCTGAGTATTTATTATGTAAAATCTCTTTCTGCAAAACTTTTCTTGAACAGATCAAAGCTAATCCAGGCTTCCAACTTGTCTAAATGTCTTCTGTGTTTCTGACTAAACTCAGCATGTGCCCTGTGTTACCTGGAGGTGAACCGCAGGACTCTGGAGATGAGGCCGGTGGCCAGGACGCTGACGTTGGCCTCTGACGGGGATCGGCAGAGTGCCCCGTCAGACCGGCCCAGCTCCGCTTTCTTCTGCTTTTTCCGGAGCTTCCTGCGGTAGAACGCCTCCAGCAGTTCCATGGCTACAATTCAAATTACTCTTCTCTCCTGCTTTCTTCTTAGCTGTACTCTTCCCGTCAAATTGTTTCGTCTTCTTTTAGAAAATCCCAGAAAGTCCCATTTCCACACCCTTGAAATGGTACTGTTTGTTTGGTGTTTCCTTCTAGAAAGCTACAAGAACATATATGTTGTCTATGTCAACTGCACCAACCCAACAGCTAACATGATCTCCTGTGTAGAAGAGTACTTCCAAAAACGTCTTGTTCTCTCATGAAATTAGAATACTTGGATGCATAGTCCACTACACAACTTGGACCTTTATTTTCTTTGTTTGCGATATCTTTTCTTACCTTTGTGCTGTACTTTTCCTCTTTTAAACTTTAACATAAGATACCCTACCTGCTTCTTCTCTGCTTTAACTCAATCAACTGTATATGTAATACACATAAACACCGCTCTCTTTGTTAAATGTGTCCCTCATGCTGCAGTCCACTGTCAGTCAATCCTTTGAAAAATGTGCAACCCAGACAAGAAAAATTGCCTTTTTACTGGATTTTCTATCTTCAGCTATTCCTCATTTCCATCAAAACTCCATTGCAGAGACTCTGCACTGCTGATCCGTCTCCACTGTCCTCTGATCTGTCTCTTTGCTGTCGCTCCAGTCTAGGGCTGCCTGGTCAAGTCGCATTGCATTGGTCCCTGAGCTCGTTAAGCAAACGGAGCAATTAGAAGTCATTAGGCTGTATGATAAAAGCATAAAGTAAACATCCTTGGACTGGCTTGTTCTGGATGGTAGCTGTTGATACAGTGTGTGAGCGAGGGACATTCAGAGTCTGAAGAGAGAGAGAGGGAGGACGGGTACAAGATAGTGAGAAAGAAGGAGTAGCAAGAAAGGGAGGGGAGATGGAGGGAGATAAGAGTTGTTAGGGAGAAGATACTGTGGAATGAAGCAACTGAAAGATTTTCAGAGACATCATGCGGAAACAGGGAGAGAGGTAAAGGAATGGGAAGAGAGGAAAGACAGGAGGACGAGAGAAATGGAAATCCACAATATCTTCTTTCCTGTCTAACAGTCTAAAAATAAAAATAAAACAGAGAATAACTTGAGGAAGTTCAAGTGCAAAGAGAGATAGAGTTTGTGAACACAGAGGACAGCTGAGCAGAGCCGCGGGGGGGAACATGTCCCATGATGCAGCGTGTGCTCCACACTGAACAATGAACTGACTCTTGTTGATTGTTAGATTATCACTGCAAGACTGGAGCCCAAAACACAAGAACAAACAAGATGTCAGACGACAGGAATCACTGACCAGCAGTGTTGGGTGTAACGTGTTACAAAAGTAACGGAGTTACAGTAATATATTACTTTTTGCTGTAACGAAGTAATGTAACGCATTACTAATGAAATTTGGGTAATATATTACCCGTTACAATGCTCAGTAACGCAGTTACAACACATTTTAACCCGAAATTAAATGGTGTTTTGTTTTTTAAGAATGTACTAACATAGCGAGACATTCCGACACCAGAGTAAAATTGTGCGGGTAGATTAGTAAACCTGGTGTTTACCCTTCAGGCTTCGCGTCGGGATCTTCGGGGGTGCATAGGCATACATTGCACCCCCAGTTGAATGTTATGCACCCTCTATTCAAAAAAGAGAACGGAGCGAAAAATAAAAAAAACAAATTGTGTCAGGTGCGCGTGACCTGCTCCGCTGCACGTGCATCATTTCCAAAGTGACACAGATGGATAATCATTTATACGAAAATGGTTAAAGCAACCATCACTAAACGCCAGCAACACTGCATCTACTGCAGACAATAGCAACAGGTTAGATGGGGACATCACGTTACCCTCTGTTGTGGACACTAGCTTACCCCCGCCTGACTCGCCGCCCTCGCCCCGGAGCAGCAGTCTTCGTCACCCGAAACTACGCCGCCCCTCTGCGGCCCGCAGGTGCCAGGATACCACAGCAAAACAGAGCCTGCCCAGGTATATCTAAACAAGTACCCGCCTGAACAGTGGGGTAAGGCGGTAATTTTGCAGCTCGTGGTATAAAAATAGACAATGGCTAGAATATTCATGTGAAAATAGTGCCATATTCTGCCATGCCTGTAGAAATGTTGGGTCAAAAAATAATGCATACAATAGCACAGATGCCTTCACCACGAATGGCTACAAAAAGATCTCATATCCCAAGCTTATCAACAAGCTAATGTTGCAGCTGAAATGTTCTCCAGGTCACAAAGTCAACCTCACATGATGATGTGATACCACTTTTTCAAGCACAGTAAATATTCTCTTCCCAGAGTATATGATGACCAAGGTGATGATGTAGTACATGGTTTTAATAATACTTTTGCTTTTCAATGTTTGCCATTTCAAACCATGAGCTGGTTCAAATAATATTTGCCTTGATTTACAATATGTTCTCTTTTGTTTTATCAGTACAGTTTTGAAGCTTTTGTGCTTTTCCTTGCCATAGTCCACTTTGGACTATATGAAATATTTCAGGATTGCACTTTTAACACACTTGAAATGTTCTCACTTGCTTGGTTTCAAAACATAACAAATGCCATAATCTGTTCATTGGGGACCATAACATCAATGCTATTTTTCATTGCTGTTGCCGGCCACTATTGCTCATGTAAACCTACTAGTGCTGCACCCTGTAATCTCAGATGCACCCCAAGTCATTTTGTTCTGGAACCGGGCCTGTACAGTACATGGCCATATACTAAACAAAATACAGAGCCCATTCCGTGTTCCTGTTATTGTTTACTTCCTCTCTGCCTTCTTCTGGTGATTTATCTGACGTCCAGCGCTCCGTCTTTTAACCTCTTTTCCTTTCTCTTTCTTGATCCTCCTTAGCAACCTTCATTATAGTCCTTGACAGTGGTCTGTACTGTATTAACAACGTGTCACATGTTAAGAATTTACAATCAGAATCGAGTATTTAACTAAGCCGTGTAATAAAAGTTGTTAGTAGCCTTAATGGCCTACACAGTTGTTATGCTATACCACATTGCCCTTCACTGGATGTATAATGAGCTGCACTAAACTACATGTTAGCATTTAAAATACCTAGCCATTCTTTTGCGGTTATTTTGGTGAAAGTAACTAAAAAGTAACTAAAAAGTAGTGTAACTCATTACATTTCAGAGACAGTAATATTGTAATGTAACTTATTACTTTAAAAAGAGAGTAATAAGTAATATGTAATATATTACATTTTGGAAGTAACTTGCCCAACACTGCTGACCAGTAGTGGGGAAATGCAGCAAATGACTTTGTTAATGGTTCCTTAATTTGAAAAGTGATTATTTGGAAGGATATTTCCCTTCAATCCAACTTGACAACTATCAGATGGATGGCCAGGACATTTGCTACAGACACACTAGAAAGTAAATGCTAGTGACTTAGATGATACTAAAGCTTTCCTCTGGCGGCATCAGGTCAAAGTTTCAATTTGTCTAATATAACGAATGACATTCCCATCATCCTTAGTTGACTTGTATGTGCTAACTAGCTAATGCTAGTAAGTTTACAAGCTTAAAAGAGCTGTAGCTAGCATGTAGCTCAGAGCATCGCCTAGTGCTGCTTGCCTCGTTATGGAATCTTCATTTTGTTTCAATATTAAAAACGAGCTGAAACCGGTAACCTTTAAAAACTAAAATGACTAAATGTTTTCGGTCCTCGTGGTGAAACAGTCCCTACTCAAAGACCTCTGGTAACTTCTCAAGGATCTCTGGAAATCGCTCTGGACTCCACTTTCCTTAAGGAATATTTTCATCTCTTCAACAACCCACTGAAGGACTCGATGCTTCCTCGAAAACATCTTTCATTCACAAACGGTAAAGGAGTCTGTGAGGACAACTATGATTTATTCTAGGACTACTGAACCTTCCTGGGGAGATCTCAAGGTCCCTGGAATCAACGCAAAAACCCTAAGCTTTCTCGAAGACCAGTGCATTTTCTCGTAATGTCTTTGGACCTCTGTTACAACATCTGGTAGCCTTTTAAGGAACCCAGCATCTCTCCTGGGACCACTAAAGCCTCCTCAAAGACAGGTGGACCACCAGGACCCCCTTTGAGTAGGACTAGAGCTGAGAATTCATATATCAGTCAATACTCATGTGTGTCTGTTCCAAACTAATATCAGTTCATCTGTTCTCATGTTTTTGGTTGTGACCATCCTGTCATCAGACAGAGAAGAAGAAACTGCTGCAGGATAAATGTTCAGTTTATTGGAGATGTAGCTCCTTCTAGTTCTTCAACAGGCACCCATGTTTCATGGCACTCAAATAAGTGAATTCCTGAATGTGTCATGGTGTGTGTGTGTGTGTGTCAGTGTGTGTGTTAGTGTGTTAGTGCAGGGTGTGTGTGCAGGGTGTGTCTCTATGAACAGGGACCTTATCTGTTGCCGTGGGAAACTGTTCCTCAAGAATAATAATCTCTTAGATCTGCTCTGAACCAAAATGGGAGAGAGTAGGTGGGCTACAGTGGGTACTGGGGACACTCCACATGTTTGTGAAACTATGCCAATAGCTTTCCTCTGTGTGTAAAATATATATGGAAATGCTGTGTCTATGAAGGAAATGTATCGTTACTAATCCTGTTTTTTTATTGGCTGGCAACAAAGTTCTAGTCAACAATTGAACCACTGCTACACTTGGCACTGAAACTGCAAGAAACCAAACAACAGTTATTGATCATTGATCATTATTGGACATTATTGATCCTTCATACCATGTTACCAGGGGATATTGTAGGCTAGGTACAGCATGGGAGTGCCGTAGGGGGTCTAGGCACCACCTAGACCAGGGGTAGGCAACCCCCGGCTCTAGAACCAGATGCTGCTCTTCAGCCCCTATGCCGTTTCTTCCTGTACCTTTGACAATAATAACGTTGACATAAATAAGAGCTATTTTTCCAGTGGACAGCTAAAATATGCCTCACATCCCACTACGTCTATGGGGGAGGCTAATCCTACATTTTACGAAAACTAACCATGAATAAATCCAGAAAAATAAGTTACAACAATGCTGGTTTACCTATGCTTGATACTGTATATTGGGATAAATTAGCAAACCACAAAAGTGTAATTTTGAAAGACATTTCCAGGTAAAAATAGCAATAGACTTTCAACATGTTTCTGCGTTGTCGATATATAAGTTTGCAGATGCTACAAACTAGTTATTGCATATAGTATACAACTTGAGAATCTATGTTGTCAAATATGTCTTGGGCTCCAGACATTAATTTTGTGGCAAAGGGGGTTGCTGGTCCATGACCTAGACAGGCCAGATGATGCCTGGCTGAGGAAGGACACGTCAGGCGACAGGAAAGCAGCAGGTTGTAGAGGAGAGTCAGAAAGGCTGATAGATGTGCCGGAGCGTTCTGTACGCGTGCTGCCGGAGGATGTGAGGGGGGGGGAGGGACATGGAAGTGTCCGACAGCTAACTAACAGAGCCCAGCTGTGCGTGTGTGAGGGAGTGTGATGGTACTGCGCATGCATGTGTTTTGTGCAATTACACAATGATGTAGTTTTAGAAAAATGTGATGATTCAACTAAAGAAACATGTTAGGAGAGGAAAGGAGAGATTAATAGAAAGGAGAGGAGGAGAAAGAAGAAAAGAGAGAGATTAAGGACAGATGAGAAGGACAACACAGGAAAAGAGATGATAGGAATTGAAATATGGAGAAGTGAGGGGATGAAACAGGGAAGAGAGGAGGAGGAAGAGCAAGGTAGGACAGGAAAGGAGAAAATAGGAGAGGAAAGGAAGGGAGGACAAAGGGAAGAAAAGGAAAGGAAAGAAGGAGTCAGATAAACACAGTGTCCTCTCACAATTAACACCCAGCCTCATGGGGCTCTGAGAGCCCACTTCCTGCCCACTCAACCCCCTACTCTCTCTTTTTGTATCTGATAGCCACCCAGAGCCCAGGGGATTGTGGGTGGAAAGAGCCAGAGCTTCATTAGCATACATTTTAACGACTCTGTTGTTACAATCACCTGAAAACATGTTGCTGCTTAAAGGCACTTCAGCAGGAAGCTGAGGAATACCTTTAAACCTGCAAGACGTTCAAAAGAAATGTCACCCTTCCAACATAAAAGTATTCGAAGTATCATGGAGCTACGAGTTTTCCAGATCACAAGACCATGTATCTGTAACTTCACAGTTCAAAATATTTCAAGTATTTGAACTACTTTGAGCAATGAGAAAATCTCCTACTTAAGGTTTCAGAAAGAAAAAGAAAACAGGGTAAAAGTCTGTAGTGACACTAGCACCCTCCAGAGGCTGAGCTGTTCATCCCACATACACACACACACACACACACACACACACACACACACACACACACACACACACACACACACACACACACACACACACACACACACACACACACACACACAGTGTGTTGGACCCTTTCTTGTTCATATGTTTAATTATATCACAGCTTGATGTCAGCTATAATAAGGGGAGGGACCACTTTGAGTGACAGGTGGGTGCCATCTAATGTCGCTAGCTGCTTGCTGTCTGCCCATCTCATTTAACAGATGATACCCATTTTAGATTATCTGGAGTTAGATGCTGGCGTCCCCCCCTCTCCAATATTTAAACTGTCATCCGTCCAAGAAATGTGGAAATGCAAAATAATAGAACAAAATAATAGTACATTTTTATACAGTTCCAATTGCACTGCTGCACATGTTGACAGAGACGTTTCAAACACAGGAACCCCACAAGGTTGTGTGCTTAGTCCCATGCTCTTCACACTCTTTACCAACGACTGCAACCCCATCCACACCTCCAACTCCATAGTCAAATTTGCAGACGACACCACAGTAGTCGGTCTTATTACAGACAATAAGGAGACAGCCTACAGGCTCGAGGTGGAACATCTGACGGAATGGTGTAAGGAGCACAACCTTGTCCTTAACACCTCCAAAACTAAGGAGCTCATTGTTGATTTCAGGAGGACAAAAAAGGAAGTCCATCTCCCCCTCCACATCCATGGAGAAGCAGTGGAGAGCGTGGAGGACCTACGGTTCCTTGGAGTCAACATCTCCAATAAATTAACATGGAACTCAAACACCTCAAACCTGGTGAAAAAGGCACAGCAGAGACTGTTTTTCCTGAGGAAACTGAGACAGGCCAGGCTTCCACAAAAACTGCTGGTAAACTTCTATCGGTCGACTATTGAAAGCACCCTGACCAGCTGCAGAACTGTGTGGTACACCAGCTGCACAGCCGCAGAGCGGAAGGACCTGCAACGGGTGGTGAAGGCTGCTCAGCCCATCGTTGGGACTGAGCTGCCCAACCTTGACAACATCTACAAAAGTCGACTGCAGAAGAAAGCGAGCAGTATCATCAGAGACATCACACACCCCGGCCACTCACTGTTCGAACCGCTGCCGTCCGGCAGACGGTTCAGGTCAATAAAATCACGCACCAACAGACTGAAGAACAGCTTCTTTCCCAGAGCTGTGGCCTCCATCACTCCCATCCCTGTCCAACCACAAAACTCACTATAACTTTGAACATGCACACATACAAACACACTACCTCCCATCAAAGACTGCAGCCAAAAATATCACAAGTTATTTATTTGTATATTTATTAAGTATCAAACAGATATTTTTAGTAACTATTTATATTTAAACATTGTAGCTTTTCTTTATTAAATAATCTTTAAAATGTATTTTAACATTCTGGTAAAGTGCATTTGAGTGATGACCCTGATTATTGCTACTATCTCTGCTTTATCACTGCTTTTATGGATGTGTTCTTATTTATGTACTGCAGTGAGAGATGCCAACTGAATTTCGTTACACTGATGTGTGATGACAGTAAAGATATTCTATATTCTATTCTAAAACAGGCTTTTTCCTCCTTCTTTTCTAGAGAAAATGTTCCAGTCCACAAAAGCACGGTTTTCCCTGTAGCTGTGACCTCTGTAGCACGTTCGCCAACATAGTGGGTATTAACTATACTTTTATGCGTAAACATGTAAACCCTCCTGTTAGCGAGGTTAGAAGCAGCACCACACTGTCCATGTCCACTGTCAGCACCAAATATTGGCTTATTTGCGCCGCTTCTAAAAGTGAATAACAGATCACACTCTGAAGTTTCAAGTTTCCTGTCTACAGGCCATCGTCTGAAGATATGTACCTGAAAGGAGTTCAACAGATGCACCGTTTTCACACACCTAAAACACTGTTCTGGTGTGATATTTAAATAATGAAATGTCGGTACTATGTCATACACATAATATACTATTGTGTAAATAACCTGATGTCTTTTAAATCATTTACTTACTTTACTTTCCCTGTTTTGATTCTTATCCCAGCTTCGATCATATTCAGGTCAATATTTGGATGGAACTTTTCGGTTACTGATATCCCTATAGTACATAAATGATTCTTGGACAGTGACAAAATCACAAACTAAAGCAAACTAACAAACAGCTGAACTGAGCAGCTAATAGAGACACAGGAGGTGGTTACCATAGCAACTTATCAGACTGCTCGCACAGTTTGTTTTCCTTTCCGAACCCTGAGTCACAAACACACAACAGGGGACAATGATGAATCCTCTGCCGAGACACACAAAGGAAGCACCGACAGGACATGCTAACCCAGAGATGATGACCTCTTCAGCTGACCGCACTAAACCTGTCCCTTATCTGACCTCACTTCCTGTTTCAACCCGTACAATAAGGTTAGAAAAATAAGGAGATTTATCTATGACAGAAGAAACTGTTATCAGCTTCCAGACAGGAGGCGACAGCCACTACTCTGACGGCTTTCTTTGAGTTGTCTTACATGGGCCGTCCCTCTCTCTCTTCAAATCATTTTTTAAAATGTATTATAATTGGCATTTATTATTTGTATTTAAATTTTGTTTCAGTTCAACACTACAAGAGGAGAGATTTTAAAGATGAGAACTACGGTGGCTGACAGGTGCAAACGCGCTACAGCAGCCCAAAACATTTCCATTCAGAAAAACAGATTGCACTTAAAAATACACAAATGTGCCCAAACACATGCAAATGAAAAAAGATATTCACCAACTTAACAACACATGTGCAGCATTTAGAAGACATTCACCAGCTTGACAACACATATGCAGCATTTACTAAAAGCGCTGCTTAAACCAAACGCTGATGTTCAGGGATGATGAAGTTGGCCAACTGTAACTGTGTCACTGGAAACTTACCTAAAATGTTTAATCGGCTTATTTTAACAATGTGATCACATGACTCCTTCTGATATTACTGCAGATCTGCTGTAAGCTAGCTAGCTAACGTAGCTAACCTAGTCATTTCAGATATACTGACAAACACTTACAGTTATGAGACAGACTAACTCTGCAACAGAGAAAGTTGTCCAGCTTTATAATCCTGAACGTCACCAAGCGCACCTTCCCAGCTGTGTGCGTCACTTTTCAGTGTCCCCTGGTCTCCCAGCTGTGTGTGTCACTTGTCAGTGTCCCCTGGTTTCTGTTGTGTTTTGAGCTATTGTAGCGTTTCGTTTAGGCAGCGCTTTGAGTAAACGCTGTTCGTGTTTCGTCAAGTTAGTGAAGATGTTTCTTATTTGCATGTGTTTCGGCACATTTGTGTTTTTATATTTGAATACATTTTGAAAGTGTAGCACGTTTCTCCTAATGGAAGTTTTTTTGGCCGTTGTAATGCATTTGCACCTGTCGGCCACCGTATAGGGAACTGATCACTGTGTGTGCTGAGCACTATATTGAGTAGCCAATATTAGCTAGGATTGATGGAGTGTTAAGTTAAAAGTCCAACAGAGCTGGACTGAGCTGCTAACAGTAGCCTAAACTCTGATAGCAGCCACGAGGGAGGGTTCAGGGTCTCAGCCGTCTCCTACCTTTTCTTGATGCGCAGTTGAACTCCTCCTGACGAGCATGGTGTACTGTGGTGGGATGAGGGTGGTGTTTGTGGTGATGGGGGTGATGGGGGGGACGGTGATAGAGTGGATGGAGGAGAAAGAGCAGGCAGGGAGGGACGTGAAGTACCAAACTCCTTGATGTATCCTGGATCCAACTCCCTGAGGAGAGAGGCACAACGTGGTTACGATCCCTCCTCATGCTGCATGTTGTTTCATCATTTATACACTGGTTTACATTTGAAGCAAGAGGTTTGCTTACAGATGTTTATAATGTAAATTTCAAAAATAAAAGCGGATCGCCAAATGGCTCAACATTGAAGAGAGGTGGAAAACCCCCCAAAAAAATCTGGCTCAGAGCAGATTGGCTAATCTACAACCATCACTCACATGACTGCCAAAATAAAGCAGGCCTGCTGCGTTCAGGTCCGACCGGTTCAAACAGGACTGTCTGCATGTCTGTTTTCTTTCACTTCACATCACATTCATAATTTGGTCAGAACAGTGGCTCATGGAGCTGCAGTCCCAAGATGGTTGATGGTATCAAAAACAGTGATAGAGAGTACAGGTCACATGATCCTGGCAGTAGAAAAACTCCTTTAAGCCCTTTAATTATCCAAACAAACAGAGAAGTAAATTACCTTCGGTTTAAGTATTTGAGCCAATCACCTATCAACAAACACACCCACACCCACACAACACACACACACACACACACACACACACACACACACACACACACACAAACACACACAGACACACACACACACACACATAAATGCACACACACACACATTGAATACACAGGTTTACTTAGCGTAGTGACTAATTATTGGTACATCTGTACTTAACCTAAGAACATATGTGTTTGCCACTTGGGGGCAGCTGAAACACGTTGTGGACACTGACATATCACCATAAATAGATTTGTTGAACTTCTTGCTCTGTTTTTGTCTTTACCTACTCCTGAGGTAAATGTTTTCCAACAAGTCTCTATCTGTTCCTGTCTTATAGCTTCTTTAAAGCACCAGTCCAGTATTAGCAGCTGTATTCATCTGAGCTCAGTGCAGAGACAGGTCAGGGATGTGATAGGCTAGCTCGGCGCTGAGACTTTGTTAGTTGAACCGGTGTATACATTTCAACATTGGAAACAAGATGGTGGAAACTAGCCTGCTGGCTGGCACCAAAAAATAAGGAAAGGTCCGATCAGAGAGCAGGTGGTCTCCCAACTTATTTCTTGTAATAAAAATAGCAATTATTAAACCAATACAAGGAATCGGAACAAAGATACAAACGTAATAAACTATGGAATGGAAGAATTTAGGGAAATGAAATTCATGAAATGGAAAAAACAACAATGGGAATCAGAAACCAATTTCATATATGAAAGATGGAAAAAATGAGTTATGTAACACAAAAAATGTATAATGACCAGGTGGTAAGATGTGACACGTTTGAGTATTAAAGTGCACCTATCATGCTATTTTTAGGCATATATTATGGGTCTCAGATATATACAAATATATTAAAACATGTCTATGATGTGTTTTTCTCAAAATACAAACATATCATGCATTTTAGACATCCCTCATACCCCTCTATTCCAGCCCTGTTTAGAGAAACGCGGATTTTGGGTCCTTAGCTTGAAAAAAAAAGAAAAAGAGGAGCTAATGCCTGATCAGAATTCTACCGGAGATAAAGTTAAATTCTGCTGTGATAAAACGCAATCCTGTTCTAAACCACATCCAGGATTATTTCTGAAACAGTATGGAGCTCAAATTATTTTTCTCTTGCAGGTTTATCACAAGGTGAGTTCCTTTTTTTTTATTTCCTGCTTTTTAAACACATTTGCTCTCCAGTACAGGTTAGCTCTGAGTGTTAGCGAGGCTTGCTAATGTAAAAAAAGACCATATTACGTCCAAAACACGTCAGGCATTGTTTCTGATAGCAACTCTCTGAGGGTCCACAATCCGAAATTACGTAATATCGGCAGCAAATCTGTATCCGCTCGTTGTACCCCCGTTTTTAAAAGATGTGGGTACCAGTGGCGTCGCCTGGCCTGGGCCTGGTCTGTAGCCCCGGACAATTCTCCCTCAATAATATAATACATTAACCGTGCTTTACCTGAACCTCATCATGACACTAGAGAGGACGGCAGGATTGTAATTTCCCGTGTTCAGTGAATGCAACAGAGGCAAGCACCGGTGCCAGCAGGGACCGTGTTGTTAACATCTGGTTAGCTAGCTGCACTAACGGACATAAGGAGCTGTTTGTTCCACAACAAGCTGGAGGAGAGTCTTCTCCTGACAGACTGAGAGGCTCAGGTGAGCTAAAGGACTCTCTGAGTGTTTAGATAGTTCACTTTAGTCTAAGTTATCTCAGTGGGTCTCAAACGTTTTGGTCACTCACAAATTATGTAAAAGATTATTTCCGAGGCACACCTTCATACGATCATTATAGTTATAAAAAAAATAAGACAATAAATGAAAAACAGTTATAAAATAGCCTACTATATGGCAGTAAAACAAGAATACAGTTTAAAAGGGGAGTGATTTGTAAAATGTCCATAAAGAAAAATAAAATCTGTGTACAGTTCTGTTTCATATGGGTGTTGAGAGATGTATCCATAGATCTCTTCATGTTGCTCTCAAAGTGCACCAGATTGATGCTTTTAACTTCAATATTTAAAAAAAAATCTTCCCGGGGGAGCATGCCCTCGGACCCCCCTAGAGGATGTTAGGTCCACTCCCCACTTGTAAAAACAGCACTTTACCCCTGCTTACACCTATATGCCGTGAGCTGATTATCGAGCCTTCATTGTAACAGTCGCGGGTACACTGTGTGTGTGCGTGTGGGGATTTTGCTGTAGAAAATTCCACTGTAGCGCCCGGTACCTTAATGGGAAACCCTACATGTTTGAGCACCCTCTATGAAACGTCAAGCTACCCCACAGCACCCCCAAAAGAAATCTCTGGCGCCGCCACTGTGGGCTAAGCCCCGGATGTTTCCAGGTCCAGGAAACGCCCCTGGTGGGTACGGAGGAAAAAAAGAGAAAGCGTTTTATTTTCTGACGCTGCGTGAGTTCCTCGACACACAGGGGAGACATATTTAGGTATAAAAGACATCAAAAAGTGCACTTTGCATGATAGGTCCCCTTTAATGTTGTATCCATTATGTGTTAACTATTATATACCTTATAAGTTATTATCAGTTTTTGTTTGATTATTTTTCTGATTTGTGGATTGTTATGTAGTTATTTTATGTGTTTAAGTGTTTTTTTTTTATGTATGCCTTGTAATTAAATAATTTCTTAAAATGCAGATAACAAAAAAAAGGAAAAAAAGAGAGAGCTTGGGGCCACTGATAGTTAGAGCAAGTGAAGTTAGAAGTTCATATAGTACTTGTTGTATACATTGGATTTAGAATATGTGACAAAGCTCTGTATTAGTATGTAGTATTATACAGCTCAGACCCTCACTACGGACCCTTTGAACGTGAATGCTGGGGGGATTTACTGCAAGACACTACAGTAGGCGATGAGAGAAACAAAACTCTACTGGATAGGCTCGTCTCACTGCCATAGAGATATTTCAATAATCCATCTTCAATGAAGTCAGAGCTCTTCCTCCCTCCACCCAGCAGAGCCATTTAAATCTACAATCCTTTTCAACAGAGAGAAGAATACAGACAACACACAACACAAACACACACAGTAACACACCCAAAGTTATATTATTCGCCGGGGACATTCCACTGATGAGTATTCAGAACAAAGTTGTGTACAACAAACACACACACCATTAGAGTGAAACCTGTCGAGCTGGTCAGAGGAATGTGTGGCAGCCACAACACCCTGAAAACACCTGAACACACACACACACACACACACACACACACACACACACACACACACACACACACGTCGTATAACCTCAGGTTGAACCTTGAACCTCATGCTTTTTGGTGAAACCTTGTTCACAGTATGTTCATTCAAATTAAAGAGGAGATGCACAAGTTTCCAAATATACAAGGCTGCATGGCTGCATAAGGCTGTACATTTTTATGGATGTGAATAAAAAAATGGGAGGGGGGGTACAGGTCTCTTCTGCGTGGGGCCCCCAGAGTGTCTTGAGACAAAACCAAGCAGAAAGGCTGAGCAGCTCAGGAATATTTTGCTAATCGTCCTATAACAGCAGACCATAACAGATAAATAAAATGTGGTAACATCATCTAAAGAGGAATACAATTTGTAATATTCCAAGAAGGCTATTGATTTAATGTTGGGATGGAATTACGAATAATCATCTGCCTAATAATTACAATTAATGCAATTACTACTACTGTTGTTTTAGAAGTACTTCAGCTGTTGAAACAATTTTGGCTGTAAATGAATTCATTTATGTTTTTAGAATACCTGCAGTTCTTCATTAAAAACACTATTTTGTGCTGATTACTTCCGTTATGTGAGGAACATTAGCGTCTATAACAAATGCCATGTGATCAAGTGATGATACTGGCAGTGATGATGAGCAGCTGGCTGAGAAATACAAAACCAAAGGCTAGCAGCTGAGGGAGCTGGGGATAAATCAGATTCCTGAACTAGTCAGCGTACAACGTTACAGCAAAAGAGACATAGCAGATAAAAGGCAAGCAATAATAAAGTAGCTAATAATACAAAAATCATCATCTTTATTTTTTCAAAAACATTTCTCTTTAGTATTGGATTGTTATTCAAATATTTATATATTAAGTACGGAAGAGGATTAGGGCCACATAAAATGTGAGATATTAATTTAAACTTTAATGAAAGTCAGAATCCTGGGAAAAAAGTCTAAATTCTGAGATTTTCAGGAAAGATAAATATTAAAAAAAGAAAATCTGGAAAGAAAAGGTATTTATCTTCTTCAGAGAATAAATACTTTTTTCCTCAGAATTCTGAGATTAGAGACAAAATTCAGATTTTTTCTCAGAACTCACACTTTTTTTAAAACTATTTGTGACATCCCAAAAATGTTTTCTCATGTGGCCCTAATTCTCTTCTGTACTACAGCGTGCCGCCCACTGAGTTAAACAAAGTTATAAAGCTCCTTGAAAAGGTCGTCCTAATTCCTACGTTAAAGGGCTAGGAGCCACCAGGACCTGGTGGGTTACATGTTAGCTTTGTGATCCTCTCCACAGCAGTCTGACTTTAAAAGACGTTTTAGGATCACTAACATGTACACAGTGACTCTCTAAAAGAGGGCTGACAGATGGACCCCCCCCCCCCAGTCCCTGTGGGGAGAGCTCTGTGTCCCACAATGCTGTCAACACACAGACACGCACATAGAGCAGTTGCCCAGGAAACGGTTTTGTGGCGGTCCGTCCCTATAATGACTTCTTCCTCTTCTTTTTCAGCGAGAAACTCAAACATTCATTAAGCTCGATTACGTCAAGCAACAACAAAAGAGCACAGAGACAGAGAGATACTGGAGATGAATGGAAGAGGACAAAGAGAGAGAGAGAGAGAGAGCGAGAGAGAGAGAGACTGACGGAGGGAATACCTGCAGTCAGCCTCACACTGGCTGATAATATGAGACAGTGTTAAAACTTGTACATTTACATATAAATATATATATGCACCCAGAAATATGTGTAAAATATGATTTTTAAATAATTTGCACAAAAGATATGCTTTTCCTAGTACACTGTATGACTGAAGTACTGTGCTGGGGCTTTTGAGCTGGCTTTGCGTGGGCTTGACGACACTGACTCTTCAGTCAACCCTGGCATTTTCAGGGGATTGGTGGATTTAGTTCCCTCCCTGCACACTGTGCTGGGGGAGCACCTGAAGACCACCACCGTTTTTAAAGGCACATCAAAGACCTACACCACATTGATTTTAAGAATAAGAATAATTATTATTAGTTTGAAACATCTTCAGCTTTTTGTATTACTGTTGATTATGCTGTTGTTCTGTAATATATATATATATATATATATCAGGGGTAGACATTAAGGGTAAATTCACTGGCCCTCCGAGCCGGTGGCATTTTATTATCACTGGCCCCACCATTGTAACCACTGGCCCAAGAGCATTCGTCCAAAAAAATCGACTAATAATGAAGAAAATGAACACATTTGTTGCAATAGTAATGTATGCACAAACTACATTACTACTTGTACTACAACATTTGAATCATCAGTTCTTCCTCATTTTCCTCAATTGTTCATATTTGGTTTATTCAAATAATTATATTGTGGTCATTGTTAAAAAATGTTATATATATATATATATATATTTGTATAATGCGCTTTCTGCCTTCCTGTCATTATCAGGAGTTAGAAATGTAATGGCTATGTAATAGATTAGATTAGAACCTTCATTCTCCTAAACTGCTGGGACATTTCCCTATAGCGAATACCTTTTATATTTTCTACTCTTCATTTACTTGTCAGCATAGGTCGGCATTGATGTACAGAGCCGACAAAATACCTTGTTTATATTGCCATCATATAGAGTGCAGTGACGCGTCCTAAAACCAGGAAGGAAGCTGCTGGTTCCCCCGACAAAAAAGCAATGGGGTTTCTCCATAGGATTTTGGAAAATAGCTGGAAATAAGGTCTTGAAAACCTTGAACCTGTTAGATAAATGCACGTTTTGTTCAGCCGGATAATCTCCACATGTCTACCCTACTTTTATAATTTTCGAATCATAAATCTAATCGATAGATTTATGATTAGAAAATTATAAAAGGGTTTTAGGACGCGTCACTGCACCACTTTATTGAAGCCAACTCCATCGATCAAGCCAGTGTGGCTGAAACTTTCTCTCCCTCTTCTTCTCATACTCACTCACTCTCCTTTAACTCCTCCGGTGACTTTCTTTTATTTGAAGATTGTTTTTTGCCCGGCGCTTGGCCGGTTACCGCTGGTATTAAAAACATTTTGGCGAATGGTTAGGTGGCGCGAAAGTCTGTAGTGAACAAGCGCGCTCCCGCTCACGGGAGCCTGCTCGCACTGCGATCCGCAGCAAACAGCTGTTTGCTTATCACCCAACAACGACAACCGCCTAACGAAACGCTATGTTGTAGCGTTAATAAACGAAACAATTTAACACAATTGCTTGTGAAAATACCTATACCACAGGACCATTTTGTTTTTAAAGCATTATTTTTAGTGGCCCGAGCGGGCAAGTGGAAAAACTTAAAAACAATGGCATTAGCAATACTTGCATGCATATATGTATGTATGTATATATATATATATATATATGTATATAATATATATATATATGTATGAAAAAAAAAATATATATATATATATAAATATAAATATATATATATATATATACACATACATACATACATACATACATATATTATATATATCATATATATATATTTTCATACATATATATATATATATTATATACATATATATATATATATATATATATATATATATATATATATATATATATATATATATATATATATATATGTATATAATATATATATATATATGTATGAAAATATATATATATATATATATATATAAATATAAATATATATATATATATATAAATATAAATATATATATATATATACATTACATACATACATACATATACATATATTATATATATCATATATATATATTTTCATACATATATATATATATATTATATACATACATATATATATATATATACATACATACATATATGCATGCAAGTATTGCTAATGCCATTGTTTTTAAGTTTTTGTACATAGTCCTCAGTCTCAAATGCTTAAATTGTTTATGGAGGCATTACAATGTAAGACTGGTAAATGAACACTGAAAACTCCTGTTTCTTTTGCATGAAGTCATACTGGGATGTTTGCTGAGACTGATTACATGTGGCACAGCCCTACCTAGAAAACATTCCACCAGCCGCCACTGGGGACAGTATAATACCGGCATAAACGAAACAGGCACGTTTCCATGAACTGGTTTGAGTTAATAAACTACGCTACTACAAACACTTCCTCTCAGCATCAATCCATACTATTGATTTGATAGCCCTGAAGGAGCCAACATGCTCATTTATCTGGAATACATTATATTTATTTATTCCCACCCCGTTTGTCACATGGGTGTGGTTTATGAATTCACCTGTTGCACGCTGGTTTTGTGGATGACAAAGAGGGGGAACTTGCCCATATTTTCTGTTGACCGTGTGGTCCTACTAGTTATGGTTTGTTTCTTTGTTAAACCAACGTTAACTTTTCCACTTCACAACATAAAGCCATGTTTAGCCACTTGGTGACTGAAATTAGTGGGAATTGAACCGCCACAAGCCCAATATCACAAATACACATCTGTCTCAGGGGGCTTTACAGTGTGTAGAGCATACGACCCCCTCTGTCCTGAGAGCCCCTGCAGCGTACAAGGAAAAACTCCAAAGTCAATATCAAAGTCATTATGATTAAAGGTATCGTGCTCTTCATGGCAGAAAGGTTTTTTAGTTTATTGGGTGGAGGTGAATCTCCGTGGTTTGAGACAAATCTTTCCAGAACACACGGACTGGCCCGGTCAGCTTTGAGTCACACAAACAAAACAAAGAACATGCAAATACTCCTGCAGAACAGGAACACGTTCCCACCGCTGCTCCATGACACCAGCTGACCGAATGCAGAGCAGCCCCAGCATGGTGGGGTCATTCATATGGAGGAGACATCTCACCACATGCTGAATGTCATATGGCTAAATGAATGGAAAATCAACAAGTCACATTTGTTATTTGTCCAAAGCTTTGTTTTTTTTAAAGATGGATTTAGGTGAGATGAATGAACAAACAGGTAGCTTTAAACACAGCGGCGCTGGGTGGTGATCGGTTTATAAATATGTGGAAAACTGCATCCCTCAACATATGAAATGAAAGTTTGGCCTTGGATCTGAAAAGGCACGTGCAGTTCATACTCTATCAGGGTGGGACCATCGGCGGCGCGTAAGGCTCAGGTTTGGGAAGGCTAAATAACTTTTTTTACCTGACGCTGCCTGCCTCCGGCGTCTATAGAAAAGAGATCATCTCAGCGAAAGCACCGCCTGCTGACCAATCAGAGCTCAGCGTGCGGAGTTTAAATCTATCAAGTCATATTACAGGATAAAGGAAATACAGTTTAAACTGCCGTATGAAGAGAAGACGCCGACGTGTCGCACTTATCATTCATATCACATCATCGATCATATATCATAATATATCATATATTTCCTTGTCTAAGTCAGCTTCTCGAGCCGTATCTGACCGTGCAACACTTACATTGTCACATACTGTATGCAGAAGTATTATTTTAAGCAACACATTAAGTTGACGAAACACTCAACTCAAATGTAATTAAAGTCAGATCCACTCGTGTCTTAGATGGGCAACAGTGATAACATAAAACTGTTGTACGCTTTCAAACACTCGGTAGTTTATTTATTTGGTAACCAGTTGTTCTGTATTCACCTTGCAGGTGCAACTATGTGGCTTGTATCCTGGATTATATGTTTAAGTCATGGATGTTTAAAGTTCATATTTGTCTATTATTAGTTTACTTTTCATTAATGAAGTATGACGCTGCGCTGTCAGTACACTTGTCCCTGTTTGTGATTGGTCAAATGTTGCTAACCCCGCCCCTTTCACGTGAACACGCTCTCAGCTGGAGAGAGAAACCCTGGCTTGATTTAGCGAGTTGATAACCAGCGTCGTAGGACCGCTTAGCGAGATCTCGTTTGTTAGGGTTAGTTAAGATAAGTCAAACATATCCAGGGTCTGTTGAACTGGCTTCGTAGTACAGGGCACAGGTGGCTGCATAGCAGCGCTAATGTCAAAGACACAAACATTATACATTATATTTTTCTTTTACCAGGATGCAGTGGCAAAAATATTTGGGAAGGCTTAGCCTTCCCTAGCCTACAGTACCCGCCGCCCCTGGGTGGGACACAGTGTACTGCTCTGTTGGTTATGTATAAAACATGGCTGTGGCAGCGGGGTGTGGTTAGGGCGCCGGCTGCTGGAGTGAAGGGAGTGGCTCGGCCGGAGGCCAGACAGCTGATCGGAATCAGGTAATCAGTCACTGAATAAAAGCATGTGGTAACCTGGTTCTGGTTGGTCTTGCAATAGGCGGGATCCTGGGAGGTAGCCAAAGGACCTGTGAAGAATACCACACGGGCAACGTTTTGCAACCCGTGTACTGTACTTTGTTTTGGGGCTTATAAACGCCTGTGTTCAACCCAAACCCTGCTCTTTCCGTCCCTCTGTGAACCCTGTGTGAGCGGAGAGGCTCACAGTGGCGCCTGAACAGGGACAATCATGTCGGAAGGAGAAACCCCGCTGGGTCAGGCCCTCCAACGTCTCGCCCACATGCAGGAGACCACCACGGCATTGCAGCGACAGCAGAGCGAGGCTCTGCTCGGGATCGCCTCGAGCCAGCGCGAGGACCGGGCTCTCCTACGGGAGCTGCTGCAGCGTCCGGCCGCCCGGGAGAGCGATCCCGCGACCAACCCGGCCCGACCGCCTTCGATTGCCCTCCAGAAATTGACGGCAGAGGGCGATCCGGAGGCATATCTGGACATCTTTGAGGGCACAGCGGCGGCGTGCGGGTGGCCGGAGGAGGAGTGGGCAGCGCGGCTATTGCCCCTGCTATCTGGGGGTGCGCAGTTAGCCGCCCACAGCCTGCCAGCGGCCTCTCGGCATGTGTACCGACGTCTGAGGAAGGCCATCCTGGACCGGCTTGGCAGCACGCCAGAGGGACATCGCCGCCGGTTCCGGGCCCTCCCCTTCGAGGATGCTGACCGGCCCTTCTCCTACGCGCAGCAGCTCCTGGATGCGGCGAGCCGCTGGCTCCAGCCGGGGGTGCGCTCCGAGGAGGAAGTCATCGGGCAGGTGGCGCTGGAGCAGTTAATCGCCGGCCTGCCATCTTCGACGCCGAATTGGGTCCAGTGCCATCGCCCCACCGAACCTGGAAGCAGCCGTCGTCCTCGCGGAGGACCACCTCTCTTTATCTCTCCCCATGGTCCGGCCTACACTTCTGGTCGTCCGGCACCACGGGGGGCTCCTCAGACGCCAGGGCAGGATTGCTGGCGGTGCGGGCAGCCCGGCCACTTCCGACGGGAGTGCCCTCTCATGGAGGTCGGACAGCTGGTCCGGGTTGCGGGACCGCCAGTTGCCTCCCCCGATTTGGAAGGGACGTACCATATACCGGTATGTATACAGGGGGGTACACACCAGGCTCTGAAGTACACGGTCTGTAATCAGACGATGATCCATCAGCGCTTGGTTCGGCCTGGGGCATTGGTTGAAGCATCCAGGGTGAAGGTGAGGTGTGTGCATGGGGATATTCACCAGTACCCGGAGGTGACGCTGGAAATTTCTTATAAGGGGAAAAAGCATAGAGTCAGGGCTGGAGTTAGCACTTGCCTTACGCACCCTCTGATTTTGGGAACGAATTGGCCGGGGTTCGCTAAGCTAGCGGGGGCTATGAGGGTGCGTTCACGGATGGCAGGGAAATGTGAGTTGTGTGCTGTGTTTAGTGAAGAGTCGGAGGCGGCTGACGACGTCGAGGGGGAAACGGACACGGAGGGGGCCGCGGAGGTCCCTCTGGCCCCGCTGGTGTTTCCCTTGGAGGATTTCCCCCTCGAACAGTCGAGGGACGAGACCCTTCAGCACGCCTTCGACCAGGTGGTGAGTATTGATGGCTCCCAGCTACACCCAAACGCAGCACTCACTCACCCACACTTTACGGTGGTTAGGGACAGGCTGTATCGTGTGAGCCGTGACACACAGACGGGAGATATAAATACCCAGTTGTTGGTGCCAAAAAGCCGTCGGAAATGGTTTTCCAGGCGGCTCATTATAACCCCATGTCAGGTCACCTAGGGTACGACAAATCACTACACCGGATAATGGCCCGATTTTATTGGCCGGGCATTCGCGCAGATGTGAAGCGGTGGTGTGCATCTTGCCGTGAATGTCAGCTGGTTAACCCGCCGGCCACCCCCAGAGCGCCTTTGCGGCCGTTACCATTGATTGAGGTGCCTTTTGAGAGAGTTGGTATGGACCTCATCGGGCCATTAGACCAGAGTGCACGGGGATATCGCTTTGTACTAGTCCTAGTGGATTATGCAACGCGATATCCCGAGGCAGTGCCGCTGCGTAATATCTCTGCAAAGAGCGTCGCGCAGGCACTGTTTCACATTATCTCCCGAGTCGGGATCCCGAAAGAGATCCTGACTGACCAGGGCACACAGTTTATGTCACGCACACTACACGAGCTGTATGAACTATTGGGCGTCCATTCAATCCGGACTAGTGTTTACCATCCTCAGACCGACGGCCTGGTGGAACGGTTTAATAAAACACTAAAGAACATGGTTCGTAAGTTCGTTCACGAAGATAGTCGTAATTGGGATAAATGGCTAGATCCTCTGTTGTTTGCAGTGCGGGAGGTGCCCCAGTCCTCCACGGGATTTTCTCCCTTTGAGCTGTTATTTGGCAGGAAGCCCCGGGGTGTTTTGGACCTAGTTAAGGAAAACTGGGAGGAGGGTCCAAGCACCAGTAAAAACGAAATACAGTACGTTATGGACCTGCGAGCAAAACTCCACTCACTGGGGCAGATATCACGGGAGAATTTGCTCCAGGCTCAGGAACGTCAGCAGCGCCTGTATAACAGAGGGTCGAAACTGAGACAATTTTCACCGGGAGATAAAGTGCTTGTATTACTCCCATCCTCTAGCTCTAACCTACTCGCCAAGTGGCAAGGACCCTTCGTGGTCACACGACGAGTGGGGGACTTAGATTATGAGGTGGTGCGTTCTGACGGGGGGAGCAACACAGATTTACAACCTTAACCTCCTGAAAGCATGGAGGGAGGTGGCGTCTGTTTCTCTGGCCACCACGGTGATTGAGAGAGATGAGTTGGGACCGGAGGTCATTAAAAGCAACAAATTAGCCCCGGTCTGTTGTGGCGACAATCTCTCACCGGGCCAGAGAGCAGACGTTGCTTCGTTGCAAAGGCAGTCTGCCGACGTGTTCTCCCCGCTACCTCTCTCATACACCACCGCATAGAAACGCCCCCGGGCGTGGCCATTCGTTCACGGCCCTATCGGCTGCCTGAACACAAGTGGAAAATTGTTCAGGCGGAGCTTCAGGCTATGCTAGAGATGGGAGTGATAGAAGAGTCCACCAGTGACTGGTGTTGCCCCGTCGTGCTGGTACGTAAGTCCGACGGGTCAATCCGGTTCTGTGTGGACTACCGCAGGGTGAACGAGGTGTCCAAATTCGATGCTTATCCAATGCCCCGGGTCGACGAACTCCTGGATCGGCTAGGCACTGCTCGCTTTTACACGACGCTGGATTTAACCAAGGGCTATTGGCAGATTCCCCTTTCTCCAGAGTCTAAGGAAAAAATGGCCTTCTCCACTCCGTATGGTTTGTATCAATTTATCACGCTTCCTTTCGGGTTGTTCGGAGCTCCAGCCACCTTCCAGCGGCTCGTGGACCGGGTGTTGCGTCCCCACTCTGCATATGCTGCTGCTTACTTGGATGATGTCATCATTCACAGTGAGACATGGGAGCAGCATATGCAGCAGGTGGGGGCAGTGCTCGAGTCCCTGAGGCAGGCGGGGCTCACGGCCAACCCGAAGAAGTGTGCGGTTGGAAGGAGGGAGGTACGGTATCTGGGGTACCACTTGGGCGGCGGGCAGGTGCGGCCACAGATAGAGAAAACAACCGCCATTTCAGCCTGTCTGGCGCCCAAGACGAAAAAAGAGGTCAGGAGGTTCATGGGGCTGGCCGGCTACTACAGGCGGTTCATCCCGTCCTTTTCGGAGCTGACCAGTCCCCTGACCGACCTGACCCGAAAGGGTGCTTCAGATCCGGTCCAGTGGACGGAGCGGTGTCAGCTGGCGTTTGAGAGGGTTAAAAAAGCCCTCTGTGGTAAGCCGCTTCTGTATTCTCCTGACTTCTCTGTCCCTTTTGTGTTGCAGACCGACGCCTCGAACAGTGGGGTGGGGGCCGTTTTGTCCCAGCAAGTAGAGGGGGTCGACCGCCCCGTACTGTACATTAGCCGTGAGCTCGTCCAGAGGGAGGTGAACTACAGTACGGTGGAAAAGGAGTGCCTCGCCATACGGTGGGCGGTGGGCGGTCGGCGCCCTGCGGTACTACCTCCTGGGGCGCCCTTTCACCCTCTGGTCGGACCATGCCCCGCTCCAGTGGCTCCACCGCATGAAGGATGCCAACGCCCGGATCACTCGGTGGTATCTGGCGTTACAGCCTTTCAACTTCAAGGTGATCCACAGGCCGGGTAACCGGATGGTCGTGGCTGATTTCCTCTCTCGCTCGGCGGAGGGGGGGGGGGGAGTCAGCTTGCGGCCGGCCTGAGTCGGGCGGTGGGGATATGTGGCAGCGGGGTGTGGTTAGGGCGCCGGCTTCTGGAGTGAAGGGAGTGGCTCGGCCGGAGGCCAGACAGCTGATCGGAAGCAGGTAATCAGTCACTGAATAAAAGCATGTGGTAACCTGGTTCTGGTCGGTCTTGCAGTAGGCGGGATCCTGGGAGGTAGCCAAAGGACCTGTGAAGAATCCCACACGGGCAGCGTTTTGCAACCCGTGTACTGTACTTTGTTTTGGTGCTAATAAACGCCGGTGTTCAACCCAAACCCTGCTCTTTCCGTCCCTCTGTGAACCCTGTGTGAGCGGAGAGGCTCACAATGGCCAACATTAAAAGCTGCTGCAGCTCATAGAGCAGAGGTGGGACCAAGTCATTCTTTTGCAAGTCCGAGTCAAGTCTCAAGTCTTTGCGCTCAAGTCCGAGTCAAGTCTCAAGTCTTTGCGCTCAAGTCCAAGTCAAGTCTCAAGTCAGGATGGGCAAGTTCAAGTCAAGTCCAAGTCCTAAACTTTGACAAAACGAGTCTTAAACAAGTCATTATGTGCTTTTCACCAAATGTAATGACATCGATCAACAGAATAATACTTAATAATTAAACTGCTCTTTATTAGTCACATTAATAATTTAATAATCAATTTTCTCTCTGCTGGTAAAGTAACGTGTTTTCTTCTATTTTAAGAGGGATCAGTAAGGTAAGGCTACCGTGACGGTTTGAATCAGAAGGAGTTTCATGTATAAGATCCCTGATGTTAAGGTAACCAGAATGTTTATTTCCACTGTGTACAACATGTTATAAGGGACCCACAATCTATCTTTATGCAAGGGATAATGTGCAGCGAGGCGGTCTCTATGGGGAAAAGAACACCTGAATCTAGATCCCTCTGCAGGTGGTAGCCTACTTTAAGTATATTTTGATGCTAATACTTTTGTACTTTTACTTGTAACATTTTGAATGCAGGACTTTTTATTGTAACCGAGTATTCCTACACTCTGGTACTTTTACTCAAGTACAAGATCTGAACTCCTCCCACCTCTGACAATAAATCCTGAGTGGTTACCAAAAAGGTCATTTTCATTTTACAAATCCTGCACTCAGCTCTGCTTTCTCCAATATCATTGAAATGCAGCCAGATGCTGCTTCTTTTTTCGGTTTTCGCAAATTTCTTGACTTTTTCCGACGCACTTGCATTTAAATCCGGCTCCCCGTCTCCCCGTCGCTCTGTGTAGCTGGCCTGTAGCAGTACACCTGCTGTCTTTGGAGCGTCTGCCCCCCACCCTTCTTTCACATAATGGTATGATCCTAGTTTGTCCTCGCATATGATTGGCCGCATGGTGGCTCAGCAAAATAAAGTCCCGCCCCTGCCTGCATGGATTCACAGCAATAGTTGAGCGGCTGAAGATTCTGCTCTCCCCGACGGGAGTCTGCTCTTCTAGCGGCATCTCGCGATCGGTGTGTTGGAGACCCCTGAATTATATTATCAAGTCACCTCAAGTCAGAAGGCTCAAGTCCAAGTCAAGTCCCGAGTCATTGGTGTTCAAGTCCAAGTCGAGTCGCAAGTGTTTTGTGATTTTGTCAAGTCGAGTCCAAAGTCATCAAATTGGTGACTCGAGTCTGACTCGAGTCCAAGTCATGTGACTCGAGTCCACACCTCTGTCACAGAGGCAGCGCTGCTAATGACCACTACAGACCACAGACTGAGAGCAATAACATTCTGTCCCACTGAGTTTGACCCTAAAGAAGCCAAGCCATTTCTGAGGTTAAAAGCTGGCCCAAAATGTGAGTTTAGACATCCTGCTCTGACACAAAATATTGCAATTAGGGAATTACTTAAAATGATGCATGCTATTGGAGTAGCTCAGGTGCCTCCAGGAAAACAAAAACTCTTCATGCGTAACCAAACACCATGAAGAGCAGACTGCTAACAGGATCAAAGAGACACAAACAGCCGCAAGGCACACACACACACACACACACACACACACACACACACACACACACACACACACACACACACACACACACACACACACACACACACACACACACACACACACACACACACACACGTCGTATAACCTCAGGTTGAACCTTGAACCTCATGCTTTTTGGTGAAACCTTGTTCAAAGTATGTTCATTCAAATTAAAGAGGAGATGCACAAGTTTCCAAATATACAAGGCTGCATGGCTGCATAAGGCTGTACATTTTTATGGATGTGAATAAAAAAATGGGGGGGGGTACAGGTCTCTTCTGCGTGGGGCCCCCAGAGTGTCTTGAGACAAAACCAAGCAGAAAGGCTGAGCAGCTCAGGAATATTTTGCTAATTGTCCTATAACAGCAGACCATAACAGATAAATAAAATGTGGTAACATCATCTAAAGAGGAATACAATTGGTAATATTCCAAGAAGGCTATTGATTTAATGTTGGGATGGAATTACGAATAATCATCTGCCTAATAATTACAATGAATGCAATTACTACTACTGTTGTTTTAGAAGTACTTCAGCTGTTGAAACAATTTTGGCTGTAAATGAATTCATTTATGTTTTTAGAATACCTGCAGTTCTTCATTAAAAACACTATTTTGTGCTGATTACTTCCGTTATGTGAGGAACATTAGCGTCTATAACAAATGCCATGTGATCAAGTGATGATACTGGCAGTGATGATGAGCAGCTGGCTGAGAAATACAAAACCAAAGGCTAGCAGCTGAGGGAGCTGGGGATAAATCAGATTCCTGAACTAGTCAGCGTACAACGTTACAGCAAAAGAGACATAGCAGATAAAAGGCAAGCAATAATAAAGTAGCTAATAATACAAAAATCATCATCTTTATTTTTTCAAAAACATTTCACTTTAGTATTGGATTGTTATTAAAATATTTATATATTAAGTACGGAAGAGGATTAGGGCCACATAAAATGTGAGATATTAATTTAAACTTTAATGAAAGTCAGAATCCTGGGAAAAAAGTCTAAATTCTGAGATTTTCAGGAAAGATAAATATTAAAAAAAGAAAATCTGGAAAGTAAAGGTATTTATCTTCTTCATAGAATAAATACTTTTTTCCTCAGAATTCTGAGATTAGAGACAAAATTCAGATTTTTTCTCAGAACTCACACTTTTTTTAAAACTATTTGTGACATCCCAAAAATGTTTTCTCATGTGGCCCTAATTCTCTTCTGTACTACAGCGTGCCGCCCACTGAGTTAAACAAAGTTATAAAGCTCCTTGAAAAGGTCGTCCTAATTCCTACGTTAAAGGGCTAGGAGCCACCAGGACCTGGTGGGTTACATGTTAGCTTTGTGATCCTCTCCACAGCAGTCTGACTTTAAAAGACGTTTTAGGATCACTAACATGTACACAGTGACTCCCTAAAAGAGGGCTGACAGATGGACCCCCCCCCCCCAGTCCCTGTGGGGAGAGCTCTGTGTCCCACACTGTTTTCACTGAGGCTTCCTTCCCTACAGCTTTCTGGGGTTCCGAGCCAGTTCATCTCCAGGCACCGCTGAGGGATCCTTAATTGTATGAATGATTGTAAAATAATAACCACCAGTGTGGTTGTTGAAATTGAAGTTATATTTATAACTACAGAATGTGTGGTACAGTTGATGGACCGGCCCTGCAGACAGCAGGCTGAGCACATTACTGTATTATATATCACTTATTCTACAGAGGTCAGTGTTTCCCCCATAGTCTGTATAGAAGAAGTGGGTTTAGCCACTGAAACCTCCGTAAACGTAAAACCCTTAAAGGCGTTGAAGGACTCACAGAGAGCTATGCAGCCCAACAAGCTGTCTCATCTAATGACGATTGTTCAGTGTGGAGAAGGTTAAATAAGTAGAGTGATATTCTCACTCTAAGGGCGACTGACAATGGAAGCACTTCAAGCTGTGTTCATTTTGTCAATGAACACTAAATAAAAACGACTAATATATGTTGCAAATCACCCTTTTTATCCACGAATATGACAAAACGATGATGAAAAGGAACCGATTAAAAACCTACTATGGTATTCAATAGTGTTGATGGGACAGACAGGAGTGGATTGCAGTTTGACAGTGAGCAGTGTTTGATGCTGCAGAGCTGAAGCAGAGCCAACACAAAGCTCAGCGCTGGGATTACTATATCTTTATATTGCAGGTTGACTAATAGGTGAAAACTAAGAAGAACACAAGACGAAGGACTAAGACAAAATATATAGCTTACAAAAAGAACACTTCCTACAAGGTGTTGATGGATATGTATCTCTCAACAAACACAGCTGTGTTGGAAATACACTGAAAAACCTGAAACGTTGAATTAAATAAAACATATTATGTTCAACTTAATATTATTGCTTCCAACTAACCTAACACAGTTATGTGGAATTTGTTGACATAATACGTTTAATTAAAGTCAACGTTTCAGTTTGTTCAGTGTAGATAGAAGAAGCCTTAAGACATAACAAAGAGAGGAGTCAGTTACCTGTGCTCTCTGTCAAAGATAACCTGGGTCAACTCTCCGAAAAGCAGCGGTTTATCATACTCTCCAAGCCCAGATGTTTCTGTCTGCACCGTGAGAGCTGCAGCTGTTAGCTGACTCACAAAGTGTGTATGTTATTAGAAATTAGCTTGTTATTGTCTGCTTGGATTGCCAAAAGACACTTTAGTCCAAAGGTGAGTCCCAGGTGTGTGACTGCAGTTTGACCTGCTGCAGTCCCCTGACAGCACGCACACCAAGGTCCACTTTTAAGCTGCGGCTGAACAAGCCAGACAGAATGCAACAGATATAGATATGAGCACACAAGGATTTAGGATATATATAAAGGGAGGCGTGTGGTGCAGTGGGTTGAGCGTAGGTGTTCGGATCAGTGTGTGTGTGTGTGTGTGTGTGTGTGTGTGTGTGTCTAAAGTCCTGCTTTGTGTCATGCCTCTCACGCGTCTTCTGGTGAATAAAAGCTGAAGTAGCAACATGCTAGCTGTCTCACCCCAAACCCAGGTACATTCCTGGCTTTGTACCTGCATCAACCTCAACTCCTCCATCCCAAAATACATGACTGTGACCGGTGATGGGAGAAGATCTCAGATCCTGATGACTTTTTATGGTGCCAGATGTCTCTATCCATAATAGTACATCACAGTGTGTTAGTTAGTTGTATAAATAATATAAACCTGCAAAAGTAACTAGTAACTGATGTTTTCAGATACATGTAGTGAGTAAAAAGTACAATACTTGCAGCCAAAATGTAGTGGAGTAGAAGTATGAAGTAGCATAAAATGGATGTACCTCAAAATTGAACTTAGATACAGTTACTTTCCACCACTGACTGTGACTGATATAGTTTGTGTCCATCTCCACTAAGCTAAACAGATGTGGTTAATACCTGTCCACATCTGTCTAGAAATCCTTCATTTAGTAAATGGTAAATGCAACGGTATGTAAAGAAAAAAGTGAATTTATGAAGGATGTTGAAATATAATTTAGTTAACTTTGACTTTGAACTATTAAAGAGTAATGGCAGCAGCAAGTACTCAGTGAGGCAGATGCTGACAACCAGAATAATGACCAGTTACAGATTCAACTGGCTAAAAGGAAGTAAGGAAGGAATTTAGGAAGAAAAGATTGAATAAAAACAAGCTTAAAACACCTTACACACACTAAAGTTCAATATGAGGTAAATCAAACTAAAGAACGGCTTTGGAGTTCAGGTTTGGTTTTGGTCAGTCTCAAATTTGACAACATTTAGCATTATAGACATGCTGGGTTTGGGTCTCAGTTATATGCCTCAGAAGAAAACACACACACACACACACGTACCTGCGGACGGTGAGCTGCAGAGTCTTGTAGGACCCTTTGACCAGAGCGATGGCCTCCTGTCTGAACCCGGTCAGCTCCACGTCGTTGATGATGACGATCTCATCCCCCGTCAGCAGAGGCTGGTCCAAACTGTCGGCTTTACCGCCCTCCTCTACCTGCACACACACAAACAAGTAAGGCCAGATTCACTGAGGAATGGAATAAGAGCTGCAGAGGTCAATGATTTTGCTGCCACAATTTGCATGTCTTTAGCTAATGATTTACAAAGCTCATAATGCATTACAGTCCTGAGCTCCAAACACATTCTTTAAGTCTACTGGGTTCAAACTGAGCCATATAAACACTGGTGGCGTGTGCATGTGTGTCACTGTCGGGAAAAGTGGAAGGTTTGGCTGTTTGCCGGATGGCTTTGTCCTTCTCACGTCCTGTCTGCCTCTCTATAGGGGGTTTCATTTTTAAAACTCAAAATAACTTTGGCAACTGTACTACACCTGCTTATTATGGATGTTTAAAGAGAACTGATTATAGAAGTGGATGCGTTCAAGTAAGTAAAATATACCTGAAAGGCATTACACATTGGAAAGAAGTATCAGTGTGAAATAAAAACAATTGTATCATAAAGTACTTATACAAGGACAAACTAGCGCTGTACTGCAAAACAAGGTCCTTGAATTGTTTTTCCTTATTCGTCCTATATTTTCTAAACAAATGAATTATCACTGATAACCAACATTTTTGCATTATTGAGTGAGTTTTCATGTTCTCGAGCTAAGCTGGTAAAATCTTAGTGTCATTTCAACAAGCAACCTCCATAACAAAAGACACACAAACACACACACACATTCTGTATTTATCAGCGTGACCCCCTGCATTATCAGTGCTGCCGATGATGCCTTCTAGCAGCCTGTCAGCGTGTGTGCAGCAGTATCTGAACGTCTAGCGCCTGTGTGTTTATCACTTTGTGTCTGTGTGTGTGTGTTCGTGGGCAGGCTGTGGCTCAGTGGATAGTGTGCTGGACTTCGAATCAGGGGATAGCAAGTTTGAGTCCCACTGCAGTCAGCATGTCGTTGTGTCCCTGAGACACTTCACCCCAAATTGCTCCTGTGGGGATTGTCCACAGAACTGAATGTATGTAAGTCGCTTTGGATAAAAGCGTCTAACAAATGACATGTAATGTTCGTCCATTTTAAGGTCACATTGTCTCCTCTTTGAGATGAGCTAAATCAAATCCTGAGATGGTAGTCAAAACATCTCTGCAGAACGTCACAGGCTCAGGCTGGATCCAGGACTTTTGCTGTGTTTATAGATGAAGGTGAAATAAAATATGTTTCCTGCTTCAACTGTTACCATCTAGTGCCCTGAAGTCAGATTAAAACTAGGTGGGCCTCTGTACTCTGACTTGATACAGGACAGATTTGACAGTAACAGTAGTTTGTTCTACATTTTGATGCCAAATTTAGACTCCAGGCAACGTGCTCCGTGTTCCTCTGACATTATAAAACTTGAGATAACTCTTTTTTTAATGGCTTCACAGTGCTGCAGTTGGCCTGGTCATTCAGATGTCCAGAGTATGAATTGTCTTTTAGTGCATGGATGCCTCTGCTGTCCTCCGTCTCTGAGGTGACTCTCGTCAGCCAAGTCCAAGTGGCCCATGCACAGTACCCAAAATTGCTTCCATGCACCATGTTTGTTCAAATTCCACCAGCGTATCTAATCAGCATATTGAGATCTGATCACAACTAGGACCGAATCAAGATAATAAGAAGGATTTATTTTCCTTCCTTATCATGTGTGTATTTGTATTGTACACCTGTAATTTAGCAAACAATGCCAGATTTGCTCTGAACCTGAGAGGAAACGTTCAGAAAGCTCCAGTGGAATCAGCCCTACTACTGAAATGTAAATGTTACCTCGTGATGTAAGAGAAACAGCATGTGGTTCCTGTCATGGCTACAAGATGCTGATACAAGAAACCTCTGACTATAGTTAAAAGTAAGCCCGAAACTAGTACAGATCGAGGTAAATACAGTTTGCATTATTTGCTTCTTCATTGACTCATTGACATACATCCTGTCTTTGCCTAAATCTAGATTTCTGAAAACTAAACTTTGCGCCCCTCAGGTACCTCTATATGACCTCACAGATCAAAGGTCTGCGTTACCCTGAGGGAATCCGGCAGTACCGAACACCAAAGTGCCAGTATTTGTTTTGACAACCCTCAACTGTTTCCAGTGATCGGCAGTGGTTTCTAGCTCTGTTCTGAAACAATGAACCCCGCCTATCTGGACTCTTTGAATGTTAAAACAACTGCCAAGAATTTCTCACAGGGTGTGTCTGACCCTGCTGAATTACAACATGTGTTACCTTTCATTCAAAACATAGTGTGTTTTGGCCCACACACTGAAGTGTTTTTGCTCATGAACTGTATTCACTGAGTGACTTTAATCAACTATGTGTGATGGCCCTGAGGGGGGACTCACAACATTACACAAGACAACATGGCAGTTCATAAAATGTATCACCCAATGTGAGAATGAGGTGAGGCCCAGGCCACTGAATGATACAGATGTGTTTTCAGAAGAATCTAAATTGTTCAGAAGTATGTCTGAGTACATGATGTGTTGTTATTCAAGAAATGAAACATCCTCTCAGAGCTGTGAAAGAAAAACAGAGAGTTAAAATGTAAACTGCTGCTCAACTCTGAGGAGCAGTGCACATGCCTTCACTGTGTGCCTGATTCAGGAATAAATATACCCAAATAAGGCGTGCAGATCACTCAGTAACCCTGTGTGTGTCTGTGTGTGTTACGGACTTCGGTATTCCAGCTGAAATTCATTATCCTGCAGCCGAGATATCCAAACAGAGCTCATACCGTGACTATAACAACATACCTCCTCTAATCAATAAAGACTGTGTGATTTGGGAAGAAATCCTCAGACAGAGCGGGGGGGGGGGGGTTCTGCCTAGAAAAGGTTCTGTTACTGAAAGGTTCTCAATAGTTTTGTGTTGGCTTGAATCAAAAATTGAAGCAGTATCTACACCCAGCCTTCATCACAGGGTGAGACTTTGGTGTGGATGCGAGTGATGCAGTTCAACCAAAATGAGTTTTAACCCTTTTAGATTGTTTCAACTGGAGGTAAATGATAGGTCAATATTTCCAATATTTTAAAGGGGGGGAAAGCTAAATATCTAAAAGTTAAGCAAAGAATCAAAGTGGTTAGGACAAATGCCACACACTCAGGGACTTCTGCCTCTGGTCTGTTACTACACTATTAGTATATATTAAAGGCAAACAAGCACATAATTGAAGCTACAGAGACCTGGATAAGGTGACCAACTGTAGGGACTTGGTCAATGTTAGGTTTGTGATTTAAAGCAGATTTTGTGATCCCCTTTCCTAAAGTTGGAAAAAATGTTGTGGGTAAGATTATTAATCATCCCTAGCATGGGTGTATTGTGTGTGTGTATTTGTAACACAAATGCCTGTGTGTGTATTTGTAAGTATAACAAAAAAGAAATGCATGTCTATAACAGAGTGGAACACTTAAGTTTGCAATGTAGTCGTTAAAAAGCCATCTTAATGTTATGTTATTACTGGACCTGACGGCAGAATTTGAATTGTATTTTATTTTATTTGTAATTGTTATTTTCTCTATTCCACTTTTTAAGTATTTGTATTTTAATGTCTGAACACACTGCTGCTTTGTAACAAAATGATTTCCCAAATTGGGATCAATAAAGTATCTATCTCTCTATCTATCTATCCATCTATCCATCTCTCTATCTATATATCTATCCATCTCTCTATCTATATATCTATCCATCTATCTATCCATCTATCCATCTATCCATCTCTCTATCTATATATCTATCCATCTATCTATCTATCCATCTCTCTATCTATCCATCTATCCATCCATCCATCCATCTCTATCTATCCATCTATCCATCTATCCATCCATCCATCCATCCATCTATCTATCTATCTATCTATCTATCATCTATCTATCTATCTATCTATCTATTTATCAGAAGCGGAAATTAACGCAATGCAAATAAAGGTCTAATAATCCTTGGGTCCTGTCTGTTTTTCACCTCTTTTAAGGTAAACCAATCAAAATGAATGTAGGTGGAATGTATATCACTCATCATGTCCAGATTGTGTCCCTAAAAGTACGTTTGCCTCTCCTTGGTGCCTGAGCTGCTCTCCAGATAGTTCCACAGTTCCGTTGATTCATGAGCACAGCAACTCTAAGAGCTGCTGCTATAGATGGAATGCAAATGGAAATAAAGAATACATATGAAATCTTCTTTAAAGTCGCCACATTTTACACAGCGCTGCACACACAGTGAAAATCTTTTAACCCATCCTAGTATTAGTGGACAGCTTCTAAAAAGGACCCAGGCCACAGCGGTGAGGCACCACATCTGGACCACCAGACACTAAACTGAAGCTGTCGGGTCGCTCTGAAACAGGAAACTGAGCAGTGGGACTCTGGGTTGCAGCTGAACTGTTTCCCCTCAATTTGAATGTGTAACCATTGTAGTGTTGGTGCTCATCCAGTGTGATGCCAGTCATGGGACCTTCAGATTAACACTCATTAAGACTGTTTAACCTGAGCGGAACCTTTACTGTGACCTCTGAGCCGGGGCTCAGAACCAATGAAATGCACTGCACTGATGATAAACAAGCTTAGGTCAAGTGTGTGTGTGTGTGTGTGTGTGTGTGTGTGTGTGTGTGTGTGTGTGTGTGTGTGTGTCATGTCATGGCTGGTGGGATCCCATCGGCCAACCTCACTCACTCAAATCAGTGTTTTATAGCTGAGTAGTTTTCATGACAGGTGAAACATAAATAGAGTTTTAAGAACTAATAACATAATCTGAATGGTTACTCCGTGTGGGTGAGGGGGAGCAGAAAGCAACAAACAAAGGTCTAACAGCTGAGACACACACAGCACACACAGCTGTGTGACCGCTCAACACGTGATGGAGATCCCCACTGATCAGTTCTCTGTTGACTCAAAGAGGAGGAAGAAGAGATTCAGAGTGGAGGTAGCACTAACGTTAATCCTATTTAAAATCAATCAATCAATCAACAATCAATGTTTTTATTAGATGTTATCTGAGATTCTATTCCAGTATCACAGAACCAAATAAAAGCATGAGTGTGTTCCAAAGCATGGAGGAAAACACATTTTTCACATTCTTGTCCTATTTTACAGCAGTTTGGCCTTCATCCCAGAATAACCTCCAAACACACACACAAGCGCACCCACAAACACACGCGCAGACACACACACACACACACACACACACACACACAGAGAAAATCATCAGTGATTTCTGGTTTTAGTAGAAATCACGACAGGTCAGCAGTTATTAAAATATTATGGTACAGCAGACTCACCGTGGCAACATCTATCCAAGGCTACATTTTAAATCAAAATCACACTGCCATAATACTTCAGGCTACCCCTCACATTATTAATGATGATTTAACCACCTGAAAGGGTGAAACAGGTATCCAGCTGGTTTTTAAGCACTTTCCTGTACTCTTGTTGTTGAGGGTAAATGAGAATGTTGACCCATAATTAAAATCAGGAAATCTCTTCCTCCTTTGCTTTTGATTATTTTAAATCTGCCTGTTGTACGACTTTAAGGAAGTGAAATATAAAAATGTTGGAGCAGGCCCTGCCCTTTAAATCACAGACTCAATATAGGTCACAAGGAGGACATGGAAAACACTTACAGAAAGGAATTACAAAAATAATAATAAACATGCACGCCTTTTGTTTAAAATTCTTATCAAATAGAGTAGGATTTTTTATTTATTTTAGTATTTTACTTTACCTTAAAAGGAATCATAACATTTTATACGCCTCCTATCGAAACAATCATTGGTCATAGATAAACACAAATAAATTATAGTTTGACTATATTTGTTAGTATATTAGGGTTATTACACAACAGAGACACTGCATGGTCTCAGTAGCAGTGGTGTTAATAACTAAGTACATTTACAAGTATTGTACTAAAGTCCAATATTGAGGTACTTGTTGCTTACTTGAGTATTTCCATGTTATGCTACTTTTTACTTTTACTCCACTACAAGTACATCATTAATCCAGATCTGGATTAATGATGTGAAATATAATCAAGTCTTAAATCAGACTTTAGTTCCACCTGGAGTAAATTCACAAGCTACCTTGCAGTATACAAAGTCATTCAAACTAGCTGCACCTTTACCAGCTTTGATAACACTTTAATGATCAATCATTATAAAACATATCATATATATTATTCTGAAATGGATCAATCTGCACAATGACTAGTTTTACGTTTGGTAGTCTACTTTAACGATATTTAGATGGCAATACTTTTTTACTTGAGTAACATTTTGAATGCAGTACTTTTACTGTAACAGAGTATTCCTACACTCTGGTACTTCTACTTTTACTTAAGTACACCATCTGAGTACTTTTCCCCCTGTAGAGATGACAGACACATGACAGTATGGAGTCCCACCTTGGAGATGATGAGCGGCTCTCCGTGCTCCAGGCCTCCCTGCAGGGTGAAGCCCCAGGGCGCTCCGCCCCGCAGCCGGGCCTCCAGCAGCACCCAGCCGCCCGCCTGCTGCCGGAGCCCCGCCCGGACTCCGTTCTCCATGCCGGCCAGGGAGCGCTGTCTCCCGGCTGCTGTCTCCTCAGCCCGTCGGCCGCCCGGCGGACTGAGGGGGGGACCGGACTGCGGAAAACCGGTTATCCTTCACGAGCGCATTTCCTTCATTCATTTAAAACTTCTTTATAAGAAAAAGAAGGAAGGAGGTGTCCGAGCACCGGGCTGCGAGTCCTGCAAAGTGCATTCCTTAGAGAGAGGCTGGTTCTCCGGCAGACTCCAACCAAAGCTACCGAGGCTGTGAGGAGCTGCAACAGGTTACTGAGAGGAGGAAGTCCGAAACACCGCTTTATTCCTCAAACTGAAACAAGACCAGAGCTGCTGTAACAGAAACAGGACTGCTCTCTCTCTCTCCGAATTTCAGTTTACCATCACAATAGGATTTACTGCGACTCACTGAGCCAGAAGAAAAGAGAGAGAGAGAGAGAGAGAGAGAGAGAGAGAGAGAGAGAGAGAGAGAGAGAGAGAGAGAGAGAGAGAGAGAGAGAGAGAGGGTGAGAGCGGGGGACAAGAGAGGTGAGGAAGCAAGGAAAGAAAGGAAGGAAGGAAATAAATAATCAAAGAAGAAAGGGAGTTAGGTAAGAAGGAATGATTACATTAAAACAGAGAGATAAAATAAAGGATACAGTTGAAGGAAGAAAGGTCAGAAAAAAGTGGGAGTGTATCAGGAGAGTTAACACAGCTTTTGCAGACCCCCCTACCATTCAATATTTTAAGTTATGAGAACGATCCAAACATCAACCAAAATATTTTGATACGACCATCCATTTAAAAACATGACATGAGAGGAATGTGTCTAACTGTTATGGCCTTGCTCTGCTGTAGGAGGAAGAGTGTGTTATTTCATGAGGAAAGAGAAGAAGAGGACACAGGACAGGAAGTGTGTTTCTGTGTGAGGAGCTGTAATCCAATCCTTCACAGCACAGCTCACACTGTTTCCATTCACACTGGAACCAGATTACAACTGCTGGATCCAATCATGTAACGCTTCACAACAAACTGAAACACAGAGCTGACATGTAGTGTTTGAGGTCAGATTGATGTGTGGTATTATCATTCAAATAAACTACATCATACCAAGGGCTGGCTGAATCTCAGTGCTTCCTTCTTTTCTTTCCAATAATTCTGTCTTTCGTTGTCTGTATGTTATACAAAGAAATCATGTTATTATCAAAGAATAAATGATGAGCTAACAAAGCCCGTTGCTACCCCCAAACAGAGCTGAGGACCAGGGGCGGCGGGTACTGTAGGCTAGGGAAGGCTAAGCTTTCCCAAATATTTTTGCCACTGCATCCTGGTAAAAGAAAAATATAATGTATTGTGGTGACACGTTATGGGACATAATTCACCATTGAGATTGTTGTGTTGCAACCCGGACCCGTTAGTGAGGGTACCGGGGTTTGATGTCATTCATGCTAGCTTATCAGACAACGCAGCACATGTACTTACCTCCGAGAGATTAATGGATAATAAAGTGTGGAAGTCCATTCTGAATACACCGCCTCCGACTCCCTTTCATCGGCGCTACACTGGTGATCCTGACGTTTTCGTGAAAGTTTCTGAAGACTCAATGAACATGGCTGATCGCGATGTTTTTGTAAAGCTGCCGGAGTTTTGGGAGCATGCCGCGGCGGCATGGTTCGCACACGTGGAAGCACACTTTGCCTGCCGACAAGTCTGTGACGGGGATTTGAAATATTTCCACGTGGTGGCAGCGATGGGTAGCTCCACGTCATCCAGGTTGGTGGGATTTATCGCAGACCCCCCACACCATGGCAAATATGAGGCGAGTAAGGCTCCTTAAGACATTTAGCTTATCTGCTAAGGAGAGGGCCCGCCAGATTCTTGACATTCAAGGCCTAGGAGACAGCAAGCCATCCGAGCTAATGGAGAAAATGCTGAATCTGCTAGGGGGGGAAGACCACCGCGTTTTGTTCATGGAGATTTTCCTGCGCCACTTGCCTTCCCGGGTTCAGACGGCGCTAGCCAACACGTCCATCACGGAGCCCCGTGCCTTGGCTGAGGAGGCCGACCGTTTTTTCCTGGCTACCCAGCAGTCCGGTGCGGAGGCACTAGCTCAGCACCCCTCAACTGTTAAGAAGGCTTGGGGCGGGCGGGACGCGGCCGTGCCAAGCCGGCGTGGGGACACAGGAGAGTGTTTTTACCACGCGCGGTTCGGGGCCAGGGCGAAGATGTGTGTCGCTCCCTGCAGTTTCAAGCCTCCGGGAAACGGAGGAGCCGGCGCTCAGTAGTGGCCCTGAGCGTTGGCGGCACGAGCAGGCTTCTCTTCGTCAGCGACAGAGTCTCAGGAAGCTTGTTTCTGTGTGACACTGGAGCTCAACGGAGTGTTGTTCCTGCGTCGAGGGAAGACGTCGCTCGTGGGGGACATGGACCGCAGTTGACGACGGCTAATGGCGGCCCCATTCGCACGTACGGCGTGAGGCCTATGTGTTTGTGTATTGGAGGACAGCGGTTCAACTGGGATTTTGTGACGGCAGACATTTCGTTTCCCCTCCTCGGGGCAGACTTTTTATGTGCTCACGGACTCCTGGTGGACGTTAAAAATAAACGCTTGGTTGATGCCTTGACGTTTTCCTCCCTCGTGTGTACACTCGGCGAGGCGGCGTACAACGGGCTGTCGGGTGCGGACATTTTTCTCAGGCTGTTGGCTGACTTTCCAGACCTGACGCTGCCCACCTTCTCCGCGCTCACCACCAAGCATGGGGTGGAGCACCACGTCACCATCGAAGGTCCCCCTGTCTACGCCAGGGCCCGGCCGTTGAACCCTTCTAAGCTTGCAGTAGCGAGGGCGGAGTTTTCAACCATGGAACGCCTGGGTATCGTCCGCCGTTCTGAGAGTCCTTGGGCCTCTCCTCTACACGTCGTTCCAAAGCCGAACGGCGGTTGGCGCCCGTGCGGGGATTACCGCCGCCAAAACGACGCTACGACGCCTGACCGCTACCCGATGCCGCACATTCAAGACTTTTCAGCACATCTGGCCGGTACGTTGGTATTTTCTAAAGTGGACCTGGTGCGCGGATACCACCAGGTGCCCATGCATCCCCTGGACGTTCCTAAGACGGCAGTGATAACGCCGTTTGGACTTTTCGAGTTCCTGCGGATGCCTTTTGGGCTCAAGAACGCCGCTCAAACGTTCCAGCCCCTGATGGATTCGGTGCTGCGGGACCTGCCGTTTGTGTTTGTCTACCTGGACGACATACTCGTCGCCAGCGCTTCGGTGGAAGAGCACCTATCACACCTCCGAGCCCTTTTCACGAGGCTCAGCCAACACGGGTTGATAATCAATCCTGCAAAGTGCCAGTTCGGTGTGTTTGACATTGATTTCCTCGGACACCGCGTCACTAAAGGCGGTGCAGCACCCCTGCCGGCGAAGGTTGAGGCCTTTGCGGCGTTTCCTCGCCCGCTCACGGCCCGGTCGCTCCGTGAGTTTCTGGGGATGGTGACTTTCTACCACCGTTTCATCGCCCGGCCGCCAACATTATGCGGCCGCTGTATGAGGCTTTGAAGGGTACGACCCCCACCCAGGCGATCGACTGGACGGCGGAAGCTGAGTCTGCTTTTACGGAGGTCAAGACCGCGTTGGCTCAGGCGGCCCTGTTGGCGCACCCATCACCCACGGCTCCCATCTCCATTACCACAGACGCATCGGACTACGCCGTTGGTGCGGTGCACGAGCAGTGGGTGGATGGCGCTTGGCAGCCGCTCGCCTTTTTCAGCCGTCAGCTGACGCCCAGGGAACGCAGGTACAGCGCTTTTGACCGAGAGCTCCTTGGACTTTGGCTGGCCGTGCGGCACTTCCGTTTTTTGCTGGAAGGCCGTGAATTTACGGCGTTTGTCGACCACAAGCCGCTCACGTTCGCCATGGCAAAAGTGGCTGAGCCTTGGTCTGCACGCCAGCAGCGGCAGCTGTCTTACATCTCGGAGTTCACCACAGACATTAAGCACGTGGCTGGCAAATCGAACCTGGTCGCAGATTGCCTCTCCAGGGTCGTCATCGGGGCCGTGCAGTTGGGCCTGGACTATACCCGCATGGCGGCGGACCAGGTCACGGACCCCGGCGTACAGGCCCTAAAGGGGGACAGCTTGGGGCTGCGTTTGGAGGACGTGGTTTTCGGTGACGCAGGCGTTACTCTCCTGTGCGACGTCTCCACAGGCCTGCCGCGGCCGGTCGTTCCCGCCGGTTGGAGGCGCTCCGTTTTCGAGGCGGTGCACGGCCTGTCTCACCCCGGCGGTAAGCCTTCGGTGCGCTTGGTGGCCGCGAAGTTCGTTTGGCGGGGACTGAAAAAGGACGTGAGGACTTGGGCTGGTGAGTGTGTGGCTTGTCAGCGCGCTAAGGTGCATCGCCACACAAAAGCTCCTTTGGAACGTTTCATGGTGCCGGAGAGGAGGTTTGACCACGTCAACATCGACCTAGTGGGTCCATTGCCTTCCTCTCAGGGTTTTTCCTACCTCCTCACCATGGTGGACAGGACGACCCGTTGGCCGGAGGCGGTTCCTCTCGTGTCAACGTCGGCGGCTGACATAGCCCGGGCTTTCATTGCGACGTGGGTGTGTCGTTTTCGACAGACAGAGTGAAGTCTTTATGAATTACACATGGCTGTATAAAAAGGACAGTAAGGGGCACCTTCAACAACATAATAATCTACTCTTTTGGACTTGTAGGAACAACAAGTTATCTGCGAAACAGGTGTTTAGATATACTTTTATTCTTTTTTGACTGTTGTTAAACGCGCCCCCATGTATTTCAGCTGGACTGGGTACATTGATGGATTAGGCTCAAACAGAAGACGAGGAGCCAGAAGAGTTACTATTCAAACTGCAGGGTTAAAAGGGAAACAGCAGCTTTGAAATGTTCGGCTCTAATGAAGTCAAAAGCGCCACAAATAGCTGATCTGTAAGTGGAACTTGATTTGAGAGTGTTGATGTCTGAAGGTTAAAAAGTAAACAAGATTTTAAGTCGTGTTTCCCTCTTTCTCTTTATACGTGGTTTCTTTCGAAGGCCAGTAGTGAGGGAGAGAAAGCAGAGCATGTAGTATTTTATCCAAGATCGCCATCCGGAGGTCTGCAAGATAATTACATTCAACTTTTCCTGAAGACGGCTCCAGATATAATTGCACTGAAGACAAAGGGACACGGAAACTTTGTTTGAGGACTCACCAAAAGTTATTTTTTTGTTATGTTTTGAGATTAAAGTCAGAATTCGAAGAAAAAAAGTCACAATTTTCACTTTAATCCCAGAATTAGAAGAAAAGAGAATTCTGACTTTTTCCTCAGAACTCAGATTTTAAATCTGATTTTGTTCTACTTTTGGTCAAAATACTTTGAACGAAATTTGATTATCCACTTAAGTTTTGGGGGAAAAGGAAGAGAACAAAAATATAAAACACAATATTCACCTTCTGCTAGTCCTTATATTTTATACATGGACATTTTATAATTAACATGTTAATTTCAAAGTTTAGATATTACATATTAGTGCACATCTACTGGATTATATTTACGCTGAGGCTCTGAATCACATTTTAACAAACTTGTGCAAACACCAAACAAAGGATACAAATATTTCTTATATAAATGTAAAAGAAAATAGATTAAAATAAATTATAGCTTCAAGATATTTTGGTTTAACATAGAACATTTAAAGTCTTCAAGAAAAGGTAAACATAACTTTTTCTATAGAAATTACGGTATCCAAATAATCATCCACTAACCTCAGAATATGTTAAATAATGAATGCAAGCACATCAAAATGTTAAATCCCTATTTTACATCTATCTGTCACAGTGCAGGTTTTCCAACTTGACATTTGCAAATGTGTTCTGATGTCACTTTTCCCAATAAGTGTTCAAATAAATAAAAGGTGCACATTAGAGGTCATGGCTTTATTCACCTGTCCTTTCTAAAGGGACTGTTAAAATCGCAGAAAAAGGTAGGACCAAAATGCAGACTACAAAAAAGGTAAAAGGTCTAGAAACAAAAGCAAGCTTTATTTAAAAGCTGATGAACATAAACATGGCATGAAAAAACATAGGTAGCACAAGGAAGCATCAACAAACAAAACTGTCCGTGACCAACATGGAGGGAGACAGGAAAGACAAACAATGAACCGACAGGGGAACACAGGGAAAGACAAGACTAAATACAAAGAGGGGTAATCACGGGACGAGAAACAGCTGGGTAAGGGAGGCAGAAACACAAGGGCAACAGGTGAACACAATGAGACAATCAGACACAGGAGGGAAACAAGAGACAGGAAGAACAGAACAGCAAAACAAAACCCATTACCAGACAGACAACACTAAAACCGTGACATAACACCAAGATCGTGACAGGGACCGCGTCAGAAAGTGCAACATTCCTGTATGAGTGAGCTCCTGAAAACGAAGGACTTTAATTAATCTGTCCTCAACAAACGCATTTATATTAGCTCTGATTTGAATTTGTAGGTATGGGATTTTGCAATGTCATTGTGACATTTAAATCCCACAGTGGGACAGACATCTACTTTTAAAGGGAATGAAGTAAAACATGTTTCCATCTTTCCCAATCTCCACCAAAGTTGTGTTTTAAAATAGTGTAGTGCTTTAAGAATACAAATGATTACAGTATCCAATACAAAGATGTCAGTCCAACATGGTCCAACATAAGTTGTCATGTGTTTGGTTGTGAACCTTTCTTCTTCCAGAAACAGAGGAAAATGTGCACATGTCCAACCCTGAGGTCCGTGCAGCTGACCTCAGTCTGAACTGAAGAGTTTTCTAGTGGGTTCTCCATCTTGTTTATTTGGTGCATTCTCAGGAGGATGCACATGTGTGACTTGATACACGTGGGGACGTTTTCAAGGGTTATTGGGACAGAATTGAGCAGTATGTCAGCTGGCGTAAGCTGATAGAGGAGTTATAGTGCTTCTCCTGTTTTATCTTGTTATGCAGCATGTTGATTATTCTCTCAGAGCTAAATACATGGGTCTGGGGTAGAGATCTTCAGAATTGGTCAGGCAGGATCTGTGTCACCTCGTGTCTGCAGTATGTCAGGTCAATTCTCCAGTCGTAACTTCATAATAAACCTTCAGTGTTTGCCATCACACTCCACCTCTCCCCGTCTCCTTGTGTTTCCACTGCTCCAGAAGTTTCCATTACAATTATCAGTTTATAACTAGCCTTTAGTCGCAGTGCATCGTGCGATACTTTGAGATCTAAATACCACTTGGAATTGTATTTGAAATAGGGAGCATCAAGTAAGGGAAACGTCCACCTTTTGGACAGAGTTAACATGAAAATGTTCCCGCACTCAATTGCATTGAGACGTCCACTTCATATACAAATTTTGGCCAAATCTCCAGCCAATGGCAGGTGTGTCGTGAAAGTGACACAAAATGCAATATTTACATTTTCCAGGAGGGGGAGCTCTAAGACAGTGTAATATCTTTGCTGTACTTGGGAAAAATAAAAATAAAGTGTATTTATGATGAAACGCGTTTGTCGTGCGCACGAGATACTAACCCGTTATCCCAACTTTTTTTTTTCTCTCTCTCTCTTTTTTGTTTTGTCTTTCCATGTCCCTTTAGGGTCTCCGTAATATGCCAACATATTTGGTAGCAAAAACAGAATAATTTTAAGATTCCACATTGTTTAAGATTCCACATTGTTATGTTTCTCAATGTATTGATAATATGACGATGATGTCATTTTTTCCTCTTCTTAAATCCCTTTGAGGTCATAGAAGAGACAGGTGTCTGGATACTGAGCAATGAAGGACTGGATGTGAAATAAACCCCATAATACTTAGGCTATAATGTGTACCAAGTGAGGACAAAGAATAATAATAAATAAATATATATTATTATTAATAATATGAAGTTCTAGGTGCTTTGAACAGGGAAGCAGCTATATGGGCCGAGTTTCTGTTTGAATTAAAATCCTCAGACGCAAATATCCTATTTGCACATCATGTGTTTTATCTGTTCAACTTACAGTACCAGTCAAACGTTTGGACACACCTTCTCATTCAATGGTTTTTGTTTATTTTAATTTGTTTCTACTTTGTAGATTAATACTGAGGACATCGAAACTATAAAAGAACACATATGGAATTATCTAGTAAACAAAAAAGTGTTAAAAATCCAGAATATGATTTATATTTAAGATTCTTCAAAGTAGCCCCCTTTTGCCTTGATGACAGCTTTGCACACTCTTGGCTTCTCTCAGTCAGCTTCATGAGGTCGTCACCTGGAATGGTTTTCCAGCCGTCTTGAAGGACTTCCCAGAGGTGCTGAGCACTTGTTGGCTACTTTTCCTTCACTCTGCAGTCCAACTGATCCCAAACCATCTCAATTGTGTTGAGGTCGGTGATTGTGGAGGCCAGGTCCTCTGACGCAGACTCCATCACTTTCCTTCTTAGTCAAATAGCCCTCACATAGCCTGGAGGTGTGTTTGGGGTTATTGTGTGTTGAAAACAATTGATGGTCCCAGTAAGAGCAAACCAGATGGGATGGCATGGCGTTGCAGAACGCTGTGGTGGCCATGCTGGTTAAGTGTGCCTTGAATTTTGAACAGATCACCAAGAGTGTCACCAGAAAAGCCCCCCCACACCCTCACACTTCCTCCTACATGATTCACGGTGGGAACCACAAATGCAGAAACCATCCGCTCACCTTCTCTGCGTCTCACAAAGACACAGAGGTTGGAACCAAAAATCTCAAATTTGGACTCATCAGATCAAAGTACAGTTTACACTGTTCTAATGTCCATTTGATGTTTCTTGGCTCAAACAATTCTCTTCTTCTTGTTCTTCATCCTTGTTGGGGAAATATTTTCCTAGGCCCATAACTTTGACCCAGTTTATCCGTTTATACTGTCCTGACTGAGCACAGGCACCTGTAACCTTGGGTGCTGTGCTCTGTGTTTTGTCTCCCTATTCCTGCCTGTTGGCGTCAGCTGATAGAGGTGTTATGGTTTTATCTTGTTATGCAGCATGTTGATTCTTCTCTCAGAACCAGCTAAATACATGGATCTGGGGTAGAGATCTTCAGAATTGGTGTGGCATCTACTGTGTCAACTCGTGGCACACGACATGTCTTGTGAATTCTCCGGCCGAAGCTCTAAATAAACCATCAGTGTTTGTCATCAAAGTTCCAGCTCTCCTTGTGTCTCTCTGAGTCCTGACTCCATTGCTTCAGAAGTTTCCACCACAATCCTCAGTAGTGGCTTCTTTGCAGCGATTGGACCATGAAGGCCTGATTCACGCAGTCTCCTCTGAACAGTGGATGTTGAGATTGTCTGCTACTTCAGCTCTGTGATCATTTATGGGCTCTAGTCTGAGGTGCTTTCATTTGTGGTTTCTGGCTGGTAACTCTGATGTATTTACCCTCTGCAGCAGAGGTGTCTCTTGCTCTTCCTTTCCCGGGGGGGTCCTCATGAGAGCCAGTTTTAATCATAGCGTTCGATGGTTTTTGCGACTGCACTTGAGGATACATTCAAAGTTCTTGACATTTTCCGGATCGACTGGCCTTCATTTCTTAAAGTAATGATGGACGGTCGTTTCTCTTTACTGAGTTGAGTGGTTCTTGCCATAATATGGATTACAACAGTAGTCAAATAGGGCTTTCCACTGTGCACTAACTCTGCACAACACAACTGATGGTCTCAAACACATTCAGAAGGCAAGTAATTCCACAAATTGCCTCTTAACAAGGCACACGTGTTCATTGAAAACCATTCCAGGGGACGACCTCATGAAGATGACTGAGAGAAGCCAAGACTGTGCAAAGCTTTCATCAAGGCAAAAGGGGGCTACTTTGAAGAATCTAAAATAAAAATCATATTCTGGATTTTTTAACACTTTTTTGTTTACTAAATAACTCTATGTGTTCTTTTATAGTTTTGATGTCTTCAGTATTAATCTACAATGTAGAAAATAGTTAAAATAAATAAAAACCTTCGAATTAGAAGGTGTCCAAACTTTTGACTGGTATTTTAAGTACAGTATTGAGTAAATGTACTTTGTGATATTTTACCACTGAGCAGGTACCATTGGAGATGCCAGCTGGAGTAAGACTGACGTTAAAAATAATCTTACAGAAAACTAGCCCAGTACAACCAGAGCCAAGCTAACAGCAGTGAAAGTGTGTGGATCCGGAGAGAAAGCCTTGAGGTTGGAAAAACTGACCCTCTAGGTATAGCCTCCTTCATCTTTCACAGACTCTCCGTTACCCTTACCCTATCCCTCTACATTAATGGGCAAAGCAGTCAAAAACACCACTTTTCTCTCACTAAACTGAATACTGGTCACAGCCATGAACATGGTTTGGCTCTGCAGAGCCTTAATCAGTTTGTTTCAATTTATTTCAGATTTTATACAGCACAACATCAAACACAGGTCTGGTCCGTAATCTTCATAATGCTGTTTACATTCTGTTTCCAGTCTGTTTGGTATAACTATGAACTAAATAGATGTGATCAGCAGCAATAATGGCTGAACAGCCAAACAAAAGAGCCTCACCTGCAGAATGTGTTTGGAGGCATTGCTTAGCAACAGTGTATCTGCAGAGGAAAGTGTATCTTACCTGTAAGCTGAGACTCAGAGGACAGCTGTTGGACTGTGAGCTGAGAGGACTTTTCTGTGGGGACAGAACAAGTAAAACATCACGAAGCCAGCGTCCTGACAGACACACAGCAGCAGGTAGGCTTCACTATCACATGTTGTCTTTAGAAACCTTACAATAAATAAATACGAAACACAACCCTGACAAACAACATATATTAACAATGTATTCATCCTCAACTAAAATCTAACATCATTCTGTTGCAATAATGTGTACAAGAGCTACTGAAGATGATGATGTCAGATAGGGGTTATGATGTGTGTGTGTGTGTGTGTGTGTGTGTGTGTGTGTGTGTGTGTGTGTGTGTGTGTGTGTGTGTGTGTGTGTGGTGTGTGTGTGTGTGTGTGTGTGTGTGTGTGTGTGTGTGTGTGTGTGTGTGTGTGTGAAGCAGATGTGAAGATGGCATTAGCCAGCGGTCATTGGCTGGAGAAAGAGATGAGGGGAGACCCCCCGGGTCCCAGGTGGGTCATATTGTTTCATCACCTCATAGTGAATGACTCCTCCCATGGGCGGTTCTAGTTTTTTTTTTCATTTAATCAATTGACACAAATGATGATCCTAAAACAAACACCAATCAAGATATTATATGTTTTTTTGTGCTCTATGACTTTATACTGAACTAAACATTTTGAAATCTTGAACACTGTCATTTTAACTTTTGTCCCACATTAAATGTGCCACTCTCATAAAATAACTGGCCCCAGCACGGCCCCTCCAGTAAAATGTGTCTAGAACCGCCAATGATTACTCCCATCGGCAGGATAATTCTGAAACACGAGATGCGACACTTATTCAAAGTGTTATGTGGGGTGAGTGACGTTTTTCTGTGATGGCTGCTCATAATTAGACTGTCTGTCTGTGTCTAATGTCACAGAAAGGGCCACGCAGTAGCTGTTGCAGGAAACATCGCCTTTCTGTTCGGAGGGGCCTCAAGCATCAACCAAGGGGTGACTTTTTTGAAATTGTAGTTTCAAACCCTTTTTTAAATTCCGCCTGCTTCACAATGACACACAAAAACATCTGAGGTGTAATCTGTTGTTCTGCATCTCTTCAAGGAGGACATCCCTGTTTACTACAGCGACTTCTACATGCTAACAGGTAAACATGAAAGATGATGTCCGACTTATACTGAGGCCCAGAAGGTCTGAAAATGTATTATATAATTGTTCTTTATTACTGTTTTTTGTGTGTAGAAATATGTCTATGAGTTTCTGTGACATTTTTGATCATAAGTAGTTCAAAGGAGTAAAGGTTTTACAAGCAGGTCTCCATTTTTCTTTATGTATTGTTTCTTTGCAATGAAAATGGTTTCTGCTAAACGTTCCACTGTATTTCAGTGTTTATGTGTTTGATTAGAATTACAAAATGAAACTATGAAAAATGTAATTTTGGGTGTTCAGAAGATATTACATTGAATACATATTATATGAATGTATTTATATTTTTAAACATCCTGCATCACAGGAAGTTGAGCAGAGTTACAGATGTGGAAACTGGTCAGGTTACTGGTGCTGTTATAAAGCTGTGATGTTGTAATTAAAAGTAACTTGAGATTGTGTTGTTGTTTGTAGTTTCTCCTGATGCTGTGTTGTGGGAAGGGATTCCTCAGAGCGGAGAAGTTCCCTCAGCCAGAGAAGGACACACTCTATGGTAAACTACAATTCTGGGTTATTACTTGTCATTGAGCATTGGGGAATATCTGAGAAAAATATTACACTTTCTCTATCGTGCTAGAAAGTAAATAATTGGAATTAAATAGATGACCAGCCTTGACAAGGTGTTACAGTTCGCTTCTGTAAGCTTATCTGCTAAATGAATAGCATGGGCTAGTGTTGTAGTCAAGATCACCTTAACCGAAACCAAGACAGGACCAAGACCGGAGTGTACCAAGACCAAGACAAGACCAACACTTTAAGAGGTTGAGACCAAGTCAAGACCAAGACCAAGGCAGGGCGAGAGACCGAGTCAAGACCGGAACCAGACTATTGTGAATCCAACACTACATGATACACTTACAATAAAAAAAGATACCATAGTCAATTTGATCTGAAAGCTCCACATCCCCAAAGACCCACATCAAACAGTAAGATATGAATCCAACTTCATCATATTTATTCAAAAAGTGATTATTCTCATTTACAAACAGTACATTAATTGATTGATGTTTGATTCACAAACAATATAGTGAGTTCCCTCTGCCAATCTCCCTCCGCCGCGAGAACACAGACAGGGAGGCTGGTGTACTTTATAGAGGAAATGGCGGTCAATATTAACAACAAACGAGCTAAAACGCTGAGAGAGAGAGAGAGAGAGAGAGAGAGAGAGAGAGAGAGAGAGAGAGAGAGAGAGAGAGAGAGAGATAGAGAGAGAGAGAGAGAGAGAGAGAGAGAGAGAGAGAGAGAGAGAGAGAGAGAGAGAGAGAGAGAGAGAGAGAGAGAGAGAGAGAGAGAGAGAGAGAGAGAGAGAGAGAGAGAGAGAGAGAGAGAGAGAGAGAGAGCCCCATGGAGGCGGGTCTCTGTCGCAGGTTAGCCAATTGCTGATTAAAGATATGAACGTGTGTCATAAAATGTAGCCAATCCGCGTCCTCAAAACTAGAGAGAGAGAGTTGTCTCAAAATGTCTAGAACCGGCCCTGACCGTGGTCAGGGCCGGTTCCTGACATTTTGGTGCCCTAGGCGAGATTATGATTTGGTGCCCCCCCCCCACCAAGGAATACACAATAGAATATATAAAGAATAAATGAAAAATCTCTACAAAAGACCAATACACTACAAAAACTGAAACGTATTGACATAGGTAATATACATAAAGAAGGTTTCAAATGTATTCAGTATTGTATGAACATGTTTTAATTGGGGGGTGGAAGTCACATCCTCTAGGGGGGTCCGGGGGTATGCCCCCCCGGAAAGATTTTTTTGAACATTTTAAAGTGAAATGCTTCAATCTGGTGCAGAATTACTAGAGACTAGATCTAGGGGTACAACTTTAAACACCCATATGAAAAAGATCGGTTTACATTTTAATAATCAAATAAGTATGTGAACATAACGAGGGGTTACGTATGGTAACCCTTGTTAGATAAGCACAGGCGGAGCCATCTACTGGACTCTATGGGTACTACCTTATCATGCAAGCATTCACCTACTGAGATTTCTATAGACGTAGCCGGCCCCGGGGCGGGCCTACCTGAATGTGTGCACAAGCCCACCGTATATAAGGCGGCCACGCCTCCCGTTCCCGTCATCCTACACTTCTCTTCAGCGAGACAGGGCCCCGAGTAGAGGGCTCCGCCTGTGCTTATATAACAAGGGTTACCATACGTAACCCCTCGTTATATCTCTCACAGGCCCGATGTATACACGCGCTGTCGTCCAACAACACCGTTCCACCTCACTGTCCCTGACCGGCTTTCTGGTTAGCAGCCGCTGCGCCTCACTCACCTCTCCCTCGGTTGTAACCTTGGAAAAGTCCGGGCTGCGGCTGACAGAGCACACTCTGACGTGCTTACCTCGCGAAAAAGTGTGCTCGGAAAACAGCGCTGAGGGCTCCCCCCCGTCCGCCCATAGGCAAACGGAGAGAGTCCCCAGCCCTGTATGGGCTCACTATGCACCACCTCTCCCGAGTCCCTAAGGAGCACGGGGAGAGCTCAAGTGCCCCATGTGCAGCACACTCAGACACGCTTACTCCGTGAGGAGTGTGTATGGACTATAATGTGAAGGGCTCTCCCCTCCTGCCAAAAGCAGGGGGAAAAGAGTCCTCCAGCCCCGTACGGGCCCAGTGCGTGCCACGTCCCCGGGACCGAGGCCCGGGAAAAAACGTAAGCGCATTACGCCTGGTGAGGGGGTCACATGCTAGCGCACGCACCGGGCAGAGGAGGTGCAATTTAGCCTCCTGGGCCCCACTATGGGGTGGAAGATTAAAGCCCCCCAACTGAATAGCCCCCGACCTGAACGCACTCCTTAGGCTCTTGGGCACAAAGGAGGGGTTCGGTCTGAGTGTCGCCCCGCTCCGGTCACCCCGGATCAACAAGCAACTTAGGTGCACCGATAGAGCGGTTAATTCGGACACTCTCTTGGCTGACGTTAAGGCAAGTAGCAATGCTGTCTTCCACGACAGTGCTTTCAGGGAGGAGAGCTCCAGAGGCTCAAATGGTTCTGTGACCAAAGCCTCGAGCACCAGCGGCAGGTCCCACTGCGGGGCGGAGGCGTGCACTACTGGGCGCAGCCTCCTGACCCCCTGTAAAAACCGCGACATTAGTGGCTGACTAAAGGCTGACCTGCCGCCAAATCCCTCATGGCAGGACGAGATGGCTGCTGCATATACTTTCACTGTGGAATGAGCAAGCCCTCTGTCCACTAGTAACTGTAAGTAGGACAAAATAGAGCCCAACTCACAAGATAGGGGCTCTATTTTCCGCTCCTCACACCATCGCTGGAATCCCAGCCACTTCGGCCTGTAACAGGCTGTGGTGGATCCCGCTCTAGACTGAATCACACTGTCAGACAATACACCCTGTCTCAGCCTGTCCCTCTCAGGAGCCAAGCCTGGAGACATTGGCCGAGAGTGGGTAATGCCCCGATTGCACCTGCCTCTTGAGACATCGCACCCCAGAACTGGGGAAGCGCCCAGGGCTGGCCCACCTTCATCTGTGTCATCTCTGAGTACCACGGCACCCCGACGCGATCCGGCGCTACTAGGATGACTGACGTTCTCGCCTCACTCTCCCCAGGAGAGGGAGAATGAGACGCAGCGGTGGAAAGGCGTAGAGCAGCTTTCTTGGCCATGGCTCGTGTGCGAACGCGTCCACCCCCAAGGGCGGATCGTCGCTCAGAGCCATGGAGAACCACAGGGCACAGTGGCTGTTGCGCCGGCTGGCGAACAGGTCCACCTCTGCTCTCCCGAACTGGGCCCAGACCTACTTCACCACCTCCGGGTGAAGCACCCACTCGCCTGGCAGGGGGCCGCCCCTCGACATGAGGTCGGCCCCCCTGTTCTCCAGTCCCGGGATGTGGAGGGCTCTCAGAGATAACACCACCTCTGAAGCCCATAACCACAGTTTCTCCGCTGTGGTCAACAAGGCGGCGGAGCGGACTCCGCCCTGCCTGTTGATGTATGCCACTTTGGTGCTGTTGTCGCTCCTGACCAGTACATGTCTCCCCTGAATTAGGGGCTTAAAATGCTGGAGGACCAACACTACTGCCCGTGGCTCTAGGGGGTTGCTGTGCCGTGTTTCTGTTAGAGACCAGCGCCCACCTATATCCCTCTTCAGGCAGGTCCCTCCCCATCCTGTTCTCCGTGAACACTGTGATGTAGGAGGTCACCCGTCCCAGTAGAGACCCCCTCCGGAGGTGATCCGGGGACCCCCAGAACCGGAGGTTGCCCTCCACTGAGAAGGGGGATGGTCACCAGACGTCGTTTGTTCCTCTTGGGATCTAAACGTAGGCTGGAGAACCACCTCTGCAGGCGGCGCATATGCAGTAACCCGAGCGAGACCACAACGTGAGCAGCCGCCATGAGACCCAGAGTCTGCATGCCAGTTAAAGCTGTCACTGTTGCCCCCTGTCGCAGCCTGTGAACCGCCCGAAGCAGGGACGCACGTCTGCTCTCTGACAGGGTGGCGCGCAGCGCGCCTGCATCGTCAACCACTCCCAAATACAACGCCTGTTGGTGAGGTATGGGGGTGCTCTTTTTCCAATTGATTGCAAAGCCCAACTTGGTTAGGTTTAGGATCAATTGTGCTGTGCAAAACATTGCCTGTTACCTGGACCTGGCCATGACTATGAGGTCGTCCAGGTAAAAGAAAACTCTCATGCCATGGACGCACAGCGGCTGGAGCGCAGTGGCCACACATTTGGTGAACGTGCGTGGGGATAGGGAGTAGCCGAGCGGTAATCTGTTGTACTCGTAGGCTACACCCTTTGGAGCAATTTTGACATGAAAGTAAGCGTCCTTCAGGTCGATGGTTGTGAACCAATCGCCTGGCTGCACTAGTTCCAGCAACTGTTTTACAATTAACATATGGAATTTTCTGCGTGCAATGTGGAGATTCAGGCTGCGAAGATCCAGGACTGGGCCTGAATTCTCCTGTCTTCTTGGGAAGCAGGAAGTACAGGGAATAGTGCCCTTCCTCTCTGTCTTGAGAGCGCACAACAGACACTGCCTGTTTTCACAACAGGGCCTGAACCTCTGCCGAGAGGAAACCTATCTCCCCTCGGGATGATCGATTCGCCTCTTTTATGCCTGTGAACGGAGGAGGGATGCTGCAAAACTGGAGTGAATAACCCAGTCTCAGCGTCCTGTCCATCCACTCCGTTAATACACAGCTGCGCTTCCATTCCCCATTACACTGCGTTAGGGGATGTGCAATCAGCTGGGGGGCCCCAGCTATAAAGCTGTGGTACTCCCTGGTGACCTGTTCCGCCGCAAAACTCCCCGTGAAGGGAAGTTCTGCCCATGGGGGGACGACACCGAAAGGGCCGATTTTCTACTGAGGCCCTTGAAAGCACCACGGCCGCTCTCGGGGGGGGGGGCCAAGCGCCCCGTCATAATGCCGTCTTCACACAGACGGTGAAATGCATCAATCGGAGCTATTACACTAGGCGAGGTGTGTTTTCTGACAACAACCCGCCGGCCATAATGTCCCTGCACCCGCACAGCGCTTTGACGGCACTCCCTGCGGTTAATCACACTCACATGCGCGCGTCCGCTGGCTGCCTCCTATACTGGAGTTACAACTGGGGTGGCGAGTGGGGAATTGTGTCTCATAATGGGTGCCCAATTAACATCGTATGATATGGATCTTGCCGATCTCAACGAGACATTATGGGAAAAATGTGGAATTGTGGAGAGAGATGACTCTTACTCTGGGATAAATGCAATCGTTTTTACTGAATGCATTTTTCACACACACACCACCTTATGCCCCTGAATGGAGGAGGGACGCTGCAAAACTGGAGTGAGTAACCCAGTCTCAGTGCCCCGTCCATCCACTCTGTCAGTACACAGTTGGGCTTCCATTCCCCATAAAACTATGTTCAGGGGACATGCAAGCAGCTGTGGAGCCGCAGCTAAGAAGCTGTAGTACTCTCTGGTGGCCTACTCCGCCACCAAACCTTCCATAACAGGAAGATTGGCTCATCGGCGCCCCGTCATAATGCCATCTCTTTGAAACGGACATTATGGGGAAATGTGGCATTGTGGAGAGAGATGACTCTTACTAGATATAGACTTAGTGACCATAAACTTGCCATTGAAACTGGCCGCCATAAAAGAGAATGGCTAGAAAGAACAAAGAGACTTTGCATCCATTGTGGAACAGGAAAAATTGAGACAGAAGATCATTTTCTTACAAGAGAAGAATTGGTCCTAAAATTCAACCAGAAGATCCCAGACTTTTTTACCCTCCCAAAAGACAAACTAGTTCAAAGGACGCCTCCAGGCGGCCATCCAGGTCTACCAGGGTTATCCCGGTTGAAGTCCAGTACCAGGGACGCGTCAAAGATCCTTCGTCGGGGAACCCAACACCTCTCCTCTGGGCCATAGCCCTCCCAATCCACAAGATATTGGAATCCCCTGCCACGGCGACGTACGTCCAACAACCGCCTGACGGTGTAGGCTGGGTGATCATCGATGATGCGGGGGGCTGGGGGAACATTCACTGGAGGAGACAAGGGGCTGCTGGCAACAGGCTTTAACAGAGAAACATGAAATGTGGGATGAATCTTCATGTGTGGGGGGAGCTTGAGCTTGACTGCAGATGGATTTATAACAGAGTCAATGATGAAAGGGCCAACATAACGTGGTGTGAGTTTTTTAGACTCTGTCTTGAGTGGGAGATCTTTGGAGGAAAGCCAAACACTCTGGTAAGTAGTTGGGGGCCGGGGTCCTGTGGCGGTCTGTGATGAGGCGGTTGCGGGCAGCAGAGCAGAGCAGGGCGGCTCGGGTGTCCTTCCACACCTTGCGACAGCGACGAAGGTGGGTTTGAACAGAAGGAACTTCCTCTTCACGGGCTGGAAACAGGGGTGGTTGAAAACCCATGGCACAATGAAAAGGTGAAATACCTGTGGCTGTATTTGACAGGGAGTTGTCGGCATACTCGATCCATGGCAGATGTGGGCACCATGAAGAAGGGTTCCTGAAAGCCACACAGCGGAGAGCTGCTCCCAGGTCCTGGTTGGCCCGTTCCGTATGCCCGTTTGTCTGAGGATGATAACCAGACGACAGACTCACCGATGCTCCCAGAGCCTGACAGAAAGCCTTCCAAACGTGGGAAATTAACTGGGGATCCTGGTCAGAAACGATGTCGGTGGGGATCCCATGGAGTCGAACAACATGGTTGACCAGAAGATCTGCAGTCTCTCGGGCTGTGGGAAGCTTGGGAAGAGCAACAAAGTGTACCATCTTGGAAAATCTGTCCACAATAGTTAGGATTATGGTATTACCTTGTGAGAGTGGAAGTCCAGAAACGAAATCCAAGGCCACATGCGACCAAGGGCCACTAGGTATCGGCAGCCGGCGAAGCAGGCCAGCGGGAGGTTGGTGGGAGGACTTGGCGCGGGCACATACTGTACAGGCAGCAACAAAGGCCCTGGTGTCTTGAGCCATGGAAGGCCACCAGAACCGCTGTCTGAGTATAAACAGTGTGCGATGGACACCAGGATGACACGAGAGACGGAAGGTGTGTGCCCACTGCAGGACCTTGGAGCGAACAGAGGTAGGCACAAAGAGACTATTAGCTGGGCAGTTACCTGGGTTAGGCTGCGCCCGCTGAGCCTCCTTAACCAACGACTCAATCTCCCAGGTAACAGCCACCACCACGCAGGAGGTAGGCAGGATGGTGTCTGGACCGGCAGCTGGTCCTTCAGAAGCAAACTGGCGAGAGAGAGCGTCCGGCTTGAGGTTTGACCCTGAGCGGTAGGTAAGGGTGAATGAGAAGCGGCCGAAAAACAGGGCCCATCGAGCCTGAGGGGAGTTAAGGCGCTTGGCAGATTGGATGTAAGCCAAGTTTTTGTGGTCTTTCCACACAATAAAAGGTAGCTCAGCTCCCTCCAGCCAGTGCCTCCACTCCTCTAGGGCAAGTTTGACAGCCAGCTGCTCTCTGTTACCCACGTCATAGGTCTTCTCAGCTGGAGTGAGGCGGCGAGAGAAAAATGCACATGGATGTAATTTTTGGTCTCGTTCAGAGCGCTGGGAAAGAACTGCCCCTACCCCGGTGTTGGAGGCATCGACCTCCACAACGAACTGGCGAGAGGGGTCAGGGTGGATGAGCACAGGGGCAGTGGTGAAGAGTCTCTTTAGCTCCGAGAAGGCTGCATCACACTCTGGGGTCCAGGAAAAGCCAGTTGTAGGGGAAGTGAGTTTGGTTAAAGGGGCCGCCACTCTGCTGTAGTCTCTGATGAAGCACCGATAGAAGTTGGCGAACCCAAGAAACTGTTGAAGCTGTTTAACTGAGGTTGGTTTGGGCCACCCTGCCACTGCTTGGATCTTCTCAGGGTCGGTCCTAGTCTTTCCTACCTCCGTTCTCCAGGAGTCTCTGCAGCACCTGCCTGACATGGATAGTGTGTTCCTCCTGGTTACGAGAGAATATGAGGATTTCATCCAAGTAAACAAAACTGACCGGTTGAGGAGGTCACGGAGCACATCGTTGACCATCGACTGGAAAACTGCTGGGGAATTCGTCAGTCCAAAAGGCATCACCAGGTACTCGAAGTGACCGAGTGGTGTGTTGAAGGCCGTTTTCCACTCGTCTCCTTCTCGGATTCTGACGAGGTGGTAGGCATTGCGGAGGTCCACTTTGGAGAAGATGCTGGCTTCCTGGAGGGGTTCAAAGGCGGAGTTGATGAGGGGTAATGGATATTTGTTTTTTACTGTGATGGCATTGAGACCCCTGTAATCAATGCAGGGCCGCAGTGAGCGGTCCTTCTTGGAAACGAAGAAAAAGTCACCGGCAGCCAGGGAGTCGTGGATGTAATTCTCCATGGATTTCCTCTCAGGGCGAGACAGGTTGAACAGACGGGAGGAAGGCAGGGGGGCCCCAGGAAGGAGGTCAATGGGAAAGTCGTAGGGTCGATGAGGAGGAAGAGAAAGAGCTCGCTGTTTACTGAACACTTCTCCTAGGTTATGATATTCAGTGGGGACAGATGACAGGTCAGGCGGCTCGATCTTGAGTGGTGGAGCGGCGGCCTCTGCTGGCGGTAGGGCAGACTGCAGGCATGAGGATAAACAAAAAGAGCTCCAACTAATGATTTTGCCAGTTACCCAATCAATCTGGGGGTTGTGTGTTCTTAACCAGGGTTGGCCCAACACTATGGGGCATGAGGTGAGGAAATTAGGTGAAACTGAATATACTCACGATGGTTTCCAGACAGAATGAGGTTTACTGGCTTGGTGCGGTGAGTGACTTGGGCTAGGAATTTTCCATTTAGAGCATTAGCCTTAAGAGGAGAATCTAACACTTCGCTGGGAATTCCTGCCTGAGCTGCAATGTTAATGTCCAAAAAGTTCTCGTCCGCCCCCGAGTCCACTAAGGCAAGCAGAGGTAGGGACGGTTGGTTGCAGCAAAGCACAGCTTCTAGCTGCGTTCTGGGTCCGGGGTTGAGAGAGGAGGAAGGGCTCGCCAGAATCCCCACAGCTACTGACGAGCCTGTCCTTTTGGCAGATTAGGACAGGAGGAAACGAGATGGCTGGTTTGGCTGCAATAAACACACTCCCCAGCCTGGATCCTTCTAGCACGCTCAGATGGTGAGAAGCGAGCCCTTCCCACTTGCATGGGCTCATCTTCTGGGGGTGAGACAGTGTAAGGAGTCGGGAAGGATCTGGAGATTGGGGCAGTGGCAGTGCTAATTTGTGGATCAGGTGAGGAGTAGCTGGGATTGGGGTGACGGCTATTCATATCCCTACGTCTCTCTCTGAGGCGATTGTCTATTTTGATAGCTGTGGCAATTAAATTATCCAAGCTAACTGGATAATCCCTAGCAGCTAGCTCATCTTTAATTGCTTCGTTCAGCCCACAGAAAAAAACATCCTGCATTGACTCGTTATTCCAGCCTGAGTCAGCAGCAACTGTCCTAAACTCAACTGAAAATTTGGCTACACTACGGGAGCCCTGCCGGAGAGAAAGGAGGCGTCTGGAAGCGTCCCTCCCTCGTACCGGGTGATCGAAAACCTTTTTCATTTCGGAAATGAAAGTATCATATGATAGGCATAAGTGTGGCTGGCTCTCCCTAACAGCTGTAGCCCAGTCTTACATATTACATATGCTACCCTTGCCCCATCTGTACGGTAAGTACTAGGCTGCTGCTCAAAAACTAACATACACTGGAACAAAAAGGCTCTACAAATACCCAAATCTCAAGTGTATCGCTCCGGTGTGGGAATGACGGCCTCTCGTAGCTGATGGGGAGGTGCGGCAGGAGCGAGGGGGGCTGTCGGCTGTGCAGCGGGCTGCGGGGGAGAAGACTGTGAGGTGAGCAGTTCCACTTGCGTGCCGATCCTTTGCACGTTAGTGGTTCTCTACCTCACGGAGAACCACGTTGTGATGCCCCACGAGAGCGCCTTGATTGGCAAGGGCTTGGCTGAGTTGTCCGCGGTCTTGGTCTGGTGGCCTGTGTCCGCTGGGTCCATGCTGGCCAGATCGTGCTGTTACGATATCAGAGAGGACCCAAATGCAGGACACGGCAGAGTGTTTTCACAAAAGGGTTTATTAGTGGACGAGGTGTGGGGAGTAGAATCCGGCTGGAGTGGCGAGGACGTGGCGGCTGGTGACGGGAACACGGCGGTTGGAGAATGGTCCTGGAGTACAAGAAAAGAAAAACGTTAGAAAATAGCTATAAACGCTAAGTAGCCTTGAAGTTATACCACTGTGGTTGTACAACGATCTGGCGGAGAATGGTTGGGGAGCCTCGGTTGATATGCTGTTGTTAATGGCTTGATAGGAAGCAGGTGTGTAGTCGGGGAGGGTGCACAGCTGATTGCAGGAGGTGAGTGGAGGTTGAGCCAGGAGCCAGGAGGGACAGCCACCACGCCCACACAAACAAACACAGAGAGGGGAGAAGAAACAAACAAACAAACACAAAGGAGACGGTTGGAGGAGCACAGCCACCAGAGGCTCGGCCCCCGGACAATTGTTATTTGTTCCGAATCCGGATTTCGGACCCAACACTCTTCACATCCACAGCCACAGCCGTGGTCTTGACCGGTCTTGAAATAAAACCTTGAGTCCTTTAGGTCCGAGACCGAGAATTTTTGTGGCTGTGTCTTTGAAAGCCCAGTGGCGATCTGTTCATCTGTCATACAATAAAGCCATCGAAAATAATATGCTACAGTACAAGTACTTCTGGGTATCTGTGTGTCATTCAAGCTCGGCGGTGTGTGTGTGGCACGAGCGCATTGTGAGTGAGCGAGTGAAAGAGAGAGAGAGCGCGCAGTGGTACCTGGGATTGTTGTTGTTAGCATCTGGTTAGGTAGCTGCGCTAACGGATATAAGAAGCTCTATCTACAACAAGCTGGAGGGAGAATCCTCTCCTGTCAGACTGAGAGAGATAACTACAGCTCAGTGAGGTAAAGGACTCTCTGAGGGTTTAGATAGTTAACTTTAGTCTAAGTTATCGATGACAATGACTATTTTTACTTATGATTCTTTAACTATATTTTGATGCTATTTTGTACTTTTACTTGAGTAACATTTGATTGCAGGACTTTTACTTGTAACATAGTATTCCTACACTATGGTACTTCTACTTTTACTTAAGTACAAGATCTGAGTACTTCTTCCACTTCTGAGTACAGCTCTGTATTATAGCTTGTTCTTGCCTCCTTTGAAGTGTTGTGAAAGGGAAGCTGTATCTGTTTGGAGGAGCGTCCAGCCCTGACGCAGCAGAGTGTCTCCCAGGAGTCTACAGCTTTGATATAGGTGAGGATGTGAGCATGTTTAGGAAAGGAGGTTTTTTGTTGACGTTGTTAAAAAGATACATTTATTTGGAAAATGTGCATCAGGGGAAATGACTGGTCTTACAGTCAGACAAGGAAATACTAATACATATTTTTTACAATGCAAATAAAGTAAAGTCAAATAAAGTCTAACAGTACTGTGATGATATTTCCATTTCCTTACAGTGTCTCTGACCTGGGATCACTTAGCAGTTGGAGGGGTGACCCTCAGGACCCTCAGACACAGCTCTGTTGCTGTGGGAGACAACATCTATGTGTACGGAGGCATTCTGGGAGGGAATCCAACTGATGATCTCATGGTCTTCAATACAGGTCCATAAATCATCATCATCATTCATTTAGAATGAATTACTTTATTAAGTCTGTATGTGTCATTTCTTTTTTTTGCGTTTAATCTCTTATCTCTGCTCTTTTTCAGCATCTCTCACCTGGATGCCGGTAAAAACTAGTGGATCGCTGCCTCCCGCCCTGTAAGACAAGTATTTATAGTTTTACAAAGCAAAGCAGTAATGTTGTATTGTATTGAACTAAAATACACATGGTTTTAAATATATTTATTATATTAACGTAGGTGTGGTCAGAGTTTTGGTCTGGTCGGAGATCAGGTGTTCATGTTTGGAGGTTGTGAAGCAAATGGAGACTTCTGTAAAGACTTCTATGTTCTCAACACAGGTAAGCAATCTATTTAAAAAAATTCATTGGTATTTATATTTTCATAGTAGAAATTAAATAACTGACAACTAAGATGGCGCCGCGGATGGCTGCTTCGGTGTTGTGGTGAGCTTGTTTTGTCTTGTTTTGTGCGTTAATTCAGTGTTTACGTACATCAAACTCTTTCACCAGGGAAGAGCTCCTAAACATAAGAGAAACAACTTCAGCGGATTACTTTCCCACTTTTCTCTGTTCTTCCGTGAAATTATTGGACATTCTTGTGAAAGGTGCGCTTACCTGCTTTCGAGCAGCGAAACGCCACAGGAGGGGGAAACGGGCCGGGACGCTCGTGCGCCTCTGCAGCCGCGGACTCTGCACATCGTTACCCGGAATATTTCTCTCCAATGTGCGTTCCATAAGCAATAAACTGGACGAGATTCAGCTACTGGTTGGTAGAAACAGAGACTTTTCTTCGTCTTGTGTTTTGTGCTTCACTGAGACCTGGTTGTGTGGATCGATCCCGGATTTGGCGCTGCAGCTGCCAGGCATCCAGCTCTTCAGAGCGGATCGTGACACGGAGATCTCCGGCAAATCAAAAGGTGGAGGAATATGCTTTTATACTAACAGTGGCTGGTGTAACGATGTGACAGTGATACTGCAGCACTGTTCTCCCACTTCACATCTCCACTCAACTTTCAGAATCAACTGCAAACCCTTCTATTCCCCCCGCGAGTTTTCTTCATTCATACTGGTCCAACCTAGTCTCACGGCATTTCGTGTTATAGTCACGACATTTAATCTATTGATTCGTGTCCACCAACACGATTTTCCCCTTTTTTTCATGTCACACAGAACGATTTTAAAAGCAATGTATTTCTATTGGTAGTATGTTTAGTGCCTGCATCACGTCTTTTTGTCCGGTCGGGTCTTGGAAGACCGGAAGCTGTTTGGTTCATAAAAACATTTTCTTACTCAATATCAAGCCACGATTATTGATTTTATTTTAAATCGTATAATGTCGGACTTTTTTTGCCGTCCGTGAGGAGAGAAATGGGGCTCAGAATACTGAAATATGTATTTTTTAAATCTTTTTTTCCTTCTAATTTGTTATTCTTTTCTAAATAACACACTGTTATTTACTGAACAATAACACACAATTATCCTTGTTTTTATTTATTTGCTTTTTTACCGTCCGTCAGGAACAGAATGTCAAAATAAAGTCACCGGAAACAGACGTAGGCGATACACACCCACTGAACTGATTACCCAAGATCCTCGGCTATGGTTGAAGCTCGGTGATTGGATGTTTTAGCCGCAATGCACGTTGGGATATGGTGTTAATGCGATATGAAATAACTATCAACAGAATTGCGTTGCCAGGCAACAGCTTGGGGTGAAAACAGTATTCCCGGTCTCGAAGTTTGCAAAGTAATCTGCAACTAAAAACATCAGTTTATCCTTGTTAATTACACAACATGGATTGGTTTAAATTGTGTACAATGCTTTTGTGTTTTCCCCCTTCGATTCGGAGAAACAAATAGTTTTTTTTGGGAGTTTAGGATGGCCGAAGACACTACACTACCCATAATCCTCAACTATCGCTTGGGACTACAGTCCCTTTGCTTGACAAACCCCGTGATTAATCTTTAAGCTCTGTGATGATGCAAATGCGCCGGTGAAGATAGCCGCATTGTCGTTTGGCTCCTCTCCAACTTTGCCCTTTTTCGTATTTTGTGCGTGTTTATTTACTTTTTGCCGTTTTGCTTTTAACATGGTTCGCAACATGCAAGCCGACCGCACCAACTCTGCTATACAAGATAGCAGAGAGGAACTTCTTCACATCCGAAACTTCGTGGGCAATAACCCACCCGAGATTCGCCATGGCTACCTGTTGCTGTCCTACCTGAGAGACGCAGGAGGAAGACCAAGCGAGGGTCCCGCGCCGGGTTGCTGGTCAGACTGAGGAAACGAGAAAACCGACCCCCTCTTCCGAGTATTCTTCTGGCTAATGTTCAATCCATTGAAAATAAGCTAGATGAACTCAGAAGTCGGATTGCTTTTCAACGGGACATTAAGAACTGTAACGTGTTAATTCTCACTGAGACTTGGCTCAACCCCGCTATCCCGGATTCCGCCATTGTTCCTGACGGATTCACTATTTTTCGTCAGGACCGGACAGTTAACTCGGGGAAAAGTAAAGGTGGCGGTGTGTGTGTAATGACTAATAACAACTGGTGCACAGATGTGAGGATTATTTCTTCGGACTGTTCCGCTCATTTAGAGCACCTCATGATCACATGCCAGGCTTTTCACCAGCCGGGAGAATTCACATCTGTTGTGATTACAGCAGTGTATATTCCGCCGCTAGCCGACAACAACACGGCACTCGATCAGCTGTTTGGGATTATTGACAAGACCGAGACTTCACGGCCAGAGGCGGCGTTCGTTGTGGCCGGGGATTTTAACACCGCTAACATGAAGAAGGTCCTGCCGAAGTACTACCAACACATCAGCTGCCCGACGCGCGGGGGAAACATACTGGACCATGTTTATTCCCCTTTTCGACATGGATATAAGGCTCTCCCTCGCCCTCCCTTCGGCAAATCAGACCGCATCTCACTGCTGCTGCTGCCTGCTTACAAGCAGAAACTTAAAAGGGACCGGTAACAAGGACAGTACAGCGATGGAGTGAGGAGTCAGATTCAGCACTGCAGGATTGCTTTGCATCTACGGATTGGAGTGTGCTTGAGGACAATAACATCAACACACACACGGATAAGGTCATCTGCTACAATGGGAAATGCATCGATGACGTGGTACCGAAGGTTTCTGTACGAACATTCCCAAATCAAAAGCCCTGGATAAACGGCGAGGAAGTGTGGCAAACTGAAACTATCGCGCACAGAGCTGGAGATTTGGAGGAGTTCAGGAATTCTAGGTATGAACTCCGGAGAGCAATTAGCAGTGCAAAGAGACAGTACAAAGAGAAGGTGGAATCTGACTTCAAAGGCTGTAACACCTGGAACATGTGGGCGGGACTAAGAACAATGACAGACTACAAAGGAGCAGCGGGGGGTGCTGCGGGAGTGTCTGCGTGCGCATCTCTCCCAGATGAGCTGAACAGTTTTTTTGCACGATTTGAGAGCAGCTGTGGAGGCACAGAAGGATCAGGAGCCCTGCCCTTTTGTTTTAAACAGGGCAGATGTGTGTAAATCCTTTAAAAGGGTTAACCCACACAAGGCTCCTGGACCTGATGGCATCCCTGGCCGTGTTCTCAGGGTGTGTGCAGTTCAGCTGGCAGGGGTGTTCACAAACATCTTCAACAGGTCCCTGCTGCAGTCTGTAGTCCCCACATGCTTCAAACACTCCACCATCGTTCCTGTCCCCAAAAAGACAAAAATCACCAGCCTCAATAGAGTGCCACAGTGACGTCCTAAAACCCGGAAGTAAGTTAGCATTTTACCACTTCCGGTTCCTTCGACAAAAACCAATGCAATTTCTCCATAGGATTTTGGAAAATAGCTCGAAATAAGATCTGTGGTTGACACAAATTGAAGAGACAGATCACGGTCTACCCTACTTTTATAATTTTCTAATCATAAATCTAATCGATAGATTTATGATCGATAGATTTATGATAGGTGGCATTGGTTTTTGTCGAAGGAACCGGAAAGAGTTTACTTCCGGGTTTTAGGACTTATCACTGTGGCACTCTATGACTACCGCCCAGTAGCACTCACCTCCATCATAATGAAGTGCTTTGAGCGATTAGTCAAATCATTCATCATCTCCTCCCTCCCTGACTCTCTGGACCCCCTGCAGTTTGCCTACAGAGCAAACAGGTCCACAGACGACGCCATAGCCCTCACCATCCACACTGCCCTCTCACGCCTGGACCAGAGGAACACTTATGTGAGAATGCTGTTCATTGATTACAGTTCAGCCTTCAATACCATTGTGCTCTCCAAGCTGGTCATCAAGCTCAACAGCGCCCTCTGTGACTGGATCCTGAACTTCCTGACGGGCAGACCCCAGGCAGTGCGGGGGGGAAACATCACATCCTCCACCCTGATCCTCAACACCGGAGCCCCTCAAGGCTGCGTGCTCAGCCCTCTCCTCTACTCCCTGTTCACTCACGACTGCGTACAGAGAGGAGGTCGAAAACCTGACATCTTGGTGCCAGGATAACAACCTCCATCTCAACGTCAGCAAAACAAGGAGCTGATTGTGGATTACAGGAAGCAGCAGAGAGAGGGACACGCCCCCATCGCCATCAATGGGACTACGGTGGAGAGAATCAGCAGCTTCAGGTTCCTCGGTGTCCACATCACTGAGGACCTGACATGGACTCTTCACACCACCACCAAAACCAAAAAAGCTTGACAGCGGCTCTTCTTCCTCCGCAGGCTGAGGAGGTTCAACATGGACTCCAGGATACTCTGCAACTTCTACAGGTGCACCATAGAGAGGATCCTGACCTTCTACAGGTGCACCATAGAGAGGATCCTGACCTTCTACAGGTGCACCATAGAGAGGATCCTGACTGGCTGCATCACGGGCTATTACGGCAGCTGTACCGCCCTCAATCGTAAGGGTTTACAGAGGGTGGTGAAAACTGCACAGAACATCACCAGGACGGAGCTGCCATCCATGGAGGACCTTTACTCCCAGCGGCTCAGGAAGAAATCCCTCCGGATTATAAAAGACCCCCATCACCCCTGCCACAAACTGTTCAGTCTGCTGCCGTCTGGCAGGCGTTACCGCAGCATCCGGACAAAAACCACCAGATTCAGAGACAGTTTCATCCCACAGGCAATAAGACTGTTAAACACCTGAACTGTTGAAAGAACATCCATAACATTCATCTGCTACTTAGTAATTGTTTATCTAATATATCATTCCAACAGCTTGCATAGACTCTTATTTCACTATTTCACTTTTTTAAACTATTTTTCTTTTTGTATTTACTTTTTAATATTTACTTGCACTATGTTTTTCTGTTTATCTGTATTATTGTGTTGCACTGTTGGAGAAGCCTGACCTAAGATTTTCATCTACATAACTACTCTGTACAGATGTAGCACTCTTAAAGGACTCCAGCCAACAGATTCCTGCCAAAAACCCAATGGATCCCAGCGGCTGGGAATGTTAAGCCCTCCCACTATTTTCCAAGAGGGCGTTGCCAGATTTTCAATTTCAGGATTTAACCATGAGATGGCGCTTCATTCACAAATACAGAAAGACAAGTTTCATGGACTTTCAGTACTTCAGTTGTGTTTTGGTGAAGAGCATTTGAACACATATTTGTTATGGTTTTCACAGGCTACTACAGTATAACGAAAAAACATCAATATTTTAGATCAAATAAAGTATATATAATCTTGTAATTCAATAATATATAGTCTTTATATATTAAATAATCAAAATAATAATGTAAATGTTTACACCTCTTTATTTTTGATGCTCATACTTTTACCTTTACAATAGTTTGCTTTAATATGCAGTAAATTGTTTGTAATATTTTTTTGGTGTTTGCTTCCTCCTGCTCCCTTTCGGACACATACTGTATGATGTATTATAATTATTAATATGAAGATATTATTAAGATAAGATAAGATGTTACTTTATTGATTGAAAATTTTTGTTTAGAGTTCTCTGCTGTCCCACGGTAATTGAGAAGGCTCACATTCCGACCATTATTTAAAACAATAGGCGCTTTCACACCGTCTACAGTTTGATTTGTATAGATAGAGGGAGCTGCCTGCCTGCCGTCAGAGTTCATTTAAAAAACAGGTCTGATTTTAAGATCCTAAAATAAATACAAATATATATTTTTTCTAATATTGTTGTGGTCATGTGACTTTGTTTAAAATCCAAGGGTGTAACTTTGATTTGAGAAGTGGGGGGGGGACACGAAACAGGGGGTCCTCCACAATTAAACATTTTTCCGATTTAATTCAATTTCCTGCCTTTCTACAAATATATTAGGGACTATGGTGTTAAAAAATCCAAGAAAAATGTGTAGTGTATAGCCTTCCGAGTCCTTTTTAAACAAACAAACAGTGACCATACCGTTCACCAGCCCCTTAACCCTTCACATTCCAACAGAAACTGAACAGGCAGATTCGAAGGATTTATTTATTTGGAAATATTATTTTAAATACAATTAAATCAAGTTATTTTGGTAAAACTAATGAAAAATTTAACAAAAAAAAAAAAAAAAAAATATTTTTTTTAAATGTTTTTTTTGTAATGTTTTCAAATATTATTTTTTAGAATATCTTAGGCCCTCACAGAGGGCCTAGAGGGCCCTGACGGCTCGCCACTGCCTCTGAGTGACAAGCTGTGAAGTCAACAGATTGTCTGAGACAACTTGGCACTAAGAGTATACTGATATGTCTACCATTTATTTTATGAGTGTAATATCTGCATTTTCTCTTTTGGTTTGATTAGGACATCCAGCCATTTACACCTTTCTTCCCGTCAAGAGTTTGAATTGGAGACAGGGTAATGGTTATCGATGGTGCTTTTAAAGCCTATTGTATAATAACTGTGTGATGACTATTTCTTTTCAAATGCATATATGCCACCCATTTACACCGCTCTTCCCGTCAAGAATTCGAATTTGAATAGAACTCCGTTTTTCGGGGGCTCCTCAGTCTCTTGTTTACTCTCTCAACGGTCCCGCTTCATTGTAGGATTTCTGCCATGTCTCCACTTTAGTTTGACCAACTGTGTTAAAGGAGAGGTGTCATGCTTTTCTGGTTATTACCCGTCACCTTGTGTGTTATGTAGGTTTTTATGCATGTAAACGGTCTGCAGGGTCACAAACCCTCAAAGTACACCCTGTAGCGAGTAAAACTCTAACATAGAAAATTCCTCCCCAAAACGTTGGAGATTTCTCAGTTTCTTTCTGTGCTCCACGGATGGGTCCGTTTGGTTCCGGGTACGAGCTGACGTCAGCTCGTACCCGGAACCAAATGGACCAATCCGTGGAGCCGTTACGTTACGTCCGCGGAGCCGTTACGTTAAGCCTCTGCTGATTGGTCCAAATTGACCAATCCACGGACTTCCTCACACACACACTCAGTGCAGGCAGCTCTGCTGATTTCTCATCCCTGGCTGCAGGCTGATAACAGACAGTTGGGATCGCGGCGAAATTCTCTCTGCAGACCCGTTCTCACAGCGTTTATCAACCTTTTTCTTACTCAATATCAAGCCACACTTATTGTTTTTACTTCGGCTGTGAGTTTGTGTGTGCTCAGGATGAGTTTGGCTGTGTTTCGCTGTGTATCGCTAAACAAGGAAACCACAAACCAGCTCAGCGCGATTCACAACGTCCCGACCAATCAGAGCACACTGTGCTCACAGGGAGGGGGGGGCAAGAGCTGCAACGAGCCGTTTAGTGGAGAGAGTGAATACTGCTGAATACACATACTTTACAGAGATGCTGTATGCGAAACCAATGTGAGTTTGGAAAAATGCACAGTATAAATCTATTTTAGTATACCTCAACAATGGAATTATGATCAGTGGAAATGGCCATGACATGGGCCCTTTAATAAGTTATGGAATACTAAATAAATAAGTAATTAGATACCTTACCATTACTGCGCTCATAAAGAATGATAAGAATAAGAATAATGCGTATTGAATTGGTTTCATTAATTAGTGAGTTTATTTAAGGTAATTAGAAGCCCTTTTTTTTATCAGTAACGAATTTAGCAGTTGAACATAAAAGTCAACTGAGTGTCACTTGCAATGACAGTGTTGTGTTTTTATTTTATGAACCTTTTACATTAAAAATTGTTGTTGAATATATAAATATTATTATGAATATGGATAAATACTAGGCTATTTATTATAAACGTTAGTCCTTAACATCACTGTGTATATCACCATTCTTTAATTAAATGTTTGATAAGTGCAGGGGACACGAAACAGGGGGTCCTCCACAATTAAACATTTTTCCGATTTAATTCCATTTCCTGCCTTTCTACAAATATATTAGGGACTATTGTGTTAAAAAATCCAAGAAAAATGTGTAGTGTATATAATGAGTATATAACTTTTTACATTTTTAAACAAACAAACACTGACCATACCGTTCACCAGCCCCCACCCCCCTCTGAGTGACAAGATGTGAAGTCAACAGATTGTCACTCAGAGGGGGGTACTATTTCTTTTCAAATGCATATATGCCACCCATTTACACCGCTCTTGCCGTCAAGAATTTGAATTTGAATAGAACTTAGTTTAGGTCACTCATTTTTAATCACACACGTCTCCCCGTCCCGAAAATAATAAAACAAATTCCAGGAAACAATTTTCAAGTTCAGTTTTCACCGTTTTATTTACATTGTATTTATATGAATGAATAATTCGGCCTATCTGCCGCGGAAACCAGGGCGAGGTGTTTCTGGATCTGAGGTTGGCACTGCAGACTGCAGAGTCGGAGCGGGCTTCCACACGGTTGGCACCGCAGCAGCACCTGGACACACAGCTGGACACGAGCGCCTACCAACCCAGGCGAAGACTGTTTGGGTTCCATGTGGGAGACGCAGACCCACAGCCTCTGCAGCCAGATGTGCCAACTCCGGCCGCTCCCATACTGGCAGTGCCAGCGGCCAATCCAGCGGTCACTCCGGGGTCGGCAGCAACACCACGACCGTCGGCCACACCTGATGCGCCCACCGCCATCAGGGCAGTTTCCTCGGATCGCGAGGACATGTTCTTCGAGGACTGCTTTCAAAAGGGACAGCATCGCCCTGAGAAATGTGCGGTTGATATGTTCATGGCCATATTGCCATTTGAAACGTATGAGAACATGATAAAAATAACAAACTGAAGTGGGAGCAATGGGAAAATGCCTCTTCCCCTCAATGTGAAGCAGACACTTGAGTCCAGTGTCTCCCGTCGGTTCCCAGCCCTGACCATGGACCAGTGGCATAAAATTAGGAACCGGGTAAACGAGAGACTGAGGAGCCCCCGAAAAACGGATCCAGAAACACCTCGCCCTGGTTTCCGCCGCAGATAGGCCGAATTGGTCTAATGTATGCATTCATATATATAAATTGTAAATAAAACGGTGAACTTGAAAATTGTTTCCTCTTTTTATTTTTTTTATTATTTTCGGGACGGGGAGACGTGTGTGATTAAAAACGAGTGACCAAACTAAGTTCTATTCAAATTCTTGACGGGAAGAGCGGTGTAAATGGGTGGCATATATGCATTTGAAAAGAAATAGTAATCACACAGTTATTATACAATAGGCTTTAAAAGCACCATCGATAACCATTACCCTGTCTCCAATTCAAACTCTTGATGGGAAGAAAGGTGTAAATGGCTGGATGTCCTAATCAAACCAAAAGAGAAAATGCAGATATTACACTCGTAAAATAAATGGTAGACATATCAGTAGGCTACTGTATACTGGGGGGAAAAATACAAAAGCATTGTACACAATTTAAACCAATCAATGTTGTGTAATTAACAAGGATAATCTGGTGTTTTTGAGTTGATGAGTAGTGCAGATATAACTGTAAAATCAATCGACAGTAAAGAGAATACTTACTTCCGGGTGTAAAATCCTCCGTTATCCAATGGGAATGGACGCTCACATTGCCTTTAAGTGCCGCCGACATGGACTGATGCGGTGCTTCCCTGAACGTTAAATACTGCCGCCGATGGGAATACATTGCAATCAGTTGAAAGCTCTTTGCGTCCGTTTATGAAGCTGAAGGAAACTCGGCGCGTCACAACTGCACGCCATAGGACCCTGACCAAGCGTCGCTCCTGGACGTTCAGGGAGTGAGACCAGCGTTTCCGCCAGGGGGGCGTCTTGCCGTCATTTGATGCCATTATTCAGCTCGGAACGCCCTGAACTCGAGCCGAGGGCGTCCAAAAAAATAAATAATTCGAGAGAAGATCGAGAGTTTTGAGTTTTTTTTAAATGACTAAAAGGAAAAAGGACAAGGACATCCCTCTGTTGGAGGGGCAAAGGAGTCTGGTGGGATTCTTTTCGGAGTATTGTTGGGTTTAAGCACCCTTCAGTTGTTGAAGGTTCGAGCCCGCTCCGTGCTGTTCGTTTGATGAGTGGTCTGCTATAAAAAGGAAGGACTCAGACAGAGATATGAGATTAAACAATAAGCTGATTTAATGGTAGAAACAACAGTACAATATAACGAAGTACTTATATAACGAAGTACTTCGGGCCTCAGCTCTTCCACCGTGCGATGTACGTATCAGACAGTCAGACCGAACAGAGGCCGCGAGTGTACAGAATTCACAATATTTATTCCCACAAACGGAGAGGAGTTGTGTGGGAGGAGTTGTGTCGGTTGCTCCTCCCTAGGTGTTCATCCATTGGTGGACTCACTCCTGGGCGAGCCCTAGGCAGTGAATCAGAGTGAGTCAGCCATTGACGAGGTCTAAACAGCGAATCAGAGTGAGTCAGCCATAGGTGTGGGAAGTTTGGATCTCCTGCGCCGCCGATCAGTCCCAGGTCATCTTTTATGGCAGCCATAAAATAAACAATTCTGGGTTGAACGGGGGTGAGGTACCAATCCTTATCTTCGTTTATCCTCAGCACCTGGCCGTACCACTCCGCATCCCAATCTTTCTCTCAGTACAATCTCTGCATAGACTCAATGGTGTCAGTTTTATTACCTTTCTCCTGCAACCCCCCCATGCTCCTATCCGGCCCATTAAAAACCCGGGGGGGCGACTGGATCCTCTACATTCCTAAGTCAACGCACACACAATTGACCACAGCAAACAAAGGAAAAATAAGAACACTTGGTCTAGTTTCATAAGTATACATTTTACACAGACAAAGTTATAATTATTAAAACAGGTTATATAGGATATACAGTTTACTTTAGCCTCTATCAATTCATGAAGCATCTGTTCATCCATTGATGGCAATATGTTTGTTGAAACAACAAACTGACCTTGTTTAACACAAACATGGGACAATCAAAACCCAACCTACATTGTATTAATTGTTTTGGCAAGTGGATGCTGACCTATTGGTTGCAAGTATTGTTTCTGAGTTAATCTACCTAGTAACGATCAGACAGTATAGGACATAAAGGAGTCTCATCTTTACACATTTGTGCAGCAGATTATGCAGATAAACTTACCTTCACCTAAAAAGCTGTCACGTACTGTCAGGCATAAATCGGGATTGGCCTCCATCAGTTCAAGAAGGATGTCTTCTTCCACTGCTGTGTCAGTTTCGTCAAAGATTTGAAGTTCAGCCGCATCAGAAAGCCCAAACTTGCTTTTGACTATAGGAAGATTCCCGTGACACCAGAGAAAAATACAAGAGGCAGGTTTTTAACTGTACATATTATGAATGACAATTTAATTAATCTAAAGTCATGATTATTATTATAATCAATGTATGCCAAATCTACACAGCATTCTAAATACTGCATCTTTAAGCCAAACTACTAAGCAAGTTAACTCAGATGAGGGAATTTGGAAACGGTTTCCGAAATAGGAAGCATATTTTGGAAATCAAAATAAACTAAAAAAGGCCTGCAGCAAAAATCATATTGTCCCCGCTGGCCAAAGCTAATAAAGTTATCTAAATAATACCACATAAATCCTTTTGCTTCTGCAAAGCTGTACATTTTGTTACACAAGATGGCTACTCACCTTCATTGATGAATTCCAAATAGGTGAACCCCAGATTTAACCTGATGTACTTTTTGGTACTCTGGTATTTTACCTTCAGCAACATGATGAGTCTTCTTAAAGAAACCACAATGGAGATAATGTTAGCAGTTAACTTTTTTTAGCTGCCACATCTAAAAATCTAAAAGATTCTGGAACAATATAGCTTCTTTTTTTTTTAAATACGCAACCACTCATTTAAATAGGCTTAGCCTCTTCATGCAGATTTTTGTGATCCAATTGTACATTAATTTACTGATATAAAACGTGTTAAGCCACCTCCTGTCCTCACGTGTCTAACTACAGCTAGCTAAAAAAGCTAACGTACGTTAGCCAAACAGCTATGGCTTGATTAGCCTCTCAAATCAGTCTTCTCATTCAGAAGCAGTTTTGGCACTTAAAGGGCCCATGTCATGGCCATTTCCACTGATCATAATTCCATTGTTGAGGTATACTAGAATAGATTTATACTGTGCATTTTTCCAAACTCACATTGGTTTCGCATACAGCATCTCTGTAAAGCAGGGGTCGGCAAGTAAGTTTGGCCTTGGGCCAATTTTTTTCTGAAGCACTAGATGGCGGGCCACATTCGAATGCTTCGGGGGGGGCATTCTGTGATTCTCCAGATTCTACAGATGGCCAGTCCGCCCCTGCTCACAAACTTATTAAGATCCAAAGCTTTAGTGCGTTTTGAATCAATGCAGAGTACAGCCAAACTCTTCTCTGTCATTGTAGACCGAATGCTTCTCGTTTTGCACCATCCCGTTCAAAGGACAATCACATTTCCATGCTCGCACCAGGGCCGGGGGAGGGGTTACAAGGCTCGCGTCTTGTGCTGCATTCACTTGCACTCGGACATTAGGGATTTTCTCTCATAAATGTCCGATGAGCCAAAACTTTGCTTTCAAAACAAAGCTGCCAACTGGGGTGGCAGCATATGCACCACCACCCCTCGCCCTCCATGATCAAGCGGCTTCTCCGATTTTGTTGTCAATGTTTTTACTGAACTTTGTTACTGTTCACATATAAGCAGTGTTCGAATAACCCATTTGCTATCGGGGGAGCCCTATTTTTTTTAGTGCACGCCGGTGGATTTTTCTGCGAGCGGCAGGGAGATCAATATACTTTTTGCCTCTTTGCAAATCTCACATCCAAATTTTTTATTTGTTATGAAAAGCCATGGATACCTTTCATTCCACTCACTCCATCTTTTCTGTGTCCAGTTAAAAGGCAGGTCATGGGCATCGTCAGGTTCGCTAGTGCAGGTGGCGCCGGCGGCTGTGGCCGTTGTTGAAGCCTCTTCAGGCTCCGCATCGGCAGGCCTCTCCCTCGGTGTGGAGCTGTCAAACTCGACCCTAACGCCGCTTACAGCCGGCCAACTAAAAGTTGTTCCGTTCACGTTGTCATTTTTAGACTCCTTCGCTTCTATGCTTGTGAATCCAAAAGCTGCGAGGCTTGGCTGTTATCGTTTCGCAATATTTTTTATTACAAAGCCAGAGTTAAAAAAATATCAATATGAAAATTTCAAATACCACGCCGGCATCGCCACCGTAACCATAGCAACGTAAGTAGCGTAAAGAATCCAGCGCCGCCACGTACAGATGGCAACACCCAGAAATATTCACAAATATAAAACAAATATTCAGAAACTGTAATGAACAATGACTATTATTTATTTCAAGAACTTTTATTTACAGAAACTCAACATTTCTAATCTGTGTGACACAAATATGCACGATTTTTTTGGGCTCCCCCTATTTATCTCAAAATCGGCCTTCAGGGGAGCTCCCCCCCTCTTTAGGGGAGCCAAGCTCCCCCTGGCTCACCCCCATTTCGAACACTGCATATAAGTAAACATTACGTTTGAATTATTTAGTGAGCTGGTGTTATTTTTTTCAAACCACAAACCGCATGTTGGCACTACGCGCTGTCCACCTACTGATTGATCCACTATCAGCGTCAGTGCATCCCGCTGCCAGATTGTGCCTGTGCTGTGTGTCATTCACTCTCAACATGGATAAAAGTACAATAAGCATTCTTCAGGTGTAGGTAGATTCTCTATTCGGACATTATAGCCTATATGTGCGACTGTCGGTCCGATATTGTAAAAAAATAAAAATAAAAAAATAATATTTTATTTTTATTCTCAAAATAATTTTCCGGGCCAAATATTATTGCTGGCGGGCCACCAATGGCCCGCGGGCCGCCTGTTGCCGACCCATGCTGTAAAGTATGTGTATTCAGCAGTATTCACTCTCTCCACTAAACGGCTCGTTGCAGCTCTTGCCCCCCCCTCCCTGTGAGCACAGTGTGCTCTGATTGGTCGGGACGTTGTGAATCGCGCTGAGCTCCATGGAGGTGTGGTTTCCTTGTTTAGCGATACACAGCGGAACACACCCAAACTCATCCTGAGCACACACAAACTCACAGCCGAAGTAAAAACAATAAGTGTGGCTTGATATTGAGTAAGAAAAAGGTTGATAAACGCTGTGAGAATGGGTCTGCAGAGAGAATTTCGCCGCGATCCCAACTTTCTGTTATCAGCCTGCAGCCAGGGATGAGAAATCAGCAGAGCTGCCTGCACTGAGTGTGTGTGTGAGGAAGTCCGTGGATTGGTCAATTTGGACCAATCAGCAGAGGCTTAACGTAACGGCTCCGCGGACGTAACGTAACGGCTCCACGGATGGGTCCATTTGGTTCCGGGTACGAGCTGACGTCAGCTCGTACCCGGAACCAAACGGACCCATCCGTGGAGCAAAGAAAGAAACTGAGAAATCTCCAACGTTTTGGGGAGGAATTTTCTATGTTAGAGTTTTACTCGCTACAGGGTGTACTTTGAGGGTTTGTGACTCTGCAGACCGTTTACATGCATAAAAACCTACATAACACACAAGGTGACGGGTAATAACCAGAAAAGCATGACACCTCTCCTTTAATAAAATGGGACATGTTGGTTAGCTAATTGCCATAGCCAGTGAGCAAGTTAACAAGCTAGTTAAAAAACGGGGCGTTAGCATAGAGCTAGCGATAGCATCAAGCTAGCGTTAGCATAGATCTAGCTAGCAGCTAGACCAGCGGTTCTCATTCTCAAACTGTGGTCCGCGGACCACTGGTGGTCCGCGAGGGTACTGCAGGTGGTCTGTGGAAAAAAGCTAAATAAAATCCACTTTTTATTATCAAGCATTTTCGGGGACCACCTCATATGTGACTTGCTCTATCGAAATCAGTCGCATTGACCCGAAGACACATTTTGAGTTGTATACACTGTTGGAAAGAGGAGATTCCTAGCTTTCTAATGATATCAGGCAGTGGGGCAGTGGTCGTTGGGCTCATCAGACATTTATGAGAGAAAATCTCTAATGTCCGAGTGCAAGTGAATGCACCACAAGACACGAGCCTTGTAACCCCTCCCCCGGCCCTGGCGTGAGCGTGGAAATATGATTGGCGAAGATTTCATTTGAACAGGACGGTGCAAAACGAGAGGCATCCGGACCCAAGTACTGTAGACGGATGAATGAGGTATTTGCGGTCTACAATGACAGAGAAGAGACTGTAAAGTGTGGCTGTACTCAGCATTGAATCAAAACGCACTAAAGCTTTGGATCTTAATCAGTTTGTGAGGCGTTTTGCTGAACAGAATGGTAATCGCCGCATCATAACAGTGATTGACAGCTGATAGGAATAATATGATTGTTAATATTATCATATTAATTCAGACAAACATCGATGAGACGGTTAATTAATGTACTTATTGCAGCAGACTGCATACATTTGGTACCCCTGGTCTAAGAGTGAGACAAACTAATTCAGTTATTGTTCAGTTAAAATGCATTCAATTATGTCTGCCATGTTATATATTTCTATTTAAGGCTTTACTGATGTGCCATAAAAATGTCACCTAATGTTATTGAGTTAAAATATCAATATTGTGGCTTTCCAAGTTAACATTGATTGATATGACTGCGATTAAATCAGCATATACTTCTGCCAGGGGATGCCACCCCTCAAAATCTCCTGCCACCCTCTTGCCACCCCATGAATATGTTTCTAGATCCACCCCTGAGTAGGCTATCTTTTTCGTGAGAGAGAGAGAAGCGCTGTCTGCTTAGTTGCAATACTGTAGCTCAAGCATTTATGCAACTTAGGCCTATACATTGTTTATGTTACTTATGTGCCGGTGTGTCCATGGTTTTGAGTCTGTGTGTGTGTGTGTGTGTGTGTGTGTGTGTGTGTGTTGAACGCAGCGCCGTCTGCTTTTTGCAGTACAGTAAATAAAGTAGGAGCATACCGGTAGTTTTTTGTAGACCTGTCTGCCCGTTTTGTGAGTGCACTGCGCGCGTGCGCACTTGTGGCATTGTTTGGGATGACCTAATTAAAATACCGTCCGCCGTCCTCTTTGAGACACATACACAACGCAGACAGACACCGGTCACAAATGTATCAGATAGGCTTCAATTTACTTTTGATTGTCTATAATTAACTATAAAAAAATATCGGCGTTTTAACACTACGTTTATATATGTACTTATTTTTACGGTTTGCATATGAGGTGGTCCGCGAAAATCCTTGATAATAAATAGTGGTCCGCATAAACAAAAAGTTTTAGAACCCCTGAGCTAGACCATGAGTGGTAAGAACAAGAGAAGACAACGTAAAACGAATATTATTGAAAATTGTAATAACCGTTCCAACATCAGTAGCTATCTATCTTTACCTTAGTCACTCGCGCTGACTGAACTCAATGGCGTTTTTGGAACGTTTTGGCTAACACAGCTGCAACTCATCTCCACCTGATTTCCCGCTTATCGTCATGGCTGCTAGAGATGGGTGAGTCCTGATTCATCCGGATCATTAACCCGGATCCTAGTAATGAGCTGGTCGTGACGAGTCTCCCCTCTCGATTAACCCGAGTCCTTTGAGTCCTACACCTGGTGACGTACAAATTAAAGATATAAATTGCGTCACTCGCTACCCTCCTTATAACATGTAAAATCACATTACAACGTACCCCAGTCCATCTGCCTAGCCTTTAGCAAGTAGGATAGCTGCCAGAAGTTATAGTTTGGCTCAGGGGACGCGGATCAGTGAAACTTCCTGCAGACTCGTGCAGACTCAGAGCCGTAACCGTAGCAGATCCAGAGATCCAGAGATCCAGGCAGACTCATCATGGACGAGTCAACAGCAGACTCAGATTCGCAAATCCTGACTCACTGAATCATGGGAACTTCCTTCACTTCCTGCAGACTCGTGAGTCGTGGGGACTCAGAGCCGTAACCGTATCCAGAGATCCAGAGATCCAGAGATCCAGAGATCCAGAGATCCAGAGATCCAGACTCGTCATGCACGAGCATAGCCGCGGGAACTGAGAAGTCATTTTACTTAGGGGGTGCGGACAAAAGTGGGTAGAGATTTCAACAACAGTAACATGAAGTTTTTCAAATGTACACCACTCGTAGCCCCGCCTCCAGCACCCCTACTTCCCGCGGCTATTGTGCACGAGTCAACAGCAGACTCAGAGATTCGCAAATCCTGACTCACTGTGCAAAACATAGCAGACTCGTGCGGACTCAGAGCCGTAACCGTATTGCAGCAGATCCAGAGATCCAGCAGACTCGTCGTCACGAGTCAACAGCAGACTCAGATTCGCCAAATCGCAAAAATAACCCTTTTATTTTGTGATCAACATTTTTTATTGAAGCAAAAGACACTGTGTAGCGGAGGTTAATGTAACGTTAATTGTTGTAATGTTAGTTTAATATGCTTGTGAAATGCAACAACTTTTCGGTTTCACCGGTAGTATTTCTACGCTCTTGGTGATGCTGACTCATATGACTCAAAGGACTCGTATGATCCGGATCTCTTCAATGACTGACTCAGAAGACTCAGAGTCTGTAAAAGGATCCGGATTTGCCATCTCTAATGGCTGCATGCAAATTAATACTAGTGAGAGTCATACCAGCAAAAGCCTCCACACCAGCCTTGACACATTTGAGTCACAATCTACGTGACGTTTATACATACTTTTAATACAAAAATGATCAGCATAAATGATTGAATATACCTGGTCCTTACCTTTTTGAAATAATGTAGGCTCCCCTTCCAGACACAGGTTGTTCTCCGCCATGAGATGAAGAAAAAAGGCGCACTAAAACCAGAAGTGTAATTAACTCCAACTAGAGTGCACCAGCCTTAGAGCTTTTTCAGCACTGCAAGTGTTGAAAGAACACCCAAATCAACACTTATCAACTCTAAATAATTGACACTGAAAAATCTACACTATTTCACACCACAGAATTTGCTGTATACCGATCTCCATCTAGTGGATATGAAAAATAATACAAGGAAGACAAGAGACCACATTGCAGAGACATCTATAATGTCTAATTATATATTTTAAATACATAAAGGACATAAAATCATAATGGAATTGTAATTAAAGAAAATACTCCCACTAGGGTAACAACAAAAAAGCATTCATTCAAAGGCAGCTGGATCAACCAGGCGTGCTTTGAGGAGCTGAATTCTAAGTGAGGTTCCAGTTTGCTGAAGCTGGCACAGCTGTATTTGTTCTTCGGCCAGACGGATCTGCATCTCTGCCCTCTCCGTTTCACGGCTCAGCAGTGTCTCGTAGGCGCTTGCATTTTCTCTTTCGAGGTGGCTCTTGCAGTTAGTCATCAGGCCTGGCTGAAGGTCCAGCTTCTGGATCCACATGGGTCAGGAGGACCTCATCTTCAATGGTGTGTGTCACATCAGGTGCATTGACGACCTGAAATGAAAGTTTATCAATATACTTTATACCCCTTAATAAGATAATCAAAAGCATGCAAGCTCCTGGAAAATTGTAGTACTATAAGAACAAGGATGCTATATAAGAAATATAGCCATTGTAGTTATATAAGATAATAATTGTAGTTCTATAGGGACAAGGATAAAATCACACATAGGCCTACCTGCGACTCACCATCCAGTACAACGTTTGGTATTCCATGTAAAGATTGTGACTGCTGACCACCAATGATATCAAGTACCACATCTGTGTATTGTCCCCTTTTATATGCTTTGTTACCCGTCTGTGGGTTTTTAGCCTGGCTGTGGTCTTTGGTAGCTTGCTGCTTCAAATTATTCCACCTCAACCTCACTTGGTCCACCGTCCTCTTGTGTCCAGATCCTGTGGCATTCACATTGTCTGTAACTTCCATCCATACTCCGCTCTTTACTTTAGTCGCTCCACCCTCTCTGTTAAAGCTACCAACTATGGAGTCATAATTATTCCTTACACTCTGCAGCAGTGCATGGGTCTCAGCAGATGTAAAATTAGGCCCCTTTTTGTCCGTCTTTCCAACTCACTGGTTTGTTCAGGTCAGCAATTAGTTTTTATAGGTCTGGCCGTTACTTGCTATCAATTACATAATTAACCACAGGCCCTAACAAATCTGGACATGAATTGCAGGTGTGTATTTGCAATTACTAATTATTCAGAGACTGATGTAGGCATACTGACTGAAAGAACAGTCAGAACACAGTCATGGCAGGGATTGTTCACATCTTCCATGCTGGAAGGAGAGGTTACCGCCAAAGGGTCCACACCGAGCGCCCCAAACCTCTCCAACAGTACACAACAGAAGAACTTTACGATCGTTTTCGATTTGGACTTCAAATCAAATCAAGTTTTATTTATATAGCACATTTTTTAAATGATTTTTGGTCGAGCCAAAGTGCTGTACAAGCAATAAAAACACTTTACTACAATAGCAAACAGAAGACAACAAATTACAACAGCAAAAATAAAAATCACACACAGGGAAATGTCAGGAGTCGTGCTCCGCTCTGACTAGAAGGCCAGAGAGAAGAAGTGTGTCTTTAGTGTAGATTTAAAAACCCCTAGGGTCTCGGCCGACCTCACATGGAGGGGCAGAGTGTTCCAGAGCCTGGGGCCAGCTGCTGCGAAGGCTCGGTGCCCTCAGGTTTTGAGCCTGGTCTTGGGCACTATCAGCAGCAGCTGGTCAGCAGACCTTAAAGCTCTGGCTGGGGTGTAGCGATGGAGGAGTTCTGCTATATAGGCCGGAGCCAGCCCATTTAGGGCTTTAAAAACAAATAAAAGGAGTTTAAAATCAATTCGGAACCGAATTGGAAGCCAGTGCAGTGAGGCCAGAATTGGGGTGATGTGGTCACGCTTTTTGTGGCCAGTCAGAAGACGTGCAGCTGCGTTCTGCACTAGCTGCAGGCGTCTAATTGAGGCCTGGTCCATACCCACATACAGAGTGTTGCAGTAATCCAGTCTTGAGGTTACAAAGGCGTTAATGACCCTTTCTAGGTCTTTAAAAGATAAATAGGACTTGGTTTTGGCCAATAGTCGTATTTTAAAAAAGCAGGTCTTGACTACGGTGCTGACCTGCTTATCAAATTTAAAAGCGCTATTGAAGGTCACTCCAAGGTTCATGACAGAGGGGAGGATGTTTTTATTGAGGGAGCCCAGAATTGCAACCGGGGAGGCTGGAGGCTGGGGTCCAAAAAAGATGACCTCAGTCTTGCTCTCGTTGAGGTTGAGGAAATGTTGGCTCAGCCAGGATTTGATCTCTGTTAAGCAGTCCATCAACTGCTGTAGTGAGTTGACATTTGAATTGAGAGGCAGATAGATCTGTACGTCATTGGCGTAACAATGGAAGGGGATGTTGTGTTTTGTGAGAATTGAACCTAGGGGCAGTATGTACAGTAGTACACCTCCATCATGGAGTCCATCCTCACCTCCTCCATCACCATGTGGTACGCTGCAGCTACAGCCAAGGATAAGGGCAGGCTGCAGCGTGTCATCCGCTCTGCAGAGAGGGTGATCGGCTGCAATCTGCCACCCCTCCACAACCTGCACGCCCTGAGGAGGGCAGGGAAGATAGTGGCTGACCCCTCCCACCCTGGACTCAAACTGTTCACCCCCTCCCCTCTGGCAGGAGGCTGCGCTCCATCAGGACCAAAACCTTTCGCCACCTGAACAGTTTCTTCCCCTCCGCTACCGGTCTCTTAAACAAGGCCCGGCCCCCCCACTGACTCTTTACCTCAGCCACAATGCAGACTCTATGCATTACATTAATGCACACACAATGTACAACAATATTTTGCATTACTGCTGATTTTTATTCCATATTTTATTCCTTCTATTCCATTCCATTGCAGTGTAAATACTGTTATATATTACTATATTTTCAATTATTTTTTATATTTTTCTAGTTCTCTTCTTGTGTTTTTAAATCTTGTTTTTATGCACCATGACACCAAGTCAAATTCCTCGTACGTGTAAACCTACCTGATAATAAACCTGTTTCTGTTTCTGATTCTAAATAATCTGTATTTTATAATAAATGCACTGATTTTACTTCAATTACGTCAGTCCTGGACTTCCATACAAAGTGTAGTTTTTAAAAGGTTTTACACAACCTAACATTAAATGTAAGGATTATTCATACGCTTCTAATAGCCTTTTTCCACGGAGGCAGTTCCAGGGCCGATTCGGAGCCAGTGCACCGTTGCGAATACAGTTTCTCGTGTTCCCACTGCACGGGGCTCTTGGTCCCTAAAACCCAGATCAACTCCGGCACCAACTATTTGCTCAGCCAGCACCAAGACCCGACAGCTGCACTGTTCAGAGGCTGTGGCAGGATTAACCTGAGCTACAAGAGTTCATGGCCAGAGTAGAACATTGTTACAGTAGCAGAAGCGCAGAGATCCAAACATGCAAGAACGTGATCGCAATCACTTATTTATAATCATACCATTCTAGGTTTTGAACATTGTAGGATGGTTACTTAACATTAAAAAGTATAGTTGTATTATTTCAAATGTGTTACTGTATATTCTAGAATTATAAACTTGACGTTCTAAAATTGTAACATTGTTAAATTCGATCCAAATATTTGTAATGGTAACATTTAAGAACTTATTGAATGATTCTAGAATTAAAATGTTTCACAAAATTCTTATTTCATATCAAAGTCAACTTTAACGTCAATCTTACTCAGTTTGTGTTTACATATTTGTAACATCTTAGAAATGTAATCTTAACACTAGATCAAGAACACTGTATGAATAAAATGTAACATTCTAGAATCGTAACTTCACATTCTAGGACTGTACATTCTATATTTTATACTTTAAAGATTGGTAACTGTGGCAGCGGGGTGTGGTTAGGGCGCCGGCTGCTGGAGTGAAGGGAGTGGCTCGGCCGGAGGCCAGACAGCTGATCAGAATCAGGTAATCAGTCACTGAATAAAAGCATGTGGTAACCTGGTTCTGATCTGGCTTGCAGTAGGCTGGATTCTGGAAGGACGCAAAAGGACCCGTGAAGGATCCCGCACGGGCAACGTGTTTTGTGCTTTGATTTGGAAACAATAAACGCCTGTGTTAAACCCAAACCCTGCTCTTTCCGTCCCTCTTTGTCTTTGTGTGAGCAGAGAGCCTCACAGTAACATTCTAGAAATGTAACAAAATATTTTAAATAGTAACATTTGAGATCTTAAACTTAACATTCTAGAGTTGTAACATTCTAAAATGTTTGTATTCTAGAATTGCAATATTTCACAATTGTTCAATTCTAGAATTATAACTTTAACATTCTGGAATTGTAACATGGTCAAAATCGGAAACCTGAACTTATTTTAGGATTCTAGAATTGTTTTTAATGTTTTTAGTGTTTATTGATGTACCTGCCCAAGGATTAAAGATGGAAATGAGCCTTCTAGACTTGCAACCTAACGAATATATAAAAAAATAAGAAAAATAAAAAAATCCCCAGAAAGCAACCGTACATTTACTGCTATTACTCCCTATATAGTGCTATCAATATACTGTGAGCACATAGTACCAATCACACATTCAACCTTAACCAGTTGGGAATTTGTAGTTGTAAATTGATATCACGCTGGCGTACATCAACATTAAAGGTGAAGTCATGACATGGATCCTCTGGTTCTTATGGGCTTTGCAAGTTAAATTAACTGGGAACCAACATAGCCCCGGCTAGGACCTAGAACGTAGGTACAGTGGGAAAGGGAAGACTCTTGACCTTGTGCTGTCTCTTGCTTTTAGAAAACTTGGAGTGGCAGAAATGGGAGGTGAAGGGAGAAACCCCTGCAGCCTGCTGTGGACAAACCCTGACGGCACACCATGACAAAGTACATGTATGCGCACGAACACAAAGAAACACACAAAGTTGGTCCAGCTTTTTGAATTTGCCACCACATCTCTCTTTGTAACTGTTGTGTTCTTTTATTCCAGGAAAGACAAACAACTTCTAAGTTTAACTATTTATTAAAAGAGAGCAAAATATATATTTCACTTGGCCAAGGACTCCGTCCGGTCACAGAAATCACAGGCAGAAGAGCTGTAATCTATAACTATATTTCCGGAAAAAAGCATTGTACCTCGTGCGTGAATACATTTGTATTATTCAGGGCACTGCCCGTACATTTAGGATTGGTTGAGACTAGATGGGGAGGACCATGGTTTAGACTTTGGTCTCCCTGGTTGGTGCACAGACTTAGACAAAGTCTCTTGGCAACACGACCTCCAATCAGCATTCGGCCGGCCTGTGAAGGTCCCTCCGTACTCTAGTCACGCTATCCTACGTAATTTGTTTTGCTGAAGCTTCTACAATAGATAGTGGAGTCCTCCATTACACTGATTCCCAGTTATGCGTAGGCAGGGAGCTCACACACTGTTCCAAGGCCAGGGCGATCTCCTTTTCTCAATAACTCATTGTCTTCTACAGTCTGCACCTGGCTTTTGCAACATTTCTAATGCAAGCTAAAACTTTCTTCTATGACTTTTCCCTTCGTTTCGTATCCAACCCATCAGAACCTGGAATTGGTGATTGTGTCTATTTATTTTATAGTCATAGCAACATCTCATGAGCACAATAAGCATATAATGTAATAACAAGAATCACTCTTGTAATGTTATATAAAAATAGACTCCACATAACCATGGCAACCACAGAAGTCACAGCGAGGGATAGCATTCAGGAGCAGATGGGATGTCTGAAGTATTCATAGGGTTTTCTAATTTTGTTTTGCGGTAGGGCAGGGTATAACAAACCTATTTCAGGACTGAAGATAATAAGTCAATCAAAGGATTCATACATTAATGAAATAAGTTGTTGTATATTTTTACCCTGTACATGCAGTCAATGTTTAAAACCCCATGTATGGATAATTTCTCTTTTGTTCTTTGTTTTCATACTTTATTCAACTCCATGAAGGATATCTACCTGTTTGGTGGCAAAAGCACAAATGAGGACGGCACAGAGACGTCTTCTAATGAAATCCATAAACTCAGTATTTGTGAGTGAGTTGCTGCTGAATAATTGAATTATTAAAAGAAAGTCCAAGGATGAGTTATGTTCTTCAAGTACTTTACATTGTGTCTCTGCAGCCAAGATGAAGTGGAAGGTTCCTCTGTACGTTGGGATTCCTCCGGCCCGACGACACGGACACACCACCTTCATCATCCACAGTCATGTCAGTGTGCCACTAAGCATTGGAAATTATATCATTTATATCTATTGTTGGCATGTCCTTTAATATAAAACATTTCTGGTTGACAGTTGTATGTGTTTGGAGGGAAAAATGAAGAGCAGGAGTTTAATGACTTGAAGGTGATGAAACTCATAAACCCCTCAGAGAGACAACCAGGTACATCATTTATATTTAATCTATGAATATGTTCAAATGTATGTACACTATCTATTTATGGAGATCTGAGAGTGTTGAACAGAACAATCCAAAAACACTGGAGCTAAAATGTAAAGTTTGTCCTGACACAGACTCAAAATGTAACTAAACTTATGAACAAAAAGTAAGGACATTTGTGTTTGGTAGATGATTTCTTTGTTGTAACAATGCTTCTTGACAATAAATCTTATACCGTTGGAAGTATGTGAGTATGTGGGTTCGACCCATGAAAAATGTGACAAATGTCCTCTGCCAATGCCAAACAGCTTTTTTTTGCTGCTGACTCTTGTTTGGTTGCGTTTGTAGGATTGGATGATTGAAGTCTGATTAAACAAGAAATATTGGCGACAATTGATTTATTAACAATTGATTCATTTAACAAGCAGCCTCAGTAGCGTGTGGAAGAACCAAACACAGCCACAACAGCCTCTCCTCCTCAAGCTGGTCACCAGCCTGCTCACACTCTGCTGTGGGATGGCATCCCATTCTTCAACCAGCATTTGTCCCAGGTCAGTAGAGATGGCAAATCCGGATCCTTTTACGGACTCCTGGTCTTCTGAGTCAGTCATTGAAGAGATCCGGATCATACGAGTCCTTTGAGTCATGAGTCACCAAGAGCGTCGAAATCCTCCCGGTGAAACAGGAGCACGTCGTGTCACGTGACTTGAATTTTGAATTGAGCCGTCCCTTATAGATACCAACTTCTTACGTATGCACACACACACAATTTTGAATTGCGCCGTCCCTTATACTATCTCTTAACGTCTCCCTGCCGACAGGGACACCCCTCCTGGCATGGTCCTTGGAAGATGCGGCGGTGTTTTGTTTTTTTTCGTCACAGGAACGCGCTTTGCTGGCGGCGAAAATAATCCCACCAGACTCCTTTGCCCCTCCAACAGAGGGATGTCCTTGTCCTTTTTCCTTTTCGCCATTTCAAGCGATAAAAACTCTCGATCTTCTCTCAAATTATTTATTTTTATGGACGCCCTCGGCTCGAGTTCAGGGCGTTCCGAGCTGAATTATGGCGTCAAATGACGGCAAGACGCCCCTCCTGGTGGAAACGCAGGTGACGGCTCTGAGTCCCCACGAGTCTGCAGGAACTTTCAGTGATCCGCATCTCCTGAGCCAAACGATAACTTCTGGCAGCTATCCTACTTGCTAAAGGCTAGGCAGATGGACTGGGGTACGTTGTAATGTGATTTTACATGTTATAAGGAGAGTAGCGAGTGGAGCAATTTAGTTTTAATTGGTACGTTACCAGGTGTAAGACTCAAAGGACTCGGGTTAATGGAGAGGGGAGTCTCGTCACTCCCAGGTCATTACTAGGATCTGGGTTAATGATCCGGATGAATCAGGACTCACCCATCTCTACAAGTCAGCCAACGTGGTTGTGTTGGTCACTCTGACAGCAGCCCAAGCTGATCCCAAGATAGTTCAATGATCAGGACTGCAGCCATTCCATCCTCTCCAGTCCCAAACTCTGGAGGAAGTCTCTGATAATCCTCGCTCTGTGGGGGCGAGCATTGTCATCTTGGAGGAGGAGTTTGATCCCAGACTGTTGAAATATGGGATTGCCACTGGTTGCATGATTTTCACTCTATCAGTGCAACAATCAGCAAAGCGTTCTCCGCGTCTTCTCCACACTGTGACCCTACGATCCAAGTGCTGTAGGCAGAATCTGGACTCATCGCTGAACATAATGTTCCTCCACATGTTGAGGTTCCAGTGCAAGTGGTCTTGAGGTTGAAGGGCAGAGATTTGTCACATTTTTCATGGGCGCAACCCACATACTCAGCTCTGCTGCTCATCCCACAGATGCATGTTCCTCAGAAATGTGGCACCATTTGAAAGGTAATTAAACAGGCTTTCCAACGGTATAAGATTTAATTCCCAGAAGCATTGTTACAATAAATAAATAATCTACCAAACACAAATACTTTTTGTGTTATTTTATGAGGAAGTTCCCTCTCATCTTTTCCTCCAAGAGATGTAATGTTCATCTTTATCGATATTCTCATCACTATACTGTACGTACATACACCAACATTTTACTAGGTGGTGCTGGACATGGTGTCATTAAAACTAAGGGTTTATCCTGGGAAGCAGTAACAAACAATAAAACAGGAAGTTTTCTCCACAGTGATGAAGGAGATTCTGTCAGAGTTTGGTCTGCAGGGGGTCAGCCACAGGTCAGCAGCTGATGTGTGTGTGTGCAGTTTCAGTCTCATGTCACGCTGTTTGAGTCTCATCTCTCAGTTTTATGGGCTTAGATATGTCTCATAATTATTTGTGTGAACAAATGCATTTAAAAGATTTGCAAACTCACAAATAAATTTGCAAATGTAAAACGGATCTGCAAATACGAAAAATATTTTTACAAATAAAAAAAATATCTTTGAATATCTCTTTAACATTTACAACTTTCGATCAGGCATTTGTGAATCCATTTTGAATTTGTTGACCAAAAATGCGCTTGTGGATCTCACATTTCTGCTTGTGGATCTCACATTTCTGCTTGTGGATCTCACATTTCTGCTTGTGGATCTCAAATCTCTCCTTCTGGATCTCAAATCTCTGCTTCTGGATCTCAAATCTCTGCTTGTGGATCGTCTTTTTACACACACAGAGTTTTGAGACAAACTTTCCGCCGGTCTCGGCTAAAATCTACTCGTGTCACTCGGTTATTTTCGGAAACCACGTGATGGCCTGCTGATGACGATATTTCCGCATGGTTTTCAAAGTAAGAGCATGATTGTTTGTTTAATGCGCTGTTTTTTTAATGAACAGCGGAACGTTAGATGCATTCTTTATCACCATCATCCTCATGTTATAGTGATACAGTTAGTTTGTGTTAGTTTATTGGTTCAACTTTCTTCATTGTTTTTTGTGTATTCAGTCAAGCGGGTCAAAGTTACAAAGCACTTCACATCTTATTAATCGGCCTAGTTTTACCTTACCAGTGCAGTGGTAAGCTAATCTGTAGAAAAGCACCGTATTTAGGTCAGCCTTCATAGTAAGGCTACATTAAATGTTATAATATTCATTGTGTCCTTGCTACAGCAACACCAACAATTGGCTCAGCAACTGCTAAGCAACCCCAAGAAATGTATGTTTTTTTTTTATATATATGTGAAATTCATAATTTGAAAAATGATTGATTCGAAAATGATATGCTACAGTACAGTAGCCTACTTCTGGGTGTTTCATTCAAGCTCGGCTCCGTGGAGAGAGAGAGAGAGAGAGAGGAGAGAGAGAGAGCTGCACTAACGGATATTAGAAGCTGTTTCTACAACTAAGTGAAAGGAAAGTCCTCTCCTCTCCTGTCGCAGGCAGGCAGGCAGGCAGGCAGGCAGGCAGGCAGGCAGGCAGGCAGGCAGGCAGGCAGGCAGGCAGGGAGGCAGGCAGGCAGGCAGGCAGATATATATATAATTATGAGACATATCTAAGCCCATACAGTTTCCACACTTTGGTTTTGACCGTTAACAGCTTCACTCCAACAAAGATCCCCAACGTTCGCTACGAGCTGAGCGAGTCCGCTTTGGTTCACCAGTCCTCGAACACAACAGCTAATGCACAGGTAATGCACACCTGCGCTCAATGAAAGTTTTTCAACAAATGTACTAGTATTTCTATTTTATTCATCTGTATTTGATATGTTTTATTTGTTAGTGTGATAGGCATTATGATTTTTAAAAATTATGTTTGTTGATTATAATTATAAAGATGTTCTTCTATGAAACCACATTATCTGTGTGCGTATATATAGTGGTATCAGTGGTATTGTAAAGGTTGAGAAGTGACAAGTGGTTAAAATGTTGAAGCAAAGACCAGCTATAGTAGAGGAACAAACCCCCCAAAAAGGCTTTAGTTATCGAGATACCCCTACCCGAGGTAGAACAAAGCACAACCATCTTTTTTCATTACTTTAATATGTCTAGTTTATGAAACGGATGGTTGTATACAAATATTTGACTGCAAAATGATTATTTTTGGTTCATGTTTGGAACTTTCCCATAACCGAAAATAGTGAAAATCTAGGCTCCTCTGAAGGGGACCGTGTTTTGCCTTATCCCATGTATCTCTGGAAATAATGATCAGGATGTCACCAAATTTGGCCTAAATGTTCACAGAGAGGTAGGGCATACAATAAAGCAAAGATTATATCAATATCTTTTACCAGTTTTGTAATATTAACACACATAAATCATAGGCGGAAATGGAATAAGACATTTAAAATGCAAAAGGTATGTTTATGCTTTTCTGTCATTTTTAAACTAAAGAGTCCAATCACCCAAAAATGTCATTTATATGTACCAGAGACTCTTATCTTTTCATAAAAATAGTTTTTTTGACTATTCACTTCAGCCTCTGCTGTCACCAGCCTCTAACAGCTAACCAGTGCAGCCAAAATGGCCGTCAGAATGGGGCCCTGTGGGTGTACCTGTGTGAAGGGAAGGACACAAAGCATAGATTAAGAGATCAAAAAATATGATATACCTACATATTATATATAATAATTAGGGCTGTCAAGTTAACGCGTTTAACGCATGTGTATTTGTCCTCGGCCGTCCCGTAGTTTCAGAGCGCAAAGGCTTGACGTTGTTGTTGTTGTTGGTTGGATGGTGGGAGATTCTAGCAAGAGATATATGGATACAAGAAAAGGTGTGTTAAATGGCAAGCCAAGCACACAGCTGATGCTGACAGCCCCGCTCCTGTCGCTCGCTTGCTGGGGGGGGGGAGCAGCATTTCGCCGACAACTGTAAACAGGCTTGTCTGTTTGAGCAACTGGCTCAGTGCAAAGAAGTACACAGGGTCGGGAGAGAGTGAAGATCGCGGGCTTTTTTTTTTAAGAAACTGTGTCTCAGGGCTTCTTAATATTTAACAACCTATTAATGTGTCATACCCTTAACGGGAAGAAACTCAGCTAACTGACGATATGAACCATTTTTACCGAAACAAAACACAACTATAACGCCAAGCGTCTGCATTAGCACTAAGCGAAAGAGTGCTAACACATTTAGCACATAACTCACGGTATAAATATGTTATACTTCATCGGATCTGCACATACAAGATATCATATGAACGCTGAGATTCCACAGATTCCAAGGGTATAAGTATCATCACTGTGCGACCATAACTCAGGGCAGCGAAGGCAAAACCAGACAACACACAACTTAGCTTTACGGGGCCAAAATGGCAAATACGTCTTACCTTTGCTGTTTTCTGATCAAAAGTTGTGTTCAATGGCAATACAACGCATAAAAACGCTGCTGAGGTTAATCCAATGTCTCTGTGTCACTTTGAAATGATGACTGATAATCCATCATAACATTTATGTCAATAAGAGTAGTTTTCATATATAGCTGCTATGAGAGCTACAAGAGTGTATGAGAGCTTCCGGTTTTGGGCTTGCTGGCTGTGCATCACTCATTCACCAATGGTAATGTTTAGATGGATTTAGGAATTCCCTCTCGAATTCTATTGGCTTTAACGGTTCAAAAGTGGTGTCAATCATCAAAATCGACCGATGGGTTCCAGAGATATGGCAAATAGGCCTACACCCAAATGACCCCAGAAGTGTTTTTTTTTTCTAAACCTCTCTAAAAAGGTCAAATTTCACTTGTTTTGCATCAGTCTTGATACAGGGTACTTATTATATGTTATAGTTTGGATTCCTAAATCTTTTTGTCTACTATCCCATCATTCAAGGGTGGTTTTCACTATAAGTAATGGGGGTTTTTTGGACGGAAAATATAATTTACATTTTTTTAAGATGCCAACATAATGATATTCTTCACAATATTCTATCTCTCTAATAATGACACATCAGGAATCAAATAGGAATTTCCCCCAATGTGAAACCAAAAGTTCCCCAATGCATCCACAGCTCTTAATTTCAGTATCTTTGAGGGCCTCCTTCCAAGGTTAAGGACAAACACAGCCAACAAGCAGCTTGACAAATTATTTTCACATGATTTAACAATAAAAATCTAAGATTAATAATGAATAGGGCGGCTGTGGCTCAGTGGATAGAGTGCTGGACTTCGAATCAGGGGGTACCAAGTTCGAGTCCCACTGCAGTCAGCATGTCGTTGTGTCCCTGGGCAAGACACTTCACCCCAAATTGCTCCTGTGGTGATTGTCCACAGTACTGAATGTATGTAAGTCGCTTTGGATAAAAGCGTCTAACAAATTACATGTAATGTAATGAATCAATGAATCATACAATTATAAAGAGAACACTGGGGCCCTACTGCTAAAAAAAATTAAAGGAACACTTTTAAAACACATCAGATCTCAATGGGAAAAGAAATTATGCTGGATATCTACTGATCTGGACTGGGTAATGTGTTAGGAACAAAATAATGCCACATCATTTGATGGAAATTAAAAGTGGAAAAATTATGCGGCAGGCAATTCCATTTTGCTGAAATTTAATTCCAGCACCTCAAAATGGTACTCAGTGCTGTGTATTACCCCCACCATGCTCCTATGAGACGACGGATGGTGTCATGGGGTATCGCCTCCCAGATCTGGACCAGGGCATCACTGAGCTCCTGGACAGTCTGAGGTGCAATCTGGCAGGCATCGGATGGACCGAAACGTAATGTCCCAGAGGTGTTCTATTGGAATTAGGTCAGGCGAGCGTGGGGTACATAGTCAATGGTATCAATTCCTTCATCCTCCTGGAACTGCCTGCATACTCTCGCAACATGAGGCCGTGCATTGTAGTGCACCAGGAGGAACCCAGGACTCACTGCACCAGCGTAGGGTCTGACAATTGGTCCAAGGATTTAATCTCGATACCTAATGGCTATCAGGGTGCCGTTGTCTAGCCTGTAGATGCTTGTACGTTCCTCAATGGATATGCCTCCCCAGACCATCACTAAACCACCACCAAAGCGGTCATATTAAACTATGGTACAGGCCATTCACACCAGTGGCCTGCTTGAGGTCATTTTGTAGGGCTCTGGCAGTGCTCATCCTGTTACTCCTTGCACAGATGAGCAAATACCAGTCCTGCTGATGGGTTGAGGACCTTCTACGGCCCTGTCCAGCTCTCCTAGAGTACCTGCCTGTCTCCTGGAATCTCTTCCATGTGCTTGAGACTGTGCTGGGAGACACAGCAAACCTTAGGGCAATGTCAAGTATTTATGTGCCATCTTGGATGAGTAAGACTGCCTTTGTAACCTCTGAAGGGTCCAGGTACCGCCTTATGCTAGCAGTAGTGACACTGACCCTAGCCAAATGCAAAACTAGTGAGAAACAGTCAGAAAAGAAGAGGAGGGAAACAATTTCAGTGGCCTCCACCTAATAGAATCGGAGGGATGACACCCTCTTTAAAGACCCAGTGAAGTGTGCGCCGGTGCATGATCTGTTATGCTAATACGTATAGTAATGACCAAAATTGTCCATTGGAACCCATATCAAAGATGTTGGAATAGCAACGAATTTGACGAGTTGGAATTTTCCGCTGGGAAATCCGCAGTCGACCTCCGCCTTCGTGGGCGTGGCTTGCGATCTACTGCGTGACGTCAGAAGATGGGCTCAGCCGAAGTGTTTACATTCACCACCGTTCATTTTGTCTCTGTTTCAAAGTCGAATTTACCAACGTTTTTGAGCGAGTATTTTATTGGAAAGTGTTTCGCAGTCGACTGGAAGTGATTGCCAATCGAGGAAACCTGACAATGGAGGCGACAGTGAAGAAAAAGGGAGGAAAAACACACGGGAAGCGATGCATTGCCGCTGGCTGTGGTAATGTAAATTCTGCCGAAGTGGCGATGTTTCTGTTACCAAAAGATGAAGGTGAGTGGCTGGTGTCATTGTTTCGTAGATTCGTAGATTGTTTATGAAAAATAAAGGCCACTGTGTTTGTGTCTACTAACAAGACTATCATGGCGGCGGCAGAGCTCAAGTCGAGTTTCTCCGCCTGGAGATATTCTCACTATTTCACTTTTGTCGAGCACAAAGAAAAGAACGTTTTAGTTAAATGTAAGTTGTGTCTTGGCGGGTCAAAGATCCTATCGACTGCCCAAAACAGCAATTAAAATCTGTTGAAACATCTGCAGAAACAACATGCTGGGACGAAGCTAGTAGCTAAGACCACAGACCCAGACTCATCCGACGCCACTCCACCTCCACCTAAGCAACAGCGGCTGGATTGGCACTTTGAAACATATCTTTGTGTTTGTGTTTGTATAGACCACATTGCTTAGCAGAGTTCAGTGATGCAAATGCATGTCAAGTTGATCAACAGGTTGTATTATTCTCCGATGCAATAACAGTACTGAAATGAAGGCTACAGTATAAGGGCATTAATGGGTGCCCTTTTTTAAGTAACTAAAAAGTTACTTTTCACAGTAACGCATTACTTTTTGGTGTAAGTAGTGAAGTAACTAGTAATTGTAACTAGTTACTGGTTTTCAGTAACTAGCACAACACTGCATGTGAACATGAATGTTGCATCATGCTATGAACAGATGAATGTATGATCAGGTGATGGCCAATCCTGTGTGTAGATCTACTCTAGATCTATGACAAAATATTGTCCTCAACTAAATTGACTTCCATGGCCACTTTCCTCATCTATCCTGTCCGAAAAGCTGTCAAAATCACTCATTTCTCTCGCACCAGTATCACTTTCCGAAGTCTCCGCCATGTTTACAATCACAACTGGGCCCATCTTGTGACGTCACAGCCGCTATCGTCTGCAGCAGCGGTAGGCTCAGACGGCCGTTCACGGGATGAAAAATTTGCGATGTTTATCTCGTCCCTCGCACTTCCTAAAAAATTATTTTAGCCATGAACAGGTACAATTATATGTAAGAAATGAAACTGCCATTTCATTTTGGTGCAAAAAAATGCACTTCACTGGCACTTTAATGGTCACACATGCAGAGCACACAGCACACACAGTGAAATTTGGCATTTAACCCATCCAAGTACTAGGAGCGGTGGGTAGCTATTGCACAGCGCCCGGGGAGCAATGGGAGTGGGGAGTGGGGGGTGGGGGGGTGGGGGGGTGGGGTTGTCCGGTGCCTTGCTCACTGTTGGACCTGGAAAACCATTCCTGTTTTGGAGGTCGTCTCATTGTTGCCCCTCTTGTGCACCGGTTGTTAATTTCATTAACACCAAAGAAGCTTCAACTGATCAACAACCCCATCTTCTACTTAACTGACCAGAACAATGTCCCAGAAGTTGAATTTATTTAATGCTATTCTCTGATTAAAAAGTGTTTTGAGCAGTGTATTTGTATATGCTTGATATAGCCAATTGGTTTTATTCCAATTCATTCAGTCATATAAAGATGAGAGTAAGCCTTATTCCAACATTCAAGATGAACCTAGGTTCTCCAGAGATTACAATGAATAGAGTGATATTCTTCAGACTTTCCCTTGTCCTTCATCATGACACATCATGACACATACAAACAGTATTTTATTTGATAATTTCAGCCAGTTGTATCTTTTTAACTCTTATTGTTAGAAAGGTCATAGCACAAACATGTTTGACCTTATGCATACATACGTACTTATGCATTCTCTATTGACCCCTTCCCACATCCACAGATATTCTGCTACCTTTACGGGCACTCCTCACATGACCAGAGAAAGTCTGGGGCGGAGCTTCCGGGGGGGCTGTAGGGGCAGGGCTCCCCGGGCCCGGGATGGTCGGGACCCAATGGGGGCCTGTCGCCGAGGCAGCAGGCTCCGCCCCCGAGATATTCGCCCTACGGGCCCTGCTGCCTCGCGCAACTGAGTGCACTGACGTTCGTGGTCATATTAGGTATAAAGCATTGTAGCCCAAATATGAGTTGAACTTGTGTTGCTATTTTCACACTCACATTTAACATTAAAACATGAAAAATTGCAAGTGAATCCCTTCTATTGACTCCAAATGTATTTTGGGTAAATTCGTCATAAACAGCCGTCCATCAACATCATACGTAAATGAACGTCAACGTCATCATCAATCACTTGTCATTCAACAGAGCACTGCCTAAGCATGAGCAGTTATAAACATAAAAGTGGAGCTACAAAACGCAAAGAAAAAGATAAAAAGGACCAAGGAAAACCAAAATTGTCCAAGCTAGATGGATATTTTTTTCGCCCTACTCCTCCTCCTGCGGGAGATGAACCTGAAGTTGTTGCCACTGCCAGCCGTGTTTCATCCCCGAGCCCCAGCCCGCCAACAACGTTAGTGGGGGTTAGCCAGATTTACAGGTAGGCTACAATCACGGACACACACTGTCAACAAGAAAATGTGAGTTTGTGGTAAATGTTGATATCATATGGTTGTTGTTACTTCGTGTAGCTCGGCCGCCTAGCTTATTTCCTTTTCTGTCTCTCGGCTGTAGTGATGATGATAATAGGGACGACTCAGCAGCTGCTAGCTGCTCGTCTAGAGGAGAGCCAGGCCTGACGCTTGACCAGCCGCACCCCTCCCCCTCCGGCTCCTTAACTGCTGCGCCGCAAGGTGAAGCAGTACCGGACACTGGGAATGAAAGCAGCAACAGGTCTCCTCCTCACGCTACGCCTATGGGTGAAACTCAGACCACGGATCATGATGTGTCCTGCAATTATCCTCTGGAGCGTTTTACGACTGATCGGGCAAACTATTTAGAAAACATTGAGGACGCCAATATCAAAAGAAATATCCTTAAAATGGGCCCATGCAAACCCAAAGGTCCATTTCCCAAAGACAAGGATAACCGTTGCTTTTCAGAAAGCTATTACACCTCCACCACTAAAGTTGGGATGAAATTTCCACGCAGCTGGCTGTGCTATTCCCCAAAATTGGACTGCTGCTACTGTGAGCCTTGCTGGCTTTTTGCCAACCGAAAGGCACCGTTCTACAACAATGCATGGGTAAACGAAATAAAAGACTGGAAACATCTTTCTACTAAAATTGAGAGGCATGAATCCACTCAAATACACCTTGGTGCATGCGTAGTATATGAGCAGTGGAAAACCAACGGCACAATAGACGCTGACATGGAGAGGAATGTGCGTAATGCCGCCCAATTTTGGAGACAGGTCGTGGAGCGCATTGTTAATGTAACTCTCACTCTAGCTTCAAGCAACTTGGCATTCAGGGGCCATCGAGAGGTTCTAGGTCAGGGAAAAGCTGGCAACTTTTTGTCAATAATAGAATTATTGGCTCGCTACGACCCTGTTTTGAAAGAGCTAATCAACCGACCAGAAGGGTCAGTGAAATACCTCAGTCACCAGATTCAAGATGAGATTATTTACATATTATCTCAACGTGTGAAAGCTGACATCATTGATGAAATAAACGAAGCCCCATTTTATTCCGTCATCATGGACACAACGCAAGATGTGTCAAAGATAGACCAGTTGAGTCAGGTTTACCGTTACATAACTGTTGTTAAGAACGACATGGATATTGCAACAGATATACAGATCAATGAAGTCTTTTTGGGTTTTGAAGTGACTGAAGGTTCATCAGCTTCAGAGCTTGAAAACAAAATCCTTGGTTCTATAGAGAAAAACGGATTAGATCTGTCTAAATGTCGCGGACAGGGCTATGATGGGGCGGCTAATATGAGTGGTGTGTATTCAGGCGTGCAAGCAAGAATAGCCGAGAAGGAGCCCCTTGCCCACTATGTTCATTGCGCTGCTCATAATCTCAACCTAGCACTCAACGACTCTGTTAAAAATGTCCCTGGAGTGAAGCAGTTCTATGACACTGTAGAGACGCTCTACAACTTTTTTGGTCACAGTATCAAACGATGGGCATTGCTCAGTGAGTTAATGACGCCAGAGAGCAGAACTATCACATTAAAACGCTTATGTCCCACTCGCTGGTCATCTCGCCATGATGCGCTTGTTGCGTTAAGGCACAGATATGGAGACATTATAAAAGCCCTCGTCAAAATATCCCTTACCAGTGACAAAAAGGATGAGCGCAATGAAGCAAGTGCACTCAAGAATGCCATAAGCAAATTTCGCTTTCTATTTTTGGTCAACATGCAGACCAAGATTTTGGAAAGCATAAATTGTGCTTCACAGTTACTGCAAGCAAAAGACGCAGATATTCTCAAAGCATCTACTCTACTGCAAAATGCCATCAGTGTTTTGGTGGAGTATAGGGGACAATTTGATGAGGCGAAGTCCGCCACTCTTGCCCTGGCTACTAAATGGGGAAGTCAAACACAGTTTGAAACAACCAGGGCCAGGAAAGTTAAGAGACACTTTGATGAACTTTCTGAAGACAGCCGCCTCACTGACGCAGAGAGCAACTTTCGGGTGACCGTTTTCAATGCATGTCTCGATATAATCATCCAGCAACTGTCCCAAAGATTCACCAGCTTAAATGCAACTGTGAACATGTTTGAGGCAATTCACCCCAACACACTACTGCAAGCAAAGGATGAGGATTTACACCAAGCTGCCCAGCGGCTTATAGAGCACTACAGTCGGGACATCGCCGCCAGCTTCCCTGGCCAGCTGCTTTCTTTCAGAACCTGTTTCAGGGACCAAATACAAAAACTAAAATCTGTTGCGGATCTGGTAAAAATGCTCATTGTTTACAACCCAGCAGTAACATCTACATTCAGTGAGGTTTGCACAGCCTTCATCTTATTTCTGACTCTTCCTGTCACCGTGGCAACCGCCGAGCGCTCTTTCTCCAAATTAAAACTCATCAAAAACTATTTGAGGAGCACGATGGGACAGGAGAGACTGAGTGGACTGGCCTTGCTGTCCATCGAAAGTGACCGAGCCAAGAAATTGGACATACAGCGGATTTATGGACGAGTTCGCGGAGCGCAAGGCTCGCCGAGTACCCTTCAAGTAGTGGTGAGTACAATTCAAATTTAATTTGTACAGTAGGATACTTGTACGTGAATGTATGGGCCGCCGTGCCAATTTTACACTGCTCTGCTCTCATGGTGGCTGCTGGCTGTCCATGGTGAATGGTGTGTCAGAAATGTAGTCATTTTATTAGGCTATGTTTTCGTTGTCCTTGTGGTTTGTTGGACTTTATGTCATGTTATATCATTATTATCTCTGATATATATTTCGTTTCTATACCCTTTGTAGAAACGAAATCTTAAATATTACACCTTTTCTTTAGTTACTTTTCTTTCAAACATTGTTTTAAATTGTAATCTTACTGACTGAGCGACTTTTTACGCACGAGCGTCAGATTACCACCCCGGACTCCCGATATTTTTGTCAAGCTTTATTGGGTGGCCCCAATAAAGCATGTGGCCCTGCCCCCCGGCCCGGGTCTGATATGTGCCGCCAGTGGAGAAAGTATTTGCCAAAGTTAAAGCACAAACTGATTCCTACAAACTGAGTCATTTGGAAATCCATGTGCATAATCCAGAGAGCTTTTAGATGTTCTAAGGGACAATACAGAGACAAGGAGTCTGACAGCACAGCTCCATAAACAGAAACATGTGGTCTGGACTAAGAACCATCTCTCCAAAATTAACCTTCTACGCACGGTTTGAAATCAACAATGGCTTAGGATGCACGGGCCAGGCCAAGGAAAACCTGCCTACTTATACTATCCAGAGCAGATGTGTTCAGATGTTTCAAAAGGATTTCTACACAAGGGTCCTGGACCTGATGGCATCACTGACCGAGGTGTGTGCAGAACATCTGGCAGCTTCAGTCTGTAGTCCCCACATGTTTCAAGAAGTCCACCACTCTCTGCCTGAATGAAGAAGCACTCACCTCCACCATTATGGAGTGCTTTAGTTGGTTGATCAAACTTCTATTACCTCCACCCTCCCTGACCTATCCACTTAGGTGTGTTAAGTCGCCCTGCCTGCTACCACATTGACCAAAGCCCTCCGAGCTTGCCATCAGGCTCAGAGACCTTACACACAACTCCCTCTGTGATTGGACCCTGACGGCCACGTCCTCCACCTTAACCTTCAACACCGGAGCCCCTCAGGGCTGCCTGCTCAGCCCTCACCTTTACTTGTTCACACACCAATGGCAATGAGACGGCCAACAGAAAGGAGATCAGAGGCTTGACATCTTGGTGCCGTGACAACAACCTTCATCTCAACGTCAGCAAAACCAAGGAGCTTGATTGAGGACAGTGAGCTACAAGGAAAAGGATGCTCCACCATCAACCTCAATGGGACTACAAGGGAGAGATACAACAGCTTCAGGTCCCTCTGGGTTCACTTTGGTCTCCCCACACAGACACGATTAAGTCAGCAAGACCAAGGCTCCTGTTCCTCTGCAGGGTGAGAATGTTCAACTGTTGTTTTACATACTACAATCCAAACAATCCAAAATGCTGATAAAAAGGCGATCAAGAGAAGACAAACCTCCAACACCAGACACACAATCACACAATCTTGCACCTTTTAATTTGAATTGCATGATGTGCCGCAAAGGTAGAAGAATAGCTGTGGATGTGGGTAGGGGGCAATATGGCATGCATATGTACAAGGTAAAGAGATGTTGTAGTGCTACGACCCTTAGATAGAAAAAAAGTGGCTAAACTTGCTGAATTGAACAAATAGCATACTGTTAGCATACAGGTACACCCACAGGGCCCCATTCTGACGGCCATTTTGGCTGCACTGGTTAGCTGTTAGAGGCTGGTGACAGCAGAGGGTGAAGTGAAGTCAAAAAAGATTTTTTTTATGAAAAGACAAGAGTCTCTGGTACATATAAATGACATTTTTGGGTGATTGGACTCTTTAGTTTAAAAATGACAGAAAAGCATAAACATACATTTAGCATTTTTTATTTCCTATTCCATTTCCGCCTATGATTTATGTGTGTTTAAGTGTCAATATTACAAAGATGGTAAAAGTTATCGATATAATATTTGCTTTATTGTATGCCTTGCCTCTCTGTGAACATTTAGGCCAAATTTGGTGACATCCTGATAATTATTTCCAGAGATACATGGGATAAGGCCAACACGGCCCCCTTCAGAGGAGCCTACATTTTTGCTATTTTCAGTTATGGGAAAGTTCCAACATTAACCAAAACAAATCATTTTGCAGTAAAATATTTGTATACAACCATCCGTTTCATAAACTAGACATATTAAAGTAATGAAAAAACATGGTCGTGTTTTGTCCTCAACTTTTAGGGGCCTTAGTTCCTCTACTATATGGTCCGGAAATGGTTGTGCGTGAGGAGGAGTAGATGTTGAAGAAGACGCGGGATTGACAGAACTATAATTAGATTATTAGCTAGCAGTAGTAGCAGTGGTAGTAGTAATTGTTGTAGTTGTGGCAGTACGTAATGTAGTTGATATAGCCCATTGTCTCGTATAATAACAGGTTTCCTCCTGCAGGTGTTGGTCCGCAGAGACTTCAGTGCAGGTCAAGATCAGGCCATGCAGATGGTACAGAAAGCCTTCACTCTGCTGGACCAGCAGTTCCAGAAACTGGATCGGTATATGAACATGTTTGATTACCTTTATTAAGTTGGTTTTACCTATTTACATCAGATCATGAATGTCAAAACAAGTAAAAAGAATCACACAGAAGTCATAAAGAAAACTGATTCAGTAGGGTCACTTTGAAGAGATGATTTGGTTTGCTGATTAACCTATTAACCCTCTGAATATATTGCAACCAAACTTTGTATTCATTTCTGCATGGCTGATTTATTTTCCCAGAGAGAAGTCTGAGTTTTCTCAAGCTGCGGCTGCTTTGCAAAGAGAGAAAGAAACCCATGAGACCTGCAGACAACAACAGCTACAGGTTTAAAAAAAAAAAAAAAAAAGGTGTTTTGTGTCGGTTAACCCTATCTTGGTTATATAAACCTTGTGATATCATCCCGCTTATTAATGGAAAGCCTGTTCATTTCCCTTTACATTGATGTCCCTTTTGTAATCATGCATTTTTGGGATGAGCAGCGCAGCGGATAGTGTGTGTGTGGGGGGGGGGGGGTTCTATCTAGTGAAATGTGAAAATGTTCCCTGCTAGAGTCAAACAGTGTATTTTCCGTGTGGGATATCCACAGTTTTCACAGACTTTGGTTACACAGGTTTTGCTGAACGTGTTAGAGTTGGCTGACCTGTGGCCAATCCTGGTTAAGGAATGGCGCGGGTGTGACCAGCATGAAGGGGAGGAGCCAGGCTGTTCATTCTCTACTCTTCACTGTTGGTTGTTCAATGAATAAATTGTAAACATGTCTTGTTTATTCCTTATTACTGATAGGGTTGGTGGTTCTGTTGAGCACAGATAATAGATAATGTATTGAGGTAAAGAGAAATGAACAGGCTTATCAAAGGTGTGTGACATTCTGAATATACACGTCACATTAATGAAGATACAATCAACCAAACACACATTTTCCAGTTTATTCTGATCTAGTATACTTTAAAACACACAATCTAAAAGTGTGTGTGTGTGTGTGTGTGTGTGTATCAGGAGCTTCAGGAGATGCTGGACAGACATCGCTCTCAAAATGAAGCATGGCTCAGAGCGAGAGCCGAAGAGAACGACCGAGAGAGGAGAGAGCTCTGCAGACTCAGAGTGCGTACACACACACACACACACACACACACACACACACACACACACACACACACACACACACACACAAACACAAACACACACACACACACACACACACACACACACACACACACACACACACACACACACACACACAATCACAAAACATATTTCAATTTCCTGTTTAACTGACTTTCTATCTGGAGTGCGTTTATTTATCCAATTTCTAAGATTCTAAATTCTAAAATGAGAGCGTACTGTAGTTGTTCTAAGCGGCTCACACAGCAAATTTGAAATCTAAAATTCAACACCCATGTAGTTAATTTTAACACTATGAAAGCGTTTATATGGAAACCACCAGCAAAGTGTTAAATTAACACCTTCCAAAGTGTTGACAATATAACACTATCACAGTGTTACTATACCAACACTAAGAGTGTAAGATGTGAACACCAACACTGAACACCAACACCGATAACAACACTAACAGTGTTGGCTGCATCTTCAATTTAACACTGTCCTGGTGTAGAGTAAGACTACAGTAATGATACATCTTCTCCCATCAAACACCTTTAAGAGTTAAACATGTACACTAATAGTGTTGCAATTTTACACTGTCCTGGTGTAGAGTAAAACTACAGTAGTGAAACAATGTATCCCATCTAACACCTTTAACACTAGAACCGCCAACGGGTCAATTTTAACCGCAGCTGTTTTTTGATTGTATTTAACTTTTTTTCAATAAAATAAGCAAGTCTCCCAGTCCGTGACTTTTCCTGAAAGTGTGTTATGTAGCACCCTCTGTTGTTAAACATTGTCAATATGAAAAAATCGCCCAAAAAATGTCCATTTATACCTATATCCGCCAGCGGATAATATTTACCTCATAGAAAATGCAGCGATTTTCGCGCTATTGATTTTGCGCGTAAACATAAACATGGCGTGTTGCTATAGCAACGCCTTTTGTCTACTGCGGTTCCTTATAGATAGAGAGATAGATTGAGAGAGAGATAGATAGATATATTGATAGATAGATAGACAGATAGATAGAGAGATAGATAGTTATAGATAGATAGATAGATAGATAGATAGATAGATAGATAGATAGATAGAGAGCCGGTCATATTTCCGAAATGGACCAAAGAAAGAGACTCTTGAATGTACAGGAGGCTTTAGCGTTGCTAAACCGTCTGAGCGAAGAAGAGTCTGATGGGGGGGTGTCAGGACTGAGTGATGTGTCCTGGGTTTGTTCTGCCTCTGATGGGTCATCTGACAGCGATCCTGAGCCTCCGCGGAAAGTGAGGCCGTCCTATCCTGACCCTCCGCTTGAAGATGGGCCTACTGATGTACCAGCCCACGCAGAAGGTAAGATACAAATAAATAGGGATAGCTTATACAACATAGGCTATTCCTCACTCACTTCAGTGTTCCTATCTGTCAAACACGCTCGGACACACACAGTGAAGCCACACATACACACACCATCTTATCGCTAAAAACTCTCGGCCGCATATATGACAATGATATAACACACACTCAACACTGCAGATAGCAACGTGTATATGTTTACCTGCTCTTCATGGGAGAATGACTAATACTACAAAATAAGACTATAGCCTACTTTTCTACAAATCATATAAGATAGCCTATCAAGGCATATAGATAATGCCTTTGTCTTTTTACAAATGATCTTTTCCTTTCCTTTCGAGGCTGTAATATTATCAAATAAACATTCATGAAATATACTTTAGTCTAAAGTAGTGTTTTCCTCTCTCCTATTTAGTGTGCGCCATTGAGCCGTCACCAGCCCAAGAGATCGGGAAAGATGGCACAGTGTGGACAGTCATGGAGCCTTGCGGAGGCAGAGGGAGACGGCAGATACAGAACATCCTCACGGAGTCTGCTCGCCCAACACCGGAAAACATTACTGACAAACTCACAGCCTTTATGTGTCTGTGTGATAGTGTAATGTTGGAGGAAATCCGTGATTGCACCATTGCTGAAGCGCGCAGAGATAATGGAGACAGCTATTATGGAGCTGAAGGCCTTTATTGCGCTTCTCCATGTGAGAGGTGCATATTGTGGGAAAAACATTGAGGTGGAGAGTTTCTGGTCCGAGCAGTGGGGCAACGCGTTCTTCAACGCAACACTGTCGAGGAACAGGTTTAGAGACATCATGCGCTACCTGCGCTTTGACAAAAAGGAGACCCGCCGGTGCCGGTTGACCACCGACAAGTTTCCTCACGTGAGGAAGGTGTGGGATCGTTTTGTCCAGAATTCAATCGCATCCTACAGGCCAGGGTCCGACATCACTGTGGATGAGCAGCTATTCCCGACAAAAGCTAGAGGTCCATTCACACAGTATATGCCCAACAAGCCGGACAAATTTGGCATAAAGTTTTGGCTGGCAGCTGATGTTGACAGCAAGTACATGCTGAATGGCTTCCCCTACCTGGGAAAAGATGCCAGCAGGCCAGCAACACAACGGCTAGGAGAGAATGTGGTGCTGAGGCTGGTGGAGCCCTTTGTTGGTCAGGGAAGAAATGTAACCACAGACAATTTCTTTACCTCCCTCCCTCTCGCCAAAGCGCTTCTCTCCAAAAACACCAGCCTCGTGGGAACCATCAAACGCAACAAGCGGGAGCTCCCACCCTCTGTGCAAGAGAGAAGTGAGCTCCAAGGTGCTGAAAAGCGATAAAGTGGTGCTCTCTGTGTATCAGTGTAAGCCTAGGAGAAACGTCACAATACTCAGCACGCAACACCAGCATGTGGCCATCTCCACAGAAAGAAAAAAAAGCCAGAGACGGTGGAATATTATAACCACTCAAAAGTGGGGGTTGACGTGCTCGACCAAATGGCTCGCCAATATTCGGTGAAAGGTATTATTATTATTGTTATTATTATTATTATTGTTATTATTATTATGTAGGCCTATAGAAAACACTGCATTGGTCAATCGTTTTTACTAAATCCTCTGTTTCTCTCAGGTGGCACGCTTAGATGGCCCGTTGCTCTCTTCTACAATGTGCTGGATCTCGCTGCCATAAATGCCTGGGTGCTGTACCGGAGCTGCATGAGCCAGAACATCCCGAGAAGGGACTTCATGTTTCAGCTGGCACACGAGCTGCGCGCTGAGTGGATGGCATCAAAAGCGCCACCACTTGTGGTCGTGCCCTTCAGCGGTGCAGAAGAGCGCAGGAGAATGACCTGCATGGTGAAGACGTACTGCAAGGCTATCAGACGATATGAACCATTTTTACTTTACGAAACACAAGTCTAACACCAAGCGTTTAAATCAGCACTGGTAGCGATATTTTATACTCATGCTATCTGTACAAACTATATCATATGAAAAGCTGAGAGTCCAAATATTCTATTGGTATAAGTTTCATCTCTGTGCGATCAAAACTCACTGCTCTTGTATGATAAATAAAAGAACATTTTACCTTGAAAATCAATGCATTCTAATAGCGGGTAAATTTGACCCGTTGGCGGTTTTAGGTATACAGCGACCTCTGGCGGTTCTAGTGTTAAGAGTTAGAAATGTACACTGAGCTAGTGTTGAATGCACATTATACTGGTGTTGCATTTTGCATTAGCCTCAACCCTCTGGGAGTTCAAAATGAACACTAATCTAGTGTCAAATGTAGTGTATTGGTATTATGATGTACAACAAACTGCCCAGCTAGAAATGTTTGGTTCAAAAAACATTCTGAGAATGTTACCATTCATTGTTCTAGGAATGTTTTCAGCGGGAAGTTTTAGTTTGGTTCCCAGAATGTTCTTCTGAAAGGTAGAATAACGTTCTCTAAAAACATTCTTAAAATGTTTGGTGATAACATTCTTAAGATGTTTTTGATAACCTTCTTAAGATGTTTTTGATAACCTTCTTAAAGGTAGGGTAGGTAAGAATGGAGAAACCAGCTCGAGTGCGCTAGAATTTGAAACTATGCAGTCGAAGAAAATCTGTCCCTTCCCCCTCCTCCAACACACACGAACGCGCACATGACCAATGAGGGCACGAGATAAGTTTGTGCACGAGATGGAAGGCTGACAGGCAGGCCATCCAGTTAGGCCATCCAGTTATTTTAGCCGGGCCGGCTAAAATAATTGGTCGTGCTTTTAACAGCGCCACGGCTTCCACAGATGAATTTTTTTTATGTATTTATTGTCAAAGCATTTAATTTATTCATTGCTATCGGGATGTTAAGAGCATTCCACTTTCGGGATGTTAAGAGCATTCCACTTTATAAAGTCAAGGTTCAAGGTTCAAGGTTCAAATATTGAACCTTGAACAGGCAACAATAACCAGGCTTTGTGTGATTCTGTTGATTTGTACCTTAGTTTGACCATCCGTTCGATGTTACTGATCATTGTGGAGAGCAGGCAGACGTTTTGTTTTGTATTATAGCAGCTATCGGATGGAATCAATACATGGGCTGCACAGGTTGTCATGTCCGACTATCACAAGTAGAATCATAATGAAAAATACGCCGGTAAAATGTGCCTGTAGAAAACGGCTTATTATGCCACAATAGGATAGCAACAACAAGTAGTCAAGATATTCAGTTTAGCTTTGGTTGCTATGCTAACATCACCCATTTTATACCGGAGAAACTTTAATAACAGCGTTGTGATGTTGTCATACTGAAACACATTCACTTAAGGGGAATTGGGGATATGTATCAGCTGCTTGTGTGACAGTCAGACAGTGAATACTTTACAGCGGCCGCTGCAGTGTGAGCTAACCCGGAGCTAACGGGAGAATAAACTCCCGTGGAAGAGCAGCACTGCAGCGGTCGGTAAATGCCGTTGAAACACATTAATAAACAATGAACCACGGCACTCTGGAGAAAAGTATAAGGTTGGAGAAGTCGTTATTTAATTTAATCTGGCTTCGTAGATTAAAAGCAACACGATCATCGACCCGACGCAGTCCCCCATTGTTGTTGTTGTAGTGAGCGCCGTAACGCCGTTGGGGAGAAAATCAGCGACGTAAACGGTGACGTCATGACCCAGCAGCGGCAGCAAAAGTCGGGCTCTGGGCGGTGTGAACAAAACGGGGGCTGAAAAGAAAAACCGGTTCCGAACCAGAAAAGCTCTAGAGGAGCTAGAACGGGAATCGCATTGGTGTGAAAGCCCTATCTAATGTCGTTGAAATGAAATAAAACCCTCATGCCATGGTCGCAAAGCGGCTGGAGCGCTGTGGTCACACATTTGCTGAACGTGTGTGGGGATACCCAGCTAGCGGGGAACGTTCTCACAACTTTGGCTAACGTTACCTACAGGTTCTAATAATGTTTTAAAGAAATCTGATGTTCAAAGAACCTTTTTAGGATGTTTATTATTTCAAATAAAATTCCTATAAGGTTTAAGGTTAACTAAGACATAACGTTTTAACTGCAACATTCAGAGGATGTTTTGAGGATGTTATTAAAGGGCCCATGTCATGGCCATTTCCACTGATCATAATTCCATTGTTGAGGTATACTAAAATAGATTTATACTGTGTATTTTTCCAAACTCACATTGGTTTCGCATACAGCATCTCTGTAAAGTATGTGTATTCAGCAGTATTCACTCTCTCCACTAAACGGCTCGTTTTTAGCTCTTGCCCCCCCCCTCCCTGTGAGCACAGTGTGCTCTGATTGGTCGGGACGTTGTGAATCGCGCTGAGCTCCGTGGAGGTGTGGTTTCCTTGTTTAGCGATACACAGCGAAACACAGCCAAACTCATCCTGAGCACACACAAACTCACAGCCGAAGTAAAAACAATAAGTGTGGCTTGATATTGAGTAAGAAAAAGGTTGATAAACGCTGTGAGAATGGGTCTGCAGAGAGAATTTCGCCGCGATCCCAACTGTCTGTTATCAGCCTGCAGCCAGGGATGAGAAATCAGCAGAGCTGCCTGCACTGAGTGTGTGTGTGAGGAAGTCCGTGGATTGGTCAATTTGGACCAATCAGCAGAGGCTTAACGTAACGGCTCCGCGGACGTAACGTAACGGCTCCACGGATTGGTCCATTTGGTTCCGGGTACGAGCTGACGTCAGCTGACCGTTTACATGCATAAAAACCTACATAACACACAAGGTGACGGGTAATAACCAGAAAAGCATGACACCTCTCCTTTAAGGCCTGAGATGACAGAAAGTTTTTTTTATAAAACTTTCCTTTAATGTGATATGTTAACAAAGGTGGAACGTTTTGCCTGCAACATTCTAAGGATGTGTTTTGGACGTTGTTGGGGTAACACATTAAAGATGTTCTTTATAAAAAGTTCCCTCAATGTTACATGATAACAAAAGAAGAACATTCTCCAAGCAACATTCTGAAAATGTTTTCAGGATGTTATTGAGGCCTGAGATGACAGAAAGTGTTTTATAAAATGTTCCTTTAAAGATCCCATGTCAAGGCCATTTCTACTGATCATAATTCCATTGTTGAGGTATACTAAAATAGATTTATATTGTGCAATTTTCCAAACTCACATTGGTTTCTCATACAGCATCTCTGTAATGTATGTGTATTCACCGGTATTCACTCTCTGTCCTAAACGGCTTGTTGGAGCTCCTGCCCCCCCCTCCCTGTGAGCCCAGTGTGCTCTGATTGGTCGGGACATTTGCGTGGCTCGTTGCTGTGAGCTGCTGCAAGGAGCAGACAGGCTTCCGTGTCGGCGATACAGGAGAACAAGCGAAACTCATCCTGAGCACACACAAACACTCACTGCCGAAGTAAAAACAATAAGTGTGGCTTGATATTGAGTAAGAAAAAGGTTTATAACGCTGTGAGAATGGGTCTGCGGAGAGCATTTCTCCGCCATCCCAATGTAGTAGCCCGAAAAACGTTTACCCATTTAAACAGTCGTGGTAGATACCTTGTTTGTTTTAAACATCATAAATACACAAACAACAATGAATACTTACAGGTTGTGTACCCGAATCTCCCGCTGGTCCAAAAAAAGTAGGAACAGCATCATTCTTCAGTGCCCTACGCTGTACATATCCGGCATGAATCGCCGAAAGGTTTGGGAAGCTTTGTTTCGTGAAAGACTGGCAGAGGGTGCGGCCATAGCTCTGGGCGTGGCTACTGGGTATCCCTACGTAGCGATACCCAGGAAGAAAACGAGAAATCTCCAATGAGGCGTTTTGGGGAGGTATTTTCTGTGTTAGAGTTTTACTCGGTACAGGGTGTACTTTGAGGGTTTTTGACTCTGCAGACCGTTTACATGCATAAAAACCTTCATAACACGGGGCGGGTAATAACCGGAAAAGCATGACATGCGACCTTTAATGTGATATGTTGTAGCACCGATGAAAGGGAGTCGGAGGCGGTGTATTCAGAATGGACTTCCACACTTTATTATCCATTAATCAATCAGAGGTAAGTACATGTGCTGCTTGTCTGATAAGCTAGCAGGAATGACATCAAACCCCGGTACCCTCACTAACGGTCCGGGTTGCAACAACAATCTCAATGGTGAATTATGTCTATAACGTGTCACCACACAAGCCCCCCCAGAATTCACCCATAAACAAAATCAGCGTGGCGGGGCGGAACGACAGGTCGACCCCCACGACTCCTGAGCACGGGAGTCGGGAAAACGACCTCTGCATGTGCGGTCTCCGGAAGAGGCGAGACCGGAACAACGGGCCTCAAGTCAGTGACAGGGACCAAGGCCGGGGGACGCCCTCGTCGCGGAGGTCGTGCCAGCACCACCGGCTGGCCCAAATCCAAATGGGCCGCCTTCAACCGGTCAACAGAACCGGTCAACCGGCTCAGCCTTACCACCCAGGTCGACCACGAAGTTCTTGTCCCCGTGCTCCAAAACACGGAAAGGTCCGTCGTAAGGAGGCCGTAGAGGACCCCTGTGCGCATCGTGCCGTATGAAAACGCTCCGCCGAGCGAGATCCGCGGGAACCCGGGACACCTGAGTACCATGTTGGGCAGTAGGAATCGGAGCAAAAGTCTCGGCGGTGTCCTGCAGGCAAACCCGCTGTGCCGACGCCGACCAGGGAACCGATGTGTTAGGGAGGAAATCCCCTGGAACTCTCAGCGGCTGGCCGTAGACCATCTCAGCCGTGGAACACTGCAGATCTTCCTTGGGCGCGGTCCGCAGGCCCAGCATCACCCAAGGCAGCTTGTCGACCCAATTTCCGTCCTTCAGGCCGGCTCTGAGCGCTGCCTTCATGGAGCGATGGAAACGTTCACAGAGGCCGTTAGCCTGAGGGTGATAAGCGGTTTCCTGTGAAGCTTAACCCCCAGACCACACGCCACGGCGTTCCAGAGCTCAGACGTGAACTGCGCACCCCGGTCAGAGGAAATGTCCGACGGGGTGCCAAAACGACACACCCACGTCGCAATGAAAGCCCGGGCTATGTCAGCCGCCGACGTCGACACGAGAGGAACCGCCTCCGGCCAACGGGTCGTCCTGTCCACCATGGTGAGGAGGTAGGAAAAACCCTGAGAGGAAGGCAATGGACCCACTAGGTCGATGTTGACGTGGTCAAACCTCCTCTCCGGCACCATGAAACGTTCCAAAGGAGCTTTTGTGTGGCGATGCACCTTAGCGCGCTGACAAGCCACGCACTCACCAGCCCAAGTCCTCACGTCCTTTTTCAGTCCCCGCCAAACGAACTTCGCGGCCACCAAGCGCACCGAAGGCTTACCGCCGGGGTGAGACAGGTCGTGCACCGCCTCCAACCGGCGGGAACGACCGGCCGCAGCAGGCCTGTGGAGACGTCGCACAGGAGAGTAACGCCTGCGTCACCGAAAACCACGTCCTCCAAACGCAGCCCCAAGCTGTCCCCTTTAGGGCCTGTACGCCGGGGTCCGTGACCTGGTCCGCCGCCATGCGGGTATAGTCCAGGCCCAACTGCACGGCCCCGATGACGACCCTGGAGAGGCAATCTGCGACCAGGTTCGATTTGCCAGCCACGTGCTTAATGTCTGTGGTGAACTCCGAGATGTAAGACAGCTGCCGCTGCTGGCGTGCAGACCAAGGCTCAGCCACTTTTGCCATGGCGAACGTGAGCGGCTTGTGGTCGACAAACGCCGTAAATTCACGGCCTTCCAGCAAAAAACGGAAGTGCCGCACGGCAGCCAAAGTCCAAGGAGCTCTCGGTCAAAAGCGCTGTACCTGCGTTCCCTGGGCGTCAGCTGACGGCTGAAAAAGGCGAGCGGCTGCCAAGCGCCATCCACCCACTGCTCGTGCACCGCACCAACGGCGTAGTCCGATGCGTCTGTGGTAATGGAGATGGGAGCCGTGGGTGATGGGTGCGCCAACAGGGCCGCCTGAGCCAACGCGGTCTTGACCTCCGTAAAAGCAGACTCGCTTCCGCCGTCCAGTCGATCGCCTGGGTGGGGGTCTTACCCTTCAAAGCCTCATACAGCGGCCGCATAATGTTGGCGGCCCGGGCGATGAAACGGTGGTAGAAAATCACCATCCCCAGAAACTCACGGAGCGACCGGGCTGTGAGCGGGCGAGGAAATGCCGCAACGGCCTCAACCTTCGCCGGCAGGGTGCTGCACCGCCTTTAGTGATGCGGTGTCCGAGGAAGTCAATGTCAAACACCCCGAACTGGCACTTTGCAGGATTGATTATCAACCCGTGTTGGCTGAGCCTCGTGAAAAGGGCTCGGAGGTGTGATAGGTGCTCTTCCACCGAAGCGCTGGCGACGAGTATGTCGTCCAGGTAGACGAACACAAACGGCAGGTCCCGCAGCACCGAATCCATCAGGCGCTGGAACGTTTGAGCGGCGTTCTTGAGCCCAAAAGGCATCCGCAGGAACTCGAAAAGTCCAAACGGAGTTATCACTGTCGTCTTAGGAACGTCCAGGGGATGCAAGGGCACCTGGTGGTATCCGCGCACCAGGTCTACTTTAGAAAATACCAACGTACCGGCCAGATGTGCTGAAAAGTCTTGAATGTGCGGCACCGGGTAGCGGTCAGGCGTCGTGGCGTCGTTGAGGCGGCGGTAATCCCCGCACGGGCGCCAACCGCCGTTCGGCTTTGGAACGGCGTGTAGAGGAGAGGCCCAAGGATTGTCAGAACGGCGGACGATACCCAGGCGTTCCATGGTTGAAAACTCCGCACTCGCTACTGCAAGCTTAGAAGGGTTCAACCGCCGGGCCCTGGCGTAGACAGGGGGACCTTCGGTGGTGACGTGGTGCTCCACCCCATGCTTGGTGGTGAGCGCGGAGAAGGTGGGCAGCGTCAGGTCTTGAAAGTCAGCCAACAGCCTGAGAAAAATGTCCGCACCCGACAGCGAGCCCGACAGCCCGTCGTACGCCGCCTCGCCGAGTGTACACACGAGGGAGGAAAACGTCAAGGTATCAACCAAGCGTTTATTTTTAACGTCCACCAGGAGTCCGTGAGCACATAAAAAGTCTGCCCCTCACTAACGGGTCCGGGTTGCAACAACAATCTCAATGGTGAATTATGTCTAATAACGTGTCACCACACAAGCACAAGCCATGAAACGTTCCAAAGGAGCTTTTGTGTGGCGATGCACCTTAGCGCGCTGACAAGCCACGCACTCACCAGCCCAAGTCCTCACGTCCTTTTTCAGTCCCCGCCAAACGAACTTCGCGGCCACCAAGCGCACAGAAGGCTTTCCGCCGGGGTGAGACAGGTCGTGAACGGCCTCGAAAACGGAGCGCCTTCAACCGGCGGGAACGACCGGCCGCGGCAGGCCTGTGGAGACGTCGCACAGGAGAGTAACGCCTGCGTCACCGAAAACCACGTCCTCCAAACGCAGCCCCAAGCTGTCCCCCTTTAGGGCCTGTACGCCGGGGTCCGTGACCTTGTCCGCCGCCATGCGGGTATAGTCCAGGCCCAACTGCACGGCCCCGATGACGACCCTGGAGAGGCAATCTGCGACCAGGTTCGATTTGCCAGCCACTTGCTTAATGTCTGTGGTGAACTCCGAGATTTAAGACAGCTGCCGCTGCTGGCGTGCAGACCAAAGGCTCAGCCACTTTTGCCATGGCGAACGTGAGCGGCTTGTGGTCGACAAACGCCGTAAATTCACAGCCTTCCAGCAAAAAACGGAAGTGCCGCACGGCCAGCCAAAGTCCAAGGAGCTCTCGGTCAAAAGCGCTGTACCTGCGTTCCCTGGGCGTCAGCTGACGGCTGAAAAAGGCGAGCGGCTGCCAAGCGCCATCCACCCACTGCTCGTGCACCTCACCAACGGCGTAGTCCGATGCGTCTGTGGTAATGGAGATGGGAGCCGTGGGTGATGGGTGCGCCAACAGGGCCGCCTGAGCCAACGCGGTCTTGACCTCCGTAAAAGCAGACTCGGCTTCCGCCGTCCAGTCGATCGCCTGGGTGGGGGTCTTACCCTTCAAAGCCTCATACAGCGGCCGCATAATGTTGGCGGCCCGGGCGATGAAACGGTGGTAGAAAATCACCATCCCCAGAAACTCACGGAGCGACCGGGCTGTGAGCGGGCGAGGAAATGCCGCAACGGCCTCAACCTTCGCCGGCAGGGGTGCTGCACCGCCTTTAGTGATGCGGTGTCCGAGGAAGTCAATGTCAAACACCCCGAACTTGCACTTTGCAGGATTGATTATCAACCCGTGTTGGCTGAGCCTCGTGAAAAGGGCTCGGAGGTGTGATAGGTGCTCTTCCACCGAAGCGCTGGCGACGAGTATGTCGTCCAGGTAGACGAACACAAACGGCAGGTCCCGCAGCACCGAATCCATCAGGCGCTGGAACGTTTGAGCGGCGTTCTTGAGCCCAAAAGGCATCCGCAGGAACTCGAAAAGTCCAAACGGAGTTATCACTGTCGTCTTAGGAACGTCCAGGGGATGCAAGGGCACCTGGTGGTATCCGCGCACCAGGTCTACTTTAGAAAATACCAACGTACCGGCCAGATGTGCTGAAAAGTCTTGAATGTGCGGCACCGGGTAGCGGTCAGGCGTCGTGGCGTCGTTGAGGCGGCGGTAATCCCCGCACGGGCGCCAACCGCCGTTCGGCTTTGGAACGGCGTGTAGAGGAGAGGCCCAAGGATTGTCAGAACGGCGGACGATACCCAGGCGTTCCATGGTTGAAAACTCCGCACTCGCTACTGCAAGCTTAGAAGGGTTCAACCGCCGGGCCCTGGCGTAGACAGGGGGACCTTCGGTGGTGACGTGGTGCTCCACCCCATGCTTGGTGGTGAGCGCGGAGAAGGTGGGCAGCGTCAGGTCTGGAAAGTCAGCCAACAGCCTGAGAAAAATGTCCGCACCCGACAGCGAGCCCGACAGCCCGTCGTACGCCGCCTCGCCGAGTGTACACACGAGGGAGGAAAACGTCAAGGTATCAACCAAGCGTTTATTTTTAACGTCCACCAGGAGTCCGTGAGCACATAAAAAGTCTGCCCCGAGGAGGGGAAACGAAATGTCTGCCGTCACAAAATCCCAGTTGAACGGCTGTCCTCCAATACACAAACACATAGGCCTCACGCCGTACGTGCGAATGGGGCCGCCATTAGCCGTCGTCAACTGCGGTCCATGTCCCCCACGAGCGACGTCTTCCCTCGACGCAGGAACAACACTCCGTTGAGCTCCAGTGTCACACAGAAACAAGCTTCCTGAGACTCTGTCGCTGACGAAGAGAAGCCTGCCCGTGCCGCCAACGCTCAGGGCCACTACTGAGCGCCGGCTCCTCCGTTTCCCGGAGGCTTGAAACTGCAGGGAGCGACACACATCTTCGCCCTGGCCCCGAACCACGCGTGGTAAAAACACTCTCCTGTGTCCCCACGCCGGCTTGGCACCGCCGCGTCCCGCCTCCCCCAAGCCTTCATAAAAGTTGAGGGGTGCTGAGCGTCACAGCTAGCGCCTCCGCACCGGACTGCTGGGTAGCCAGGAAAAAACGGTCGGCCTCTTCAGCCAAGGCACGGGGCTCTGTGATGGACGTGTTGGCTAGCGCCGTCTGAACCCGGGAAGGCAAGTGGCGCAGGAAAATTTCCATGAACAAAACGCGGGGGTCTTCCCCCCCTAGCAGATTCAGCATTTTCTCCATTAGCTGGGATGGATTGCTGTCTCCCAGGCCTTGAATGTCAAGAATCTGGCGGGCCCTCTCCTTAGCAGATAAGCTAAATGTCTTAAGGAGAAGGGCCTTAATCGCCTCATATTTGCCATGGTGTGGGGGGTCTGCGATAAATCCCACCAACCTGGATGACGTGGAGCTACCCATCGCTGCCACCACGTGGAAATATTTCAAATCCCCGTCACTTACTTGTCGGCAGGCAAAGTGTGCCTCCACTTGTGCGAACCATGCCGCCGCGGCATGCTCCCAAAACTCCGGCAGCTTTACAAAAACATCGCGATCAGCCATGTTCATTGAGTCTCCGGAAACTTTCACGAAAACGTCGGGGTCACCAGTGTAGCGCCGATGAAAGGGAGTCGGAGGCGGTGTATTCAGAATGACATCAAACCCCGGTACCCTCACTAACGGGTCCGGGTTGCAACAACAATCTCAATGGTGAATTATGTCTAATAACGTGTCACCACAATGTTAACAAAGGTGGAACGTTTTGCCTGCAACATTCTAAGGATGTGTTTTGGACGTTGTTGGGGTAACACATTAAAGATGTTTGTTGGAGCCAATTTGCTTTGGGTTGTGCACAGGGTTTGTCTATGTGTGTGTGAACGCGTCATCATCCAATCTGCGCACCTGGGAGCACGGGAGGTAATTAACCTATATATGTGGGCATGGGTGATCAGCTGGGATGAGAGGTTAGAGAGGAAGCCACACGTTTTTCAATCGTGTTGACCGTGATTGTTTGTGTCTGAGCGTGTGCGTGATCGTTATGTTTTAAACAAGATTTTAGATACGTGAGTCTTAAAAGAACATTTTAACCGTGGAAAAATGAATAAAGCATTACAAATTACGTCATGGTGGACCTCATCCTTCACAACAACACGCGTTGGGAACTCTGACTGCTAACCTCCATGAGTGGCCTTTTTTGATGAGCGATCGCCGCTACACTTGTTGAAAAACTGGTTCCAATGAATGAATCAAAGGATCTCGGACACGGAAGAAGGAGCTGCTGCGCTCCCACACAGCTCCAGATGATTGCTGACATGTGAACGCTGTGAAAGCCACGCGGAACCACGGTAGGATCGTTCAGAATTGTTACAAGCTGTGAAAGACCTTCTCATATCAGGATAAAGGTAAATCCTGCGACAATTCTAAAATAAAATCTCCCGCAGCTGCTGCGTTACTGTCAAAACGAGCCAGGAAAGGTGGTTGCAAACTACAAAGGAGCAAGTTACACATGCAATTGATGATGATGTGGTAAATGTCAATGCTGCAATCAAAACTAATGTGGTAATTGATGATATCTGTCCAAATGACAGCATTTCTAATGTAACCGGAAGAACATGCACATCAGCTGGCTGCTCCAGCCACAGGTCCAAAATGTCATCCATCTCGTCTGCATGTATCAAGGCGGAGGCTGACGCGGCTGCTCTCAGTGCTATGGCGGCTATCCTCAAAGAAAAACATGCACTGGAGTGTGAAGAGCATAGCCTCACAGCAGCCAGAAAGTGTGAAGAGGACAGCCTCGCAGCAGCCAGAAAGTGTGAAGAGGACAGCCTCGCAGCAGCCAGAAAGTGTGAAGAGGACAGCCTCGCAGCAGCCAGAAAGTGTGAAGAGGAGCAGATCAGACAACGCAAGGAGTGGCTTGAATTGCAAAGTGAAATTGCTGCCTATACAGCAAAGGCCAATGTGCTCAGGTACAGAGGATCTGAGGTTCAAAGCTCAAGGGCTGATTCAAATGGAATGAATTCGTATCTAGACAGAGCCAAAAGGAAAATCTCTCTTAGAACCTCTGCTACAGAATTCATCCCACAAGGTTCAGAAGGTCAGTTCAACCCCTCACCAAAAGGGGGCAGCAGAGCTGTAGTGTCAGTGGAGACTCTGCACAAGGACGTAAACTTGTAGTACCATAATCCTACAGAAGAGGATAAGAACTTTGCTCTGTCAATGGGTGCGCACCCCAAAGATTCAAACCAGCAGTTGCTTCATCCACCAGTAGGTGGCAGTAAAACTCTATTGCCAATGGAGGCATTCACAGCCACAACAATACCAGAAGGAAATGGATCTAAAGCCTATGAACTCAATCCCACGTCATCTCAAATATGTCAGCAGACATCCACACAAGTCACTCATGATCTTGACACACATTTGGTGCTGGAAACCAACCAACATACGGGTTCAGTGCAAAGTAACGTGAATCAAGGCAACATTATCAACATCATGCAAAGGCAAAATGATATCACAGCTCTATTGGTGCAGCAACAGTTAACATTGTCACTGCCACCAAGAGAAATACCAACCTTTGATGGAGACCCTTTGGAGTATAGTGCATTCATACGAGCATTTGAACATGGAGTGGAAGCAAAGACTGCTAACAATGTTGATTGCCTATACTTTTTGGAACAATACACCAAGGGACAACCCAAGGAACTGGTTAAAAGCTGTCAACACATGCCACCCGACAGGGGATACCAAAGAGCAAAGACACTTTTGAGAGAACGCTTTGGAAATCAACAAATAATAGCCACTGCATACATGGAGCAAGCGCTTGGATGGACACCAGTGAAAGCAGAGGATGTTAAAGCTTTGCAAGCTTTTTCTTTGTTTCTTCGTGTTTGCTGCAATGCCATGGAGGACATAAGCTACATGTCAGAGATGAATATGCCAACAAACATGCGGGATATGATCTTAAAGGAAGGGTCCACTCATTAGATAATTAATAAAAACTTCAGTATTTAGTGAAACATTATGTTTAAACCATACCCTGAAGAAATCAGCGATATTCCCCGGTAAATAATGATTTTATAGCTCTTTTTTATCAAAACCTGTATATTCCGTCAGGCAGCTGCCATTTTGGCCATTTTCAGTAGTCACATGATCCAAAAAACTAGGTCGTGACGTCATCTATGCGTTCACTTGTAAACACACGAACAGCTCGTTCGACGAAAACATGGCGGAGTATTTGAGTTCGGACTCGTCAGCCGAGGAAGAAGTTTTGAGCAATGTGGAGAGATTGGATGGGGGAATTCAGCCATATAGGTTCGAGCCAAGTGGCCAGAACCGTCAGGAATCCAGTGACGATGAGGATGAACAGCACGGTGATCTTGCTGGAGACGATCCCTTTACTCGTGCAATTGATTTCGGGGGGCGAGTAGGGAGACCTGTACATGAATGGTGTACTTTTGGTGTACGATTGTCAAGCATGTCAAAAATACAATGCCAAAAGAAGAGGCCTGATGATGATGATGATGATGATGATGATAAATCAATCGTGAATATTAAATAAGAAAAGCGTTCATTTCACGCCAAACATCTTATTTGTTTAATTCATAATTAAAAAGTAATAATTTCATACATATTTCCTTAGATATACCGATATTTCACAGTGTAAATAATATACATATATTGCTACCACAGATTAATTATTATGGTGGCATGATGTTGACATTGACTATGAAATTAAATGTATTAACCAAAACACGAGGACGTGTATCAGGCAACATAAATCACTAAAGAGATATATACAGCCAAAAAAATCTGAATAAATATATACATGAAGTGGACATTTTTCTCAATGAACAGGTGAAAACAATCAAAATGCCCTAGAAGCACTCAGATAGCTGTGAGTATTTTGACAGAACTGAGACTGGCTGTTAAAAAGTCAAAATGAAACTTAGCTTATCTTGAAATATAATTTGATAGGAACACCTGTTCATTACGATAAAAAATATATCCTATTTGCAACAAAATACAATGAGGCATATTTCAATGGAATTGTGAGAACAATGGAGAGTAACTAGAGTCATTTTGTCCAAACGCATAGTTCACGTCACCTCCGGTAAAATAAGTCATGTGACTCGTCAAAATGGCGCCGCCCACAGGGTTGATGTTATTTCGGTAATTAATCAGCTTAAAATCACTGATAACGTCATCAGATTAAAAAAAATAAATAAAGACTGGCAGAGACTGGTCTGTTTTATCGTAGGATAATTATTTAAAAATGCGTGTCATGAGCATTCCCTCCCTTTAAAGTTGCCCTATAAAATGAGGGAAAGATGGAGAAACCTTGCTTACGAGCTACAGGAGAGGCAACATCGTCAAGCAAGTTTCAGCGATATTGTCAAGTTTGTTGAGCGACAATATCTATTGCCTCTGATCCGCTGTTTGGAAACATTCAAGACACATCCACCTCTTCACCAAAATACATAGGTGGAAACAACATATCACAGCCTCGCAGCCGCCAGCAAGGAAGCAGTTTTGCTACTTCTGTTGAAGCTGTCAATCGTGGAACTGCACCTGAAAAGCAAAAGGAGAATAGCCTACCGTATAGGCCAAGAAGGATATCTTGTCTGCTGTGTGAAGAGGATCACAAGTTGGAGACATGTTACAAAATGGAGAGGATGATGCACACAGAGAAAATTTGTTTTCTGAAAGAAAAAGGTGCTTGTTTTGGTTGTTTAGCTGTTGGACACATGAGTAAGGATTTCCGCAGCCGCCTGTACTGCCAAGTGTGTAATTTAAAACATCCCACCATCCTCCACATCCATTCACCGAGAAAGGAAGTCTCATCAGAGGACATACAGCAAGAAACATCAATAGAGGATCACAAAGTTTCTACCAAAACATGTGGCCATATTGGGGCTGGAGGACAGGATTGTGCCTTGCCCATTGTGCCCGTTCAGATCAAGGCTACAAACGGCAGCACAGTGATAAACAGTTATGCCTTCCTAGATCCTGGTAGCACGGCCACCTTTTGCTCAGAGCGACTGATGAGGGAGCTTAAGATGAGAGGAAGAAAATCCAAATTCCTGTTGAGAACAATGAATTAGGAAAAGCTTGTGGATAGTCACATCATTTCTGGGTTAGAGGTGGCTGCACTCAACAGTAACAATTACTATGAGCTACCTGATGTGTTCACACAAACTGTAATGCCTGTGACTCGTGACAACATTCCAAAACAGGAAGAGTTAAGTGCATGGCACCACTTAAACTCTGTGAAACTTCCTGTCACTGACGCTGACGTGGGGCTGCTAATTGGAGCTAATGCCTCAAAACTCATGGAACCATGGGAGGTGGTGAACAGCAATGATGATGGACCTTATGCTGTCAGAACCCTGCTAGGGTGGGTTGTCAATGGACTGCTGAGAGGAGACCGCCAAATTGTAAACAGCTGTCCCACCATTGCAGTTAATCAAATATCATTAACCAGCTTGGAGGAACTGCTGGCAAAGCAATACAACCACGACTTCAGTGAGAGATCAGTTGATGAAAAGCCAGAAATGTCCAGAGAAGATGTTACGTTTTTGGAAATCATGAAAAGTTCCACCAACCTCACTGATGGACATTACGGTCTGAAATTACCTTTCAGAGAGGAGAAAGTTTCAATGCTAAACAATCGCCATGTTGCTGAGCAAAGGCATCTGTGTCTTAAAAGGAAATTCAAGAAAAATGCAACATTTAACGAGGAGTATGTCAACTTTCTGGGCGATGTCATAAAAAAGGGCTAAGCAGAAAGAGTGCCTGAACAGCCACTGGAAGGCAGAGAAGGAAAAGTCTGGTACATCCCTCATCATGGCGTGCATCACCCTAAAAAGGGAACCTTGAGAGTTGTGTTCGATTGCGGCGCAAGCTTTAAAGGGACATCACTGAACAGCAAGCTACTGCAGGGACCTGATTTGACAAATTCCTTGCTTGGAGTCCTCACAAGATTCCGCCAAGAATCTGTGGCAGTAATGGCCGACATTCAAGCAATGTATCACCAGGTCAAAGTGGCAAGAAAGGATGCCGACTTTCTTCGCTTCCTATGGTGGCCAAATGGTGAACTGACTACAGGATGACTGTACATTTGTTTGGTGCAATATCATCACCCAGCTGTGCCAGTTTTGCCTTAAAGAAAACTGCAGAAGACAACAGAGCTTATTTTTCAGCACAGGTGGTTGACACCATAAAACACAACTTTGATGTGGATGATTGCTTAGCCCTTGTGAAAGATCTGACGGCTGTATGCCACTTGGGGGGATTTCAGCTGGTGAAATGGATCAGCAATAGCAGGTCAGTGCTAGAATCTGTTGATGTGGAAAAGAGGGCCAAGGAAGTGAAATAACTTGATCTGGACAGAGACAGTCTCCCTATTGAGAGGACTCTGGTAATACTCTGGTGTGTGCAAACTGACACTTTCAGATTCAAAATGGCAATCCAGGAAAAACCAATTCATACAATGATTTTGTATGTATCCTTTCTTTTAATAGATATTTAACGATTATAGCTTGAGTCTGTCTGATTCCCCAAACAGCTGCTTCTATATACTTGCTGCACATATAATACAAATAAACAACTCCATAAACACACTTTTGCTGATATTTGTGTTACTGCTGGTGATGTTAAAGATTGATTTCCTCTGTCTCAATGATGAAAGTTCTCATAATAGAAGACATGAAGCTGCAGAGAGAGGATATATTCTTACCTCTACTTTGTGATTAGATGAAAATACAAAATTAAATTAAAATAGTAATTGTTAAACACATTGTTTATTTCATTTACTGAGGTTTTAACCATTATTTACAACATGTGTACATATGCAGTGGAATAATAGGATATCTCTAGATCATTAAACTGTCTTCAGTTCAGTTTAATTTTATTAATCCAAAAAATAGGTCATAGAAAATGTTTAATTGTGTATTTCAGCAGAGCGGGGGGTCACGGTGCTGCTGGACCTGGAGGTACTGACCTGGTGTCAGTGGGACATCATCTGGGCTGGTCCAGGGGAAGAAGGAGAATATAAACTGTTATAATCACAGCTATTAAGATTAGAAAACTAATATTGTTAAGAATCAATCTATACAACATGCTTTTGTTGTTGGTTACTGGGGGCTAAAGGAACAGCTTAATCTTATTTACCTGCCCATGGTCCTCTTTATTTCATCGCCGTCGGTGATCTCCAAAAAATGGTTAAAGTAAAAAAGTAAAAGTAACTTTTCTGGATCCTTTTCTGCTAGCAGGCTGCTGGAGCAGCGCAACCGAACAGCGCGTATCACGTGACGTAAATACGAAGCGCTCCGTAGGCTAGAGACCATGGCCGTATCTCACCTCCGCTCGCATCTCCTGTGGGCGGGACTAAGTCTCGAGGATAGGAGTGTCATTCAAGCTCGGGAGGGTGTGTGTATGTGTGGCGAGAGAGACTCTAAAAGATATAAGGAGCTGTTTCAACAACAAGGTGGAGGGAGAGTCCTCTGCTGTCAGACTGAGAGAGATAAACAGCTCAGGTGAGGTAAAGGACTCTCTGAGTGTTTAGATAGTAGTCTAAGTTATCTCAGTGGGTCTCAAACGGTTTGGTCACCATTTATGTAAACACATATTTCCATTTGAGGGGGGAGTGATTAGTAAAATATGCATGTGTAAGGTAGCAGCCTTGACAGGCCACTAGGTGTTGCTGTTGCGCAGCAAATTGTTGTTTTTTGTCCATTGTGGGACACCGTATTTCTCCTGTTGTTATGGGTGCGGCCGCCATCTTGGCGCTAATGTTTGTATTCACTCCACGAAAGGTGAGCAGTGTTAATTGTGGCAAATCATTTTACACATTATAACGTTAAAAACGTCCAAACATTCCATTTCTTTGACTAATGGGTTAGTTTAAATGTTTATTTACCCGTTTGTGTATGTTTGGGAGTGAGATGTTTGTTTTGTCTGTTAATTTGGTTGTTGTATTGGTTAGCATGTAGCTAATGGCTAATGTTTGTATTCACTCCATGAAAGGTGTGTCAGAAGAGCTGCCATTGGGATAAATAAATCACTACTCAGCGTCTCCACCACAATCCGATCTGCTGTGTCCTGTTTTCCTCCCCTCTGCATAACATCCCATCACCAATAATAAACACAATGCAGAGTCCCAGGGTGTTCAGAGAGGCTACGGGACATTTGGGTTACACATGAATTTCACATAAATATGTGAAAAAAGGTAAGATAAACTTTAAAAACGTGTTGAGAGCTAAAACTAGTCTTTGCTGCTGCCAAGAGGAGCAGGGGGGAGAGGAGGGAGACAGGTGAGGCTGGTTCAGGAGCCCAGACAACTATAAATGAACCAAAAATAAATAAATAAACAACTTTCAATTTTTTTTTTATATTGGATATGGTATGTTATTGGTTATTATGTCCATGTTCTTATGATTTTATGATTATTTAAATGTATACAGTTCTGTTTCATATGGGTGTTTCCATAGATCTAGTCTTTTTATTTTCCCCTCAAAGTGCACCAGATTGATGCATTTAACTCCTTATTTATGCCCCCGGACCCCCCTAGAGGATTCGAGGTCCACCCCCAAAATGTGTTCACATGGACAGGTTCCCAAATACATTTGCACATTTTTTTTAAATAGTAACCCCTGTCCATATGTTTATTATTGGGTAGTAGATTTAAACTATAGGGCTATCACTATGGGCAGCAATGCTGTAAATATTCACAAATAAATCCAGCAAAATGGCACAAAAAAAAACTGGTAGTGGCCTGGCTGGGTGTATAATTCCCGGCCTGACTTATTGTCCCAGTCCGGCCCTGGTGGGGCGTGTTGCAGTAGAAAATTCAACTGTAGCGCCCGGTACATTAATGGGAATCCCTAAATGTTTGAGCACCCTCTATGAAATGTCAAGCTACCCCACAGCACCCCAAAATATATCTCTGGCGCCGCTACTGAGCCTTCAAACCCGTTTTGAAGAAATGTGCAGTGCAAAACAGTCTCATTGCAGCCCCTAATGCTGTGATAAGACACACTTTTTTGCCAAATATCAGCATTTTCTTTCTTTTCATTTTTTTTGCACAGATTGCAAAGTGGCAAAGTATTATAACTTATTGTTCTAGCAAAGGGATTGCACAGTTGTATTATGTATTTTTTTTTTTGAGCACACAGACTTATGGAGCATTGTTTTATTATAACTGTTCTAGCAAAGTGATTTTAAAAAAAAATGTTTTAAAGGAATGCTCACGTTCATATTGATGTTCACTAATGTGTTTGTAAAGGTGTGTAGTAAGATGTATTAAAAAGTTGAAGTTCAAATCCTGTATGTTTTTTCGTAACAACTGCTCAAAGTTGAGGTACCGAATACCGATTTTCGAAAAATCGAAAATTTTCTGTTTGGCCTTGGGTAACTTGTGAGGGGTCAAACTAGGGGTTTTTCATGATTCTGAGTTGATTACAATCATGCATTTTTCACTAAAATCATTCCTTGGTTGAAAAAAGGCCACGCCCACTCTTATATTTAAATTCAAAAGTAGCTTTATTTGTAGTTACAAGTAGTTAAAAGTGCTGATCACTTCAGGAGTCAATCTCTGAGTCTTCTCCAGACTCACCACCATCATGACCACAATTCTTGCATGAAATTCCTTTACAGACTCCACATGCTGATATGCACTTAACGCCATTCCTCTTGCAGCTGCACCGCCGGTTGCTGCAATCTCCGTTAGAGTTGCTGCAATCTCCGTTACAGTTGCAGCTTGTGAACTGCAGTAGCTCCTCAGGAGCCATGGGGTCTAGTGTTGGGACTGGCTCATAGCCATGTATACCTAATGTCCATCCATAGTCACGGGTTCAGAGACATACTCTGCAGAAGGATCCAGTCCTGGGTTGTAGGTAGGCACGGAGAGAATGCTGTGCAGCTGCACCCTCTGTTGGAGGTAGAGTTTCTGGTTTGATCAGCCCTGCCGCTGCCTTCCGTGAGAACATGTGTCGAATTTCACCCAAAGCAGTACCTGGTGCATGGTAAATGTACTGGAAGATGGTAGTACCAGCCTGTATCACTGCATCCTTAGTAGCTTGTGTGTCAAGGAAGATGTCCACGTGTTCATCAATGTCCCCTGCACAGAACCTGCAAAAAAAATGCACTTTGAGATTTGTTTCAAATATAAAGTGAAATAGAAAAAAAAAATTATTATTATTACCTGTCAAATAAGGTTGTTTTCCCATGGCCAGCTATTGCAGAAACCGTATCACAACCAGTGAAGGCGTGACAAAAGAGCAGGTAGCATCTCTCTCTTTCAGAGAGAGCTTCGCGGATCCTTCTGACATCATAAGAGCCCTTTGATGTTGTGAAGAAGAGTGGATGGTTGGTGCTTGGAATATGGTGTACTAGCATCACCAGCACATCTGCATCTTCTGCCCGCACCTGAAAATAGAACAAGATATGCAAAGCGTGTTGCACTATACAAAACCAGATAAAACTATTCAAGTTTGAATACTCGAGTGAATACTTTTGTTTCCAAAATAGGCTACCTACACAAATGCTACTAACCTCAACAGAGTCATCTGTAGCAGTGGCCAATGCCTCTCTCACAATCGAAGTGTCAGCATCATTGTCACACTGCTCCACTGTGATGTTATGTTTTCTGAATGTTGAAGAGCGGAGGTGGATTAGCTCACTCTTGTTATTGGTGTTGTCCAGGAACTCTGCTCTTGGTGTCCAGTGTATCATATCCGGTCGAATCTGGAGATCACAGCATGACTTCTTAGTGCGCCGGATGTGGTCATGATCTTTTGGTGATCGGCTGTAGCCATCAAAGACCACAATGGTCTTCTGAGAGCGGCGGCCAACACTGTACGTAGCTCAAGTAACTGTTGGCAATCTCCTGCCAAGTCTGACCTTGTTCCCACTTTACCATGTAGAGAAGCCATCCGCCATCAACTACAAGAGTGGAGCAGGATTGGTTAGTGAGGTCAAGCGGATCAGTTAACTCCTTCAGGCTAGTCTTGGAAAAGCCTGCCTTGTTCGCCTTGTTCATTTTCTGATCTTTATTGCTGAAGAGGGACAATGGGAAGGGAGTCAGCTCTTACGCCAAGCTTGTCTCAACTGTCATATCCCGTTGGGCAAAAATGATCAGTCGGTTGAACAACTTGAGTGAGTCAAGGTGTATCTTCTTCTCGTTGATCTTGGGAATCTTTCTGAGTGATGACAGGGCTTGTACCTTTGACTTCACTTCCATGGTCGATGTCACTGACTGTCCATCCAGCTTGATCTGCATCTCTCTCCCTATTTCTGCTGCTCTCTCGGCATTGACTGGGTCATCTCCTGTGCTCCTGAATCCTGTTGAGAAATACACAAGCAACTCCTTGTCTCGATCGGGGTCGAATGGGTTGTTCTCCTCAAACCATTGGAGGGCAAGGTCAATTGCTTCAGCATCTCTCTTCATCTGTGTTTTGCCAAGGTCTCTGTGGAGCGGAGCATGTTTCTTGACACTTTCCTCACTGCGCTGGTTGACATTGGAGAAGTGATTAAGGGTGAGCACCCAGCACTTGTGACCAGAATCACTGTGTCTCATCCTCCCTCTGCTCAGTCCACCTTCTGACTTGGCTGACTTCATCAATGTCTGCTCGATACAGATGTCACACCAGGTGCCGGACCAATCATGGCTGGAGTAACAGACGACATGGTTTCCATGGGCAGTGAAACTTTCGAATGTCTCCTTGTAAGCAGGCAAAGTTTCAAGTTGCTTCATGAGTTGACAGTACAGCCGTGCACCCTTGGCATATTGATGATGCCCTGCAGCCGCAAAGATGTCCAGCATCCTGCTAACAATGCAGCACAGGTGGCAGTTGTGATCTGCAAGCCGCTCAGTTCTGATGAAGACCTTGATCACATCTACCACGTAGTGGTACTGCACCCAGAGAGCAGGCGTTCTTCCTCCTTCAGCAAGTCTTTTGAAGGTTTCTTCAAACCGCTGTTCAAACAGTGCCACTACTGGATCTGTGTGTCTGGCTCCCATCTTCCCATCAGCTACCTTCTCCATGAAAGTCCTCATTTCACCGAGTTCCTCCTCGGTGAAGGCATGTTTCATGATAGATGGCTGCATCGATGAGGAGGTGAGCCTTGTCAAAACATCCTCCATCCAGGATGTGGTTGGCTGTCGTACTCCCTGGATAGATCAGCTGGATCAGCTCCAGTAGTCCAGAATCCTCCATGATGTTTCCAATGGATCCAAGGTAGGACTTCAGCAGGTGAAATCCACCCAACCTCGGAATGATAGGTAGATTTGTCTGTTTTATGATGTCCACAGCCTTCAGCCAGATCGGAAGATCGAATGTCACTATAGTGACTCTGTCTGCAGAGAGCCGCGTGCACTCTTTGAGAGTGGTGAAGATGGTGTTGAGGTCATTAGGGTCACCTTCAATGATTGGGAGGAAGTCGATCTGTGTGCGCTGCTTGACATCATCTGCATGGATACTCTTCATCCAGCCATTCCAGTTACATCATGGATTTAACGTTAGCTAGCTAACCATGTTATTGCGCCTACTGTTACACAGCTAACAAGTAAGAAAAGTTGACAACTTGTACAGTATGTTATATTTCATTACCAAAGTAGTGACATGAAATATTTCAAGTTAAGAATTTAGATAATACTTACATATCAGGCGTAAAAAGCAGTCTGTCCATGATCAAATGAAGGTTGAAAATGGCTTCAGCATGTTAACTCTAAACATCCTCACTCTGAATGCCAACCAACTAGCAGCTACCACTAAACAATAATAAGTCCTAAAAGGGCAAATAGTAAAATAATCAAACAATTTTTATGCTAGCAGTGGAAAGGCATTATGGGGGGGTGGGGGGGGGCGAGCGGGAAAGGTGGGCGTGGCCGTTAATTCCACAAAGGAATGATTTTAGTGAAAAATAAATGATTGCAATCAACTCAGAATCATGAAAAAACCCTAGTTTGACCCCTCACAAGTTACCCAAGGCCAAACTGAACATTTTAGATTTTTCGAAAATCGGTATTCGGCACCTCAACTTTGAGCAGTTGTTACGAAAAAACATACAGGATTTGAACTTCAACTTTTTAATACATCTTACTACACACCTTTACAACACATTAGTGAAGAAATTGATTGGTAAGGATTTAGTTTGCAGATCGGTCAAATATCTGATAAAATGCCCTTACTAAAAGGGGGGGCCTGACAGTAAAAGTTTGAGAACCACTGATCTAATGTAACAGTAGGTTAATGAGGGTGGATCGTCATATGCAGTAGAGTGGTTTACTTGCCCTCAGTGATGAAGATGTCAAAACAAGCTTCTGGAATTTTGATGTACTTTGTTTCGTTTCGGTATTGCACTTTGACTATCATCTTCAGCTGAAGAGAAGAGCAAGAGCCCTATATGGGTAAAATGGATATACACAACAACATTAGTTATTCCACAAGTTATTAGATTTTTCACATGATGCATCACAACTTCCCCTTCTTAAGCAAGCAAATACTCACAATGTGTAAGGTTGGCATAATATAAATTAGAACTGTCTTTAGATCAATAAATTCTAATTTATGCTCTGATTGTTCTTTTATTTTTTTATCTTTAAGCTGAGAGGCTCCTATCTGTGCATGACATATTAGAAGGAAAAAAAGATTTAAAAAATACAGATTTCAGTATTCTGAGATTCTGAGCACCATTTCTTTTCCTTGCGGAAGGCAAAAAAAGTCCGACATTATACAATTAAAAATAAAAACAATTAAAACTGCGGTCACAGATGTGCGTAGTGATGAGCGGGCCCTCGCGGCCGGTCGTCCCGGCGTCAAGCAGACGCGCGCGAGTCCTCCGAAATGAGCCGTTTGTCATTTCTCATTTTCGCGTCCCAGGCTCCCAGGTCCTCCGGCAGCGACCCGGCAACGGATGTCGGCGCGCCGTCTGGAAGGAAAACAAATTTCTCTAAAGGCTCGTCGAGGATCGATTATCGAGGAGGCTGTCTGGAGGAGCCGTAACCGAGGATACACTGATTTAGAGGAGAGAGAGGAGAGAGGAGAGAGTCTCTGGAGGAGCTATAACCGAGGGTACACTGATGTATCCTCCGGAGTCGATTTCAGCCAACAGTGATGTTTAAAAGAGGCGTGACGCATGGCTGGACTTATGTCAAGGAAGCAAAGCACTGCAAACTGTTCCCGTTGTGATAAGTTATTTAAGAGGATCAAATGTGCATCAGACTTTCTGCCCTTTACCGTTTGTTTACTCACTAATCACATCTCGCCTGGATGTTAGGCTATTTTTTTTTAATCCAACTGCTTTCATTCAGACGCGATGTTTACAGTGAGAACAGCAATAACATATGTAACAGGCCTACATTGCACACTTTATTTGTATGCTTTAGTAGATATCTACAAGTAAAGAGTAGATATTATTCATGAAACCATATAGTGTTCACATAATAAAATATACAAGGGCTGTAGCCTGATATACATGATATGCTTTAGGAGCTGTATGTGTGTGTTGTACAGTGAGTAGGTGTCTGTTGTAATTTAATTTGCCGCCAGCAGAGGGTGTGTGTGGGTTAGGGGTTAGGGCTAACCCTAACCCTAACCCTAACCAGTTATGAGCATTTCTTTGTAAGCCCCGACTTTTTGCAAACAGGTTTAGATTAATGATGGCCATATTTATCGACTGAACATGCTCATTTTCTACGGTAATGTGTCTGACCCTCCACCGATGCTGTATACTAAGTGTGGCGTTGAAAAACAAAAAATGGAATTTAAGGTAATATTTTACTGTTTTTAACATTATGCTAATTAAAAAAAAATGAAGTAGGCGGAGCTTAGGGGTTCATGGAGATAATATGTAGAGTAGGTACACCCGAATAAGTGTGCAAAATTTCAGGTCATTCGGAGTTAACGGTGCGACTTTGTAAATGTTTCCATAATGGAAATGTAGTAGTTTGGATTAATGTATTTGTCAAAAATTGTACATTCTCCGTTAGCTTACGAGCTCCCCGTTCGAGCAAATGACTATTCCTTTGCAATGTAGCATCACATTGGATATGCGCTTAAGTTGTCCTAGATTGGAATTTTTCCGATCATTTCCCTATGAGGAATTATGAAAAATGTGCTTAAAATGCATGAAAAACGCACATTTTTCAAAATGGCCGACTTTCTGGGGGGCGGGGCTAATGAAAAGTAATTCGAAATATGTGTGCAATCATAATAGCAATGTGTATACAGCGTTTCGTGAATATCGGAAAAACGATATGCGAGTAGTTTGGAGTAATTTGTGACATGTAAATGGTCAAAAATGGGAAATTCCGTTCGCTTACGAGTCCTCGTTTGAGCGATCGACTATTCCTTCGCAATTTAGCATCACATTGGATATGCGCTTAACTTGTCCTGGATTGGAATTTTTCCGATCATTTCCCTAGGAGGAGTTGGCAGGAATGTGCTTAAAATGCATGAAAAACGCACATTTTTCAAAATGGCCGACTTTCTGGGGGGCAGGGCTAATGAAAGCCAATTTGTAATATGTCCGCAATCATAAGAGCAAAGTGTCTACAGCGTTTCGTGAATATTCGAATAACTGTATGCGAGTAGTTTGGAGTAGTTTGGAGTCATTTGTGACATGTAAATGGTCAAAAATGGAAAATTCTCCGTTGGCTTACGAGCTCCTCGTTTGAGCGATCGACTATTCCTTCGCAATTTAGCATCACATTGGATATGGGCTGAACTTGTCCTGGACTGGAATTTTTCCGATCATTTCCCTAGGAGGAGTTCGCAAGAATGTGCTTAAAATGCATGAAAAACGGCCGACTTTCTCGGGGGCGGGGCTAATGGAAGCTAATTAGAAATATGTCCGTAATTCCATGAGGAATCTTTGTGCCAAAATTCGTGAAGTTCTGAGAAACTAAAATTATGAAACGTACATCGCACCGTTGGGGTCCTAGCACTCCGTGCTCGGGCCCTAATAATCGTGGCTTGATATTGAGTAAGAAAATGTTTTTATGAACCACACAGCTTCTGGTCTTCCAAGACCCGACCGGACAAAAAGATGTGGTGCAGGCACAAAACATACTACTGATACAAATACATTGCTTTTGAAAAAAATGGGAAATCGTGTTGGTGAACACGATTCAATAGATTACATTTATTTCGTGACTATTACACAAAATGCCGTGAGACTGGGTTGCAAATATTCTTAGCAAGCAAGTTAACATTATTAGCTACCACAAACAACTAACATTATTTTCAAGGGAAATTAACTAATGTTAGCTAACTGGGGAACAAATTCAATTAAATGTAACGTTATCTAGATAACTTATCGTCACTCACTGCATGCAGTCTGTTGTCGAGGCCACACAAGATGGCTGCTTCCGTTACACGGAGCAGAAGAACGTGCTAGAAAGGAAAAGGAGCCAATTAGCTAACAACTTTATTACAGACACTTAAATGATTTCACTTGGGGAACAAATTCAATGAAACGTAGATAACTTACAGTCACGCGGTCTGTCGAGACCACACAGTCGAAACCTGCTGATGGCTGCTTAGGTGACACTGAGATAGTGCTAGAAAGGAAATACGTTGTTAGCGAAGTCAGCTAACTATACCGATAGGGACCGACACCAGAACCTCTTAGCTAGCTAGCTGTCGAACTAACGTTAGACATGTGCAATACGTTGGTGTTCGTAATGACATAATATTATGTAACATAGTTAAAGGTGGGGTAGGTAATTTTGGAGAAACCAGCTCGAGTGCGCTAGAATTTGAAAATACACAGCAGGAAGAAATCTGCTACTTCCTTACAGAGCCCCTCCTCCAACACACACGAACGCGCACATGACCAATGAGGGCACGAGATAAGTTTGTGCACAGATGGAAGGCTGACAGGCAGGTAGGCCATCCAGTTATTTTAGCCGGGCCGGCTAATATGATTGGTCGTGCTTTTTACAGTACTACGGCTTCCACAGATGACATTTTTTTATGGATTTTTTGTCAAAGCACTTCAGATATTCATTGCTATCGGGATGTTAAGAGCATTCCATGGAATATAACAAAAAGTGTATCTCAAGCCGGTTTCTCAAACTTACCTACCCCACCTTTAATGTTATCTAATTCGACATCCGTGTCTAATTCGCCAGCTAGCCAGCTAGCTAACTAACTAACCGGCTAGCTAACTAGCCAGCTAGCTAAATAGCCAGCTAGCTAACGTTTAGCAAGCAGGTGCACGGCCAGTACAGACAAATATTCTTAGCAAGCTAGTAAACATTATTAGCTACCACAAACAACTGTAACGTTATTTTCAAATTAACTAATGTTAGATAACTGGGGAACAAATTAAATTAAATGTGACGTTATCTCAATCAATCAATCAATCAATCAATCAATCAATGTTTATTTATATATCCCAATATCACAAATGTTACATTTGTCTCAGTGGACCTCACAGTTTGTACAGAATATCAGTATGACAATACGACACCCTCTGTCCTTAGACCCTCACATCGTACAAGGAAAAACTTCCAGAGAAAAACCCACAGTTTAAAGGGGAAAATGGGAGAAACCTCAGGGAGAGCAACAGAGGAGGGATCCCTCTCCCAGGACGGACAGACGTGCAATAGATGCTGTGTGTAAATCGAAGAGATAATACATTTTACAGCGTAGGTAGACCAAATGTTTGGAAATGCATGTGTCTATAATAAGAAGATGAATCCACGAGGAAGTCAACAATCCTGTGGGAGCCATCAGGGAAGTAGTATGATGAGAGTCAGGCAGGACCACGGTGATAGGTTCAGCCACGACTCGAAGTCCAGGACTCAAATCCAGAACTCAGGATAGAGGATCCAGGACTCAGGACTCAGGATGCAGGATCCAGGACACATGATTCAGGATCCAGGACACAGGACCGCAGCAACAGGATCAGCCACGACTCAGGATCCCGGCGTAGATATAGACACCAAAAAGAAATTTGGGGGAAGCTGGGTTATTCGGAACATGAGAGTACACAGGTACAGACAGACAGAAGGAAGAAGTAAGGTGTCCCCCGACAGTCTAAGCCTATAGCAGCAAAACTAACGTGTCTACGTACATGGACTCCCTTAGGATAGGTTGAGGGAAAGGGGTAGCAAGTAAGAAGTAAGGAACAGAGGTGAAGAGGCACAACGTGTCTACGTACATGCACTCCCTTAGGATAGGTTGAGGGAAAGGGGTAGCAAGTAAGAAGTAAGGAACAGAGGTGAAGAAGCACAACGTGTCTACGTACATGCACTCCCTTAGGATAGGTTGAGGGAAAGGGGTAGCAAGTAAGAAGTAAGGAACAGAGGTGGAGAGGCACAACGTGTCTACGTACATGCACCCCCTTAGGATAAGGTGAGGGAAAAGAGTAGGAACTATCTAGATAACTTATCGTCACTCACTGACTGCAGTCTGTCGAGGCCACAAGGTCGACACTTGCTGCAAGACGGACTGATGGCAGCTTCCGTTAGACAGAGAACATGCTAGAAAGGAAAAGGCGGCAATTATCAAACAACCTTTTTGTTAGCTCGCTGTCGAACTAACGATAGACATGTGCAATACATTGGTCTTCGTAATGATTACATTTTCTGTTACATATCTAACGTTAATTCGACATCCATATCTAATTCGACAGCTTAGCAAGCAAGCATTGACTGTATGGTCTGTGCACCTGCAACTGACATTACACCTGCACCTGACGTTACAGCCATACAGTCAAATAGTATTAGCAAGCTAGTAACGGAAAAATGATTACGCTACCTACCACACACAACTGTATTTTCAAGTAAAATGAATGTAAGCTATCTGGGGAACAAATTATGAAACGTAGCGATAACTTACCGTCACGGACTTCGGTCTCTCGAGACTGATGGTTGCATCAAAAAGATAGCGGAGATCTAAATAATTTCACGCACATCACGTAAAAGTACCCGGATTGAGAGAACACACTACCCGTCGTTAAATATGTTTAACACCATGATCCAACCCTGTACTATATAGTGTATTAACAACAGGCAGTGTTTATCATGTTAAATGTAACACCAAAACCACAACAATTTACCCCGAAAAGCACTAACACCAGGATTTTCACACTGGCAAATTTGCTGTGCAGTGAAATAACTCTTACTATCGATATGGGAAATACAAACTGCAGTGCTTCTTGCTTCAGAGTGAGGATGACATTTTAAGATACTATTATTAAGAAAGGTTATAGTTTGAAAGATTATGCTTATGAAAAAGAAATTCAAAAAAGGCTGGGTGTCGCTAATATGAGGAGTTAGAGAAATGTAAGCTAGAGAGCTAGCTAAATGATAGCGAATAAGTAACCTTCACACATTCAATGACCTTGGTGACCATTCATCACCCCCCCTTTGTTGGTTCTTGTGGATTTTCTCACAGTTGTTTTCCTGTTCAATGTACAACATGTCCTTAAAAATATATTCATATATGCTCTGTTGAAGACCTTACAAAGGAACAGCTGATACATTTTTCTATTAGTTGAAAAATAAAATACCAAGATAATAAACATGCAAGGTCATTCCTCACTTTTGTGGGAGAAACAAACACATCATAGAACTTCTTAGAACTGAAACTGAAACGGACCCTGTCTGTCTGTCTGTGTCTGTCTGTCTCAGGAGGAGGTGCTACAGGAGCAGGAGAGGATGAAAGAGGAGCAGAACGGCATTCAGAAACGCAGCGAACACCTTCTGTCCATCATGCAGCAGTTCAAAGGAATGTGAGAAAGATAGATCGATACAGTGGAGGAAATAAGTATTTGATCTAGGGCTGTGCAATAAATCGTAATTTAATCTCGATTTTGGCTTGCAACGATTATGAAAATAACGTAATCGAAATAAAACGATTATTTTGCTGCGGGCGCTTTCGCCCCTCCCTAAAAGCCCTCTCGGCCAGGTTGTGAGTGACAATAGTTGTGTGAGTTCAGGGCGAGCGAAGATGGCAGAACAAGAGCAACTCGCTAACAAGAAAGGAAAACGAATTCCGCTGTTTCGACGTCCGACGTGGAACAAAAAAAAGTACAGTGCAGCAGGGGAGGACTGGCCATCTGTGTGTTCTGGAGAATCACAGACGGCCGGCCCGGCCCGCTTTTTTTAAACGTCATCATTTCAGTTGCGCCTACAGGCGACAGAGGTCCACAGTTTCCCCGCAGCGAGGCTCCCCCCCCCCCCCGTTGACAGTTCACGAGCGTGCCCCCTCGACTTCATCCACCAAATCACAGTCATCAATTAAGGACGCGCTTTACAGTGCAGCCTACTCAACCAGCTCGCAAAGATATAACAGATGCCATCACATTCTACATAGCTAAAGACATGTGCCCAGTTAGCACAGTTGGCAACCAGGGGTTTAAGCAACTGGTTAACACTATGGACAACTGGTTAACACTATGGACAACTGGTTAACACTATGGACAAGCGTTACGCGATGCCATCTCGGCATCATTTCACCAGATCTGCACTAACTGCCCTGTATGAAAAATGCCGTGGGGAAGTTGAAAAATATGTGGCTTCAGCTGAATACTTTGCAGTTGAATTTATACTTAAAGTTCAGGGTAATCAACTGTTAAAAAGATTACAGTTTAGTACAAATTATTATTCAATAATAAGTAATAAGTTCAATAAATGGATGTTTTCAAAGTCAATGAATATTTGTATTTAATAATCGTGATATTAATATTGACCAAAATAATCGTGATTATGATTTTTGCTATAATCGAGCAGCCCTAATTTGGTCCCTTGCAGATTTTGTAAGTTTGCCCACTTACAAATAAATTAACAGCCTACATGTTTTATGGTAGGTTTAGTAAGAATATCAAAAAGAAAATCCAGAAATTGACATTATATAAAAGATTAAAATGTATTTGCATTTAACTGAGGGGAATAAGTATTTGATCCCCTTTCAAAACATGTGTTAGTTCTTGGTGTCCAACAAGGGTTTCTCCACCAAGAGACGCTTCTTGTAGTTGTTTTCCAGGTCTGTGCACATCTCAGGAAGGATGTTGGTCCACTCCTCTCTGAAGATCCTCTCCAAATCCTTCAGGTTTTGAGGCTGATGCTTGGCATCTGGAAGCTTCAGCTCCCTCCACAGATTTTCTATGGGATTAAGGTCCGGAGACTGGATAGGCCCCTCCATCCAACACAGTCTCACGGCATTTCGTGTTATAGTCACAAAATTAATCTATTGATTCGTGTTCACCAACACGATTTCGCCATTTTTTTCGTGTCACACAACGATTTTAAAAGGAATGTAAATAATAACAAATTAGAAGGAAAAACAGATTAAAAAAATACAGATTTCAGTATTCTGACACAGAACAATTTTAGAAGCAATGTATTTCTATTGGTAGTATGTTTCGTGCCTGCACCAAATAATAACAAATTAGAAGGAAAAAAAGATGACAAAAAATACAGATTTTAGTATTCTGAGGCTCTGAGCCATTTCTTTTCCTCGCGGACGGCAAAAAAACTCCGACATTATACAATTTAAAATAAAAGGGATAGGGTTAGGCTTAGGGTAAGATATTGAGTAAGAAAATGTTTTTATGAACCACACAGCTTCTGGTATTCCAAGACCCGACCGGACAAAAAGACGTGGTGCAGGCACGAAACATACTACCAATAGAAATACATTGCTTTTAAAATCGTTCTGTGTGACACGGAAAAAAGGGGGAAATCGCATTGGTGAACACGAATCAATAGATTAAATTCATTTTTGTGACTATAACACGAAATGCCGTGAGACTGGGTTGCTCCATCACCTAAATGTGCTTCTTCTTTAGCCACTCCTGTGTTGCCTTGGCCGTATGTTCAGGGTCATTGTCCTGCTGGAAGACCCCTCCATGACCCATTTTCAGTGTCCTGGCTGAGGGAAGGAGGCTGTCGGCCAAGATGTTACGGTACATGTCCCCGTACACCCTCTCCTCGATGCAGGGAAGTGGTCCTGTCCCCTTAGCAGAGAAACACCCCCAAAGCAGAATGTTTCCACCTCCATGCTTGACGGTGGGGATGGTGTTCTGGGGTTATAGTCAGCATCTCTCTTCCTCCAAACACAGCGTGTCCAGTTGATGCCAAAGATCTTGATGTTGGTCTCATCTGACCACCTCCTCTTCTCCCAAGCCTTCTCTGAATCATTCAGATGTTCATTGTCAAACTTCAGACGGGCCTTTCATGTTCTTCTTGAGCAGGGGACCTTCAGGCGCTGCAGGATTTGATCCATTATGGTGTAGTGTGATACCAATAGTTTTCTTGGTGACTGTGCTCCCAGCTGCCTTGAGATCATTAACAAGTTCCTCCTGTGTAGTTCTGGGCTGATCCCTCACCTTTCTCATGATCATCAATACCCCACGGGGCCAGATCTTGTGTGGAGCCCCAGACCGAGGGCGACTGATGCTCATTTTGTCTTTCTTCCATTTCTGATTAATCGCACCAACAGTTGTCTCCTCCTCACCAAGCTGCTTTCTGATGGTCTTGTAGCCAATCCCAGCCTTGTGCAGGTCTACAATCTTGTCCCTGAGGTCCTTAGACAGCTCTTTAGTCTTGCCCATGGTGGAGAGGTTGGAATCTGATTGATTGATTCTGTAGACAGGTGATCTTTTATAGTACTTTCTTAAAGGAAATTTACTTATTTAACCGGTCTGTGGGAAGACTTGTTGTTGGTTGCAAGGGGATTAAATACTTATTTCCCACAGTTAAATGCAAATACATTTTTATCTTTTATATAATGTCAATTTCTGGATTTTCTTTTTGATATTCTTACTCTCCCTGTTAAAATAAACCTACCATTAACATTATAGACTGTTCATTTCTTTGTAAGTGGTGAACTTACAAAATCGGCAAGGGATCAAATAACAATTTCCTCAACTGTAGATAGATAGATAGATTGACTATTTCCTGCTGTTTTATATTGACTTTATGGAAAGCACTTTGTGATCAATGCTGGGTGAGCTGGGCAAATCTGCTTCCTTCCATAAGCTTTTATAGCTTCTTGAATAAACTAAATAAACTACTTACAGGCTACCACCATGTTAAAATTCTAAATTCCATCTAAATTAAAACTTTATATAAAAAAAATTAAACTTATCTTGATTAGGTGTTTCCATTGTTACATCAGGGAAGTAATATGAAAACAAATGTGACCAAGGGAATTGTTAGATAATAAGATGAATGCAAAAACAAAAAAAGGTGGAGATTTTATTTGCAGTATACAATAAAAACAGTATTGATGACTGTAATGATTATGAAATAGTATGTACATTTTCTAACTAACCAAGTTGCTAAAGAAAAGTCAACAGCATGTTTGTGTTGAGACTGCAGGTCACTTACTGTTTGGCTGTGTGTGATAGGCTATGTAGTCCTAATATTTTTCTTTTCATATTTCAATAAATGTTCTTTCACTCAGAAATAAGACTCTTGATTGAAATGAAGCTCACTGCAGTTCAATCAGACAGGTTACTCATTCTCAATGCTTCAGCTGCTTCTAATCAGCTGGTTATGGCCGTCCACTCTTTTACTTAACCAGAGATTAGATTTTGCCAAAATCTGCAACAGCATATATAGTGCTGCTGTCAGACTTTCCATTTGTTCTCTTCTCTGCTGCTATCAGCATATCGGTCTGTCTGTAGGGGAGAGTGGGGTAAGATGAGCCAATTTTTACGTATGTTGTCCTCTAGGCAAGGCAAAATGAGATAGAAGTCAAATGAGAGCAACAAGCTTAACTTCAGGATGTCTTCTGTCAATCAAAATGAAAATAATGAATCTATCACAAAAAAATGTGCTCTTGTGGGTTAACTTACCCAATTTAAGGGGTAAGTTAAGCCTATTTGCTACAGGAATGTTGTTGTTTCTACAATGTTTAAAACATAAAAAACACTAATTTATACTACAGAAACTTATCTTAACCTTAGTGCCTCATGGCGGGTTAAGTTGAACCACTGGCTCAGTTTACCCCCCAGCATGTGGCTCACTTTGCCCCAAAGCCACATCATTTTACACCCGGAAGTAAGTATTCTCTCTAATGTCGATAGACTTTACAGTGATATCTGCATTACTCATCAACTCAAAAACACCAGATTATACCTGTTAAGGTGAGACACTACAGGGTAATTGTTTTCACTTAAAGATATCAGCTAGACATTTCTCCAGTTAATTACTTACATTAAGACAATTGTTTTTTGTATTACAAGTTTTATGAAATAGCATAAAAAAGAATGCGCATATTTTAATACATTTCAGGAACACAAATCTGTACATTGGATAAAGCCAGGTTTTGTAGTCATATTAGAATCTAAAGTTTTTACAGAAGGGATTTTGGATATCTCTATTTATCACTCCATAAATCAGAAAATACTGTCAACAGCCCTAAAATATCAATTTTAGCCATGTTTTTAGGTATAACATTTTATATAATTCAGGCTATGAATGATATATGAACAAACACTTCAGTAAAAACCTTCAGAATATTGATAGGAATATAACTGGAAGGTTTGGTGTATGTAGTGATACTGAAGTGGAAATTTCTCATTCAGAATATGAGAAAAAACAAATTTTGAGAAAACGACCTTTAAAGATTGCTGTGTGGCGCTAGCTAAACCCTCCTGTTCTTTGGGTGACAGCTTGCGCCTCGACGCACTCTGCGAAGGTATTTCATGGTCAGGGTCATTTGTTTTTTGTATAACCTCGCTTCGTGCAAGTGACAATTGTCATCTTCTCTGTGAACGTTTTTTCCGCTGTTCTTTTGCCATTTTGAGATTTAAATTTCCAGCGTAAGCTAAACCAGGAAGTGTTTTAGCACACCACGTGACGCATCCGAACGAATCACGTTGTCAGAAATTGACACCAGCCAATGAGATTTCGTTTTTTGGTTTAAGACCCCTTTGTACTTTCACGATTGGTTGCTGATACAAAGGAAATGACCATATTTGGATCCGATGAGATTGTGCAGGAGAGACGGAGCTTTCCAACGATACCTATGATTACATGGTGCAAACAGCGGTCGCGGTACTTTATGTTACGTTGAATGCTAACTTTTGGTGAATTTAGGAGAAATCTACAGACGCAAATAGTCAAACTATAGTAAAATAAACACCTAAATGTGTATTTTGTACGTTTTTCTTCCAAAAGCCTGAAAGAAAACATGTTATGGAATCAAAATAGCACAAAATCTCAAAATTGACCGGTGCATGAAAAACAATGTTTTTGCCTGCCGTGTCTCGCCTTAATTACACAACATTGATTGGTTTAAATTTTGTACAATGCTTTTGTGTTTTTCCCCTTCGATTCGGAGAAACAAATAGTTTTTTCGGAGTTTAGGATGGCCGAAGACACTACACTACCCATAATCCTCAGCTATTGTTTGGGACGACACCAGTCCGCTTTGCTTGACAAACCCCGTGATTAGTCCTCAAGCTCTGTGATTGGATGTTGGAGTGTGAGTGCGCCAAGGTTACGCCGAGCGTCAAACAGCACTTTGAAATGGAATGAAGCCCAGCCACAGCACACTATCCAAAACAGGACAGAACGAGTCCACCACCACCCCCCAGAACTACAGATGCTGGCTATTTGTGTGTTTCGCAACATGTTTTATGGCACGTCTCTACTGGGAATTGTAGTTTTAAAATATGTTTTCGTATTTCCCATAGTTAGAAGTTGCCAGGAGTAAACTGTGTACATCCCTGGAGGTTTAGGGAAACACATTGGTGTTATCAAATGTAAAACATATAATTAATAAATGGGTGACAATAGTTTGTGTCCATAATGGACAGCATTCATATACCCACATGATAGCTAAGGTCAGAAGAGCTTTATTTAATAGCTGGTCTTATATCTGTGACCCCTCCTGTTGTTAACCAGTTGAGCCCTGAGCCTGTTTTTCAGGCCTCAGGCTTGAAAATGACATTCCCAGAACAATTGACTATATCTTCACTTCTAAAAGGAGTAAATTAATATCTTTTTTCTCAAAGCAATGATAAACCTGTGAGTTGGATGTAGAAAAGTCAGAATCAATATAGAATTTTTTTATTTTAAAATCAGATTGAACATAGTAAAGAAATGTAAATTATAGTGTCCGTCCAAAAAGAAAACCATTACTTATAGTGAAAACCACCCTTGAATGATGGGATAGTAGACTAAAAGCTTTAGGAATCCAAACTATAACATTTAAAAGTACCCTGTATCAAGATTGATGCAAAACAAGTGACATTTGACCTTTATAGAGAGATTGGGAAAAAAAAACCCACTTCTGGGGTCATTTGGGTGCATTTTCCATATCTCTGGCCCCCCTCGGTCGATTTTGATGATTGACACCTCTTTTTAACCGTTAGAGCCAATAGAATCGAGGGGAAGTTCCTAAAATCCATCTAAACATTACCCATTGGTGAATGAGTGATGCGTAGCCAGAATGCCCCGGAACCGGAAGCTGTCATACTCTAGTAGCTATCGTAGCAGCTAATATGAAATCTCCGTTATTGACATAAATATGAAGATGGATTATCAGTAATCATTTCAAAGGGACACAGACACATTGGATTAACCTATGGATTAACCTTCAGCAGCGTGTTTATCGTTTTAATGCCATTGAACACAACTTTTGATCAGAAACAGCAAAAGGTAAGACAAATTGGCCGTGTTTGCTCCATAAAGCTACGTGGTGTGATGTCTGGTTTTGCTTCCCGAGTTCTGATCGCTCAGTGATGATACTTATATGTCTGGAATCTGTGGAATCTCAGTTTGCTAATCGATATCTTTGTGCAGATCCGATAAGTAATAAGGGTATTTTACCTTGAGTTCTGTGCTAAGTGCGTCAGTTTTTTGGAAAGGGGAAAAGACTCAATGAGGAGACAGAAGAAGAAGAGCCTACTACTTAAAATAAACAAAAAAATGGATTTATAGGAGATTATCAGGAGTCCTACTTAAAGTCCGACTTTATCGCAGTCGGTGATTCTCATGCGCAGAGCCCGCTCTGTTTAATTTGTGGCGACAGGCTAGCAAACGAGGCAATGAAGCCTTTAAAACTGTTTCGGCACATGGAGACCAAGCACCCTACATTAAAAGATAAGCCTTTGGAGTTTTGGAAAGAAAAAAACATGAGCAAGAAGGACAGAAGCAATTACTGATGGCCACATTAACAAATGCGAGTGCACTGAGAGCATCATACTTAGTGGCTAACCGTATTGCTAAGGCGAAGAAACCTTTCACTATTGGTGAAGAATTGATCCTGCCCGCCGCTAAGGACATTTGCCGTGAAGTTCTAGGAGAGGCCGCAGTTAAAAAGATAGCACAGATTCCTGTTTCTGCTACTACTGTCACTAGGCGTATACTGGCCTTGCCGAAATCCCCTTCTGGGTTAACCAGCGGGATAAACACTAAAACACAGCAAAACTAAGGACCACGAGGTGATGTTTAGAAGCTTTACTATGCAAGCAGTGGGAAACTGAAATATACAGAAACAACAGCACTTCTAAATATCAACAACATGACATAACAATAACATATACATTGATATATGCCAGGTAAGCATGAAAAATGAAAAATTACAAAAATGCAAGCTGGGATAAAGGATTACAATAATGCACTCAAAGTAAAGATATACATGTCAAAACATAAAAACTGACAGGTAATGCCTTCTCAAGGGCTATGAACAACGGATGGCACAGGATGAACAGATTTCACCTCCACTGGAGCACACATGCCATTTTAAAATCTCTCAAGCTAACTTCCTCTCACATGGGAACAAACATGAACTGCTTTCTGCAGTATGGGAAGTAACGAGGGGTTACGTATGGTAACCCTTGTTCTCATTCATAACACTCCGTTCGATGTCTCACTATGGATGCGCCTCAACGCGTATGCACCAGAAGCATCAATCTCATTACGCCAATCCTGATTGGCTGGTGATCTTGACGACTACGTCAGGGAATCCACCCACCCTTTAAGTAGCTTGCGCTACGTCGCAGCGTCATTCAAACACCTCTTCTCGCTTCGGAGCACATCTCTAGGAAGATCAGTAGCCAAGCTAGCTTAACGGTCCACAGACTGAACCACGAAATCTAACCTTCGGTCGCCGGACGCTTGCCGGCTACTTTTGCTTCGCACGGGAGTTTTCTATATTAACACACCAGTTAATATCGAAATCTGCCCTGCCGTTTTTTTCCACAAATAACGGTAAGGTTTTTGATTTTTCCCGCAAACAGTAAACATACCTGTTGCTAGTTTGTCCCCTCCACGCCGACACCCCGGCTAACGAGGATGGATCCTTCTCTCCCTCACACCAGAGGAGACGGAGTTTCGGAGGCTCGGCTCTGCGGCTGCGGGCTGAAATTTCGGGCACGGACTCACACCAGGTCTGCTCGTCCTGCCTCGGGCTGCAACATGCCCAGGAGGCTATCGACCCCCGGCGTGCGGGCACTGTGCCCGTTTTACCACCAAGAGCCTCCGCCGACGGCTAGCGCGCCAAGCTAGCCTGTCGGGACAAGACCCCTTCATGCCTGTCGATTTGCCGACCGGCGACGAGGCATGGTGGCGACCGCCACGGGTGTTGAGCCCGCGCTGTGTCAAGCTGGGGCTCAACGGCGGCGGCAGCCGCGGGAAGGGGGCCCCGCGCTGTGACAAGCTGGGGCTCCCAACTGGACCTCACCTGGTCTCACCCGCGGAGGATGTCCTGGAGCTGGACTATGTGGAGGAGGATGAAGAGGTACCTCTGAGTTCCTTCTATCCGACTCGGACGAGGGCGAAGATGACATCTTCGTCTCGTCTGCTCAGGCTGCCAAGCCAGGGGCCATGTCCGCTCCCCCAGGCGAAAGCGAGCCATCTCCCCCGCCTCAGCATGGACTTGCAGGCCGTGTGTCAACGCGCTGCGTCCAGACTGGACATCCCTTGGCCTGAAGTAGCCAAGGAGACCTCCAGGTCTCGCTATGAGGGAAAGAACTTGCCCCAAGCCGCGAGGCTGACGAGGCAACTTCTCCCGGTGTTTCCAGAGCTGCTGGACGAGGTGTCTCTCCTGGAGAGACCGCCCTTTCAGCAGCAAGGCCCCAATCCAGGGAGCCTCCTCTCTGGACTTTGAGGGCATGGAGAAACTCGGCTTGCTCCGCATGCCTCCTATGGAGCCGCTTGTGGCAGCCCACCTCCAACCGCGGCTGTCTGCGGCTCCTAGCAGGAACCCCACACTGCCGACGAAAGCGGACCGGTTCCAGTCAGCAATGACCGAACGGGCTACAAAGCGGCAGCTTTGTCCGTCAGGGCGCTCAATGTCTCCTCGATGCTAACCGCTTACCAGGCGGAGCTCTGTGGACATGACAGCTAAGCCTGAACCGGCCGTGTGGGATGAGATCACAGCGATCACGGACATTTGCCTCCGCGTGCAGCGCTGTGCAGTCCAGGCCACGGGCAAGTCGCTGGGGATGATGGTGGTGCAGGAGAGAGCCAGGTGGCTTAACCTGACGAACCTCCCGGACCGGGAAAAGGAGGACGTATTGGACATGCCAATCGTCCCCGAGGGCATATTCGGCACCGCTCTTGCCTCCATGCAGCGGTGTGAGGCCAAGAAGAAGGAGGATGAGGCTCTCCAGCTTTGCCTCCCTCGAAGGCCCAGCCGCCACCTCCAACGGCCCCGCGACAGACCTTCACCCAGGCTGCCTCGCACTCTCCCTGTTCAAGGTCCCGAGACGGCAGAAGCCACAGCCCGCCCCCGGTCTCCCACCAGACACGAGGCGCGGACGAGCTGGCCAAGAAAGTCCCCGGTCCCGGCAGCAGCCGCACAGGCGCAGCCGGCCCAGACCTTCAGCCATCAGGCAAGGAAGAAAAAGAGGGCAGCCTGACAGCCTTCCCTCCCCCTCGGGGAAAGGGCTGGAGGTTCCCTGTTTTTCAGCCCTGGACCGTGTTCCGCACGTGTCCAAAGCCCATGTGTTTCCGGGGTGCAACCACGCCCCCGTCTTCCCGCCGCCTCGAGTGATGACAGAACGTCATCCTCCAGTTCGCGCCATGAGGGAGACAGACTTCACAACAAAGGCAGCAGTTCCTGCCAATTGTTCAAGTCACACAAACACACACCTTGGGTTAAAATAAAATATTTTCCACTGTCGCTTCCAGGCTTAAAGCCAAGGGCGCAGTCAAAAATATAAAAGAAAAACAATGATAACAATAAACAGTCAGGTGACTGCTCCGCTTCTGAGAGTGGCTGTCGCCTCTCTCGGAAAGCGGACGGTGACCGGGTCTGTGAACGCATCATCACCGCGCGCATGCGCAGTGTCGACCGAGGTTGTCAGCCTGGGATGCCACCGTGTTCAGACACTAGAGGGCCCCATAACACAACCAATAAGACACAGAGTGCAAGCAACAGAGAATGTTACGTCTCCACTCGCTTTGAGGAGCGAAAGGTGGAAGATGCTCACATGCTCTGCTTGGGTTTTCAAGACGATATCACGGGGCTACAGACTCCAATTCGCTGTCCCCCCCTCACTTCTCGGGCATTGTGCAATCACAAGCCCGGGGAGCGTCGGCTCACATTCTAGAGCAGGAGATTCTCTCGCTACTAGAAAAGAAAGCCATATCCATTGTACCCTCCGAACAGAGTCAGAGCGGCTTCTATTCCAAATACTTCCTCGTTCCCAAACGGGGAGGAATGGAATTCGCCCTATCCTGGATTTAAGGGCTCTGAACAAGTATCTCAGAAAATACAAATTCCGGATGCTCACTCACACATCCCTGCTGCGTCTCGTGCGTCAGGACGATTGGTTCACATCAATCGACCTGAAAGACGCGTATTTTCACATCCCAGTATATTATCCACACAGGAAATATCTGAGGTTCGCTTTTCAGGGTGTCTGTTACGAGTACAGAGTGCTTCCCTTCGGTCTGTCTCTCAGCCCGCGGGTGTTTGTGCGATGTACGGAGGCAGCAATAGCCCCGTTAAGACAACAGGGTATTCGCCTGGCAACCTATTTAGACGACTGGCTCCTTCTTGCACAGTCGGAGCAGGAGGCTATTACGCAGACGAATACCCTCGTGAAACACCTGCTCGACCTGGGTTTTGTAATAAACGCAGAAAAGAGCATGTTGTCCCCAGCCCAGTCTGTGCTCTTCCTGGGCTTACGTCTTCGGTGCCCTTTACAGCCCGCCTGTCAGCGGAGAGAGTGAAAGCCTTCAGGGCTTGCCTCGCTCATTTCCAGCCACGCAAATATGTTCTCTTCAGATCATGTCTGCGGTTACTGGGGCTCATGGCGTCAGCCATCCTGGTGGTACGACTGGGCCGCTTACACATGAGGGAATTTCAGCGCTGGGTAGCTGCCCTCAGACTAGACCCCGTGCGTCATGGCGCGCGGAGAGTGATGGTCACTGTGGAATGCGTAACGGCACTGCGCCACTGGCTGCACCCGACTTTCCTAGTACGGGCGTGCCTATGGGTGCTGTCCTATCGCGGAAAGTGGTCACCACGGACGCATGTCTGACGGGCTGGGGGGGTATATACGAAGGTCGACCTGTGAGGGGTCTCTGGAGCAGAGACCTCCAACGGTCACACATAAATTATCTGGAGCTCTTAGCGGTGTTTCTCACCCTAAGACGCTTTCTGCCTTTTCTCAGGGGACATCATGTCCTCGTGAGGACAGACAACACGACCACAATATCGTATATAAACCGCCAAGGGGGTTTGCGTTCTCTCCAGTTACACATGCTGGCACGCAAACTGATCTTATGGAGCTGCGGACGTCTCCTCTCTCTGAGAGCGACACACGTACCGGGAGTGATGAACCTCGGGGCAGATCTGCTGTCCAGAGGTGCACCACTATATGCAGACTGGACTCTACATCCAACGATTGTGAGTCAGCTGTGGGTGCGTTACGGCCGGGCCGCGGTAGATCTGTTCGCATCAAAAGAAAATGCTCAATGTCAGCTGTTCTTTTCAATGCGCGATCTAAACGCACCGTTAGGCGTGGACGCGCTCGCACACGTTTGGCCCCCGGTCCTTCTGTACGCGTTCCCACCCCTGGCTCTAATACCTCCAACTCTGGCCAGAGTGAGAGAACATCGCCACACACTGATCCTGATAGCTCCACACTGGCCTGCAATGTACTGGCTGGCGGAGATATATCAGCTGCTGTGCGGGCAGCCGTGGCAGCTCCCGCTACGCAGGGACATACTATCTCAGGCGGGGGGGATGATTTTTCACCCACACCCAGAGCGCCTGGCACTATGGGCCTGGCCCGTGAGTGGTTAACTGAGTACAGTGGGGCTCCCTCAGAAGGTGATAAACACTATTCAGAGTGCAAGGGCTTCCTCCACCAGGTCTCTCTATGACTGTAAGTGGAGGGTGTTTGAGGAGTGGTGCCTTCAAAAGGGACACATCTCTTTTCAATGTCCTGTCGGTGTGATTCTATCATTTCTACAGGATCTGATTGATAAACACAGAGCTTTCTCCACGATCAAAGTGTACCTGGCTGCTATTGCCGTATGCTATGTGGGCTTTGAGGGAAAGACGGCTAGCCAACATCCCTTGGTCTGCCGTTTTATGAAAGGGGCCCGCAGGCTCCTCCCCGTTTCCAGGTCACTGGTGCCCCTGTGGGACTTGACAGTGGTTTTAGATGGGCTCGCTCGACCTCCATTTGAACCCCTGGAAGACGCTGACATGAAACACCTGTCACTGGCTCTGGCATCTGCCAAACGAGTCAGTGACATTCACGCGCTCTGTTGGATTGAAGCACCCTTCAGTTGTTGAAGGTTCGAGCCCGCTCCGCGCCGTTCGTTTGATGAGTGGTCTGCTATAAAAAGGAAGGACTCAGACAGAGATATGAGATTAAACAATAAGCTGATTTAATGGTAGAAACAACAGTACAATATAACGAAGTACTTATATAACGAAGTACTTCGGGCCTCAGCTCTTCCACCGTGCGATGTACGTATCAGACAGTCAGACCGAACAGAGGCCGCGAGTGTACAGAATTCACAATATTTATTCCCACAAACGGAGAGGAGTTGTGTGGGAGGAGTTGTGTCGGTTGCTCCTCCCTAGGTGTTCATCCATTGGTGGACCCACTCCTGGGCGAATCAGAGTGAGTCAGCCATAGGTGTGGGAAGTTTGGATCTCCTGCGCCGCCGATCAGTCCCAGGTCATCTTTTATGGCAGCCATAAAATAAACAATTCTGGGTTGAACGGGGGTGAGGTACCAATACTTATCTTCGTTTATCCTCAGCACCTGGCCGTACCACTCCGCATCCCAATCTTTCTCTCAGTACAATCTCTGCATAGACTCAATAATGTCAGTTTTATTACCTTTCTCCTGCAACCCCCCCATGCTCCTATCCGGCCCATTAAAAACCCGGGGGGGGCGACTGGATCCTCTACATTCCTAAGTCAACGCACACACAATTGACCACAGCAAACAAAGGAAAATAATACCATCATGAGGACATTTGGTCTAGTTTCATAAGCATACATTTTACACAGACTATTGGCGCCTAAGATATGTCGTGCCAAAGTTATAATTATTAAAACAGGTTATACAGGTTACTTTAATCCCCCTTTTGATCTCACCTCAAGAGATCAATTCACACAAAGCATTCAAAACATAACCACTGTCATTCTTTTCTACTGCGTCTGTCCCACAATGAGCGGATACAAGGCACACAAACAACAACAACCACATGTTACTAAAATGGCAATACAAGTAGCTATAGAAATCAAAAGAGACATTATTAAACCTTTCCATTGACCAAACATGTTTGTAAACCATTCCTCCAAGGGGTTGTGTATCCCTGATTGTTCATGCACAGTTATGGATAGTGTGTCCGGAGCCGTATTGTTTGGAATGAAAGTACAACACATATCACCAAACATTGAACACACACCTCCTTTCTCAGCTAACAGCATGTCAAGGGCCATTCTATTCTGTTTCAGCGAGTCCTTCTACAGCGTCCCTAGTGAGATTCGCTAAACGGAGCACATTGTAATGTACATAGTTGATCCTGTCTACATTATTCCATCACTACCTGCTTGGAAAGTGAAGGTTTGTTTAGGAGACATTTTGGTAACAACTACCTCATGTTTGGCCCGTTTGACCCTAGTTACGGACTCCTCTGGCGGGGGGAATGGAGTCTGGGTGGTCAATGGAATCATTAAAACAAAAATAAAGGCAAGGGTGAACACACATTATTTCTGTTATTAATCATAGGAGATTTACTAGGACACAAGGAATTAACACCCAATCAAATAATAAGGCTATTCGCTAATGGGCCATATAACTAAGAATGGTGTTCAAGAAACAAACAGTGTCCCAAGTAAAACCACGATTCCCACTAGCAGAGTACACCAACAAACAATAAGGAAGTGTAATCCACAGTCTGTCATTGTTGAGTACCTTTAATCAGTGGTCCGTGTTATTGTAATTAGGTTCCTCTGAACACAATGCTAAAATCTCCTAAGGAGATTCTTTAAAACTAGGGTGTAAAATAGTACCCTGTAATGGTAAATACTGTGCTCCCAGAACCTGTAAAATATAAGGTTCAGTAAAACCTGTTAAATATAAGGTCTGGTGAGTGGGGAGACTTCCACTGCCCTTTAACTATAGGGATAACCTCTCGTTATATATAACCTACTACTCTTATTAGAAAGAGGCCCTATAGGTGGGCATAAAAATGCTGCTACTTATTGGAAAGTGCCCTTAAAGGTGGGAGTAAAAAAGTCGGGTCCTATATGGAGTCGTGTGTTTCAGGGGTCGGGGTCCCGTAGACTCGTGTCCGCCTCCTCGCCGGCAGTAATCTCCTTTCCAAGATCGCCTGTTGTTACCTCTGTGTCTTTGTCCTTGTCATCTGTTGTATGGGTCGTTGCTTCTGCTGGGCTGTCGTCGTCAGATTTGTCGTTCTCTCGTCCTGCTGCAGCGATGTCAGTTCTGATGTCGTCTAACGTCCTTGCTGGAGGTTTTCCAACGGTGCACTGGCTCCAATGATACCACGTTTCCCCCTTTCCTTCAAGGCGAACTGCATGTGATGTCCTCTGAGTCACTCTGTGCGGGCCGGTGAACCTTGGGTTGAGCCACTTCGGACGGATGACCTTCAGCCAGATGAATTCTGCGGTGTTAGCCTCGTGCTTCTCCGGTCCCCCTTTGGCGTCAGCCACCTGGGTGGAGAAATCTCATACCAAGCCCTTAAGTTGCTGGTAGTATGGTTTGCTATCCATCTCTTCTACTTCTTTCCCTACTGCTAATGCTCCAGGACCCGGAAACTGATGGCCGTGGGTCAGCTCAAATGGGGAGAAACCTGTCCCTCAGTTAATGTGTTCATAAACAAAGTCCGACACCGGCTATATCAACCTGTTTCAGAGGAAGGTGGAGTCCCCTGTGCCGTCTTGACTTGCCGTGTCTTCTCTGTCAGAGGCAGAGGTTTCATCTTTTTATAGTCCTAAAAAATTTGACGCGTTTTGCAACAAAGTCAAGTGTTTCTTCATCTGTAGGTGTATGTGTTGATACAGGTGTTCTTTTAATGTCATGAGGGGAACTGGGTGAGGGGGGGTTAGAGGTGGAGGGAAGCGTATAGGGAGGGGGTCGGGTCTTAAAGGGGTTGTATAAATCTGGATAGAGGAGGGGACCGCCCTCTGGGATGTCTGGGAGGGGCCCACCATATGGCTTCTCCTTCCTGACTGGCTCTATCACTTCTGTGGGAGGGGCTGGTGCAGGACTGGGTGGGGCTGCTATGGCGGGCAGATTTGTGGCGGGAGTTTTGCTCAGAGGGCAGGCTACTGCCACTCCATTCATAACTAAGGCTGCGTTATGGCCTATTCTCCTTAGCTTGTCAACTAGCTCCCTTTCTTTGTTAAGTTTAGAAGCCCTGATAAAACCTGCCTTCTGCTTGTTGAGTGTTTCTAATTTCCGAACCAACTGTCGCTCGTATGTATTGAGTGCTGTGGCTAGGAGACTTATTGCCTCGTCACCCTCTACTCTATTCTCTGCGATCATCTGATCGTGTAAGAAACGGAGATCCCTGCCCGCCTTTTTATGATCTCCGGGCTTAAGTCCGCTAAGTATCAATCTCTCTGCTTGTCCCCACTGTTCCATTAAACTCCCCGGAACAGGGACTCCTAATTCTCTCTCTTCATGTTTAAATTCTCCTTCCATTTTGACTTCGTTCGTATCTGCTTCTCCTAAAGGTTTTAGTTTTTATAAAAAATACCAGGTACTTCTGCGTACTATAATTTACTAAATATTGTAGTTTTATTCCCACAGGTATACAGTCTGATAGTTTTCGGTGCGAGGTGTATTATAGGCGGCGCGTAAGGCTCAGGTTTGGGAAGGCTAAGTAACTTGTTTTACCTGACGCTGCCTGCCTCCGGCGTCTATAGAAAAGAGATCAACTCAGTGAAAGCACCGCCTGATCAGAGCTCAGCGTGCGGAGTTTAAATCTATCAAGTCATATTACAGGATAAAGGAAATACAGTTTAAACTGCCGTATGAAGAGAAGACGCCGACGTGTCGCACTTATCATTCATATCACATCATCGATCATATAATATCATAATATATCATATATTTCCTTGTCTAAGTCAGCTTCTCGAGCCGTATCTGACCGTGCAACACTTACATTGTCACATACTGTATGCAGAAGTATTATTTTAAGCAACACATTAGGTTGACGAAACACTCAACTCAAATGTAATTAAAGTCAGATCCACTCGTGTCTTAGATGGGCAACAGTGATAACATAAAACTGTTGTACGCTTTCAAACACTCGGTAGTTTATTTATTTTTTAACCAGTTCTATATTCACCTTGCAGGTGCAACTATGTGGCTTGTATCCTGGATTATATGTTTAAGTCATGGATGTTTAAAGTTCATATTTGTCTAATATTAATTTACTTTTCATTAATGAAGTATGACGCTGCACTGTTAGTACAGTTGTCCCTTTCACGTGAACGCGCTCTCAGCTGGAGAGAGAAACCCTGGCTTGATTTACCGAGTTGATAACCAGCGTCGTAGGACCGCTTAGCCGTTACGTTAAGCCCGCGCTGATTGGTCCAAATTGACCAATCCACGGACTTCCTCACACACACACACACACTCAGTGCAGGCAGCTCTGCTGATTTCTCCTCCCCTGGCTGCAGGCTGATAACAGACAGTTGGCATCAAGGCGAAATTCTCTCTGCAGACCCATTCTCACAGTGCCCATCAACCTTTTTCTTACTCAATATCAAGCCACACTTAATCACACTCAAAATAAATACAGCTAACGTAACCCCAGATCCGTCTAAGGGTTGCCTGTGTACGTTAGTCGGCGAGCCCCAACCCCAGAATTCGTCTAAGAATTACTGTGTGTGTCACCTTATTTCTCAGAGTATTTCAGCTGGACTTCCTTTACCAAATTTAAAACCACTGAAATCTCGGACGACGATTGCAGCTGGGGTTCCTTTACCAATTTAAAACCACTGAAATCTCGTTACACAGTTTTTATATTCCCCGCACAGTCTAGTTGACTTTTATAGTGCGATGTTTATTTCAACAGATGGAGAGACTTCCAGAAGCGCTTCTACACCCCCTTTCGGCGATGTGGCTTTTGGCAAGGAGTCGAAACCCAGTCTACAGAATCTCTTTATCGTCACGTTTAGTCTTCTAGATTAACCCCACAGCAAGAGTTTGCGAGATCCGGTCATTTCAAATTGATTTTGAAAGTTGCGTTTCTCCTCTTGAAATACCCCACATATAACACAACTGCAGCTCCTCTTTGAGACTGGAAAGTGTTATTCTGTAGTACTGTTTTTTCTACAGTAAGACTAAAACACTGAAAATGCCGCTGACAACTCTAAAATGTTGTAGTATAGCCAATCACAGATTTTGATAATAACAGGTATCTGCTCACCTTTCTGTTGTGGGGCGCCCTGGTTTAGTTGTCAGAGGTATTCGAGGTGTCTTCCCTGGACCGTTCGTCCGCTGGCTGCCGGTGTTCCTTCTATGAGACCCTACTCATCACGTCGGTTGGTCACCAAATTGTTGGATTGAAGCACCCTTCAGTTGTTGAAGGTTCGAGCCCGCTCCGCGCCGTTCGTTTGATGAGTGGTCTGCTATAAAAAGGAAGGACTCAGACAGAGATATGAGATTAAACAATAAGATGATTTAATGGTAGAAACAACAGTACAATATAACGAAGTACTTCAGGCCTCAGCTCTTCCACCGTGCGATGTACGTATCAGACAGTCAGACCGAACAGAGGCCGCGATTGTACAGAATTAACAATATTTATTGCCACAAACGGAGAGGAGTTGTGTGGGAGGAGTTGTGTCGGTTGCTCCTCCCTAGGTGTTCATCCACTGGTGGACTCACTCCTGGGCGAGCCCTAGGCAGCGAATCAGAGTGAGTCAGCCATAGGCGAGCTCTAAACAGCGAATCAGAGTGAGTCAGCCATAGGTGTGGGAAGTTTGGATCTCCTGCGCCGCCGATCAGTCCCAGGTCATCTTTTATGGCAGCCATAAAATAAACAATTCTGGGTTGAACGGGGGTGAGGTACCAATCCTTATCTTCGTTTATCCTCAGCACCTGGCCGTACCACTCCGCATCCCAATCTTTCTCTCAGTACAATCTCTGCATAGACTCAATGGTGTCAGTTTTATTACCTTTCTCCTGCAACCCCCCCATGCTCCTATCCGGCCCATTAAAAACCCGGGGGGTCGACTGGATCCTCTACACTCCTAAGTCAACGCACACACAATTGACCACAGCAAACAAAGGAAAATAATACCATCATGAGGACATTTGGTCTAGTTTCATAAGCATACATTTTACACAGACTATTGGCGCCTAAGATATGTCGTGCCAAAGTTATAATTATTAAAACAGGTTATACAGGTTACTTTATGGGCTAACCCTCATAAGGGCAAGCCCGTTACCAGGCAACGGCTCTCCCACTGGATTGTGGAGGCGATAGCTCTGGCTTATACGAGTCAGGGTTTGCAGGCACCAACGGGCCTGCGCGCTCATTCTACTCGTGGATTGGCTACATCCTGGGCTTTGTTCAAGGGTGTTTCCATTCAGGACATTTGTGCAGCAGCGAGCTGGTCCTCGCCGCTCACTTTTGTCCGCTTTTACAGACTAGATGTCTCTGCTCCAAGTGTGGCCCGCGCAGTGCTGGGCCCCGTGTTGGGACAGGGTTCTACCTGTTAAGTTCTGTTTTGTGTTGGTGATTTTCGAGATAAGCATGTCTAGCAATACGGGAGTCTCAATATCCCATAGTGAGACATCGAACGGAGTGTTATGAATGAGAACTATAGGTTACTAATTTAACCCCAGTTCTCAGAGTAACATGAAGTGAGATGTCTCACCAGACGGCCCTTCTTGCTGAGGCGAAGCGGAGAAGAGGTGCTTATTTTGAATGACGCTGCGACGTAGCGCAAGCTACTTAAAGGGTGGGTGGATTCCCTGACGTAGTCGTCAAGATCACCAGCCAATCAGGATTGGCGTAATGAGATTGATGCTTCTGGTGCATACGCGTTGAGGCGCATCCATAGTGAGACATCTCACTTCATGTTACTCTGAGAACTGGGGTTACGTTAGTAACCTATAGTTATATAAGCTAAGGCGGAGCCCTCTACTGGACTCTATGGGTACTACCTTATCATGCAAGCATTCACCTACTGAGACTTCTATAGACGTAGCCGGCCCCGGGGCGGGCCTACCTGAATGCGCGAGCATCTCACCGTATAAAAGGAGGCCTTGCCTCCTGACTGTCATCCTACACCTCTCTTCAGCGAGCGGTATAGGACAGAAAGTGCCCCGAGTAGAGGGCTCCGCCTGTGTTTATATAACAAGGGTTACCATACGTAACCCCTCGTTATATCTCTCACAGGCTCCGCCCTCTACTGGATGTTATGGGTACAGTGGGCGGAGCCCCGATGTATACAAGCGCTGTCGTCCAACAACACCGTTCCACCCCACTGCCCCTGACTGGCTTTCTGGTTAGCAGCCGCTGCACCTCACTCTCCTCTACGTCGGTTGTAACCGTGGAGAAGTCTGGGCTGCGGCTGACAGAGCACACTCTGACGCGCTTACCTCACGAAAAGTGTGCTCGGAAAACAGTGCTGAGGGCTTCCCCCGTCCGCCCATAGGCAGACGGAGAGAGTCCCCAGCCCTGTATGGGCTCACTATGCACCACCTCTCCCGAATCCCTAAGGAGCACGGGGAGAGCGCAAGTGCCCCGTAAGGGCCCAGTGCGCACCACGTCCCGGGACCCTCCAGGGGGCCCGGAAAAAACGTAAGCGCATTATGCCCGGGGAGGGGGTCAGATGCCCACTGACCCACAGCCCCCCCCTCCTCACCAGTCCTGTGTTGTCCCAGCAAGCACAGACGAGAGAAAGAGCCAGACATGTCCAAGAGATAAAACTTTATGAAGGGGCCACCACGGTGCCGCCGTGCATATGTCCTCCACACTCACACCGTTGAATAAGGCTGTTGACACAGCCACAGCCCGTGTAGAGTGTGCACGGACCCCAGCGGCAGGCTCTCCCCGCCTGTCCGTAGGCATGTGCAATGCACTCGCAGAGCCAGCCTGCCAGGCGTTTCTTGGACAGAGCTTTCCCGGTCACCCCGCCCCCGAAGCACACAAACAGCTGTTCAGTGCGTCTAAGGGCAGCCGTGCGCTCCACATAACATGCTAGCGCACGCACCGGGCAGAGGAGGTGCAGTTTAGCTTCCCTGGGCCCACTATGGGGTGGAAGACTAAAGCCCCCTAACTGAATGGCCCTCGACCTGAACGCATTCCTTAGGCTCTTGGGCACAAAGGCGGGGTTCGGTCTGAGTGTCGCCCCGCTCTGGTTATCCCGGATCAACAAGCAACTCGGGTGCACCGACAGAGCGGTTAACTCGGACACTCTCTTGGCTGACGTTAAGACAAGGAGCAATGCTGTCTTCCACAACAGTGCTTTCAGGGAGGAAATCTCCAGAGGCTCAAATGGTTCTGTGACCAGAGCCTCGAGCACCAGCGGCAGGTCCCACTGCGGGGCGGAGGCGTGCACTACTGGGCGCAGCCTCCTGACCCCCTGTAAAAACCGCGACATCAGTGGCTGACAAAAGGCTGACCTGCCGTCAAATCCCTCATGGCAGGACGAGATGGCTGCTGCATGCACTTTCACTGTGGAATGAGCAAGCCCTCTGTCCACCAGTAACTGTACGAAGGATAAAATAGAGCCCAACTCACAAGATAGGGGCTCTATTCTCCGCTCCTCACACCATCGCTGGCCTGTAACAGGCTGTGGTGGATCCCGCTCTAGCTGCCTGGATAGACTGAATAACACTGTCAGACAATCCACCCTGTCTCAGCCTGTCCCTCTCAAGAGCCAAGCCTGGAGAAGTTGGCCCAGAGTGGGTAACGTCCCGATTGCACCTGCCTCTTGAGACATCGCCCCCCAGAACTGGGGAAGCGCCCAGGGCTGGCCCACCTTCATCGGTGTCATCTCTGAGTACCACGGCGCCCCAACGCGATCCGGAGCCACTAGGATGACTGACAGACGTTCTCGCCTCACTCTCCCCCAGGAGAGGGAGAATGAGACGCAGCGGTGGAAAGGCGTAGAGCAGCTTTCTTGGCCATGGCTCGTGTGTGAGGGCGGGTCGTCGCTCAGACCCATGGAGAACCACAGGGCACAGTGGCTGTTGCGCCGGCTGGCGAACAGGTCCACCTCTGCTCTCCCGAACTGGGCCCAGACCTGCTTCACCACCTCCGGGTGAAGCACCCACTCACCTGGCAGGGGGCCGCCCCTCGACATGAGATCGGCCCCCCTGTTCTCCAGTCCCGGGATGTGGAGGGCTCTCAGAGATAACACCACCTCTGAAGCCCATAACCACAGTTTCTCCGCTGTGGTCAACAAGGCGGCGGAGCGGACTCCGCCCTGCCTGTTGATGTATGCCACTGTGGTGCTGTTGTCGCTCCTGACCAGTACATGTCTCCCCTGAATTAGGGGCTTAAAATGCTGGAGGACCAACTCTACTGCCCGTAGCTCTAGGAGGTTGCTGTGCCGTGTTTCTGTTAGAGACCAGCGCCCACCTATAGCCCTCTTCAGGCAGGTCCCTCCCCGTACTGTTCTGGATGCGTCCGTGAACACTGTGATGTAGGAGGTCACCCGTCCCAGTGGAGACCCCCTCCGGAGGTGATCCAGGGAACCCCAGAACCGGAGGTTGCCCTCCACTGAGGGGGGGATGGTCACCAGACGTTTTGTGCTCTTGGATCTAAACGCAGGCTGGAGACCACCTCTGCAGGCAGCGCATATGCAGTAACCCGAGCGGGACCACAACGTGAGCAGCCGCCATGAGACCCAGAGTCTGCATGACAGTTAAAGCTGTCACTGTTGCCCCCTGTCGCAGTCTGCAAACTGCCCGAAGCAAGGATGCCTGTCTGCTCTCTGACAGGGTGGCGCGCAGCGCGCCTGCATCGAGCACCACTCCCAAATACAACGCCTGTTGGTGAGGTATGGGGGTGCTCTTTTTCCAATTGATCGCAATGCCCAACTTGGTTAGGTGTAGGATCAATTGGGCTGTGCAAACATTGCCTGTTCCCTGGACCTGGCCATGACTATGAGGTCGTCCAGGTAAAAGAAAACTCTCATGCCATGGACGCGCAGCGGCTGGAGCGCTGTGGCCACACATTTGCTGAACGTGCGTGGGGATAGGGAGTAGCCGAACGGTAATCTGTCGTACTCGTAGGCTATCCCCTGGAAGGCAAAACGCAGATACTTTCTGTGCTCTGGAGCAATTTCCACATGAAAGTACGCGTCTTTCAGGTCAATGGTGGTGAACCAATCGCCCGGTTGCACTAGCCCCAGTAACTGTTTTATAGTTAACTTTTCTGCAGGCAATGTGCCGATTCAGGCTGCGGAGATCTAGAATAGGTCTGAATTCCCCTGTCTTCTTGAGAACCAGGAAGTACATGGAGTACTCGTCGTCAGAGACATAAAAATGAGTGTGAGGCAAAAGCAGGCAAAGTTGTCAAAGAATATGCTGGTAAAAAGCTAGAGCGGCACGCAACAAACCGTTCACGGCAACAATCCGTTCACGGCAACAATCCGGCAGGGAATGAGTGCAGGCTGCAGGCTTTCATAGTGTGGGCTGATGAGCAGGTTGCAGGTGTGGTTGATTGGAACAGCGGCGCCGGATTCATTTCAGAAGTGGGGGGGCCAAAAAGTGTGTGTGTATGTGACATACCTACCAACCCTCCCGATTTTCGCGGGAGACTCCCGATTTCCTCCCGGGGTCATATTTATCCCGCATTTCTCCCTATTTCTGACTAAATATGATTTGTGAGTCACGACCTGTTTCATTCTAACATAACGCTCCAAATGTTACTGTTTCCACTCGGACTTCAATACAGCTACACCATTGTTTGGTTTCCATGGTAACGCGTCTCTTTAGTAGCGCGCGCAACTGAAAGTCTGAGAGGGTGTTCAGCATGAGGAAGATAGTCACAGAAAACAGAACAAGAATGGACCACTCTACCCTCTGCTCACTCCTTTCCTGTAAATTAGACTATACAGGTCCAGCCCACACATATGACAGCGCAGTTGCTCCATCATTCCATCTCTTCTTTTTTCCTGCTCAATACGCTCTTGTTTGACAAGCTGAATGTTGACTGGTGTTTGACTGAAGTAAGCGCACTTTTTTTGAACACACTCTGTGAAAAGCTCCAGTTATTAACTCCGGTATTTACAAAGCTGTCATCTCCACATTTGGAGAAAGTTACAAGCCGTTTAACAGCAGCAAATCTGCATATTTCACAGAAGGCTCGTTTAGTGGTTTTGCAAAGAATTAACCACTCTCTGTTTTTGTACCATTCTGCATTGAAGTACCTTCATCTTTGCCCAAATAAGCTTTTATTTGCCCGTCTCAATGTCCCGATAACAAACCTCCATGCAGTCGGAACCAGCCTGTTTCGGTTCAACGATGCCGGCGGCGGCGGTTTTGACAGTCTCTGCGGCCGCAGAGCTGCTGCTTTGGGGTTCATCTGGCTGCGCTGGTTCTATGGTTGAAGGGCCAGGCTCCGGAGTTGTGGATGTCAGGGATGTGACATTCAAGTTGTTGAATTTCAGTTTAGTTTGACTGTATTTTGTTTTCTTATGCGCCGGTTCTTCTGACATGTTTGCAAGTTTATCTATCTAGGTTAACGGCTGACACACACAGAACAACGTAACAAATAACGTAAACAACGTAACAAATAAACAAATCTAAGCTTTTTTTTGATTGTAATGTACATGGATACATTTGAATGGTGTGACAATGTCCTATTTGATTGGATTAAAATGTACATATTCTTCCTGTTATGTCTGCCTGCTTTATTTTACCTAATGCAAAGTGACCTGCTGCTCCATCGAAATCAGTCGCATTGACCCGAAGACACATTTTGAGTTGTATACAATGTTGGAAAGAGGAGATTCCTAGCTTTCTAATGATATCAGGATTGTTTTTGTACTCCAAATATTAAGCATAACATTATAATGACTGTCACCGAGTCATCATTTTGAGAAAAAGGCCTTTATAGTTTCCTCTTCTCTGGATCGATCTGATTGATTATTAGCGGAGCAAATGATCAAAGTAGTAACGGAGGGAAAATATTTTCGTGTGGAATGCTGGTCTGGGGGGAGCTTGCGAGTGTGTGTGTGTGTGTGTGTATACGTGTGTGTTTGTGTATTTTTGTGTTTGTGTGTATTGTGTTTGTTTCCGGGGAAAACACTCACGAGAAACACCGGCTGTTGTTATGCCTGCTGTGACGTCAAGTTACTCCGTTCTCCGCTTGTAATTATGCCGTTACAAGCTTCAAAGTTGTATTTATCATCTGAATCTGCCGAAACAAGTTTAATATTCTAAAAGCCAAGACTTTGTTTATTTGAAATCAGATTAAAACAAACTGTAACGGACCCTGCCGTGTTATCTATGATTACTATACGCCTTACATTCATAATTTCAGCGGAGGGAGGGGGAGCGGCGCTGTGGAAGAGCAGAGTGGCGAGTGAGAGCTGTCATCTTCCCTTTACAAGCTTCAAAAATGCCTGTAGCTAATGAGATTGAATATAACAATAAAAAATAACAAAATACACAGCTAGATCAGATCGCGTTCTTTTTAGATGCGACTTTAGAGTAGAGGGGAATTATTGAAACGGGATGTGTACAGTGTTCCGCGGCATCCGCTGCTGCGAGAATGTGGGGCAGGGCTGTAAAGTGGGGGGGCCAATGGCCCCCTGGCCCCCCTGCTTCCGGCGCCCTTGATTGGAGATTGCTCCCAGCCGTGTAGAGCAGACCAGCAGGGCAGGGGGGGGGGAGAGAGAGACACACAGTAGAAACAAACACATACAAACACTAACAGGGGTTTCAGGGACGGGCAGTGACAGTCGGCCCGCTCTTCTATATGTCTGTTGGTCTCAAATCTAAACGGTGCAATAACTATTTGTATCCACTATGCATAAACAGCGGACACTGTTTATACGCAGCCCTCACAAAGCACACACAGCCAGATAGCTTATCTAACAGTTAGAACCTGCATACGAGACACAACCTTTATAGTCAGAAAGAAGTGTGATTATTTTATTATTATAAACTGTTAGCTCAAGTTAATCTCGCCCCCCTCCGACGTAAGCGTGACGTATGCGGTTCTTGCTTCTAGACCGATTTTTTTTTTTGAGCTTGGTAAGAACCGGTTTTCCCTGGAACCGCGTTGGTGTGAAAAGGGGGCATCAGAGAGGGAGCGGTGAACACCTACAGAGCGGTGAACACCTACATGCTGGCTATCTGTTAACCTGTGGTGTTTTGATCAATAAATGTCTCCATGGTTTGCAACTCTACCTCCTCTCGTTGTCGATTAATTCACTGGAAATCCAGCCGCTAAAGGGCCAGCCTCACAAATGGTGTCAGAAGCTGCGCCCCACACTACAGTGATATGATGACGAGAGGTGGAAAGAAGGATGGTAAGGAGGACCAAGAGGGGGGAGCCTCCTCATCAGTTGATCCAGGCAGCACAGCTGAGTCCAAAACTGAAGGGAAGCTGGAGGAGCTAGCAGGGTTGGGGAAAATGCTCGTTCGAGCTCAAGCCACCGAAGATGAACAGACAAAGAAGGCGTCCTCAATTCAGGAGTGCCATTGGAGAAGCATGCAGCAGCAGTTATCACAGATACAGCAACAGGTATCCATGTTAAGAGAAGAACGGAGACTCCGGAGGCAGGGGAAGGAAGGGCTGAGGAACAGGCAGGTGGAGGCCGCTCTTATCCAGGCAGAGGAGGAGAGAACAGCCAGGAAAAAACTACTTGAACAAGAGGAAAGATTGGCTAAAGAGCTGGACCTTATCAACTGTGAGACACAAAGAGAAGAGAAAAAAAAAGAAGCGCATCATGGAGCGTCAGCTGCTGGAGGAGCTGGAGAGACAGCGGCAGGCAGAGCTCACGGCCCAGAAGGCCAGAGAGGAGGAAGAAAAATCTAAGCGGGAGGAGCTGGTAAAAATCCTGGAGGAGAATAACCGCAAGATGAAGAGCGAACTTGAGCAGGCGGCCGCAGAGAAGCTGAAGCAGGAGCAGAAATGGCTCGAGGAAATGGTGCAGTATCAGAAAGAGCTGGAGCTGCAGCAATGTTTATACCTGTTTTCCACCTTCTCCACACATTTCCCAATGTGTGATGAATGAACTATCTATCTATCTATCCATCTATCCACCTACCTACCTACCTGCCTGCCTGCCTGCCTGCCTGCCAAATCTACCTCAGTTGCTCATGTTTCCACTTTAACTAACTGAAGCCTGCCTTTATAAAAAAAGAAAATATGCAAGATGTTAAATATGTGTAATAACAGTGTAATTATGGTGTTATAATAATGTAATTATCGTCATTATAGGTGTTACATGGGTGTAATATGGGTCTTATAACAGTGTAATGTGGCGGTAATGTGGATATAATAAGGGTTTAATACGGCTATAATATTGGTGTAACCAGAGTTGGGTGTAACGCGTTACAAAGTAACGCGTTACTGTAATAATATGACTTTTGTCGGTAACGGAGTAGTGTAACGCGTTACTTTTATAATTCAGTAATCACACTACAGTTACTAACATTGCCCCGACGCGCGTTACTTCGTTACTTTTATAAAATCAGTCATAATCACACTAACAGACAAGAAGGGTTTCCACCGCAGGTTTATATGTACGTAATCGGCGCGACTTGCGCGTCCACATCTCCACGTGCAGTGCTGCATAAACATGGCTGAGTCAGCGATAACTTTCGAGGGGTGGAGGTATGCCCATTATTTTGAGTTCGTCCGAAGAGTAGACAGGAATGTGACGGTGAGGTGCAAACTGTGTCCAGGCCAGAAGCTGTTATCCACTGCTGTAAACACCACGTCAAACCTCAACAAACACCTGCAAAGAACACATGCTAAGGTGAAGCTAATAGCTAAGGACCCCGAACCCAGAGTGAGGATGTTGTTTTATACAGGCTATTTATTTGTAAAGTATTTGTTTATGTGGCCAGTGTCACATCACATTGATATGGCCCACTTGTTCCGTTATTACAGTTTTTCTCTTGAAATGCTCTTTACGTTTCACAGACTGTTAGCTTGTTGTGGTAGGCTGGTAGCCTATTTTATTAAAGAGCATATCAAAAGAAAGACTTGTGTTATGTCTTCCTTATTGCAATAGTAATTGGGGGTGCAAGTGGAGTCTCGCAGAGGCAAAACTGTGGCGCGCTTACACTGTAGGTGCGCCGCAGTCTGCGTGATCTGCCTGTAGGGAGGGGCGGGCCGGCCCTGCGAGTAAAGTAACGAGTAAAGTAACGAGTTACTTTATGTAGAGAGTAACGAAGTAGTGTAATATATTACTTTTTTTTAAAGTAATATGTAATATGTAATATATTACTTTTTTTTAGTAACGACCCCATCTCTGGGTGTAACATGGGTGTAATATGGGTGCAATGTAGAAAATAGCAATCAATACATTTTCCAAATGTGATTGCCCCTTTAAGGGTTAAAAAAAGTTTGTTGTGCCAATTATGTAATAAGGAGACCAAATCTAATGGCTCACAGATTATTGGTGACCTGATCTCATGATTATTACATATTTTTTAAACTTGCATTCTTTCTAGTGGCGAGCGTAGGTTCACTCCACTGGTTGCAAATAGAAGTCAGATTGAATCTAGTTTGGAGAATTAATTAATTGACCACGATTCTAACTTGATTTATTATTATACTGACGATATTATTTTCTTGATCTGTAAATTATGTCCCATTTTGAGTAAAAAAAGACGAGGAAGCAGAGTGTGCTTCAGGGTACAATCTAAAGAATACTCCATTGAGTGTTGTCTGTGTTTTGGTTTTAGAAGTTAAACCTTTTCACAGTGTTTTTTTTGTTAATAAAGTTTTAACAAGTTGGTTGCCGCACATATCTGGATCAAAGATTATGGTTATGTTGTCCCATACTGATCCCGGTGGCTGAATGGTAACATCTGACTTTGTGCCATATCCATTTCTATGTCTCTCTGTCTGCCTGTCCTTAACTGTGTGTCTGTCTGCCTGTCTCTCTCTCTGTCTGTCTGTCCGTCTCTCTAACTGTGTGTCTGTCTGCCTGTCTCTCTGTCTGTCTGTCCTTCTCTCTAACTGTGTGTTTGTCTGCCTGTCTCTCTCTCTCTGTCTGTCTGTCTGTCCGTCTCTCTAACTGTGTGTCTGTCTGCCTGTCTCTCTGTCTGTCTGTCCTTCTCTCTAACTGTGTATCTGTCTGCCTGTCTCTCTCTCTGTCTCATCCACTGTCGCATTCAACAGCAGGCGGAACATTTAAGCAGGGACAAACAGAGCACTGCGCCAGACGTTGTCTCTGTATTTCCTCTCGGTTGCAATATTTGTCAGAGGAGGGGCGGGGAGAGAGAGTGAGGCGTGTCGTCTCGCAGCGATACGACCGGAAGTGAACAATAAATAAAAGCTCAGTGTTTGACTTCACAGAATAACCAAAGTATTTCCCATGCCTTCCATATTTATTCTGATTATGTTCAGGGTTTGTTTTGAATGTGTCATTAAATACGTATTGTCCCATATTTATTTATTATTACCTAATGTAGATTCTGCTTTTGGAAAGTTGGCAATGCAATGTGACATTTAATTTCACAAAAAGCATCAGTTTACATACAAAAAATGATTAAATAACTTGTATTAGTCATACATTAATTAAAACCCCAAAATAAAGTGTTCATGAAAATAAAACAAAGGAGATTTGAAATATGGACGATGAACATTGATGGGTGTGGGAAAATAACAATTTGCAATGATACCTGGTGAAGAACCGGCTTTCAGGATCTCCTGCATCTTTCTGAAAGGATTTTGAATGCAGCAGGGCAACAAATGCAGGGCAGAGCAAATATAGTTATCCAAGTGTACACGAGGAATAGCCTCCAACAGCTATTTGAATACTAAGTATGATTATCACCTGTGTTAATCCATGTTGGAAATGTGTAAAATCGCAGTCTGTCAAATCATAAAATTGTATAATTATCTTTTTATGCAGCTTTTTTAACTGAACAATTCCACCAGATACTAGGGTTGAACAACAAAGCTAGCTTTACCCTGTTCTCATGCTTTGTGCGCCTAAACTAGGCTAAACATTTCATATTAATTTTTACCTTGTCATTGCCTTAGTCACTAGCGCTTTTATTGTGAAAGACTCAACCGGAAGTGTGTAGTGTGTCTTAACTCTCTGTGGTGATATCATGGCTGTGGCGTCTCTGCTGGTTCCTGAAGTCAAACGGGCTCTGTGGACAGACAGCAGGAGAGAACCTGCCGCAGTTTGCTGCTGAGACCTCCATTTAAAAAATAATAATAACGGTAAGACAGAAACAAACATGCACCTGTCTGTTAGATAGCAGTCCGCTCTCAGGTGAACAGCCACAGGCGACACACTGAGCGCTCGTTTTGTTGGTGGCGGTCTCCCGCCGACTGTTGGTCTGGTGGGTGGGGGCGGGGGACGCAGCTCGCCTCAGACAGCGAGAGACCGAGCCTGATCTGCTGTCTCTCTGCCGGGGAGAGCTCTGCCTTTCCCGCAGAAATGCTGTTGGATAGTCCCTCGGTTGTCAACTATCCCTTAACCTCCTGGGCCTGTACAGTATAAAGGCGGCAACATGGCTGACACTGGCCCTGCACAACCTGCTGGCTCTTTTTTTCAGTCTAAATGATGACTGTATAGTTAATACACATTTGTATCGAGACAGGTAGCAAGGTGTCGGATAAACGTTACACCTGCAAAAAGGGAAAGACTAGTGGCTAAAACGGCTGTCAGTATTAAGATAACTTAATGGCATTAGTTTATTTACATCGAGTCTAGTTTTAGATTATTACAGATGCAGTTCATACGTTCTTATTTTAATGCATTTGAAAAAGTAATACAGGTCAGTCCTTGTATTTTTATGTTGCTGAAGGCTGATTTGAATGCTCCAGTCTGGTGAAGGCCACGCCCCCTTACCAACTTGTAACCAAATCAGATCAGAGGTCAGCTGCAGTCTGATGCTCTCTGTTGAGTAGCCTCTGAGGATTATAGCCAGGGGTGCACATAACTTTTTTAGTGAGTTACTCAGATGAGTACCAGGAGACAGTGTTTGGTACTCAGCCCACACGTAGCGTGGTGTTAATAAGTGCAGTCTTCCTCACTGTCCTCCTTAGTGTCTTCCTCACTGTCCTCTATTTACACTTCTTGCATGGTAGATGATGAAGATGATGAAGATGCACCTCCCTGTCCCTGTTTAAATCTCCAATTTGCTTTCTCCAAACGTGTTGCCAAAACTGTGAAGTCCTTGCATTTCCTGAGGCCGCGTTGAAGGATCAAATACTAAGAAATGATCACGTGACTTGAAGTCATATCTGATTTCAGAGGTGGGAAGGAACAAAGTACACTTATTCAAGTACTGTACTTAGGTACAATTTTGAGATACTTGTACGTTACTTGAGTATTTCTATTTTATGCTACTTTGTACTTCTACTCCACTACAGTTCAGAGGTACATGGTGTACTTTTACTCCACTACATTTATTTAATACCTTTAGTTACTTTACAGATTCTGATTAATGATGTGAAATATAATCAAGTCTTAAATCAGACTTTAGTTCCACCTGGAGTAAATTCACAAGCTACCCTGCAGTATACAAAGTCATTCAAACTAATTTTATAACACTTTAATGATCAATAATTATAAAACATATCATATATATTATTCTGAAATGGACCAATCTGCAAAATGACTACTTTTACTTTTGGTACTTTAACTATATTTTGATGATAATACTTTTCAAATTTTACTTGAGTAACATTTTGAATGCAGGACTTTTACTGTAACAGAGTATTCCTACACAAGATCTGAGGACTTCTTCCACCTCTGTCTGATTTCAAACTCTTCCATTAACACCCCTGAGTAAGTTTGCAGCTGTGTGTTCTGCTCCACCTTGTTGTAAATAAAACTGCAGCAGCACAGAACGTGAACGTTGTGATCAGCTGATTTTCCGCAGTTCTCCAGTGTGTGCGCATGCACAGAATGTGCACAGGGGAGTCTCGCACCGCAGCCAGTAACGTAGTTTTGGTACAATTCTGTTGTACACACCGACGTTAACAGCAGCCCTGTCTGTGCACACGGCGACCAACTCTGTCGTCCAGTGATCTAAGCCTGCCTCCGGTAAAGCTTCACAGGTCCGTCGGTTCTGGCCTGCGCGGGCTCGGCCAGCACCCAGTTCAATCAGTCCAAGAAAGTCCGAAGATTTTTTGCAGGGAGCAAAACGCCAAAGTGGCTGCTTCATGTCTTTGGTTTTTTGGACATGTCTAATAGTTTACTCCACTGAGTGTTGACAAAAAACACGTGTAGACGAAATATGTGTTTTGTTTGGATGACCTATCAGGTACGCAAAGGCGCGTAGTGACACAAGTGACGTTACGCATTTCAGATTTTTGCCGCGCATGCATACCTGCGTACCAGTTATGTGCACCCCTGATTATAGCAGAAAACATTACAGTCAGGGACGTGCACAGACATTTTGGGGAGCGGGAGCTCAAGTGAGAAAAAGTGCACTTCCCATAATCATTTATATAAAAAAAAATGTAAAACAAAAAGTTAAATATAGTTGCACATCCCTGACTTACTGACCTATTTATTTTAATACCTGGGGGAAGATTTTTTTTTTAAATATTGAAGTTAAAAGTATCAATCTGGTGCACTTTGAGAGCAAAATTAAGTGATCTATGGATACATCTCTCAACACCCATATGAAACAGAACTGTAAGCAGATATTCTTTTTCTTATATTTTACAAATCACTCCCCTTTTAAACTGTATTCTTGTCTTACTGTCATATAGTATTTCATAACTGTTTTTCATGTATTCTCTCTGGCTGTCCATCTCATAATGTTCACATAGAAACTAGCTGTCAATAGGAATATCATTCAGAAGAATTATAATTTCATGCAAAAATCTGTCACAAAAAGAGGTTGCACATTTAAATTCAGGTGTTGTTATGGCAACGTCAGTGGCCAAACAGCCACATTTACTGCTGCAAATACGTTCAAACATGCTGTCGACACGTAAAGCAGTGGCAACCATGCCACCATTTCAGCTGACTTTCTCTCAGAAATACTGTCACATAACATCCATATATTTCAGTGCTAGGTTGATGCTTAGCTAAGCTAACTATGAAACACTTTAACTGACAGGACTCAGGATCAACTGTGTACTGTAAGGTAGCTTCTAGCTTCATGTCGAACAGTAAGTCAACATTTTCCAGAGAGCTTTCTTTGAAATCACCAGGTAACGCTAAAAAACATTACATTTAGATTGTAATGCAAAGTGTTTCTGGCTAGCTATAGCTACTTGCTAACGGTTTAGCTTACCCCCGCGATTCAAAGTAACGTCAACATAGCTGTAATTTATGCTTTGCTTATATGTTCGCATAACTTGGAAGTTTACTGACATTTACATACCTTGTTTACCTGGCGCAAGTGGTGGCTCTGGGGTTGTTGTGTGAGCCACCACTTGAGAATTGTCGTCTTTTTTAAGAAAAAATGTTCTTATGTCCATCTTCAAAAACTCTGAGTCTGACTGACAGTTTAAACATTGTCACAGCTCACAGGATAGGTACCTGTCAGCCAATAAGACAGATGTTTATTTCCATTCAACTCTCTGGTTGGTCTGGTGCCTTGCCTCTGTTGCATTCACTGAACACGGGAAATTACAATTCTGCCGTCCTCTCATGATGAGGTTCAGGTAAAGCACGGTTAATGTATTATTGAGGGAGAATTGTCTGGGGCTACAGAAAAAGCCCAGGACAGGCGATGCCACTGGGCGGTCCTGTATAATAACGTCATATTAAATGCAGTCATTTGGTCTTTAGCAACAGCTTGTGAGAGCAGTGCATTCATCGGTGTTCATTTTAATGCTGCCAGTTTGTTGACGGCCTGTGTTGATGGGACTTCTCATGCTCCCTAAATGTTTGCCCTGCCTTTCGCCAGTTGTTAAACCCTGCTTTCACAAAACTCCCATCCCTGATCTTGTCTGCACTGACGAGCTTCTTTTCTATAGCAGAGCAACAGAAGAAGCACACCGCATTATCACTTTCTCTTATATAGTGAAGCTTTTTATAGACTGCTTACACTAAAATGCTAACTCAAACATAGTAACTCAAAATAAAACTTTTGTATTGATTTGTTTAGTGAACTTTTTGGCGTTGCAGTTACAACTCTCCGCCAACAGATGGGGGTGCTGCAGCCCCCTCAGCACCCCCCCTTCCCGCGTCCCTGCTCACGAGCGAAAAATGTGCTTTTACACGCGCATAAAATGACCCTGGCGCGTAGATTAAACCCCCGCGAGCAGCCCTCTCGCTCGCTCGCGGGAGTGGGAGTGTAGCCGCTCGCGGAGTCTGTCTGCGCGCGCGTGAAAAGTTTCTGACACTTTGGGGCGGAGCCACTGGACTTAGATTGACAGCTGCCAGGAAGCCCGGAGTTGCCAGGTTTGATCATTGCCTGAACTACCAAGAGCCGAGGAGTGACAGCAGCAAGATTAGTTGGAAGAGATTTTAAGATAAAGTTTTCCATTAAAAAAAAACTATTATATTCGAAAAGTGTACAGCTAATATATATATATATATATATATATATATCAATTAATTTGATATGAAACAATATATCTTTGAGTGGGCTGTATCTGTCGAAAACTGCTAGCTACTGTCTATGTACGTATGACTAATAAAAGCCTTGAACCTTGAACCTCACTACATATTCATTGAATATTGAAAATAAAAATTGCCAATTATACCAAAACGTTATCATAAAACGGCCTCTAGTTTAACTTGTTTTCTACATGTTAACACTGGACCTTCATGTTTCCTACCTATTGTAGGTGCTTACAGCAGACAGTAGCTAGGAGATTTCGACAGATACAGCCCACTCAAAATATATTGTTTTATATCAAATTAATTGATATATATATATATTAGCTGTACACTTTACGAATATAATTGTTTTTTATGGACAACTTCACCAATAAATCTCGTCCAACTAATCTTGCTGCTGTCACTCCTCGGCACTTGGTAGTTCAGGCAATGATCAAACCTGGCAACTCCGGGCTTCCTGGCAGCTGTCAATCAAAGTCCAGTGGCTCCGCCCCAAAGTGTCAGAAACTTTTCACGCGCGTGCAGACAGACTCCGCGAGCGAGTGAGGCTCACACTCCCGCGAGCGAGCAAGAGGGCTGTCTCTCGCGAGCGAGCACATAGCCGCTCGCGGGGGTTTAATCTGCGCGCCAGGGTCATTTTATGCGCGTGTAAAAGCAAATTTGACCCAATTCTGGCTCCATAATTTTCTTTTTTCGTAGTTAAGTGTGGTCATTTTAGAATGGCTCTAATATACCCTCCCAAAAATATTTAAAGGTCCCATGTCATGGCCATTTCTACTGATCATAATTCCATTGTTGAGATCTACTAGAATAGATTTCCATTGTTCAATGTTCCAAAATCACATTGGTTTCTCATACAGCATCTCTGTATAGTATGTGTATTCACTCTCTGTCCTACACGCCTTGTTGGAGCTCCTACCCGTATACATGAATACATGAATTATTGCATGCTGATTTGCTGGTGTTAATATCTGATATGAGTCGATTGTCGCACAGGGGCTTGATGGGCGATAGGTGTCTCACATGTGTACCGTATTAAATGTATGTAGGTCGCTTTTGCTAAAAGTGTCAGCTAAATAACATATAAATATATAATATATGTTTAAATGTCTTTGTTCAAGTCCTTCATATGTAATCAGATACACAATAAGTGCCCATGAGCAAGGCACCTATCCAATCTATCAAGTATCCCTGAAAGCCACAATTTCAGATGAATCATCTTAAAATGTTGATTAATTTGTGTGTTCAGCAGATACACATCCTGAATCCTGAAAATCCAGAAGACTGCTTAACTTCACATCAGCCTGTTGTCTGGAGACGGGGTAAATATGCTGAACCTTAAATGTTCGTTAGTCTCTTTTATTGGTTTGAAATGAATGCTGTTGCACTGAATAAACTAAGTATCCTGTATCACACCAGACATTTAGGGCCAACTTTCAGAACTAAACACACATAAAGGAATTTTGGTCAGTAAAAATAAATGTTAGGTCCAATATACAACACTACTGAAAAGTAGGTCCAGTGTAATATTTCCAACATTTCCATAAATGAATGGTGCAGTGATCGCAAGTGTTCCCTTGACAAAAATAACTTTTCTATTGGAATTTGGAATATGGCAGAAAATATTCAAATACACTTTTATGATACTTACATGATTTGTTCAGCAGAATAATCTCCACATATTAACACTTTTTGGGTGATTTTTAAAGTGTAAATGCAAACGGCAGAAGTAAAAAGCTAACATTAGTCTACAAACAAACTACGTCACAGTGACTTCACGTCACCACCGCTAAGCTAAATGCGTTTAGTCTTCTCAGTTTGACACGTGTTAGCAAATGCCATTTTTAAATTCACTAGTGGAGCATTCACAGTCATAATTTATTCAGTAGAACAAAACTATGTTTTTCTTAGACTTGTAGAATATGTTCCGTTGGCTGGGACAACTCTGCAGTTCCACATGACTTAATTCAAAATGATATTTATACAAAAGTTATGCCTTAAATAAATATTTTGCCCCCTACAATTTGCATAATGCCCTAGTAGTCCATATTGAGATATTGATAGAACTCTGTCTCTGGTTGGAATTTGTATTTCCCCTGCCTCCAGTGTTTGTGCTGAGATAATAAGAACATTAAAATGCAGTTTCCATCATGTAGCTCGGGGTTCTCAAACTTGTTCTGTCATTCCCACTTTGAACAGGTGGGCCTTTTCAAGCCCCACCTGTTCCTCATCGCTCCAATAAAATGGTAGGCCAAGCTTAAAATTGTCAAATGTATCGTTTTATAACAGGGGTCTCCAACCTTTTTTAGGATGAGAGCTACTTTCAAAAAATAAAACAAGTCGTGAGCTACTTTTACTCCTCTTTTCTTTTCTTTTTTTGCAGTGTGTATATTTAGCACATTTTAACATTATTATATGCTGACCTTTAACCTTTGTGTGCTGTTTGGGTCTGTGGGACCCCTTTGCAGTGTTTACTAAGAGAAAATGTATGCAATTTAATTATTTTAACCTGCTTCATTTGGGGGTGGACCTCACATCCTCTAGGGGGGTCCGGGGGCATGCATCCCCAGGAAGATTTTTAAATGTTGAAGTGAAATGCATCATCTGGTGCACTTTGAGCACAACATGAATTGATGGATACAGCTCTCAACACTCAGATGAAAGAGAGCTGTATACTTTTCAATAATCCAATCATCTTTAGAATATGATCACAACCAATAACAAATCATTTAAACTTGTTTATTCTTATCTTATGTTACTTATAGCATTCTTTCTTTCTATTTATGCAGAGTTTACTAATCACTCCCCTTTTAAACTTTTTACTGTCCTATAGTACACACTGGAATGATTTCTTACTTTATTTTTTACAACTAGGCCATATTAAATAGATAAAGGTGTGCTCTCTCTCTAGCTCTCTCTGTCTCGCTCGCTCACAGAGGCTGTGTGCTCCTCCGTGGCGATGACGGCTTGCGTTAAAAAATAAAATAAACATAGGCCTATTTGTAAAGTGGGGGGACGCAAACGGGATTTTGAAAAGTGTCACGGTTAAACTCCTTGTGAAGTGGTGAGGTGCCGCTCCACATTGCTTTTCTACCCGACTGCAACGCTGTTGTGTGTGTGTGTGAGAGCGTTTCACATGTGTGTATGAGAGATTTTTAGATATGTCTGTAAATGATTTTGGTTTCAGGTGTGTGTGTGTGTGTGTGTGTGTGTGTGGTGTGTGTGTGTGTGTGTGGTGTGTGTGTGTGTGTGTGTGTGTGTGTGTGTGGGTGTGTGTTGTGGTGTGTGTGTGTGTGTGTGTGTGTGTGTTGTGTGTGTGTGTGTGTGTGTGTGTGTGTGTGTGTGTGTGTGTGTGTGTGTGTGTGTGTGTGTGTGTGAGCAGGCTCGGATTGGCCATCGGGAGATTCGGGACTTTTCCCGGTGGGCCGCTGCCGTTGGTGGGCTGCTGCCTTCGGTGGGCCGCTGGCTCTGGCATAGGTGGGCCGGGACTTTCACAGCGCCGCTGCGCCGGTACCGCATCCGCCGCTGCGAGGCTCCGGCTGTAACAGTCCACTACCACCCGCAAGGACCCAGGTTCGATTCCGGCCTGAGGTCCAAAAAATGTATTTAAAAAATAAATAATAATAATAATCTCCCATTCATCGCGTCCATTCGCGACCCACCTATCACATCTCTGCGCCCCACACTTTGAGAAACGCTGATGTAGCTTCACACAAATGAACATCATCGAGACAAAATGATTGGGATGCACAATTTGGAAAAATGAACTAATTGCGATTATATTGACTGATATTGCCTTTGCGAAATGATTTATGATATTTGGGGGATGTATGATTATTCTCATTAACATTAAAGGATGTATTTAAAATTATCATGGTGTGTTTTTTCTTCTGTAAAAAACAAAGATTTTTAGACTGTAGAAACGATTTATAGGCTGGGACCAGGGTTTCCGTTAGCCGGTAATTACCGTTTTTTTAGCTGGTAACATTTATTAAAAACCGGTAAATTCAAAACCTGCCGGTCAAAATGTCCGGTAATAATTAGGGATGCTCCGATCGATCGGCCGGCCGCCGGTCATTATCCACTCTTAATAGTTTGATCGGTGCTCTCTATGAAGGCCGATCAGGAGAGCTGGATCTGATCGATACGGACATAAACGCGAGTGAAGTCCGGACGCGAGAGAGAGATCAGATCAGCTGCTGAGTCTGACGGAGACATGCAGCTCTGCATGATCACCTGAAGCCCCGCCCACTGTTTAGCGAGCTGCATGAGATACAGACCGGCTGTCAGGAGAGAGAGAGAGGGGAAAAAGAGAGGCTCCGGTTTCTCCCGTGTTATTATTCAAAGTTAATGTAAACTTTTGAATAATGTACTTCATCAGTAGTTTGTTTGAATGTAATAATTATGTTGTTTGTTGTTTGTGGAAGCGCATCATTTATTGAAAAATGAAAATTTCGATCTGTTACGATTTACAAACTGAAGCAATATAAAAATGACTCCCATTAACTGAGTTTTAAACATCAGCATATCCGGTCATAGTCCGGTAATTACATGCTAACGGAAACTCTGTGTAGTACACAATTCTTATTATTATTATTGAAACATGACCGGTAAGTTTCAAATTTTGTCCGGTAAAATAAATTATTTCCGGACACTTGACCGGCAAGAAAAAATCCTATCGGAAACCCTGGCTGGGACATCTATGTCTAGCCATAATTCAGAATAATATTAACTCATACATAACACACTTTTTCATATTGTAATTTCAAGGACATTTAAATGAATTACGCAGCCCTCCATCATGACATTTAATAACAAGCTGAAAGTCATTTATCATTTTCCTAAATGATTTGCAGTTTGTCAGACTCTACATAATTACTGTTGATGTTGTTGTTGTTCCTGATTTTCACCAGCAGAGATCAGTAGAGGGGATGTCTTGTGGCCAGTAGTCATTTTGTTGTACCTCACAGGAGATGTGTGTGTTCCCCTCCTGCAGAGTGAGCGGACAGGTGTGTGTTGTAGCTGTGTGTCGGGCAGCCTGGCTGCCTGCTGCCTCCTGATGAATGAAGAGCTCTCCGGGACACAGAGAAACAGCTGATGCAGGTCAGAGGTCATCCCACTACCAGAACACAGTCATAACACTAATACATAACTCACACACACTCCATGACTGTGGTCTTTGTTTTCCAACAATTTCTGTTGGATTTAGGGCATTTGTATTAAAATCAACCTGCAGAGATTTAGTTTATTCACTACGGCTGTGATCTTTGTTATCAAAGATGGATAATCATCATGTGGGGAGGCAGACCGAGAGGAGGCAGAGGTTAAGGACACAACAACATATAAGATTTGAGTTGGCTGCTGAAACCAAGTTAAATGCACCAAATAGAGTGGTGCAGTGATGAAGTATTTTTGTAGGCCGACCCAGAAGTTAGCATTGCAAGATCCCTCTACAAAAAGCTATGGGATTCTTAATTGTTTCATGGATTATGGCTGAAATAATCTCTGTATTTTATGTCGTAGAACAAAATCTCTTCAGCTTGTGTTTACCAAAGACTTTGTTTCAGGCTAACAACCAAAAAAGATTTGGGAAAAACTTAGATTTTGAAACAAGGTACCGGGAAGTGGTAAAATGCTGACTCTATGCCACTCTATTTCTACATGCACACACCTCTCACCCTGCCCGCGTTTGAACAGTGTGCAATACTGTCTTTTGGGTTGATTTTTACACAGCACAGTGTGTTCACGTTTTTTGATATTTCCCGAAAATGTGGATGTATGAGTGTCAATGAACACGTCCATATACAGTTTAATCTCCGCCTGTGCTCACAACTGCTTGACAGCATGACTCTAACTTAACTTTTAACAGACAGCAGGAAGTTGTCACTTTGAACAGTGTTTGGTGAATGTGCTGTGATTTATTTTTCTCCTCAGGGCATGCAGGTGTTTCTGATAATATGATGAATAAAAAGAGTCCCCATAAGTAAGTTGAGATATTTCTGTATTTTCTGTAAGGGCCAAACTAATTAGACTAAAACTAGTAATCTGAAATAATGTGTCTGTTCCCAAATGATGGAGTTCAACAGATGCAACTCAATGGGAACAGTAAACATGACAGAGCAGTGTTGAATGTTTGTTCCATTTGTCCCTGAAGGAATCACAAGAGCAGTTTGAGTCCCAACTCCAAGGTCCTGATGCAGCGTAACATCGTGGGCTGCAGGATCCAGCACGTGTGGAAGGAAGGGGGGGGGCATGTGATGTGGAAAGGAACCGTGCTGGACCAGGTGAGGAGAGAGTCCAGTGTATCTCCATGTGTGTCAGCACCCCCGTGTATGAAAGAGGCCACCCTCTGCAGGACTATAAGCCTTAATATATTTTAAACAAGTTCTATAAAAATGTATACCCAAAGAGGCCTTGAGTCACAAACAGTAAAATGAGGTATAAAGAATAAAAGCAGGCTGTGAGCATGTTTATTTCTGCTGTATTAATACATAGTGCCAGATAAAGATTAGGCTTAACTACTATTAGTGGTGAAATACTATTTGTAGGGATAGATTATAGAGGTGGCTGCGCAGAATGATAACGGACTCGGGTGATCATCACATTTGTTGTAAAGTCCAAAAGAATCCAAATCAGTTTTATAGAAAGAAGGTTTACACATATATGGAAGCAGGGCCGTGGGAAGTAGGGGTGCTGAGGGTGCTGCAGCACCCCCTGATGGAGGACAGGGAATCTGCACGTTCACAAGATTAAATGGAAATATAATACAAAAACAAGGAATTTTCAGCCTTGATGTAACAACATTCATAATTATGTAAAGATAACACCCTTTTCACCCCGGTTACATTTTCCATTTGCCCTGTACGATGGGCGCTGTAAGTGATGAAAGTGGGGGATGTTGGCTTATCAGGCGCCCGCAGCTCACAGCCAAAGTGAGAGAAAGAGAGAGATTTTGATTTTTCAAACCACTTTTATTCACAAAGCAAAAAACAAAGCAGACACAATGACACACATTGTCAGTTCAGAAAACGACTGAAAATAAGATCATCATTCTCCACAGAACACAAAGCATTTTTAAAGCACCACATGCCCTCAAATTCGCCCACATTTTTGGTCAAACAAAAGTAACTGTAGTCCGTTTTCAGTCTTGCTTTTACCATACGCTTGAAAATCAAAACTGCATCGGTATCCATTGATTTCTCCACTTTATTTCTCCTGCTGAGGTAGATGGCCATTTTTGCTTGCCCCAAAAAAAATTCAAAAGCTGACTTTTGCTTCTGGCTGTACCTATAACCCAAAATGAACATTGACTTAGAAAAACCACATTAAACAAAATCAACATCTGGGTGAGTAACTGAAAAAGACAAAGGAGTCGACCACATTCTGTAAAGCAATGAAAAATGGTTTCCCTCTGTACACAAAAAGGACAGGCGTCAAACACTGTAGGGTTGATCACTGAAACGAAAGCATTAACAGCTAGCAGTGGAGAATCCTCCACTGTAGGTCCCCACCCCTCTTAGGCGTGTTTACACGAGAACGAAACGGGTTGTATCTGCTACTTTTCTCTCGCGTATAGCCCATTCGTTCACACGAACGGCCGTAACGGATCTGCGGAAACGGACCCCGCAAACGATAACGGGTCCCAAGGTGGATAGATCTGCAACCGGAACGCTCTGGGGGGCCAAACGGCTCCGTGTGTACGCCCTATACGATCATTTTCCTGATAACGACGAAGCCATAGCCCCGCCTCTGCTGCTCACTGCTGTAGCATGGTCAGTAGCTACTGCTACTGCTACTGACCATGCTACAGATGTTAGTGCAAAATCTACAGCTCGACCATGCCACAGATGTTAGTGCAAAATCTACAGCTCCTCTACCACAACCATCAGCAACAAGTGGACATGGAGAATTACATGAACTACATGTTGCTAAATCCACCGCGGGGCATAAACAGAAGGGCAACCATGCTCGGGGGTCTTCTTCGCTGCTTTTGGTGTACATTTTGGCATATGTACTACAGCGTTTCCAGTGGTCTCGTGTGAATGGACACGTTAAATGAGCCGAATGCGTGTGAACGGAAGACTTTGTTGAAAACGAATTCGGTGCGTAAACGCAAACGTTCCCTTGTAAATGGGGTCTTAGTCAGCGGAGGCTTGTAGAGCGCTCTCCACTCAGGCCTCTGAGCCTCCGTCAGTTCCAGGTGGGCTCTCCACCGGGTGTCCACTCGCTCCTGGAGTCTGCTCTAATTCACCACCTTTGTCACCAAATAATAAAAGGTTTTGTTGGACATGGTGCTAAACTTAAAATCAGAGACATTGTCCAACTTTAACAAAAAACCATCACAACTGAGATCAGTCCATTGCAGCGATCTGTGCCAGCTCTGATTGGCTGAGCTGCTGTTTCCAGCTCAGCAGCAGGAGGCTGATCAACCGGACTGACCTGAGGCTCAGACGTGAGGCCAGGCCTGCAGCGTTGTCCAGGCGGGGGCCACACACCTCCACCACCTGGCCCAGCGTGAGGATCCTCTCTTCACAGAGTCTCTGTTGTAGAGAAGGCCCTACTCCACACACAAAACGAGTCTCACGGACCACCGGCTCTTTGAGGAGCCAGAACAGTGAGCCACAGCACTCTGGTCTCTCTCTTCTGAGTAGTCCCCACACCTTGAAGAGACCTCCATAGAAACCCGAGAGATTGTTCAGGCATAATCCTTTCAGGTCCATTAGGAACAGCGGCTCAGCCAGACCCAGCCCACCACAGCGCTCCAATAAGGCCCGAGCTACGGGTCTCCAGACCAGGTCAGCAGGTCCAGTCAGGAACCTCTGGACGAATCGGAGCCTGAAGGCAGTCCCTCTGCTTGCCAGGTGAACCAGGCCATGTCCCCCCTCCTCCTTTGGCAGGAACAGGATGCTCTGAGGGACCCAGTGCATGCGGTCCCAGAAGAAGTCCACCATGAGAGCCTGCACCCTGGACAGCAGGTTTACGGGCGGGTCGGTGCATGCCAGCCGGTGAGCCAGCATGGAGGAAACAAGGTTATTTAAAATAAGGATACGCCCTTTAAAAGAAAGTTTCGGAAGGATCCACTTCCACTTCTTTAACCGGCCTTCCACTTGTTCTATAAGCCCGTCCCAGTTTTTCAAAGAAAAAGTGTCATCGCCAAGATAAATACCCAGGTACTTTAACCCTGCCCTTTTCCAACCAAGGCCCCCAGGTAAAAACAAACTATTAATACTGCCCTCTCCCACAGTCAAGTCTCAAGTCTTTGCGCTCAAGTCCGAGTCAAGTCTCAAGTCAGGTTGGGCAAGTTCAAGTCAAGTCCAAGTCCTAAACTTTGAAAAACCGAGTTTTAAACAAGTCATTATGAGCTTTTCACCAAATGTAATGACATCCATCAACAGAATAATGTTTAATAATCAAACTGCTCTTCATTAGTCACATTAATAATTTAATAATTTAATAATTCATTTTCTCTCTGCTGGTAAAGTAACGTGTTTCTTTCTATTTTAAGAGGGATCAGTAAGGTAAGGCTACTGTGACGGTTTGATTCAGAAGGAGTTTCATGTATAAGATCCCTGATGTTGAGGTAACCAGAATTATTTCCACTGTGTACAACATGTTAGGGACCCACAATCTATCTTTATGCAAGGGATAATGTGCAGCGAGGCGGTCTCTATGGGGAAAAGAACACCTGAATCTAGATCCCTCTGCAGGTAGTACTTTAAGTATATTTTGATGCTAATACTTTTGTACTTTTACTTGAGTAACATTTTGAATGCAGGACTTTTTATTGTAACCGAGTATTCCTACACTCTGGTACTTTTACTCAAGTACAAGATCTGAACTTCTCCCACATCTGACAATAAATCCTGAGTGGTTACCAAAAAAAACAAATCCTGCACTCAGCTTTTCTTTCTCAAATATCATTGAAATGCAGCCAGATGCTGCTTCTTTTTTCGGTTTTCGCACATTTCTTGACTTTTTCCGACGCGCTTGCATTTAAATCCGGCTCCCTGTCGCTCTGTAGCTGGCCTGTACCACTACACCTGCTGTCTTTGGAGCGTCTGCCCCCCACCCTTCTTTCACATAATGGTATGATCCTAGTTTGTCCTTGCATATGATTGGCCGCATGGTGGCTCAGCAAAATAAAGTCCCGCCCCTGCCTGCATGGATTCACAGCAAGAGTAGGAGCGGCTGAAGATTCTGCTCTCCCCGACGGGAGTCTGCTCTTCTACCGGCAGCTCGCGATCGACGTGTTGGAGACTCCTGAATTAAAGTATCAAGTCACCTCAAGTCAGAGGGCTCAAGTCCAAGTCAAGTCCCGAATCATTGGTGTTCAAGTCCAAGTCGAGTCGCAAGTGTTTTGTGATCTTGTCAAGTCGAGTCCAAAGTCATCAAATTGGTGACTCGAGTCTGACTCGAGTCCAAGTCATGTGACTCGAGTCCACACCTCTGCCCTCTCCTACTGCTAAGGCCTCACTTTTCCCCCAGTTGACTCTAGCAGATGAGATTTTGCAAAAGTTGCTCACAGTTTCGGTTAAAACATTGATGTCATCTTGTTTTTTAACAAAGACCATTATGTCATCCGCATAAGCAGACAATTTAAAAACATTCCTACAGCCAGGAAAAGAGAAACCCTGTAACTTTGACCTTAAACGATGTAAAAAAGGCTCTATGGCCAGGGAGTAGAGCATCCCGGACAAAGAGCAGCCCTGTCGGACTCCTCTGTGAGCTTCAAAAGGAGCACATAAACTACCATTTATCTTCAGTACACTCTCAATGTCCCTGTACAAGACCTGGATCTTGGCTATGAGACCAGAGCTGAACCCAAAAGCTTCCAGCGTCTGCCACAAGTACTGGTGCTCAACTCGGTCAAAAGCCTTTTCTTGGTCTAGAGAAATCAGACCAAGCTCACAGCCCATTGAACCGGAGAGTTCCAAAACATCTCGAATTAGAGTTACGTTGTCAGTTATCAACCTGCTGGGTACACAGTATGTCTGGTCTACATGAATGACATGCTCCATCACTTTTCTCAGCCTCGTTGCTAACACTTTGGAAAGCAGTTTGTAGTCGGTACAGAGTTCTTAATCTCCTGCAGGTCTCCTTTCTTAGGGAGGAGAGTGAGCACAGCTCTCCTGCAACTCAGAGGCATCTTCCCGTTACTTAGACTGTCACTGAGCACACTCAGCAGGTCGTCACCTATAACCGTCCAGAGAGCCTTATAGAAGTCTGCAGGCAGGCCGTCTATGCCAGGAGCCTTCATGCTCTGCAGGGGCCTCCTGCAGCTCCTGGGCAGAGAGCTCTGCCTCCAGCTCTGCATGGTCCTCCTCAGGGAACGTCACCTCTGGCTCGGCCTGGAACTCTGTTTTGTAGAGCTCTTTGTAGAACTCCACAGCACACTGACGAATGTCGGCGGACTCCTGAAGCAGCTGCCCACCATTGGATCGCAGGGAGTGCATCGGCCTCCTCTGACCATTCTTACGCTCGAGACTAAAGAAAAAGTGAGAGGGAGCATCCATTTCCACGATGTTCTGAAACCGGGATCTGACCAGAGCACCCATTGAGAGTGTACTGTAGACAAAGCTGCTTGATTTTCACTTTACCTACATCCCACCACTGCTGAAGAGAATTGTACTCACTCTTAGATAAACGGTAGTTTTCCCAACAAAAATTAAAAACATTTAAAAAATAGTTGTCAGCCAACAGAGAAGCATTAAAGTGCCAATACGCACTATTACATTTAACATGATTAATAAAAACTGAGACTTACGAGGGAATGGTCAGAGATTCCCATTGGACTGATAGAGCAGCTTCTGCTTACATTAATGTGATGGTTAAAAACATACACACGGTCCAGCCTAGCTAGAGACAACAGGTTATCCCTAGAGTGCACCCACGTGTACTGCCGCTGGCCGGGTAGAAATGCCTCCAAACATCACACAGCTCAAAGGTTTCTGTTAGTCTTATTAAGGCATTCTTCGAGGCAGCATGCGGTTCCTGGTGGTTCCTATCCAGCACAGGGTTCTCTGTGCAGTTGAAGTCACCCCCCAGGAACAGTTTCTCCTCACTATCAAAGGTGCTAAGAGTATTTCTTAGTTTTTCAAAAAACAAAAGCCTCTCTGCGCCCACACTGGGAGCATAAATATTTATAAAACATTTTAACTTTTTCAAATTCAGTATTTATTTTTAGCAAGTGGCCTGGGATGACCTCATCGACCGTACAGGAGAAGGGTGTAAAATCCCTCGCAAAGAGAATTGCAACCCCTCCACTATTGCTGCACTTATGGCTGAAGAAACCCCCCATTCCCTCCTCCAGTCACTCTCGTTCTCAGCAGTACTGTGAGTTTCCTGGAGAAACATCACATTTCAATTCTTGTTTTCTAATAAAGTAAATAAAGATGCTCTCTTAGCATCCCCTCGAGCACCGTTAATGTTTAAAGAGCCCAGCTTTATGTCACTCATAATTAAATTATAGTTGCATCCTAACAAAATCAAAAACCTGGCTGAAGAAAAATAAAAGAGAAATAGTAAAAACAAGATGTACTTAATCATCATTCTTTGCAGTTTGCTCTCTAATCTTCTGCAGTATTTTCTTTAGCCTGTGCTTCTCTGGGCCGCAGAAGACAGGTTCCCCAAAGGCTTCTGTGCGCCGCCGCATGAGAGCCTTGGCAGAATTATGAAAAATCTGCAAATCAACAAAAAAATCCTCTATCTTCACCGCCCTCATCCCCTTAGTTTCCTTCAGAAAGGATTTGATACTCTGGAAAGAATATTCCTCTCCCTTTTCTACCTCAACGATGTCAAAGAATGACTCGTCACTGTCCTCTGAGTCCTCTGTGACTCCCTCTTGACACCTTCCCTTTTTGTGCCACACTGTCTTTGCTCACTTCCTCATTTTTCCTTTTAACAGGCAACCTTAACAATTCCTCATCCATTACAACATCCTCCAGAACAGACTCAGCCACTCTGGCTGCAGTGTGCTCACTGTCTGCATTCTGTGTGACCTGAGTGTCTGTATGTGTGATACTGTGTGAAACTGTCTTACTGTGTGTACCTGCCTGTGTGCAGATTTAAAATGACTACCTGCTTCCAAACCCTTAAAGTGTTTATCACTGCTGACGCAAAGACACCAACCTAAAGGATCTATAGGGTGTGTGTGGAAAGAAGCTCAGGGACAAGGAACTAATTATTTGAATGTGTGTCCATCAGGTGCCAGTGAACCCGTCTCTCTTCCTGATAAAGTACGATGGTTTCGACTGTGTTTATGGTCTGGAGCTCCATAAAGACGAGAGGGTTCAGGACCTGGAGGTGCTCCCTGACAGACTGGGTAAGACCCCAAGCTGCTCAGTTAGTGTGCTAGTTTATACGGTGGCCCTGAAGTGCAAGACACCACAGCATTTCACAAAACACAACAGCATTTCACAAAACACAACAGCATTTCACAAAACACAACAGCATTTCACAAAACGCCACAGCATTTCACAAAACGCCACAGCATTTCACAAAACACAACAGCATTTCACAAAACACAACAGCATTTCAGAAAAGACCACAGCATTTCACATTGGACGGAAAGGGTATTCCTTTAGGGAGAACACTTCTTGTTTGTGATTGGACAGAGCCAGCCAGAGAAGCACTGCTGTGATTGGTTGTTTTTGCTGCCAGTCAAGAAATGACGCTTCGTGATTGGTCAGCACCCGACAGCGCAATATGTCCCAACACATCAGCCGTTAGCTGTTAGCACACACTCAGAGCTCACAGCTCCTCATATCTGTTCAGAAACTGGACAAACCACAGACTGTCTATGTCATGGCGAATACAGTCGCCGCTTTATTTACGTCTGTATGCGTTGTTGTGAGTGTGGACGGAGCAGCAGGTTAGTTTAGCCTGATCGATCCGATTCCATTCAGAAAACACGCATTTTAAAAGCTTTTCGCCTGCCGTCTTGTCTGCACACTTGTCAAAGCATTAATTCATGGTTTTTACTAACCGGTATCAGTATGTAGTTACTTCGGCATCACTTTGAAACGTGTATTACAATTAAATCACGGTCAAATATGTTCATTTTGTTGTAGTTGGTATCTCCCATAGGATTTACATGGAGATACGCCCCGCCCCCTCTCCAGCGCGTCTTGTTTGAATGACAGGAGCAAACACAGCTGACAGCCGCGGTGAAACTCGAGCGATTAGAGCGATGCGAATATTGGGTAGTCTACCGTAGTATTTACATGGAGATAAGTCCCTTAAAAACCATGAATTAATAAAGCATTAATTCATGGTTTTTTCGCATCGCTCTAATCGCTCGAGTTTCACCGCGGCTGTCAGCTGTGTCATTCAAACAAGACGCGCTGGAGAGGGGGCGGGGCGTATCTCCATGTAAATCCTATCGGAATCGGATCGATCAGGCTAAACTAACCTGTAGCTGCTCCGTCCACACTCACAACAACGTCATACAGACGTAAATAAAGCGGCGACTGTATTCGCCATGACATAGACAGTCTGTGTTTTGTATGTTTAACTTTTGTCCAGTTTCTGAACAGATATGAGGAGCTGTGAGCTCTGAGTGTGTGCTAACAGCTAACGGCTGATGTGTTGGGACATGTTGCGCTGTCGGGTGGTGACCAATCACGAAGCGTCATTTCTTGACTGGCAGCAAAAACAACCAATCACAGCAGTGCTTCTCTGGCTGGCTCTGTCCAATCACAAACAAGAAGTGTTCTCCCTAAAGGAATACCCTTTCCGTCCAATGTGAAATGCTGTGGTGTTTTCTGAAATGCTGTGGCGTTTTCTGAAATGCTGTTGTGGTGTTTTCTGAAATGCTGTTGTGTTTTGTGAAATGCTGTGGTGTCTTGCACTTCAGGGCCACAGTAAGTTTAGCTATAATCAGTCTTTTCACTTCTTGTTGCCGGTGAAACAGTTTATTATCTATAACCCTTTTACTCTCACATGTCTAATGGAAAGTGCTGCCTGTAGTCTTTGTCTGTGTGTAATATGTCTGGATTTTCCTGGAGGCCCCTCACTGGTTGACACTGCTCGCCGAAAATAAGTGGAACTGGCGCAGAACATTTAGCTTATTATTGATGCTAACACATATAGCAATAATTGCCCCCTGCTTATGGATATACTTATTGGCATCCAGCTTAGCATGATGAAAGTGTGAAGCTGAATGACAAGTTGAGCCGGACAGGTCACATCCAGTCATTTGTTTTCAAGTGGGGGGGGGGGCTTTATTCACTTTGCCTACTTAGTCAGCAGTGAGGCGACTAAAGGAAAAGTGCAGAAGTTTGTCACAGCGGCTCCCGTTCTCCCAGCAGCTAAGCCCCGTGCCTCAGACGGCAGCCTGGCGGACACCATGATTGGGAGAGCTGTGGAGCACATGTTCGAGACCGAGGAGGGCCCAAAGGAGGAGTGGAGGGGGATGGTGCTGGCCCGGGCCCCCATCATAACCACCTGGTTCTACATCACCTATGAGAAGGACCCAGTCCTCTACATGTACCAGCTGCTGGAGGACTACAAAGAGGGAGACCTCCGCATCATGCCTGACTCCAGTGAGTTCACTAAGCTGCTTCTACAGTTTGAGGTGGAGATTTAGAGAGGAGGGCCCTTCATCTGTCCTGAGCATTTGGATAATATCTGAATGAGTATTCCACAGAGGTGGAAGAAATACTCAGATGATTTACTTAAGTAAAAGTAGTAATACTACAGTGTAAAAGTACTCTGCTACAAGTAGAAGTAATGCATTTAAAATGTTACATAACTAAAGTACAAAAGTGTGCATCAAAATATACTTAAAGTACCAAAAGTAAAGGTATATATGTAAATATGCACAAAAGCCCATTAAAGATCCATATGTTTTAAATGATTGTGTTATAATTATTGACGCATTAACCCTAAACCTAACCCTTTGAACTACTTTATATACTTCTGGGCAGCTTAACTAATTATGATATATGATTATGTATTAGTTGATTTACTTTTTGTATTGATAATCTAAATCTGCAAATGAACAAGTAACTTAATCTGTAAAATCAATGTAGTGATTAATAAGAAAAAAGTGGCCTAATGTAAAAAAATACTAAAGTAAAGTACAAATATGACAATGTTTTACTTAAAGGTGGGGTATGTAATTTATTTCAGAAACACTTTTTGTTATATTCCATGGAATGCTCTTAACATCCCGATAGCAATGAATATATTAAATGCTTTAATAAATACATTAAGAAATGTCATCTGTGGAAGCTGTAGCGCTGTAAAAATCACGACCAATCATTTTGGCCGGCCCGGCTAAAATAACTGGATGGCAGAGAGATTTTTTCGGGTTGTGTACTTTCAAATTCTAGTGCACTCGAGCTGGTTTCTCCAAAATTACATACCCCACCTTTAAGTGCAGTACTTGAGTAAATCTACTTAGTTACTTTCTTCCTCTGGTATTCTTATACCTTAAAAGGCAGGCGTGCTGTGGTAAAAAATTATAATTCTATATGTATTATTTTATATTATGAACTTAAAAATGGTTATGCCAATTTAATGCATTCACTTAATTTATTTAAATGTTATGTTTACATTTAGTTTTTGTTAAGAAGTAAGATGGCATAGAAATATCAATTCAGTCAGAAAGCTTTAATCTGTCCAGTTTCACATGGAGAGTCAGAAGCATGCGAGATGATGTTAATATGAATAATGTGTGTGTGGGCCTGCAGACGACAGCGCCCCCTCGGAGCGGGAGCCTGGGGAGGTGGAGGAGAGCCTGGTGGGGAAACAGGTGGAGTACGCCAGGGAGGACGGAGGCAAGCGGACCGGCATGGTCATCCACCAGGTGGAGGCCAAGCCCTCCGTCTACTTCATCAAGTTTGATGACGACTTCCTTATCTACGTTTACGACCTGCTCAAAACTTCATAAGACTTTGCAGGCATCTTGTCATTTTAATTCCAAAACGGATGAAGTGTGAGGAGCCGAGCTTCACTCCCTGAGGTTCAGAACAGAAGAGAAGCCTTCAGCCTGTTTGAGATGAAGGCAGGGGAATAAAGGAGAGTCAAAGATCTGTCTGCCTGGGGTTTTTCTACAAAGACAGGTATGATTGGGATCATCTCAACAGCACTGTTTTAATGAAGGAGATAACACGTCTTCACATGGCGTGGTTCCATTCCGTCAGTTCATTTCAGTGTTGCTGTTGGCCCACTGCCTTGTTTCCTTTGATTTGTTTGTTTGAAATGTATGTTAATAATGTGTTATTATTGATGGAAACCCTGACATGGTGTGCTTTGTCTTCTTTTGGCACCGTTCTTTCTCAGGTAATATCTCAGAGGTGTTTTGTCAATGAGCACTTCAGTTACATGCAGCGGTTAAGGATGGAATCATCTGGTTAAGAAATGTACAGCCAGAGAGTTTGCAATTGTAAAATATATATCTCAGTATCATTATCAAATTATTTTAATGTAAGGGATCCTTAAAAAATGGCTGTGAGGTCCATATTGTATTTATTAATATTTGCAATGGATAACCCAGCATCAAGCCCGCTCTAAATAAATGCATTAAATGATTGATTCAACATTCCACAAGGCCGTGCTTTAATACTGACTAAAGGAGCAGTTCAACACTGAAATGAGAAGACTGCTATCATTCTCTTTGTTTAAATCAAACTCCAGCAGAGTGAACACATCAATGTTTGTTTAAAGTTCCTTTGGAGTATGACAAAAAAAAAGTTATATTGGCCTAAATTTGATAAATGTCCTCAAGTGATGTCACTCGAGTCAGAGGAACCTGCGGTACACTTCCCACAAAACTCTAAATTGTACAATTTAGTTTTTGCACGATAAAAGAAACAGAGTGAGTTTATCAATTATAATGCAGTCTCTTGAAAGGATGTATTAAAAATATGATATATTGTTTTCTACTAGCTACACACTCTGCTAGAGGTGAGTCGCATTTTTTACAGGCTCCCACTACCTGTTAGCATCTAACTATCCTGCTTACAAACATTTAGCCACCCCTGCTTGTACAACATCTTGACGCATCCTTTCACACTCAAGAATGCCATCAAAACACCCTGAGGATTATGTGCTACTTCAAAGAGCTAATACACAGATAACAGACCTTAAGGAGGACATCCGACAGCTTTCTGACGAGCTGAAAGAAAAAGACTCTCTCGTGTCCGGTCTCATGGAGGTGGCATCGGTGCAGTCTAAACAGCTTGCCTCGTTCAGTGCAACTATCCATGACACAGTTCTGTGGGATCCTTCCACCTGTCCACGGCCTTCCGACTGCTCGACACCTGGCCATCAGCAGTCGTGGTCTGAGGTGGTGCGGTGCGCAGGAGCTTCTTGAATGGGGTGACTTCACCGCCTCGCCTAAACCTTCAGAACCGCTTCACGACCCTGTTTGATGATCCGGCCCATCCAGCTGATGCTCCCGCAGCACTGGCTGTTAAGGTTTAGGATGGCAGCTTCTTCATACGCTGCACTCGGAGAGAAATAGTGGAGACGGAGACGATGAACTGTAACTGTACCAGCCCTTGAGCTTGATTTATTTTCCTCTGCTTCTCAGGTGATTCCTTCGCTCAGCCGAGCTAACTTAGAATGACCACACATAGACAGTGTACATGTGCATCAGGTGGACACACCCTCATTTACATGACGCAAGCCTGCGTCCTTACGTAGCACGTAATACTACAGTGCCTCACAGTGGTACAATAATAATATTACATCCATACAGTACAGAATAGATATAATCTCTCTATACATATAATAACTGAGGACATATGTAAACATTTCCCTTAACACCTCCACTTGTACTCAGGTTGCTGTGCTCCAAAAATGTAAACACAATAACAAAAAGAACATGTGGACCTCCTCACACATTTTAAACTCCAAAAACGATTCCTGCAAACTTCTTCAGTTTCAGCGTAGTTACAGGTTTTGTCATTATGTCTGCCACCATCTCTTCAGTAGGGCAGTACACCAGAGTTACTTTCCCATCCTTTACAGTTGATCTTATGAAGTGGTACTTTATGTCCACGTGCTTACACCTCTGTCTGCTTACAGGGTTTTTGGCTAGGGCAATTGTTCCCTGGTTGTCCTCATACACTACTGTTTGTGTATAATTGTAATCATCGATACCCTCCAGTAACTGGTCTAGATATATACACTCTTGTATAGTTGAGGCCAGAGCCATGTATTCCGCCTCACAGGTGGAAAGTGCCACTGTAGGCTGCTTCTTACTCTTCCCTGAGTCTAAAGAGCTGTTCTTACTGAGGCTTACACAGTATCCTGTGGTACTGCGCCTGTCGGTGGCATCAGCTGCCCAGTCGGCATCACTGTAGGCTAGTAAGCCTAGCTTCTCACTATCGTTTCTTCTGAAACACAACTCTTTCTCTATAGTGCCTCTAAGGTATATGAACACGTGTTTCACAGTTACCCACTACTCCTCTGTAGGCTCAGCAAAATATTGTGATAGTTTGCTCACAACAAAACTTAAGTCTGGCCTTGTACATGTGGTCCGGTATTTAAGGCTGCCTACCGCCTCTCTGTACATCCTGACATCATCCATTTTCACTGCATTTTCTGTATAGTCAAGTTTTTGATCACAGGGTGTTTCTCTGGGTTTACAGTTTTGCATGTTAAACCTCTCCAGTATCTTGTTAACATATTTTTCCTGTGACATCTTTACACATCCATCCGACTGTTTGAAATCGATACCCAGAAAATGTTTTAGCCTGCCTAAATCTTTCATCTTAAATTTGGCAGAGAGCATCTCTTTCACTTCCTTCAGTATTTTGTCATTGCTAGCTGCAATTATCAGATCATCGACCCAGATGATTATTATCACCCTTCCATCTTCGGTCTCTTTGGTATAGACACAGTGGTCTGCTGGGTTCTGTGCAAAATCGTCTTCAGTTAAACAATCATGCAAAAACCTGTTCCAATTTCTACCGGATTGTTTTAGACCATAAAGAGATTTTTCTAGCTTACACACTAGACCTTCACCTCTTTCTTCATAACCCTCTGGTTGTTCGATATAGATTTCATAATCTATAGGAGCGTGTAAGTACGCTGTTTTTACATCCATCTGATGCAGTAGCAAGTCCTCCTGTGCTGCTTTCTGTAACAACACTCTTCCACTCGTCAAGCTGGCCGTGGGGGAAAAAGTCTCTCCATAGTCAATCCCCATCCTCTGGCTATAGCCCTTGGCCACAAACCTTGCTTTGTACTTGTCCATTCCCTCAATATCACTTTTGATAGAGTAAACCCATTTGCCCCCCACTGTCTTTTTGCCTTTTGGCAGATTTGTCAGGGTAAATGTGTTGTTGTCGTTTAATGATTGGATTTCGTCATCCATGGCTTTGACCCACTCTTTTGAGTCAGTTGACGTCATAGCCTCCTTAAATGTCTGGAATGCCACATACTGCTCTGTAGCAGTAGTCTACGGTAGTATGAATCCCATCACTATCACTGTCTTCAGTTACAAAGTCCTTTAAATGACTTGGTTTCCTTCTGTCTCTAGTCGGGTATCTCCCACCCTCAGATTCATCATCTGTCCCACTTGGTTGTGTTTGGCTACTGTCGTCAGACATAGTTACTGGGCTGTCACTTTGTGCACTAGTCTCTTTAGCATTCTCTGTACTCTCATTTATCTCCTGTGTGACCCTGCTAGCCCTAGGCTGCCTCACACTGTCTTTGTCATCATTTGGGTCTGACCCAAATGTCTGTGTCTGTTTCTCCACAGTTACCTTGTTTACAAACTTGACTAGCCTGTGCTTTTGTACTTTCTCTGTATCTGGGTGATAGACCAAATAAGCGGGGCTGTTCTTGTCATAACCCACAAAACGCCCCTGATCACACCTGGAATCAAGTTTTCCCTTGTCCTGTTTGTATGTGTAACATACAGACCCAAACTTCTGCATTGTAGAGACGTTAGGCTTTTTATCTGTCAGCATCTGGTAAGGGGTTTGTCCTGTACGCCTGTTAAAACATGTTACGTACTATGGCTGCTGTTTGGACTGCGTAGTTCCATAACTGTTTTGGTAGCTGACTTTCAGTTAGCATACACCTACCCATCTCAAAAAGAGTACGCCAGCTTCTCTCAGCTGTACCGTTCTGGTGGGGTGAGTACGGGGCCGACGTCTCATGTCTAATCCTGTTTTTCCTTAACAACGTTTGGAAATCCCTGCATGTGAACTCTGTGCCGTTGTCTGACCTTATACACTTCACTTTCCCGTATGGGGCTGTATCTGCTAAGAATTTTTCCGTTGCCTTTACCGTGTCACTTTTAGTTTTTAGAAAATATACAAATATTGCACCTGAGTAGTCATCAGTGAATGACTGTACATATTTGTAACCATCTCTTGACTCTGTAGCTACTGGACCGGCTAGGTCCGTGTGTACCATTTGTAATGGAGCCTTTGCTCTACTATCAGGGTTTCTATTTCTGGTTTGTGCAAATTTCCCCTGAATACACACCTCACATTCTTGGTCGGGTCTATCTGTTTTGCCCTTGATCTGTATACCTTCAACCACATTTTGCATTTTTAGCACATCGTCATAATTACAGTGGCCTAGTATTTCATGCCACGTCTGTACATCATGGCAAGCAATGCACTTGTCACTATTCTCACCTTCAGTGTGCAAATAATACAACCTGTTGTACACATGAATGTCAAACCTGGTACCGTCTTTGTGTATCAAAGCGTCTTTTCCCTGCTTGAAAACGACCGTGGCTCTGCTGGCGGTCGCTGCCTTCACTGAGAAGATGTCCTGGGGATATGACGGTATAAACAACGCCTTTCTCAGCGTAGTGGTATGTCGCCGTCCTCTGCTGTCGACCAGGCAAACCTCTGCTTCTCCCTTGCGTTGAGCGACGCCGTTGCACCGGGTACCGTCTGCCAGCTGCACGCAGTGTGTCTCTGGCTTGAACGTGTCATCGAAGTTTTTGAACTTGGTGATGTCCGTGATGATGTGCGAGGTGGCTCCTGTGTCGACCATCAGGCCCTTCTCCTGGATGCCGCGTGCTGGCTGCCGCTGGACCCTGGTTTCTCCGTCTTTGATCCTGAAGACGTAATCTGCGTCGCCGCCGCCATCTTCTGAGACTTTTCTCGCACCATCTTGTCTGTCTTTACGCCTGCACGTGGCGTCTTTGTGTGTGTCACTTTTGCATTGACCACACCATGTCTTCAGCCGACACGCTCTCGCTCGGTGGCCTTTTGTGCCGCACTTAAAACACACAATATCTGCATTGTCACTGTTCCTGTCTTGCTTGGCGGGCCGCCGTCCGGGTCTCGCTTGAGTCTTCATCACGTTATCACTCGACTCTGTCGTGCTTAATTTCTCAGTGTCTTCAAAACTCCTTAGCTTTGTCCTGAACTCTGGAAACGTTATATTGTCATCATTATGTGCCACGTGTATTGCAAATGGCCTAAACATCTCAGGCAGTCCTTTTAAGACCATGGCTATCAGTAAGCCGTCGCCTAACGTTTCACCTGCGTTCCGTAGCGCAGTGATGGTGGTTTCTGCCCGTATGATATAGTCCGTGACACTTTCACTGTTCGTCTTCTGAAGCGATGTCAACATGGTATACAAGTTTATTATCCGGGGTTTTCCCCTCCCGGCATAATATCCCCTTAAAATCTTTAAGGCTTCTCTTGCATTGTCGGGCGCATCCCTCATAATTAGCGAGAGGCTTTTATCATCTAAAAGTTGTATTAGCTCAGCATACGCGTCTGCATTTTTCTTGCCGTCTGCTGCTATCTCGGCTTCACTATTTGGTTCTCTTAGAATCGTGTTCTTTAACCCTAATAGGTGAAGGTGTCCTGACACTTTGGTCTCCCACAGTTCATACTTAGTTTCATCTCCGTCGAACATCAGTCGAGGCAACCTGCTTGTCCCTCGATGATCCATGTTAGCTTATCTTGCTATCCCGTTAGCACGCTGTTCGCCGTAACTTTCTGACGGTGATAAATCTTCAAACTTCTCCCCGAATGACTTCTGGGCCCATAACCTGTTATGGTTTAGGATGGCAGCTTCTTCATACGCTGCACTCGGAGAGAAATAGTGGAGATGGAGACGATGAACTGTTTAGCCCTTGAGCTTGATTTATTTTCCTCTGCTTCTCAGGTGATTCCTTCGCTCAGCCGAGCTAACTTAGAATGACCAAACATAGACAGTGTACATGCGGGCCGCCCACGTAAAGCCTATTAATGGCCGCCAAAGTATATTTTTGTATCCATCCGCGACCAAGACTAGTGGACAATGATCCCTCGCTCTACGCCTCCTGCACCTGTTCACTCTGCTATCGCGTGAAGGGTCTGCTTTGCTAACAAGCGACCAACAGAAGACAAACAGAGGAGTCACATGTTGTTGCACATCAGTCATGCGCAAATGCGGCGCACTTCTGCGCTGTAACCCCGCTGTGAGGCCCTGGAACCAACGCGGTTCCAGGGCCGGTTCGGAGGTAGAGCCTGCCTGATAAGCACCGGTGACGTCATGACGCAGCAGCAGCAGCAGTCAGTTGCGTAAACCAGTTAAGCAGTTAGTAAAGCAGACGTAAAGCAGTAGAAACACTTTCGCAAGCAAAGAAAAAGAAGAAAAACTGAAGCCCTTAAAGACCCAGTGAAGTGTGCGCCGGTGCATGATCTGTTATGCTAATACGTATAGTAATGACCAAAATTGTCCATTGGAACCCATATAAAAGATGTTGGAATAGCAACGAATTTGACGAGTTGGAATTTTCCGCTGGGAAATCCGCCTTCGTGGGCGTGGCTTGCGATCTACTGCGTGACGTCAGAAGATGGGCTCAGCCGAAGTGTTTACATTCACCACCGTTCATTTTGTCTCTGTTTCAAAGTGGAATTTACCAACGTTTTTGAGCGAGTATTTTATTGGAAAGTGTTTCGCAGTCGACTGGAAGTGATTGCCAATCGAGGAAACCTGACAATGGAGGCGACAGTGAAGAAAAAGGGAGGAAAAACACACGGGAAGCGATGCATTGCCGCTGGCTGTGGTAATGTCAATTCTGCCGAAGTGGCGATGTTTCTGTTCCCAAAAGATGAAGGTGAGTGGCTGGTGTTATTGTTTCGTAGATTCGTAGATTGTTTATGAAAAATAAAGGCCACTGTGTTTGTGTCTACTAACAAGACTATCATGGCGGCGGCAGAGCTCAAGTCGAGTTTCTCCGCCTGGAGATATTCTCACTATTTCACTTTTGTCGAGCACAAAGAAAAGAACGTTTTAGTTAAATGTAAGTTGTGTCTTGGCGGGTCAAAGATCCTATCGACTGCCCAAAACATGCTGGGACGAAGCTAGTAGCTAAGACCACAGACCCAGACTCATCCGACGCCACTCCACCTCCACCTAAGCAACAGCGGCTGGATTGGCACTTTGAAACATATCTTTGTGTTTGTGTTTGTATAGACCACATTGCTTAGCAGAGTTCAGTGATGCAAATGCATGTCAAGTTGATCAACAGGTTGTATTATTCTCCGATGCAATAACAGTACTGAAATGAAGGCTACAGTATAAGGGCATTAATGGGTGCCCTTTTTTAAGTAACTAAAAAGTTACTTTTCACAGTAACGCATTACTTTTTGGTGTAAGTAGTGAAGTAACTAGTAATTGAAACTAGTTACTGGTTTTCAGTAACTAGCACAACACTGCATGTGAACATGAATGTTGCATCATGCTATGAACAGATGAATGTATGATCAGGTGATGGCCAATCCTGTGTGTAGATCTACTCTAGATCTATGACAAAATATTGTCCTCAACTAAATTGACTTCCATGGCCACTTTCCTCATCTATCCTGTCCGAAAAGCTGTCAAAGTCACTCATTTCTCTCGCACCAGTATCACTTTCCGAAGTCTCCGCCATGTTTACAATCACAACTGGGCCCATCTTGTGACGTCACAGCCGCTATCGTCTGCAGCAGCGGTAGGCTCAGACTCTGAAAAATTTGCGATGTTTATCTCGTCCCTCGCACTTCCTAAAAAATTATTTTAGCCATGAACAGGTACAATTATATGTAAGAAATGAAACTGCCATTTCATTTTGGTGCAAAAAAATGCACTTCACTGGCACTTTAAAGTCAAAAGTGTATAATATCTACCTGTAAATAATAATAAAAACCCTTGATTTATAACTTCTCTGTCTCCTCTTGATCTGAGTATATTATAAAGAATAGCCAGTTAATTGAAGCATTATACAGTTCTGTTTTATATGAGTGTTGAGAGATGTATCCATAGATCTCTTCATGTTGCCCTCAAAGTGCACCAGATTGATGCACTTAACTTCAATTTAAAGAAAAACAATCTTCCCGGGGGAGCATGCCCCCGGACCCCCCTAGAGGAGGTGAGGTCCCCCCACAAATAAACAGGTTCATATGGATAGGATACTAGATAAGTTTGCACACTCATTATATATAATGATAATATATGTGTTTCATTGCGGAGGACCCCCTGTTTTGTGTGTGTCCCACTTCTTAAACCAAAGTTACACCCTTGATAATATCTACCTGTAAATAATAATAAAAACCCTTGATCTATAACTTAACATCTCTGTCTCCTATTGATCTGAGTATAATATAAAGAATAGCCAGTTAATTGAAGCATTATAGCACAGGCCTTTGTCAGATGGTATATTACGCTGTTTTTTTTCTGCTTCGAATAGTTCTCTCTTTTTTCACCATACCTGTGTTTGCATCACTGATAGCAGTGTTTCCCCTACCAATGTCTTGGCGGGGCGCTGCGCCCTGCCAACGGAGCCCCGCGCCCCGCCTGAAATTCAAGGTGTTTTTTTATTTAAAAAAAATATATATATAGCACCAAATTGCAACTGAAGTAATCTATCTACGGTCACTTTTCACATTGAGCATGTGCTCTTTTATTAAATAAACGAAACGCCTATGTTATTTATCCAATGTATGTGCATGTTTCAGTGTCCACTACTTTGCGTATTCACATTCTCCCTCCGCTCTGTTTCTGAAGGGCGGGGCTCCGACTAAAAAAGTCAAACAAATCTGCATTATTGCCCCGAGCTCTGCTGTCTGCCAGTTTGTGTCCCCCCCACATTTTTTATTTTTTAACCTCAAGCCGTTATCGTCACGGAGGAGAAGGACACAAACAACCGGCCCAGGTGGACGCGCGCGAAAGCGACAACGAACGTAGCGTGCGCATTCTAAAAATAGCTCACAGATGGTGAGCAGGTACCGCGGTTTAGAACTACAGTATTGAATTTGACAGAAAACAACAATGAAACGCCAGCAGAAGAATAGTCTAATGAGTTGGGTGAAAAAAAAGACAGGAGATGTGAGTTGGTTTATTCAGTAAATTAGCTCAGGATAATTGGATGTTCTGTCTACACCTGTTGATGTGAGGCTAATGCAGGATTTGCTAGCTTGATGCTACCGGCATTTAGCGGCAGTGACTCAACTAATTGCCTCTTAAAATGTATCGTCAGCAATGTATGACAAGCAGACTGCTTGTTTAATGTTAGACTCACACCAATAGCTCAATATGATCATAACACAATTGCTGAATTTTTTTTTTCCGGGTTGGGGGGGTACCCTAGCAGCACCCTGCCAAGGCAGTAAACCTAGGGGAAACACTGGATAGATATAATCTCTCTATACATATAATAACTGAGGACATATGTAAACATTTCCCTTAACACTGGCCCGTCCAGATCTACACCCTGCCGACACTGCAACAACTTCTGCGCCGGTAGCCAACAGCGTTTGTGCTCCTTCCCAGGCCACTGTGGAGTCAACTCGGCGTCCCTCATCCCGTCTGGCGACCTCCTCTTCACGTCGTAAACTCCTCAAAAGGCCGTGCTGAGATACTCGGGAAGTTTTCCGGGCCCTCAGCCGGCAAGGAAATCCCCTCCCAGCCCAGCTGTTACTGTCTCACCACAACACTCTCCTGCTCGGTCATCACACCCTCAATCACCGGCACCTCCTCGTCCCCTTTTCGCCCAAACCACATTAATAATCAGGGATTCCATAACCAGAAACATCCGATTCTTCAATGCAGCCACACGCTGCCTCCCTGGAGCCACAGTCCCGGTCATCCTGGATAAACTCCCGGGGCTGCTGCACTCACTCCCGTCCTCTGTCAATCGACTAAGTGTCCACAGCCCGCCAGCAGTCAACACTTTTTAATCTTCTACGGAGCTGTGAAAAGTAGTTTTTTATCTCAGGTCCGATCCCAACGCTGGCCCGCAGAGCAGGGCGTTTCAGTAGGATCCTCAGCATCCACACTTGGCTCCAGTCCGCCTGCAGAGCTCACAATTTAGGTTTTATTGACAATTTTAATCTATTCTGGGACCGACCCGCCCTCTTCGGCACTGATGGAATCCACCCCAGCAGGTTGGGTAGCCGCATGCTAGCGGCTAACATGCAGCACGCTGTTCAGACTATTTCCACTCCATTCCCACACACCCCCCTTTCCAGCAGTGTCATCTCAGGCCAGAGATGGAGTACTCGAGTGCCGATTTTCGGGACTCGTGACTCGGCTCGGACTCGCGCACTGATTGACGCGACTCAGACTTGGACTCGTGAATTCTCGCGCACGATGACTTGGACTCGGACTCGTGCATTTTTCCCCCCACGATGACTCGGACTCGACTTGTACATTGACGCTCCGACTCGGACTCGAGCAAGTTTTCTCTGGAGTCTGATGTCCTCTATCCTGGCGTGTGCACCTGCGAGGCGAGTTCACGTACTGGGCCCCGCTATTCCAGTCTAAAGATATCTAGAGACACCCCCGCATCGTGCTGTATGCTTTCACACATTCTGCTTCCACATTGGAAAAGAGCAGCGCAAAATGCTCGTTATGTGGAAAAAGGATTGAAGAGAAGGCTCCGTAACACATTACTCTAAGGATCGAGTTCAGACATATAGGCTGTCTTGAACACTATCATCCGAGTAACGGGATCTAATCAATAAATAAAGATTCAGCCGATAACACGAAAGCACATGGCTACTTAACCTGCAGAATGTCGTCATTTTGCATGCTAAGTAGCCATGTGCTTTCTGGGGCTTAATCTTTATTGATAGAATGTAAACATTCACTATAATAATTGTAGTGTCCCCGGCTGAATGATGGTCAGACTCTCTAACCGATGGTATCTGTTTATTGATCACCCTTGCTTTTATACAATCATTACCAACGTAAGAGCTTGTGCCCTTATCAGCCAGGTGCTAAAAACCCAATGCAACTATTTAGTATATGTTAATTTATTCGTCATCTATCCGTCATTATACATGTGTGTTTACACTGCTCCGTTGACCATTTACTTCCGGTAAAAGTTCTTCAAAATAAGAGTCCCGATCTTATTACTATCAAAATAAAAGTGCAAAACGAAAACTTTACCATAAGAAAATATTGGCATACAAATATAATCACTTCTCTAAAAGGTAACTCATTTTAAATATAGTTAGACATATTAAAGGTTATTTACAATAATAATAATAATAATATTAATATTAGTAATAAGCTTTATATTTGTATAGCACCTATTACAAGAATTGTAGCCAAACTGGCTTCACAGCAGTTCAATAGACACATTAGTATAACATGACAGGATAAAAGCAATGTAGAGGAGCAGCTACATTTCAACACATATCCACGAAGATTAATACATGAAGACTTGTGACTCGGACTTGACTTGGACTCTTCTTAGGTGACTTGGACTTGGACTCGGACTCGAACACAGGTAATGATGACTCGGACTCGACTCAGACACTCATTGGGTGACTCGGACTTGGACTCGGACTCGAACACAGGTAATGATGACTCGGACTCGACTCGGACACTCCTTGGGTGACTCGGACTCGACTACGACTCTCCCTTGGTAACTCGGACTTGGACTCGGACTCGAAGAGTGGTGACTCGAGAGTGACTTGGACTTGTGAATTGGTGACTTGACTACAACACTGTCTCAGGCCACCGTTTCCACTGCTAGAAACGTTTCTACAAGCAAGTTTTCTTCGCTGGTGCCGCTGACGCCTGCCATCTCGCTCTCTGGCGCCACCCAACGACCAGAGGCTTCTATGCCAGTGCAGCTATTGCCATTTCTGTTATAACCAACATACACAGGAGGTTGGTGACTTGGAAACAGAAAGTCCAAAAGCATCTGTTTGAGTTTGTCGAATTGAACAGAAGTTCCGCGTGCTCCACGGTCTATCACGGGCGGTCAGAGAGATAGTATATCTAACACACTTAAACTGGCTCTATTAAATGTCAGGTCTTTAGCATGTAAATCATTTTTAATCAATGATTTTATCACCAAGCACAATCTTTATTTTATGTTTTTAACTGAAACTTGGTTAGACCAAAACAACAGCACAGCTGTTCTTATTGAATCAACCCCTCCCAACTTTAGTTTTATGAGTCAGGCAAGACTGCATAAGAAAGGGGGTGGAGTAGCTATTTTGTTTAATGATTTATTTCAATGCAAGCAGACTACGTATGGAAACTTTGCTTCTTTTGAATATGTGGCCCTTCAGCTGAAATGCTCCTCTCGAGCTCTTTTCCTAAACATCTACAGACCACCCAAATACTGTGCAAGCTTTTTTGTTGACTTTACCGAGTTACTGTCTATAGTGTGTATTGACTTTGACCGTCTAGTCATTGTTGGTGATTTTAACATCCATGTTGACAACCCTCAGGACAGAGGGGCTAAAGAACTGTTTTGTGTTATTGACAATTATGAACTGACTCAGCATGTGAAGGGTCCGACACACAATAAGGGGCACACCCTACTTAATTGTATCAAAGGGTCTGAACATCTCTAAGCTTGTGGTGACTGATGTTGCGCTCTCCGACCATTCCTGTGTTTTCTTTGAGAGCTCTATTCCCGTCCATACAATTGTTAAGAAAGAGGTAACCACTAGACGTCACTTATCTGAAAATGCACAGGAAATGTTTGCTCAGATTTTTTCTCCCTCAACTGCCCTTGCTAACTACTCAGTAAATGAGCTAGTAGATCATTTTAATTCTAAAATAACAAATGTCATGGATACCATTGCTCCTATTAAAACAAAGGAAGTATCTAGAAAGAAATTATCTCCATGGAGAAAAGCCATGACTGTGAGAACAGCAAAAACTGAGTGCAGAAAAGCTGAACGCAGGTGGAGAAAAACAAAAATCTCCAAGTTCACTTCGAAATATATAAAGAGAGACTCTGCGCCTATAATCAGGAAATAGAAAAGGCACGACAATCGTTCTTCTCTGACATCATTACCAAAAATAAAAACAACTCACGTGCCTTGTTTGCTACCGTCGACAGACTAACAAACCCCCCAGTGTCAGTAGCCACTGAATTTCTATCCACCAGGGCCTGCAATGAATTTGCCTCCTTCTTCACTGACTGCACTTGTAATGGTCTTAAATGACATCCATTTAAACACAGACAGTAGCAGAATATCAGTGTTAGTATTATTAGATCTCAGCGCTGTGTTTGATACTGTTGACCACAACATATTGCTAGACCGTCTAGAACAGTGGTTCTCAACTGGTCAGGCCTCGGGACCCACTTTTTTCCTTTGTCAATAAATCGCGACCATACATTTTGAAACACTCAAATCTATTCAACAAAAAATCGTGCTGTAATACATACGCTTTTCAGCATACAATATTAATTAAAGTGAAGTACACTGCATATATCCCTTATATCCCTATCCCTTATATAACTAAAGTATGCTTTTAAATAAGGTTTAATGAGATGATAGAATCAAAGCTGAACTGTATAACATAAAAAGGCACACATGTTGAAAATCCAACCCCAGAAGGGGGGTCTGGGGGGATTGTCCCCCAGGAGATTTTTAGAAATATTAAAATATAAACTACGCATTCTGGTACAAACTGAGAAGAAAATAAATAAATGTATTACTACCCGACATAGTAATAATATTTTATGCCATTGTTTGTTTTTCACTTAGTTCTGACAGCTGAACTTGCTGCTCCACACAGAGAGAAGAGCAAAGAGGAGATAGTTTGTGTGACTTACTTTAAATTATGGGTAAGGGTAGATAGCTCCCATTGTTCTGTGACCTGTCAATCATCAAACCGGGTGTCATATTTCATTATGTGTTCATTTTTATCTGAAGTTGTACCCATGGATGTATAAAGAATAGTTGTACCGCAAAGTTATTCTCCGTGGGGACTTCCGGCAACAATCTTGATTCTGATTGGCCAGAAGACTCTGTTTTATTGAGAAGATGATCACTACGTGACAGAAGTTTTCAAAACCGTTTATGGTCTCCGGTACTTCCAGTCCAACGCCTACTGCATTCACGGAGATTACACATGGCGGCGTGCGTTGAAGCTTCAACATTTCTGCCCATTCACTTTGAATGGGGTGACTTCACGCTTCGCCGAACTGCATTGTGGGAGCAAAGCGTTCTACTTTTGAAGCTTCGACGGAAGCGTCAGCCAATCGAATCATATGCCAGTACAAGCTCTTGCCAATCAAACCGCTGCTTGTGTGTCCGGGGCGGGAGATTCAGGTGATTGGTTGTTGGTCTAGCTTCAGACATGCCCGCCGGCAAGCTTCAACACACGCCGCCGTGTGTAAGCTCCGTCACAGCATTAGAGAATCGGGCCTTCAAAAGTTTGACTTTTTTCCACCAAAAAATAAAAAGGAATTTTCTTTTTTTTCTTCACTCACACATCTGCGACCCACTCGAAACGGGTCCGCGACCCACCAGTTGAGAACCACTGGTCTAGAAAACTGGGTGGGAGTTTCAGCAATAGCTCTAAATTGGTTTACTTAAAGGACAGAAAAAACGTTGTCTCAATAGGCAACTACACATCAACCTTGACAAATATGTCATGCGGGGTTCCTCAAGGCTCCATCTTAGGACCTTTGCTTTTTAATATCTATATGCTACCGCTGGCTCAAATTATTAAAAACAGTGATCTAAGCTATCACATCTATGCAGACGACACCCAGATTTATTTTAAAATTACACCGGGAGACTACTCTCCGATTAGAACACTGAGCAAGTGCATTGAGCACATCAATGACTGGATGACTCAGAACTTTCTCCAATTGAACAAACAAAAAACTGAGATCATTGTTTTTGGAGCAAAGAAGGAATGATTAAAAGTAATCGCAGAGCTTCAGTCGGCAGACTACAAAACAACTAGTAAAGCTAGAAATCTAGGTGTAGTGATGGACTCAGACCTGAATTTTAACAGTCACATTACAACAGTTATTAGGGCTGCATACTATCACCTGAAGAACATATCTAGGATTAAAAAACTAATGACGCAACAGGATTTAGAAAAGCTTGTCCATGCTTTCATCTTCAGTAGACTCGAATACTGCAATAGTGTATTCACAGGGCTCACAAACAAATCCATCAGAAAGCTGCAGCTGATTCAGAACGCTGCTGCTCGAGTCCTCACAAACACTAAAAGAGTGGATCACATCAGTCCGGTTCTGAAGTCTTTACACTGGCTTCCAGTCGACCAAAGAATTGATTTTAAAGTACTATTGCTAGTTTTTAAATCATTACATGGTTTAGGACCAAAGTATATTGTTGATCTCCTACATAATTACGAACCATCAAGGTGGGTCAGGTCTTCTGGGATGGGTCTGCTATCGGTTCCTAGAGTAAAAACAAAAACATGGAGAGGCAGCGTTTAGCTATTATGCCCCGACAATCTGGAACAAACTGCCCAAATCATGCACGTCTGCAGAAACTCTTACTATTTTTAAATCGAGACTGAAAACATATCTCTTTGCCGCTGCTTTTAATTGAGCTGCTCATATTCGCGCTACAGTATGCCATTTAAACATGTATTGTATACCTGTTTATTTCATTATCTTTGCTTTTTAATGCCTGTTGTAAAATGCCATCATATAATGTATTTTTACTGTATTTATTCCTAAAAAGTCTTTTAAATTTGTTTTGTAAAGCACTTTGAATTGTCGCGTGCTGAAAAGTGCTATATAAATAAACTTGCCTTGCCTTGCCTTACAAAGTAACTTTGATATGAGTGGCAGGGTGCAGAGAGCTCTGCATGATAATGAAACCTGCTGTACTCAAAGACAAAAACATATATTTGAAAAATGAAAAGTCTCTTAACCATGACCAGAGGCCTGTACTACGAATCCAGTTCAACAGACCCTGGATATGTTTGAGTTACCCGGCTTACCTAACCCAAAACAAACGCGCTCTCGCTAAGCGGTCCTACGACGCTGGTTATCAACTCGGTAACTCAAGCCATGGTTTCTCTGTCCGGCTGAGTGTGCGTTCACATGAAAGGGGCAGGGTTAGCACCATTTGACCAATAAAGTAACCTGTATATCCTATATAACCTGTTTCAATAATTATAACCTGTTTTAATAATTATAACTTTGTCTATGTAAAATGTATACTTATGAAACTAGACCAAGTGTTCTTATTTTCCTTTGTTTGCTGTGGTCAATTGTGTGTGCGTTGACTTAGGAATGTAGAGGATCCAGTCGCCCCCCCCCGGGTTTTTAATGGGCCGGATAGGAGCATGGGGGGGCTGCAGGAGAAAGGTAATAAAACTGACACCATTGAGTCTATGCAGAGATTGTACTGAGAGAAAGATTGGGATGCGGAGTGGTACGGCCAGGTGCTGAGGATAAACGAAGATAAGGATTGGTACCTCACCCCCGTTCAACCCAGAATTGTTTATTTTATGGCTGCCATAAAAGATGACCTGGGACTGATCGGCGGCGCAGGAGATCCAAACTTCCCACACCTATGGCTGACTCACTCTGATTCGCAGTTTAGACCTCGTCAATGGCTGACTCACTCTGATTCACTGCCTAGGGCTCGCCCAGGAGTGAGTCCACCAATGGATGAACACCTAGGGAGGAGCAACCGACACAACTCCTCCCACACAACTCCTCTCCGTTTGTGGGAATAAATATTGTGAATTCTGTACACTCGCGGCCTCTGTTCGGTCTGACTGTCTGATACGTACATCGCACGGTGGAAGAGCTGAGGCCCGAAGTACTTCGTTATATAAGTACTTCGTTATATTGTACTGTTGTTTCTACCATTAAATCAGCTTATTGTTTAATCTCATATCTCTGTCTGAGCCGTTCCTTTTTACAGCAGACCACTCATCAAACGAACAGCGCGGAGCGGGCTCGAACCTTCAACAACTGAAGGGTGCTTAAATCCAACACCAATCACAAACAGGGACAAGCATACTGACAGCGCAGCGTCATACTTCCTGAATGAAAAGTGAACTATGGAGAGGTGAAGTCCCTCCCTTTCCGGTGGACCTCCATGGGACCTTATTTCGGAAAAATTATGTATTGAAGTCAATGGCGAGAGAAAAGTTATCTTTCGATCCCGTTTGAATTGTGCCACGAATTACATATATGGTGTTTGTCAATTTGAAAGATAATTTTGCAAGTTAAAAAAAAAATGTTTTGCCGTAAAACTGTGAAGTAAGACTTTTTTTGTGTGAAACCGCTCAATGAACTACATCTCTGTTCTCGCACAACAACACACGTCACCAAGATGGCCGTCACTACTGTCTTGCCAAACAAGGGATTGACTACCCTCACTATCACAATGAAACACGTCCAGAAGAATGTCATGCAAAGCTGCCTGCCTGCCTGCCTTCCTTCGATTCTCCCTGAACTGCCTGATCTTTTTAATGTTCAATGTTAACCATTTGTGCAGATAGCATGAAGTAGAAAAGATCGCCGATGATAATGTAGCGTTAGCGTTAGCATTTCTCCCCCGGTGTATTATAGCAGGGGTTCCCATAGTGGGGGGGGGGGGTCGCGAGACCCCGAGTGGAGGTCGCGAGATGATTACAAAAATGTAAATAAAATAATCAATTTTTTTTATCAATTTCTTTTAATTATTATTAATAATAACGTGTGCATAGACATTTTTCAGGGGCGGACTGGCCATCTGTATAATTTCCCCGCAGCGAGGCTCCCCCCGTTGATAATCCACTGGCGCAGTGTTTCTCAAACTTTTTCATACAAGGACCACTTAACCAATAAAAAAACACTCACGGACCACCTGACTCCACAAATATCCAACGACAATAGGCCTTGTTGCACTGCAACAGTACATAACAGCCTAATAATGACAGCTTAACCTTCTCTACATCGCTTCGTTCACACAATAAATCAACAATACAAATACAACTACAGATTATATAAGCATTTAGTTCAAATGCAATTTAAAATGCTCACAGGTTTTACCTCTTATGAAATGTAGACTACATTTATTACGGAGTTTATGTCCTATCCAACAGACTCACAGATCGTTGGCTACTGAGAGATATGCAAAATACACCGCATGTAGTACGACACAAACCTCCGCTGTGGATTTTCAAAACAAAATACAGTAAAACTATGGTTGCAGGCCCAAGTTTAACTCTCTGAGGTCTAAGCAATTTTTTCACATGTTAGGCTCGCCTGGGCTTTTTTTGTAAAAATGCTATTAAAACATGAACCTTGGTGACCATTGGGCTGGCCTGCATGGTCTGCCTACAAAACAAAAATAAAAAAACGTAAAGTGAAACTTAAGCTCGCTCCATTGCGGAGATATTCCCGCTGACAGGGGTCGCCAGTCTCTGGCACTGTTATTTTGGGGGTCGCGGCCTGAAAGGTTTGGGAACCCCTGTATTATAGAATGATCACACCGGTGTGACAGTACTCTTCAAAGGGTTCACGAAATATGAATACTACTCTTACTGTTTAACATTTTGTTGATGTTACTTCATGTTAAAGCTAATAAAAATGACAAGGCTAAGGCTGTAATGCTAACTAACGTGCTTGCTACTAGCTAGGTAGCTAACTTTATCCAGCCACTCCTGGTCCTTTCATCAGACGGGAAGCGAAAGAACGAGCAAGACCCATTGCTGTATGAATACAACCTGGTACTAAGCACACAGGCATCTTGATTTGTAGTCTTTCTAGTTGCGTATTTTTCATAGTCTTATATTTCAACAGTTTCACAACAAACTGACTTTTTTGACATGGAAATGATTTTTTAAGATTGACAAACATCATATGTGTAATTCATGGCACAATTCAAACGGGATCGAAAGATACGTTTTCTCTCGCCATTGACTTCAATACATAATTTTTCCGAAATAAGGTCCCATGAGGTCCACCGGAAAGGGAGGGACTTTGCCTCTCTATAATATTAGACAAATATGAAGAAGTTAAACTTTAAACATCCATGACTTAAACACTTTATCCAGGATAAAAGCAACATAGTTGCACCTGCAAGGTGAATACAGCTGGTAAAAAAAAAGTGTTTGAATGCGTACATTAACAGGTTTATGATATCACTGCCCCGTCTAAGACACGAGTGGATCTGACTTTAATTACATTTGACTCGAGTGTTTCGTCAAATTAATGTGTTGCTTAAAATAATACTTCTGCATACAGTATGTGACACTGTGAGTGTTGCACGGCCAGATACGGCTCAAGAAGCTCAAGGAAGCTGACTCAGATAAGGAAACATATATCGTACCGACCGACTTAATAAAGGTGGTGGCGTTGCCATTTATGTGAAGAATAAGTTTAGTGTAACCACATTGGTTTCCAAATCAATTAGTAAACAACTAGAATCTTTAGCCTTAAATATCGAAGTGGCAAAGGGTCAACAGGTCATGGTGGTGGGCTGTTAAGGTCTCTACACACCAACCTGAGACCAAAGAACGCGTACCGAAGGCGTCCCGACTTTTACGTCAGCTACGTCGGGCTTCGTTGGCTTCGTCGGATAAAGCCGCCCGCCTACGAACACACCGCAAATACTTCAGCCGACGAGTGGCAATAACTCTCCTTACCAGCAGGCGGCGGTAGTGTGTATTCGTCATTCAAAAGAGGCAACAACCGGAAGACAGACTGCGTTTTATACACCCAGAGAAGAAGAACAGACTTAGTAATATAAACAGTTGATCAGTTGGTCTTCACTTTCTTCATTCCATGCCGTCATGATAAAAAAGAAACTCTTGCGTCCGGGTGAGATGAAAATGAGGAAGATTAGCCGTCTGTGTGTGCCTTCTTATCGTTTGTTTTGGTCCCTCACTTCCGCTTCACTTCTGATGCACTGATTCGCTAAGCTGAACAGCCAATCAGAGTGATTGATTTGTCCCGACGTTCTTTGGCCTCCCGCGGCCGATTCAACATGTTGAATCGGCGGCGGGAGGAGGCGGGAGGGTTGAAAATGTGCCGTAAAGAGACGACACACCAACCTGAGTAGTGCGACGCGAATGCCCGACTGCCTCTGACGGCTTCGGACGGCCTCTGACTCCCAAAGTCGGGCCGGTGTGTAGAGGCCTTTACAGACCCCCCTCAGCAGTCAAGGACTCCTTGGCCGTTTCTCAATGTCGAGTAAACCTGCTGCAGAGCCACTATTTCAAGTATACTACGTCATCGAGTGGCGTCGAGGGACTGTTTAAATGCATGTTAAATGCCCAGCATTCGGCGCCACTCGATGACGTAGTATACTTGAAATAGTGGCTCTGCAGCAGGTATACTCGACATTGAGAAACGGCCAGAGTCTTCATTGGCAAAACTTTTATCTCAACTTGACTACAAGGAAATAGTGCTACTTGGAGATTTTAACTGGGACTGGTTAACTACATTGTCAGAGGATTTTAAAAACCTTTGTATCTCTTTAAATGTTACTCAGATTGTTGACAGTCCTACTCGCCCTAACATTAAGTCCCCAAATAAATCCTCCTTAATTGATCTAATTTTAACAATGTTCCCTATAAATACTCATCTGTGGGAGTATTTGCTAATGATGTGAGTGATCACTGTGCTGTAGCCACAATTAGGGACACAAAGGTCCAAAAGGGTAAACCTCGCATTATCAGTAAGAGAGACACAAAACATTTTGTGGAGCAGGGTTTTGTACATGATCTGTTTGGTTTTGATTGGGTAAAAATCGATCTGTGTGATGATGTTGAAACTGCATGGTCTTATTTTTATCTTGGTTTTATGGAAATTATTGATAGACATGCACCCCTGCGTACATTTAGAGTGAAGGGACGAGACAATCCTTGGTTTTCTGCTGAATTGTCTAGTCTCCTTCATGAGAGAAACAAGGCCTGGGCAAAGGCTAGGAAATCAGGCTCAGAGGTAGAATGGCTTCGTTTTAGGCAGCTAAGAAATAGCTTCACATCACAAATCAAAAGTGCTAAGTCTAAGTATTATCTGTCAGTTACCACAAAGAACCTGAATAATCCTGGAACATTTTGGAAAGCCATAAAATCGTTATCCACCGGTGAAATCCGTAATGAGCTACCTCCGTGCCTTACCACAGCATCTGGCTCTATATCGGACAGGGCTACTATGCTAAATTATTTTAATGAGCATTTTGTGTCCTGTGGCTCTCTGTTTGATTCTGTTTCTAACTCTGTGAACACCACAGTCCGTGACTCTGAACAACGTGGTCTGGAAAACCCTTTCAGTTTTTCTACTTTTTCTATTGAAGTCGTTCATGAAGCGTTAACCAAGTTAGATCCTAAGAAACCGGCTGGTCCGGACAACTTAGAACCTTTCTTTTTAAAGATAGCTGCAGATTTTATTTCTCCACCTCTCACTACTCTTTTTAACCTCTCCCTCAGCACGAACACAATTCCAAAAGTATGGAAGTCAGCTTCTGTCCTGCCTCTACTAAAAGGAGGGGAAGCCACTTTATTAAATAATTATAGGCCCATCTCTAAATTGTCAGTTCTGGCCAAGGTTCTTGAAAGCCTAGTGAGTGAGCAGGTAAAGGTGTTTTTAAGTAACAATGACCTATGTAAACATCAGTCAGGCTTCAGAGAGCAACATAGCACCGTCACTGCCACAATGAAAGTGGTGAATGATATGGCTAATATCTTAGACAAAAAGCAGAGTTGTGCAGCTCTGTTTATTGATCTTTCCAAAGCGTTTGATACCGTCGGTCATCATATCTTGAAGCAGAGGCTAGTCAGTATTGGCATATCCAGCCATGCAGTGGGTGGTTTGTGAACTACCTCTCTGAAAGGTCCCAATGTGTTCACTTTGATGGGCTCACTTCTGAGTGGTTAAACATTACAAATGGTGTTCCCCAAGGTTCTGTTTTAGGTCCACTTTTATTCTCCATCTATATCAACAGTTTAGGTCAAAATGTGGATGAAGCAACTTTACATTTTTATGCTGATGATACCGTGATGTACTGTGCAGGTCCTTCCATTAAGGAGGCTGTTGTTAAATTACAGGCTGTTTTTAATATTATCCAGCTATTTTCAAAAGCCAAAAAGACACCGGAGACAACTTTGAATATTGTTACTACGCAAGGAAAAGTACTTGAAGTGGTTACCAGTTATAAATACCTTGGTCTCTGGCTTGATGATTGCCTCTCTTTTAAACCTCAGGTCAATAATCTGCTTAGAAAGCTGAGGGTGAAGCTAGGTTTCTTTTTCAGGAACAAGTCCTGTTTCTCGCTTGAGGCCAGGAAAAGGCTCTGTGACCTTTTGACCTGTGCTGGACTATGGTGATCTGATCTATATGAATGCACCTGCCCATTACCTGATCAGGTTAGATGCCAGCCTATCACAGTGCGCTGAGATTTGTTACTAACTGTAAAGCACTTACTCATCACTGTACCTGTATGCCAGGGCAGGTCTGCCTTCACTTACTGTACGGAGGCTCAGTCACTGGTACATGTTCATTTATAAAGCCATGCTGGGTAAACTACCATCTTACATCTGCTCAATGATATCACAGAGTCGCAAGTAGCTATTGCCTGAGATCCCAGGATGTGTTTTTATTACATGTACCAAGTGCTAGGACTGTTTTAGGCACTAAGCTTTTATGTGCGCTGCTCCTCTAGCTTGGAACACTCTGCAAAACATTTTGAAAATGAGCATTTTGGTTCCCCTGCATCATTTTAAAGCACAGCTTGATGAAATGATATTTGATACTCCTGGTACCTGTCTTTGTGAATACGTTTGTAAATTGTAACTGTCATTATGTTGTATGTGTCCTTTTTGTTTTCTGTGTGTAACCGATGTGCGGCAGGTCTCCCTTGTAAAAGAGATCGTTGATCTCAATGGGATTTTTTACCTGGATAAATAAAGGCTACAATATGATAGGCCTACATTATGATGTGATATGAATGATAATGGGACACATCGACGTCTGCACTCAGTGCCGCGGACTGTACGTAATGTTACTTTGATCCGGTTACTTATGTTAACTTGTGGCAGATATTTATGTAAGCTTTCTTAACGCTAATGTTATAATAGTCAGATTGCTCTGAAGATGGGAGGTGATATTCTATTCATTTTCACGTTCACACAGTCTGTTGATTTTTTTATCCTGTAATATGACTTGATAGCTTTAAACTCCGCACACGGAGCTCTGATTGGTCAGCAGGCGGTGCTTTCACTGACTTGATCTCTTATCCTGGAACCTAACCTGCTCCATTCAGCATAAGTTACCATGGAGATCTAGCCCGCTAAGAAGTGAACCAGCATCGTAGGACCGGAAACCCAGAGTTTCCCCTGAAGTTAGCTCGCTAAGCGAAAATCCGGCTTCGTAGTACAGGCCTCTGGCATCTTAAGATAATGCACAGATCTTGTTATGAGCAGTTTTATATAGCAGTGAAGTTGTCACGGCGACCAAGCCCAGCCACTGATGCTGATCAGAAGATGGAGTCAGCAACAATTCAACTTTTTTTTAAATGTATTTATTAAAAAACTACTTTTTGTTCATACCACAGACTGTATGAGGGTGTAGTTACAGAATGATTTTAGCCGCCTCAACACCAAAGACCCCAAATCAACAGAGAAATGTGAGGCAATAAATAACATCATTTAAAACCAACTCTTGGACTTCTGTAGAAACAGCAGAAAGCACAATACCAAAGTGCTTGTGATAAATATCTGCCATTCACAGTTTACACAAACAGGCAGCTATGACTTTGGCTTCCATTACACAGTAAGACATTTTGTTCTGATAGCAACGCTCCAACAGAGGATCTGCAGCTCATGTTTCTGTGGTCAACAACGTGAGAAGATGGATATCATTTCATCTCTTCACCACTTCCTTCTTGTATCTTGTAGCAAGTCATGTTTCCTTTAACACGTGTTCAGTACAGGTTAAGAGCATGACACACACCAAGCTTTGCAGTTGTTGAAGGTGTGTTTTCTCACTTTGGACAGAGCTAAGATCCTGGTACACAGGGAATACAAAGTGAGGATTTAACCAAACATCACTGCTCTCAAGAATACTCCCTGGCCCTGGTGCATTCATCATGTGAGAAATAAATGCCACTGCTCTCCCTTTGAGAGTGAGCAGGTGGCAGTCAGAGGGTTTCCTCGTGGTTCTGGCTCTTATCGTCTCGCAGCTGTTTGATGTCAGTGAGCAGAAAGCCGTCGTACAAAAACTCCACTACTCATTCATCGTCTGCTTTTACCGGCAGGACAAAAACAAAAGATATCAATAACATTGAATTTGGGGGGAAAAATTGCATGATGAAAAAAATGATAAATCTGAAGCCCCCCCACACAGTTTATTCCACTCAGAAGTGGCTATGAAAATATCTCTCTATAAACAGGCATAGGTGATCTTTCTGCACACCACACGGTGTGTGTTGGCACTGAGGCAGTGTGTATGTGACAGACAGAGCGGGGGGGGGGGGGGGGCTTCAGTCGTCAATGAACGTCAGCCGGCCCGGCCCCTCGTTCTTCATCCAGCGCCGGTACCTCTTCATCCTTGGGTCGGTCGCCATCTTCACTTTCATCTCTTCCTCCTGCTGTGTCCGGTGCACCTGACACACACACACACACACACACACACACACACACACACACACACACACACACACACACACACACACACACACACACACACACACACACACACACACACACACACACACACACACACACACACACACACACACACACACACACACACACACACACACACACACACACACACACACACACACACACACACACACACACACACACACACACACACACACACTTAAAGTGCTGCAAATGAGGCGAACCCTCACTATGGAAACATATTAATCGCTCACATGTAATTCCATCAGTGACTCAGAAAACGTTATTGTCCATTACATTAACAAATGTGTCTTTGGCACTGGCAAATCAGATAAAATAACACTCCCCACACAGTACAACATACAATTCATATACACAAAAAGAAGGAAGTTGCATCATAAAGTGGCAGTCTTAAAAAAGTCTAGAGCGGTTTATTCTTCCCCTGGCGTGGGTCCATTCCATACTCTAACATTAAACATCATGTGACCACTCTCAGAGAGACACTGAATCACATCGCGTCCACCTCAAAGAGGATCAAAACTCTTACTGACGTATGTGACCTGCTCTATCGAAATCAGTCACATTGACCCGAAGACACATTTTGAGTTGTATACACTGTTGGAAAGAGGAGATTCCTAGCTTTCTAATGATATCAGGATTGTTTTTGTACTCCAAATATTAAGCAAAATATGTCACATTATATAATGCCTGTCACCGAGTCATCATTTTGAGAAAAAGGCCTTCAAAGTTTCCTCTTCTCTGGAATCCTTCGATCTGATGATTATTAGCGGAGCAAATGATCAAAATACTACGGAAGATATTTTCGTTTGGATTACTGGTCTGGGGGAAGCTCGCGAGTGTGTGTGTGTGTGTGTGTGTATACGTGTGTGTCTTTGTGTATTTTTGCCTTTGTGTGTATTGTGTTTGTTTCCCGGGGAAAACACTCACGAGAAACACCGGCTGTTGTTATGCCTGCTGTGACGTCAAGTTACTCCGTTCTCCGCTTGTAATTATACCGTTACAAGCTTCAAAGTTGTATTTATCATCTGAATCTGCCGAAACAAGTTTAATATTCTGAAAGCCAAGACTTTGTTTATTTGAAATCAGATGAAAACAAACTGTAACGGACCCTGCCGTGTTATCTATGATTACTATACGCCTTACATTCATAATTTCAGCCGGAGGGAGGGGGAGTGGCGCTGAGGAACAGCAGGGTGCGAGTGAGAGCTGTCAACTTCCCTTTACAAGCTTCAAAAATGTATTTATCGTGTGATTTTGGAAATAAAAGTTTCATATTCTGAAAGCCAAGACCACGTTTATTTTGAAATGAGCCGTTGCGACTTCCGACTGATTTCCATAGAGCGGGTCACATATTGGCAGGATTCTAAAGAGGAAACATAGTTCTATAGTTGAAGCTATATTGATTTATATTATTCAATTTGTTGTTGATTGTTCATTTACCTTTATTTTGGTGTAATCTAAGCTCATTGAGGTAGCTGTTTTATGCTTTACTTGGCACACCAGTATAGGCATATGATTTTTTACTAGGGTGAAACAAGTAAAGCCATAGGAAAGGCTACAGGACAAGAAAAGGTGAAAACATTGTTAAGTGTCTTTGTTGATATTGGATCATGCTAATCAATATACGAAGTGATGTTCCTGTTGGACTGTGTAAGATTCACTAACTGGTGCCTCAGTGGAAGGTTTTTGAGTTAATTTTCAGTTTTATTTTTGCCGCTACAAGGATCAATACTCTTACTAACTCTTACTGACAGGTTTGCAAGAATCTAGAGGACAACAGGAGGAGAAAAAGAAAAGGAGAAAGGATGCTGAGGATCTAACAGACAGTTTTCAGATACGCACCTCGTAGTTGTCTTTGATCCACAGCCGCTTCTCCAGGAACGTCTGCTTGGAGCTTTCATCCAGACTGTCGAACTGAGACTGAGACATCTTCATGTTCCTCCTGAGGAGACCGGTTGAGGGCTGAGTACGCACTGAACTATACTCAGTGGTGTAAAGTAACTAAGTAGATTTAATCAAGCACTGCGCTCAAGTACAATTTGGAGGTACTTGTACTTTATTTCAATGTTATGTTACTTTGTACTTCTACCCCACTACAATTCAGAGGTAAATGGTGTACTTTTACTCCACTACATGTATTTAATACCTTTAGTTACTTTACAGATCTGGATGAATGATGTGAAATCTAATCAACTCTTAAATCAGACTTTAGTTCCACCTGGAGTAAATTCACAAGCTACCCTGCAGTATACAAAGTCATTCAAACTAGCTGCACCTTTACCAGCTTTGAGAACACTCTCATGATCAATCATTATAAAACATATCATATACAGTGGAGGAACTAAGTATTTGATCCCCTGCAGAATGATGCTCATTTTGTCTTTCTTCCATTTCTGAATAATGGCACCAACAGTTGTCTCCTCCTCACCAAGCTGCTTTCTGATGGTCTTGTAGCCAATCCCGGCCTTGTGCAGGTCTACAATCTTGTCCCTGAGGTCCTTAGACAGCTCTTTAGTCTTGCCCATGGTGGAGAGGTTGGAATCTGATTGATTGATTCTGTGGACAGGTGTCTTTTATACAGGTAACAAGTTGATATTAGGAGTACTTTCTTAAAGGAAGAGGACTTATGTAACCGGTCTGAGGGAGCCAGAATCCTTGTTGGTTGCAAGGGGATCAAATACTTATTTACCACAATTAAATACAAATCAATTTTTATCTTTTATATAATGTCAATTTCTGGATTTTCTTTTTGATATTCTCTCTCTCACTGTTTATATAAACCTACCATTACAATTACAGACTGTTCATTTCTTTGTAAGTGGGTAAACTTGCAAAATCTGCAGGGGATCAAATACTTATTTCCTCCACTGTATATTATTCTGAAATGGACCAATCTGCACAATGACTACTTTTACTTTTGGTACTTTAACTATATTTTGATGACAATAATTATTTTATAAAATAATTCAACATGTATATTTTCTATGCCAATGCCATGTCTTTTTATGCTGCTGCAACATTTGCCAAATTGGGATCAATAAAGTACTATCTTATCTTAATACTTTTCTACTTTTACTTGAGTAACATTTTGAATGCAGGACTTTTACTGTAACAGAGTATTCCTACATTCTGGTACTTCTACTTTTACTCAAGTACCAGATCTGAGTACTTCTACTTTTACTTAATTACAAGATCTGAGTACTTCTTCTTTTACTAAAGTACCAGCTCTGAGTACCTCTCCCCCTCTGTGTATCCTGTGTGAGGTGAAGCTCCAGCACTGACCTGATGAGGTAGACCTTCTCCTCCTCTCCGTACTCCTCCCTGCAGAGGGTGAAGCGGTAGATCCAGGAGGCGTACCAGCTCAGGTAGGTGGTCAGGTAGTAGGGGAAGAGCACCATCTGGCAGAGCAGGATGTCGGACAGGTTGGGCTTCTGGTAGCCTCCCTTGATGTCGATCTTGGTCTTGATGATGTCCCGGATCACCTCCTCCTCCTGCTCCCGGATCTCCTCCTTGGTGCGCCGGTTCTTGCCCTTCTCCTTGCTGCGGTTGAGGAGCCCCTGCTGCTTGGCGATCTCCGTGGCCTGGATCCGGTACTTGGGCACCGTCACCAGGTAGTTGATGGCCTCGTTGTAGCTGCTGTGCCAGCTGTAGAACTGGAGGAGGAAATCTACTTCTTATACACTCATGATGAACAAAGTATTTCCCATGCAGTGGGGATCTTTCTTTCTGGCTATTTTGAAAGAGGCAGACAGCTGGAGAAAAATTGATTTTACAATTGCATGTTATTGAACATCCACCCAAGTGTTTTTGATTTTGCAGCAATTCCGAAAGGCATGTATGAGGGAGTCACTCTCTGTACAACTTTTTAAACATGAATCTAAGGAACTGATGTAACTTATAGTCCCCACTATAATACATTCTTGTCATTCATTTATATGAATTAAACGTAGATTCTCATTTGTTATTATTTTATATATTCGAGTTGTTAACATTCCTTACGTTTTTCTTTTGCGACTCTATACCAAGCTGTTAATTCCACTTATTGTATATGTTTTGAAGCAATTCATCACTGTTCCAAACTAACTCATCAGTTTTCAATATATAAAAAAGATTAGTACCTGGAAGATGGAGATGGCGCAGATGGTGACCAGGATGACGATCCTCACGTCCACCTTGGGGGTGAGCTGCCTCCTGTAGTAGGTGTAGTAGTGCTGGTAGTACTCCTCGGGGTGGTCCAGCATGTAGTCGTAGTCCCGCCGAGTGTCCTCATCCTGCACACACACACCCACAATCATTTTCATCTTTAATAAAGGCTCATCAGCATGAGAACATAGGCAGGTCTTTACTGAAAAGTTCAAAGCTTTATTCACTATTTGGGCAAACCAAAAACACATCTACATTTATTAAGAAAATGTACAAGTAATCATTTACAAAATATATATTTTTTTTTTATCTAACTGAATTTCCAACGTCAATCCATAATTGTAAGTGTTCATTCTTTCCAATACAACATATCTTTAACATACCTCGCTTCAGTAAACACTGATGAGTTATATTCTTTAAAGAAAAATGAAAAGGTAATTTCATGTTTAATTTAATTTGTCTACATTTTGGGAGTTTGATATTCTAGACAAGCATTACTGTATGTACACCTTTATATATACAGTCTATGATGTACACTGCCTATTATTCTGTATATTTATATTGTTTATTCAATATATATACACTCTATAGATATATATCCTTCATTATTACGGCCCGTCCACACAGCGGCGTGCGTTGAAGCTTCAACGCTTCTGCCCATTCACTTTGAATGGGGTGACGTCACGCTTCGCCGAACTGCATTGTGGGAGCGAAGCGTAGCTTTGCTGGCTGCAAAAGTTGAGCAATGTTCAACGTTTGAAGCTTCGGCGGAAGCGTCAGCCAATCAAATCATATGCCAGTACAAGCTCTAGCCAATCAAACCGCGTGCTTGTGTGTCCGGGGCGGGAGATTCATGTGATTGGTTGTTGGTCGAGTTTCAGCCCCCCCCGCCGGCAAGCTTCAACGCACGCCGCCGTGTGGACGGGCCGTTAATGTGTATATTCACTGTTTTGCATATTTTGTTAGTCTTCTATTGCTGATATGTATATCTTTATTGTTTTGTTTTTTTATTTACCTCTAATTCATTCAGTGTCTTATCTATGCTGCTGTGACAAAAACATTTCCCAAATCGGATGAATCAAGTATATCTAATCTTCTTAATCCGATAAATTCAAATGATCAACTTTGAGGAATTTTTCTTTTTGTTTAGGAACAGGAAGTCAAATATGACATATATTCAAAGCCTCATTTGAGAAGTTAATCCTAATTGTTTGCTCTTGTCTGGTCTCCTTAGGCGCTTTCACACGGAGTACTTTTCCCCGTACTTTTCCCGTTTAGTTCCTGGGATTTTGCGTTCACACCAAAAAGAGAACTTAGTTCATTAGAACTTTTACCCCCTTTTTAGTGCCTGCTAGAGAGGTGGTACTTTCCTGGGGAGAAAAAAGTTCTAATTTCTGATTGGCTGGGCGAATTGCAAACCACGCCCCGTAAAACTCGGAAAAGTTTTTTGAAGCCGCCATTGTATTTGCTGGCATTAGCATTATTAGCATTAGCATTAGCCCCGCGCACCAACGGAGAGAGAATAACTTATGGCAACACAAAAGAAAACATGGGAGCGGTGGAGATGAGGAGGTGTCGGCGTTCTGGCGATTTACTCGGAAGGCTCTTAGAAGCTGCTGGGAGTCCCAGCAGCTTCTACTGAAGCCAGTCCCCAACTCCGGGGACTTCCGGCCGGGGACTTCGGGTGGCAGTATACGCCGTGAAGTTGTTTGCGGCCTGCCAGTAAACCCAAAGCAGAAGTAATCTTCCCTCAGGGAACTTATTCCGGTGTGAATGCGATCGGCTCTTAGTTCCATGGGGGTACTAAGTGCTGGGAACTTAGTACGGCAAAGTACTTGGTGTGAAAGCGGCTCTTGTGTTCATGTCTGCAGGCGCTCTTCTCTCAGTCAGATCTTGTTTTCTGCAGTCAGTTTTCAGATATTGCTGTGGAAGAACTTCTTGTCGGGCTAATCCTTTCTGCCTGTGTGGCACAGCCACTAACCAAACATTTACCCTCCTTCAGGAACACCAGCCTGCAGCTGTACTGACTTTAGAGAGATTACACTCATCACCTGACCTCACAAGAAATGGGTGCTCGATCTAACAAAAACACCATGACCGTTGGGGGACAGTTGAAAATAAATAAAGCATCCTGTTTGAATAGCAGAGAGAATAAACACCCTGATTCTAATTATTATTATTATAATAATATTTGAATATCAATCCATGTATGTGTAAAAATAGGTATTCCTGTGAGTAGGATTTCCATGTGAAGCTAAGTTTGTACATTTTAGCTGTTGCTGAAACAGAATGCCCTCTAGTCTTAATTAGGGATGCTCCGATCAGTGTTAATTTTGGCAGCTGTTTTTGATTTAGTCTTTAGACGAAAATGGTTATTAGTTTTAGTCACATTTTAGTCATTTCTATCCTTCATAGTTTTAGTCTAGTTTTAGTCGACGAAAACTCAAAACCTTTAGTCTAGTTTTAGTCGATGAAAAATTACATTTTAGTCAACTTTTAGTCAAAATGTTTTCTCTCTTTAAACCAATTCAGTTAGGCAAATACAGGTTTCTGAAATCGGAATCAATGGGACAGTACAAATGTTGAGGTACTTGTACTTTACTGGAGTATTTAAATGTTTTGCTACTGTGTAATTCTACTCCACTACAGTTCAGAGGTACATGGTGTACTTTTCCTCCACTACATGTATCTAATCCCTTTAGTTACTTCACAGATCTGGATGAATGATGTGAAATATAATCAAGTGTTAAATCAGACTTTAGTTCCACCTGGAGTAAATTCACAAGCTACCCTGCAGTATACAAAGTCATTCAAACTAGCTGCACCTTTACCAGCTTTGAGAACACTTTAATGATCAATCATTATAAAACATATCATATATATTATTCTGAAATGGACCAATCTGCACAATCACTACTTTTACTGTCGCTACTTTCACTATATTTTGATGATCATACTTTTATTTGAGGAACTCTTCCTACACTATGGTATTTTTTTTACTTAACTACAAGATCTGAGTAGGCCTACTTCTCCCACCTCTGCGCACCTGATGTGATAACGTTACTCGTAATTGGGGCAACAGAGCTACGAGTTAAGGAAGTCGAAAATTGTGCATTTCTCCGACTGAATATGACGCCTTTTGGCCGGCTGTTTGGACAGACTACTCTACTCGTGTCAACGCACTAACGCGAAAACACTAATGGCAAACGAGCTTTGTCCACATCGAGCCTTGTAGAGTGTCTCTATACTTCTGAACGCTCGTGTCTGTTAGGCCCCGCCCCCCGCACACAGAGAGACACAGGGAGATCGCTCTTCTGAGTGAAGAGAGCGGAAATAATGATATTGCAAGTTAGAAACTTAAGATGCATTTTGACAGACAAGACGGACAATTGGGGGAAAATACCCTGCATTTTGAATGTCCGATAGTCCACCATTAACACCTTAGTCCCGTCTCGTCAACGAAAACTAAATATACATTTCGTCATAGTTTTCGTTATCAAGAATCTATTTTTAGCTCGTCATCGTCTCGTCTTAGTCATGTAAAAAAGGTCGTTGATGAACATTTTTCGTCATAGTTTTCGTTGACGAAATTAACACTGGCTCCGATCGATCGGCCGCCGATCGATATCGGCCGATACTCACTCTCTGCCGATCGATCGGTGCTCTCTAAAAATGCCGATCGCGAGAGCCGATCGCATAACGTAACATTATGACGTAAAATACATGACACTTTTCTCAGTGCGCGGCAAAACAAGCTCGCCAAAATGGCTTCACCAGTCTGGCAGTATTTTAAGGTGTCCGAAAATGACAATAAAATAGCGGTATGCAACATGTGTGAAGCAGAAATCCTGCAGCTCCACCCGCTGTGACGGACCGGTGAGCGGAGCAACACACACACTAAGAGTTAGACCTAACACACTTAGCTATTTTATCTACCTCTGGAACAAGCTAAACTAGTTATAAATATGTTTATTCTTCACTGTCGGGTCACTCATTACTGGATCAGTGAGCTGCATGAGATACTGACAGGCTGTCAGGAGAGGGGGAGAGAGAGACAGAGAGAGAGAGAGAGAGAGAGAGAGAGAGAGAGAGAGAGAGAGAGAGAGAGAGAGAGAGAGAGAGAGCTTCCGCTCATTTCTCCCGTGTTATTATCCAAAGTTAATGTAAACTTGAATAATGTACTTCATTTGAATGTAATAATTATGTTGGTTGTTGTTTGTGGAAGCGCCAGTGAATGAGCCCCATTAACTGAGTTTTAAACATCACTTTAAATGGAAGATCCCCATAGGCCCCGCCCACTCGATCGGATCGGCGATCGGTATCGGCCGATATCGATCGGATCGGCCGATACTGATTTCGGCGATCGGCCCCAAAATTGGCGATCGGAGCATCCCTGTCTTAATCAGGCATGAAAACGGGTCAGGGGTGAAAAAGGTGAGAAGGATATTATCCCTCTAGGGGGGTCCGGGGGCATGCTCCCCCGGAAGAAATTTTTGAATATTCCATATTTTAAAGCATCAATCTGATGCTTTTTGAGATGCATTTTTTTGCCAACCTGGGGAGAGCTGGAGAAACTTAACTTCAGCCATGAGTCAAAAATATTAAGGCCTCCTTACTAAGTATTATGCAAGACATTTCATGCCAGCCTGTCACTGGGTCTAACATTTACAGTATATGAGGCACAATGTGGTAAGGGCTTAATGCAAATGGCTTAATGCATATGCAGATGGTGGACATGCTGTAACTTAACTTGTCTACTCTTCCATCATGACTGACAGCCAATACAATGTTATGTAATTCAGATTTTAATACATTTTATTGGCAAAGATAGCCTAAAACACACAATACAGTGGTTTCCAGGAGCCTTAGAAAACGGGATGGAATGCTCCGCCAAGGTTCCAAGGACCATTGCCTAGAACACAAATTACGTAATTAATGTAAAGCTAGTGTATTCCATGTTTAGGTGATGATGCTGCCAGTGACCGCAGCTGATTGTGAATAATAATAATAATTAATGATCATTATTATTATTGTTATAATAAAAATAACAATCTCAAAGTGCTAGTGTACTCTGTCTATGCTGCCTGTGCTGACTAACAGCCTACACCACCTACCTCTGCATTTGCTATGCGGTTTATAACTGGTACGGGGATCTTTCCCTGGCACTGCTGCCTGATTGTTTCTGACCCCTGGTTGGCTTGACTCTGGCTTGCTGGATTCACCCTAGCTGATGCTGGAAGGAAGCTGCTGGCAACACTATGAGTGGAAGCTATCATCTGCACCTTCTTGTGAACTTCCGTCTGGCAGTGAGCCTGCAGAGCATGGCTGCCTTTGTTAGCATAATTGATCTCTTTGTGGCAGAGAATGCATCTGGCAATCCCTGCCTGTTGATTTTGATGAATACATCTCCTAGATGAAAGGACACCTCTTGCTCTTTTACTGAGACCTTGCCTTCCAGTTTTAGCCACGACCAGTTCCAGCTGCATTTCAATCCAGCATCCAGCTGTTTAACAATGGCTGAATCCTTCTCCCCTAACACACTCATTCTGCAAAAATAATGTTTGTATTAGTGTTAGCACTAACTTCTAGTTTAGCCTTATTGATAGAACGGTGGACCACTTTACCCTTCAGCCTTGTCAGTCCCCTCACCTCAAAATCATCAACACGTCCTGGAAAAACGAGTTGTAGAGATTTTAGAAAGTAGCACTAACATTAACCAGTTTTTTTTTTGTGATTTACCGTAAGCTATACAAGCTAGCATCTAACTTTAGTAACGATATCTAGCTAATGTTAGGCTAACGTTAACGGTAGCGTTAGCTAATCATTTTCCACCGGAGCTTTAGTGCTAGCTGTCTAACGTTGCGTTCTCTCCTGCTGTGTTCACATTACACATTCGTCACTACCTCCCCGAGTCGGGAGCGATTCATGCTGTGCGGAATCGCCGAGGCCAGGCGTGCTTTCAGCTTCTGATGGTGGTCTGGATCCCGCTCTGGTCAGCACGAGCGAAGCGAACTGCTTGTAAACCAATGATCAGGTCCCTTTTGGCACGCGCACCTGTTCGCAGTTCACTGAATCTCTGGGGCTGGTTCAGAGGCCGTAACGGTACGCACCGTGGAAGACGAGACCCAATCACTGCCGCTGATTGGGTCTCGTCTTCCACTCGTCACCCAACGGTGCGTACCATTACGGCCTCTGAACGTACCCCCCCCCCCTTAAATATTTTCTCATCGAATCTACACGATTCACGTAGGTCACCTATTTTGGTTTCACACGGCGAATTTCGCCGAAAGGTGAGTGATTTTCATGCCTGCTTAATGAAGAATCACATACACTCACAAACACATGTGTCTACCAGAGGTTGCGCTAGACTTTTTCGCTGTCCGTCAGGATCGTAACATTTTCGTCAAAATCCAGGTGGGTGGAGAGAGCACCAAGGGCGCCGGAAGCAGAGGGGCCAGGGGGCCATTGGCCCCCCCACTTTACAGCCCTGCCCCACATTTTCGCTGCAGCGGATGCCGCGGAACACTGTACACATCCCGTTTCAATAATTCCCCTCTACTCTAAAGTCGCATCTAAAAAGAACGCCATCTGATCTAGCTGTGTATATTTTGTTATTTTTGATTGTTATATTCAATCTCATTAGCTACAGGCATTTTTGAAGCTTGTAAAGGGAAGATGACAGCTCTCACTCGCCACTCTGCTCTTCCACAGCGCCGCTTCCCCTCCCTCCGCTGAAATTATGAATGTAAGGCGTATAGTAATCATAGATAACACGGCATGGTCCGTTACAGTTTGTTTTAATCTGATTTCAAATAAACAAAGTCTTGGCTTTCAGAATATTAAACTTGTTTCGGCAGATTCAGATGATAAATACAACTTTGAAGCTTCGGCATAATTACAAGCGGAGAACGGAGTAACTTGACGTCACAGCAGGCATAACAACAGCCGGTGTTTCTCGTGAGTGTTTTCCCCGGAAACAAACACAATACACACAAACACAAAAATACACAAACACACACACGTATACACACACACACTCGCGAGCTCCCCCCAGACCAGCAATCCAAACGAAAATATTTTCCCTCCGTTACTACTTTGATCATTTGCTCCGCTAATAATCAATCAGATCGATCCAGAGAAGAGGAAACTATAAAGGCCTTTTTCTCAAAATGATGACTCGGTGACAGTCATTATAATGTTATGCTTAATATTTGGAGTACAAAAACAATCCTGATATCATTAGAAAGCTAGGAATCTCCTCTTTCCAACATTGTATACAACTCAAAATGTGTCTTCGGGTCAATGCGACTGATTTCGATGGAGCAGGTCCAGAGGTCGCGTTAACCGAATATTTTCCGTCTATGACGGATTTTCTTTAACAATGACGGAAAAATCTGAAAGCAGTCCGTCATTTTGACAGATTAGAACAAACTCTGAACAGCGCCAAAGTTTCCCCGCAGCGAGGCTCCGGTGTTATGCCGTGTTATGGAACCCGCCAGAAAGGAAATGATACCGTTTCCAAACCTAACTTTGCCGTACAAATCATTGAAATGTCTGTGAGTTTTGGCTTTACGCTGTGAGCGATCCCGCGAAGTGCAGTGGGCATGCATAACACGGCGCTAACAGTTCACTTCACCCCACCCCCGTTGACAGTTCAAGAGCATGCTCTCCCCCCCCCCCCCCCCCGGTTGACAGTTCACGAGCGTGCCCTCTCTCTCCTCCCCTCATCAGAGTTGTGTAAAGGCCGACGGGTAGTAGCCTACTGGATTTTGACGGAAATGTTTCGATCCTGTCCGTCAAAATGACGAATAAAAGCTTATTTTGGCAAAGATGAAGGTACTTCAATGCAGAATGGTACAAAAACAGAGAGTGGTTAATTCTTTGCAAAACCACTAAACGAGCCTTCTGTGAAATATGCAGATTTGCTGCTGTTAAACGGCTTGTAACTTTCTCCAAATGTGGAGATGACAGCTTTGTAAATACCGGAGTTAATAACTGGAGCTTTTCACAGAGTGTGTTCAAAAAAAGTGCGCTTACTTCAGTCAAACACCAGTCAACATTCAGCTTGTCAAACAAGAGCGTATTGAGCAGGAAAAAAGAAGAGATGGAATGATGGAGCAACTGCGCTGTCATATGTGTGGGCTGGACCTGTATAGTCTAATTTACAGGAAAGGAGTGGCAGAGGTAGAGTGGTCCATTCTTGTTCTGTTTTCTGTGACTATCTTCCTCATGCTGAACACCCTCTCAGACTTTCAGTTTGCGCGCGCTACTAAAGAGACTCGTTACCATGGAAACCAAACAATGGTGTAGCTGTATTGAAGTCCGGTGGAAACCAGTAACATTTGGAGCGTTATGTTAGAATGAAACAGGTCGTGACTCTAACCCCTAACCCTAGTCAGAAATCGGGAGAAATGCGGGATAAATTGACCCCGGGAGGAAATCGGGAGTCTCCCGCGAAAATCGGGAGGGTTGGCAAGTATGTCACAGACACACACACTTTTTGGCCCCCCCACTTCTGAAATGAATCCGGCGCCGCTGGAGAGCACGCTTGTGAACTGTCAACGGGGGGGGGGGGGCTAACTGTTTGCGCCGTGTTACGCATGCCCACTTTACCTCGCAGGAGCGCGCACAGCGTAAATCAAATACTCAGACTTTTCAATGATTTGTACGGTAAAGTTAGGTTTGGAAACGGTATCATTTCCTTTTGGGCCTGCATGCATAACACGGCATAACACCGGAGCACCGCTGCGGGGAAACTTTGGCGCTGTTCTGAGTTTGTTCTAATCTGTCAAAATGACGGACGGCTTTCAGATTTTTCCGTCATTGTTAAAAAAAATCCCTCAGACGGAAAATATTCGGTTAACGCGAACTCTGGTGTTTACTCTCAATTAGTATATAGTCTTAACAGTATCAGATACATGACTTCCTCTGACTGTCCAAAGTGGGACACAGCTGTCCAAACACAGGAGCAGACCTGGATCCTACCCGGCGTTCTAAGAGATCTCATTGGTTACAGATGTGTTCACGTGTGTGTTCTGCAGGTGACTGAAACAGAGAGGGCAACTTTGAATAGCTCAGTCTGTAGGGACCGAAGGGTCGCAAGTTCAAGTCCGGAGCAAAAAAAAGAGACAAAATAAGCCAGTTCACCTCCTGGTCACTGCTGAGGAGGTGAACTGGACTTTTAGCAAGGCTCCGAACCCCAACTGCTCCCTGGTGGAGGAAAACAGGCAGCCTGTCTGCTCTGACACCTCTCCATGGCAAAAAATGCATGTGTTTGTATCTTTATATGTATTCAGAACTTATGTGTATGGGTACTGTGTATCGGTACTCTCTCTGTGTGTGTGTGTGTGTGTGTGTGTGTGTGTGTGTGTGTGTGTGTGTGTGTGTGTGTGTGTGTGTTGTGTGTGTACACGTGTGTGTGTGCGCGCAACCTGGTCAATGTTTTGCCTACATGAGTATGTGGTTTCAGTCATTTCAAATGTGATTGGTCACAGTAGGAAGAGCACAGGTGTGAATGATAACAGTAATGTAGGATGTGTTCCAGTGAGATGGACAGGGAGCCAAGATGCTAAATGGAATTCATCCATCACTAACTCCATCATTACACTGAGCTTCTCCTACCTTCACACGTCACCTAGTCCTGGCCAAGGACCAGTTTAGTGTGTCTTGAAAATTACGAAAAACTACAATGAGCACAAAAAGATGTAAACATACTATGAAACACTTCAACATAATGAAAGTGCATTTATAAAGAAATATATACTATATGAATGAGTAAATAAACAGCCACTGTAAGGGAAAGAAACAGGGTCTCTACAACATAATAAAAAACTAACACCACGCTTCCTCTACTTACAGTGTGCTGCCATATGGCATTCAAATCATATCAATATAAGAAGACATACTATGAGTACATTTATGGAGGACATCACATGGCAACATCTGTCCATACATACAGTGTAAAGTCCCTCATGATATTATATTATAGGATGTACAGTAAACACACATGAATCCCTACAGGAGTACAATATGAGCATTGGGAAGGAGAAGGTGGTCTACCTCTACTCTGGTGCCATAAGGACACGTTTCAGGAAAGGAGAAGTAATAAGGATATGAAACACAGAGTCAGGGACACACTGAGGCCGTTTCTCAATGTCGAGGAGGCTTGCTTGGTAGCACATGTATGCTGGGCATTTAAACAGTCCTTCGGCGCCACTCGATGACGTAGTATACTTGAAATAGTTGCTCTGCAGCAGCTTTACTCGACATTGAGAAACACCCAGGGACACAAAGAGACACACACGTCTCAAAGCTCGCTGCTGGACATGACAGTGTCCTCTGAATGGACACCCTCTCTGAGACTGACCCACCTTCAGCGTCTCGTACGCGGTGGCGATGAGCAGGAACTTCTTGTGGGCGGACTCCCGGGTCTCTCCCTCATAGCCGGGCTCTCCGGGCCTGAACCGGTCCGGATGGTACCGGCGGGCCAGCTGCCGGTAAGCCCGGGCGATATCCAGCTTGACGGCCTCCCGGGAGACTCCGAGCACATCGTAGCAGACCTCGGTGCCGCAGTACAGGCCCTCCACCAGCCCGGAGGCCGCCGGCAGGGAGCTCACGGAGAGCAGGAGCACCGCGAGCCGCCACCAGCTCTTCCCTGTCCGGGGACACCCAGCTCCGCCGCCGCGGCTCCGCTCCATGCCCGCAGCCATCTCTGTAAGCCTGCCGCCGCCGCTGCCGACCATAGGCTGTCCCGTCGCCTGCTGCTGACATCATCAGTACGCGCAATGTGGAAAGATGACGAGGCATGCATCAAAGATCGTCTGTGAGAGAGAGTGATGCTGGAGAGGGGAATGCAGACTTTCCTTTGACTAGCCTGAAGCTGAATTCTGACTTTTTTGTTTAGAATTCTGAGTTTAAAGTCGAAACTCTCACTTTTTTACTTTTGGTAACTTCCCACATTTTGTTTCGTATGTTTTACCGTAAGGAGCAGATTCATTCTGACTTTAATCTCAGAATTCGGACTTTGTGAGATTAAAGACAGAACTTCCAGTAATGCATTGCATTTGTCAAGATTTACATTTAAAATAAAGCAGTGTAAACACGTCATTGCAATGCAAATCGTTTGTCCATTTTGTAGAAATAAAGCTGCATTGTTTTTGACAAATGGATTCAGGAGATTTATTTTGCTCTTGGTAAAGGGTATACAATTGTTCCTTAATCTGGTGGAGCAGGCCCTGATGCCCCAACCACACTACCCGGATGCAGGAGAGAGGCAGATGGTGGTGTTTCTGTGGAGACAGTGGGGGCTGGAGGTATCTTCAGATTCTGCCTTTACCCCTTTCTGAATCCAGCAAAGAAATCTTGGTCAATGCTGTGTCACTTCCTGGCTGGACTACTGCAATGCGGTCCTCTCTTCCCACCAAACTCCTCAACAAGCTCCAGATGATTCTAGAACTCTACAGCTTGCACCAAGTCTGACCACATCACCCCTTCCTCTTCCAACTGCACTGGCTCCCTGTTCAATACCGGATCGAATACAAAAACCTCTTACCCACATATACCACCCCTACCTGACCTCGCCCCTACCTATCTCACTGACCTCCACCAGGAGTCCCCCCCTCCTGCTCACCCTCAGCTGTCTGCTAACATCCCCACTTCACAGCTCGTCACCATGGGTGCTAGGTCTTTCAACTACACTGCTTCCACACACACACACACACACACACACACACACACACACACACACACACACACACACACCTGAGAGTCTGACACCATCACTACATTCAAATCCACCTCAAAACTCACCTGTTCAGATCAGCCTGCTCACTGCAGCATTTATCATCTGGTTTACTTTTTTAAATGCCCTGTGCAGTCCAGACAGAATACCTGCTTTTTAAATTCTGTCTATTTTTCCTGTTTTACCTATAGACTAGAGTAGTAGCAGTAGAGTTGTATGCATTGCAAGGTGTCCCTGGGTGTCTTGAAAGGCAGCTCCAAATAAAATGCATTAATATTATTATTATTAGCTGTAGCGGGAACTGCCAAGAGGAGGGTTAGGGCAGTGTTTCTCAAAGTGGGGAGTGGGGCCCCTCTGGGGGGCGCAGAGGCATGACAGGGGGGCGCGAGAGACCAGGAGGAAAAATGGTTATTAAAAAAAAAAAAAAAAGATTTAAAAAAAAAAAAATCATAATTTGAAAAATTATTGATTCGAAAATAATATGATACAGTACAGTACAATTACGTCTGGTGTTTCATTCAAGCTCGGCTCTGTGTGTGTGTGGAACGACCAGATTGATGCTTTTAACTTCAATATTTAAAAAAATTCTTCCCGGGGGAGCATGCCCCCGGACCCCCCTATGTGAGGTCCACACACCACCTATAAAAATAGCACTTTACCCCTACTTACAACTATATGCCGTGAGCTGATTATTGAGCCTTCATTGTAACAGTCGCAGGTACACTGTGTATTTGCGTGGGGAGTGTTGCAGTAGAACATTCCACTGTAGCGCCTGGTACCTTAATGGGAAACCCTAAATGTTTGAGCACCCTCTATGAAACGTCAAGCTACCCCACAGCACCCCCAAAAGAAATCTCAGGCGCCTCCACTGAGCCTGCAACCCCGTTTTGAAGAAATGTGCAGTGCAAAACAGTCTCATTGCAGCCACCTGTGATAAGACACACTTTTCTGCCAAATATCAGCATTTTCTTTCTTTTCATTTTTTTGCACAGATTGCAAAGTATTTTAATTTATTGTTCTAGCAAAGGGATTGCACAATTGTATTATGTAATTTTTTTTTTTGACCGAATTATGGAGCATTGTTTTATTATCACTGTTCTAGCAAAGTGATTTTTTTATTTTTTTGAAAGGAATGCTCACGTTCATATTGATGTATTTTAATAAATGTTAACTTAGCCTATACGTGACTATTTGTGTTGGGGGGGCCCGACTTTTTTTTTTCTCCAAAGGGGGGGCCTGACAGAACAAGTTTGAGAACCACTGGGTTAGGGTGAGGTCCTTTCTGTCTGTCTGTCCGTCTGTCTGTCCGTCTGTCCGTCCGTCTGTTTGTAGTTTTTTTCATCGTAATATTGATGTATAGTCAGGATCAAAGAAAGGTTTAGTTCAAAGGTCCAAGCACTTTACGCCCCTGTTCGGTTCTGGTGTCACTAAACTCTACAGGTGTGTAGTTGAGATCAGATTGAAGATTGAGTTTGAAGAAGGGTGTGGTCAGGGGTGCCAGACACGGGGGGGAATACGTCCCTGACCCGATTTGCCATCGTGGCCTAAATGCTCTAGATCTCTAGAGTTACCGTATTTTCCCGACTATAAGTCGCAGTTTTTTTACCTGTCTGGCTGGTCCTGTGACTTGTTCTCCGAAGCGACTTATATATTGAATTGTGTCTGACTGCGTTCAAACTCCGGCCAATAGATGGCACAATATACAATCGTGATAACTGAAAACTGCTGTACCACCGAAGAAGAAAAAAGTCACAGCAAGTGGGAGGATGTCATGTAACCTTCCAGGATGTTGTGGGATGGATCGACACAGCATGGGCTTCAGTGCCGACCGACACCATCCTGTCGGGATTCAGAAAGGTCTAATCGGAGCTGATTCTGATGGAGAGTCTGACGACAGCCCAGGGGCCTCATTTATAAAGCTTTGCGTAGGATTCACGTGGGAAGGTGGCTTACGTAGGACAAAGCAAATAAATACGCACAAAAATATTCCGATTTATAAAACACTGCGCACGCACGTCCTACGCCGGTTTCCCTTTATAAATCACAATCAACTCGAAATGCGGCGCAGCTTTTGCGGGCTTCACGTAACGCCCATATTTGCCTATAAATAGTCAAAGAAACGCCCCGTATTAATATTCATTTTGACTGACTGCATGATGAAGATCACAGGAAATGATGACAGAACAGCTAAAAAAGACATCTCACACCGTGTAAGATTTTGGTTATTTTGGGGAGGTTGAGATAAATCATATTGTTTGGTGGATGCAGTTTGAACAAGAGTAGCAGCATGAAGGTCGGATTGTCACCAAAATAAATAAGTGGTCCGAAAAAAGTTAATGAAAAAATACACATAACCTTCCTCAGGCAGTGTGTCAGTGTGTTTGTACCAAATATGGTATTCTTAGTTTCCATTACCTCCTGTGTTTTACGAGCGACTTATCAAGTATTGGCAAACGGCATAAAACATGATTAAACATGATAGTATAAACCATGCCCGTATCTACACAACCTATAGAAAAGCAAAACGGTGTCAGTTTAAAGTAATTCTGTCCTTCTGTTTACCGCATCATTTATGAGAATACATTTCTTAACAAGAAACATCATCGAGGGGTAATCTATAACATTTCCGTATTCATTTATTTCTCCAAGTTATGTTTTTGTGTGCACTGAGGAGTCGCAAACAGGCGTTTGTTTAATCATTTTAAGATTGGCTTTAATCAATTTTTGAAAATTAATTCTTCATATATGATACATGAGAGGTAATATTTTAATTTATGGTATTATTTGTACATATTTCTCTCCATTCTTCCTTCTGCCAACGGTGTCGCAGTTTCTCGTCTCTTCCGTTTTTGTGCGTACCGCGTACGCATGGGTCAGAGTGTCCATGGAGGACCGCACATTTTCCCGTCAAGTTTGTTTTTTATAAATCGCAAAGATTGCTTAGAAATTGGCGTGCGCCATCTTTTGAGCGTACACCACGTTTATGAATGAGGCCCTAGAGCAGGACATGCTGCTTCATCGACACCGGAGTTGGCGGAAGTGTTTAACAGCGACTGTATAAATACAGTGAGAATTCCGAGTGGCTAAGCTAATTAGCGGCTAGGCTAATTAGCGTATCAGTATTATGTGCCGTAGGTAGCTCATTGTGTGGATTATTTTGTTCAGTTAATAACAGTGTGCCATGTCTGTATTGTGTTTACAGTTTCACCAATTCATTAAACTTCAGTAAAGCTGACATCTGTGCCGGAGTTTCTTTGAAAGTGTTTAACAGGGCTGCCAACCTTTGAGTTCAGCTTGGAGTGAGATTTTTTTTTTGGTGAACCGAAAAAAGAAACGTTCATGTGTACAGTGTTACAAATGTATTGAACATGTACAAACTAGGGTTTCCCATTAATATACCGGGTGCTACAGTGGAATACGCACATACACAGTGTACCCACGACTCTTACAATGAAGGCTCGATAATCAGCTCACAGCATATAAAATGGCATATAGGTGTAAGCAGAGGTAAAGTGATATTTTATGGGGGGGGGGGGGAAGATTTTTATTAAAATATTGAAGTTAAAAGCATCAATCTGGTGCACTTTGAGAGCAAAATTAAGAGATCTATGGATACATCTCTCAACATCCATATGAAACAGAACTGTACACAGATTTTCTTTTTCTTTATGGATATTTTACAAATCACTCCCCTTTTAAACTGTATTCTTGTTTTACTGTCATATAGTATTTCATAACTGTTTTTCATTTATTCTCATAAATGGTGACCAGGCGCATCACCTGGCCTGGGCATTCGGGGCTTTAGCCCCGGATGTTTTTTCTTTAGCCCCGGACAATTCTCCCTCAATAATATAATACATTAACCGTGCTTTACCTGAACCTCATCATGACACTAGAGAGGACGGCAGGATTGTAATTTCCCGTGTTCACTGAATGCAACAGAGGCAAGACACCAGACCAATCACCAGAGAGTTGCATGGAAATAAACGTGTCTTATTGGCTGACAGGTACCTATCCTGTGACAATGTTTAAACTGTCAGTCGGACTCAGAGTTTTTGAAGATGGACATAAGAAAATGTTTTCTTAAAAAAGATGACAATTCTCAAGAGGTGGCTCACACAACAACCCCAGAGCCACCACTTGAGCCAGGTAAACAAGGTATGTAAATGTCAGTAAACTTCAGGGACGCGGGAAGGGGGTGCTGAGGGGGCTGCAGCACCCCCATCTGTTGGCGGAGAGTTGTAACTGCAACGCCAAAAAGTTCACTAAACAAATCAATACAAAAGTTTTATTTTGAGTTACTATTTTTGAGTTAGCATTTTAGTGTAAGCAGTCTATAAAAAGCTTCACTATATAAGAGAAAGTGATAATGCGGTGTGCTTCTTCTGTTGCTCTGCTATAGAAAAGAAGCTTGTCAGTGCAGACAAGATCAGGGATGGGAGTTTTGTGAAAGCAGGGTTTAACAACTGGCGAAAGGCAGGGGAAACATTTAGGGAGCATGAGAAGTCCCATCAACACAGGCCGTCAACAAACTGGCAGCATTAAAATGAACACCGATGAATGCACTGCTCTCACAAGCTGTTGCTAAAGACCAAATGACTGCATTTAATATGACGTTATTATACAGGACCGCCCAGTGGCATCGCCTGTCCTGGGCTTTTTCTGTAGCCCCAGACAATTCTCCCTCAATAATACATTAACCGTGCTTTACCTGAACCTCATCATGAGAGGACGGCAGAATTGTAATTTCCCGTGTTCAGTGAATGCAACAGAGGCAAGGCACCAGACCAACCAGAGAGTTGAATGGAAATAAACATCTGTCTTATTGGCTGACAGGTACCTATCCTGTGAGCTGTGACAATGTTTAAACTGTCAGTCAGACTCAGAGTTTTTGAAGATGGACATAAGAACATTTTTTCTTAAAAAAGACGACAATTCTCAAGTGGTGGCTCACACAACAACCCCAGAGCCACCACTTGCGCCAGGTAAACAAGGTATGTAAATGTCAGTAAACTTCCAAGTTATGCGAACATGTAAGCAAAGCATAAATTACAGCTACGTTGACGTTACTTTGAATCGAGGGGGTAAGCTAAACCGTTAGCAAGTAGCTATAGCTAGCCAGAAACACTTTGCATTACAATCTAAATGTTATGTTTTTTAGCGTTTCCTGGTGATTTCAAAGAAAGCTCTCTGGAAAAAGTTGACTTACTGTTCGACATGAAGCTAGAAGCTACCTTACAGTACACAGTTGATCCTGAGTGCTGTCAGTTAAAGTGTTTCATAGTTAGCTTTGCCTAGCACTGAAATATATGGATGTTATGTGACAGTATTTCTGAGAAAAAGTCAGCTGAAATGGTGGCATGGTTGCCACTGCTTTACGTGTCGACAGCATGTTTGAACGTATTTGCAGCAGTAAATGTGGCTGTTTGGCCACTGACGTTGCCATAACAACACCTGAATTTAAATGTGCAACCTCTTTTTGTGACAGATTTTTGCATGAAATTATAATTCTTCTGAATGATATTCCTAATGACAGCTAGTTTTCTATGTGAACATTATGAGATGGACAGCCAGAGAGAATACATGAAAAACAGTTATGAATACTATATGACAGTAAGACAAGAATACAGTTTAAAAGGGGAGTGATTTGTAAAATATAAGAAAAAGAATATCTGCTTACAGTTCTGTTTCATATGGGTGTTGAGAGATGTATCCATAGATCACTTAATTTTGCTCTCAAAGTGCACCAGATGGATGCTTTTAACTTCAATATTAAAAATAAAATCCACTGTAGCGCCCGTACCTTAATGTACCTTAATGAACTGTGGGCTAAGCCCCGAATGTTTCCAGGTCCAGGAAACGCCCCTGATGGTGACCAAACCGTTTGAGACCCACTGAGATAACTAGACTAAAGTTAACTATCTAAACACTCAGAGAGTCCCTTACCTCACTGAGCTGTAGTTATCTCTCTCAGTCTGACAGGAGAGAGCTCTCCCTCTCATTGTTTTAGAAACAGCTTCTAATATCCGTTAGCGCAGCTAGCTAACCAGATGCTAACAACAACAATGCAAATAGAAATATACTATATAATAGTAAAGTTATTCAAGATAATGCCATAGTTATTGAAGATTTTACATTATAAATATTCCCCAAAATTATTCAAAAGCATATTCTTCAAAATTCTCTGCTGTAGTATGACCACCAGGAGACTATTGATGTGTGTGGTGAGTTTGGTAGTAATAAGCTGTATAATAGTGATTGAATATTATTGTATTCTCTTTTTTCGGAGTTGCACTTTGCAGACGGTCCCTGAGCACTCGTTTCTTCTCCGGCTGCGGATAGAGACCAATGTAATGTGTCCAGCTCGGAGGACAGCGCGTATTGGCTTTTTTTAATCAAAATGTGATTGTAGTTCATTGATCTATAGTGAGTTAGACTCATGGTCAGACTGCTGTTTGGGAGGCTCAGTTCTTCCTGTTGACAGAAGATGGCACTTTTCTGAGAGGGAGCCAGCTGGCAGACACTGGACAGTGGCAAACCAACAGATGAAACAGGAATCCATCTGAGAGGCTATGTGGAAAAGGATAAAAAATAATGTCAGCAAGACATGAACATATATCACCACTATCATTCAATTCTGTGATTGCAGGTTTGTTAGCATGATATTTCAAACATAAATGGCCTGTCTTAGTTTAAAGCCCACTCACCACGTCAAGGTGCAGGCCACGAGTGAGGACACAACAACGATCACAAACAGTACATACACATGAGACAACACTTACATACATATAAATAACTTACATATACAATGAACAATGAACATTTAAAAAATATTTTAACACATTGAATAAATTGAATACATTTTTATATTTCTGTTGTAAATTATTGTCTTTTATTGTGATTGTAGTAATGTGTTTTTATTACATGTACAGCACTTTGGCTCGACCAAAAATCGCTTTTAAATGTGCTATATAAATAAAACTTGATTTGATTTGATTTAACACATTGAATACGTTGAATACATTTAACACATTGAATACATTGAATACATTTAACACATTGAATACATTTAACACATTGAATACGTTGAATACATTTAACACATTGAATACATTTAACACATTGAATACGTTGAATACATTTAACACATTGAATACATTGAATACATTTAACACAAATAACACAATTGAAATATACAATAACCAAACTCTTAACTACATACACTATACATCTCCAGTGTGGCAAGATTTGGTACCAGATATGAAAAAATACTTGTTTAGAATTTTGCGTGTACTCCAAGTAGTATGTTGAACACAGACTTGCAAACAAAATACACCAAATTGAACTTTCAGTTACAGTTGAAGGTACAGATACAACATAATGAATATTGGCTAAAAAGAAGCTTGGGATGTTGCTGTTGACATTCACATAAATCGTTCCACTGTTGAAAACCATGTGTTGCGTTGCTTAACAATAAATAAACAGAGGACTGTGACATACATTCAAATACAAATATAGAAGAAGATATAGAATAAATATGTTTACTTACAACAGTCATAAGGAGAAGAAACACGTACAGAGCTCATACAAACACACACACAGACATAAATAAATTAACATATTACAACAAGCAACACTCAACTACTGGTGATGAAAATGGACCGTCATCGGCCAGATCACCGACGGCGACGAGACGGCGTACAGAGAGGAGGTCGAAAACCTGACATCTTGGTGCCAGGATAACAACCTCCATCTCAACGTCAGCAAAACAAAGGAGCTGATTGTGGATTACAGGAAGCAGCAGAGAGAGGGACACGCCCCCATCGCCATCAATGGGACTACGGTGGAGAGAGTCAGCAGCTTCAGGTTCCTCGGTGTCCACATCACTGAGGACTTGACATGGACTCTTCACACCACCACCATCACCAAAAAAGCTCGACAGTGGCTCTTCTTCCTCTGCAGGCTGAAGAGGTTCAACATGGACTCCAGGATACTCTGCAACTTCTACAGGTGCACCATAGAGAGCATCCTGACCTTCTACAGGTGCACCATAGAGAGTATCCTGACCTTCTACAGTGCAACCATAGAGAGCATCCTGACTTCTACAGGTGCACCATAGAGAGCATCCTGACCTCTACAGGTGCACCATAGAGAGGATCCTGACCTTCTACAGGTGCACCATAGAGAGCATCCTGACCTCCTACAGGTGCACCATAGAGAGTATCCTGACCTTCTACAGGTGCACCATAGAGAGTATCCTGACCTTCTACAGGTGCACCATAGAGAGCATCCTGACCTTCTACAGGTGCACCATAGAGAGCATCCTGACCTCCTACAGGTGCACCATAGAGAGTATCCTGACCTTCTACAGGTGCACCATAGAGAGTATCCTGACCTTCTACAGGTGCACCATAGAGAGGATCCTGACCTTCTACAGGTGCACCATAGAGAGCATCCTGACCTTCTACAGGTGCACCATAGAGAGCATCCTGACCTTCTACAGGTGCACCATAGAGAGTATCCTGACTGGCTGCATCACGGCCTGGTACGGCAGCTGCAACGCCCTCAATCGTAAGGCTTTACAGAGGGTGGTGAAAACTGCACAGAACATCACCAGGACGGAGCTGCCCTCCATGGAGGACTTTTACTCCCAGCGGCTCAGGAAGAAAGCCCTCAGGATTACCAAAGACCCCCATCACCCCAGCCACAAACTGTTCTGTCTGCTGCCGTCTGGCAGGCGCTACCGCAGCATCAGGACTAAAACCACCAGACTCAGGGACAGTTTCATCCCACAGGCCATAAGACTGTTAAACACCTGTTGAAACATCCATAACATTCATCTGGCTGCTACTTAGAAATTATTTATCTAACATATCATATTCCAATAACTTGCATTTAGACTCTTATTGCACTATTTTTAAACTATTTTTCTTTTTCTTTTTGTATTTACTATTTACCTGTAAATCTTCCTTCCCGGGCCGGCCGATATGAAGCGTGACCAAGACGCACCGTCTGACTCAGGGGTCCCACCACGGGTCCCGCAGCGGGGTGGAGGTTCCCGGCTGGAACCTCCCCACCTCTGCCGCGGTGCACCCGGCAAACACGGTTGTTTCTCGAACCCTCCACTGTTGTCTAGCGGGTGTAACTAAAATACAAGATGTCGTTATTTATATATATAAATATATAGATATAATAAGTGTCAGTGCGATTTTATTTTGTATTTGCGTGCATTTCCTGTTCGGAAAGTGGCGCTGTACTGATAGTGGCGATTTTATTTTGTAATTCTTAGCGTGCATGCACTTCCTCTCCTGAGAGTTGAGGTGTCCTCAGAGTGGAGGTGTCCTGAGACTGGCGCCTGCAGACAGGCTCCCATGGAAATTCCCCTTCGATTCTATTGGCTCTAACGGTTCAAAAGAGATGAAAATCATCAAAATCAACCAATGGGTTCCAGAGAAACGGCAAATACACCCATTTCCACCCAAATGACCCCAGAGGTGGAGTTTTCTTTGCTAAACCTCTCTAAAAAGGTCAAATGTCACTTGTTTTGCATCAATCTTGATACAGGGTACTTATTTTATGTTATAGTATAGAAATGTAAATGCAAAAGCCTTTTCATTTTTGAAAGACTAACTAACTAATGGGCGGTTGTGGCAAAGTCCATAGGGACTTGGCTTGGCAACTGGAAGGTCACCGGTTCAAGTCCCCGAAAGACCAAGTGCTACCGAGGTGTCCCTGAGCAAGGCACCGTTCCCTACACTGCTCCCCGGGCGCCGTACATAATGGCACTGCTCCTAACAGTAGGATGGGTCAAATGCAGAGAAACCGTTTCGTTAGTAGCCTACCTGTACTATGTAATGACAATTAAATTCAATCTTCATCTTCTAACAATCTCAATCTTTATTTATTTATACAGCACATTTAAAACAACCTTCAGTCGACCAAAGTGCTGTACAGGCAATAACTACAATATAAAATAACACAATGGGAGTACAATAATAAAACAATAATTAAAAACATGATAAAAAGCACAATAACTAGAAACATATAAAAACACATACAAATGTAGAAATGTAATGTTCAACTAGTATTAAATGCCAAAGCTATGGTTAACAACATTTAAATGATAATTGAAAAAAAGGAAACTTTAAAGACCATTTACAACATGAATTTAAAAGGATATCATTGTGTTTTTAGAAGTTATTATGAAAGGAGAGTCCTCTTGAGGAAGAACTGCATAGGCCAGTAAACCGGAGACAAGGGGGACACATAGTGGACAATACCGAACACAACACATGGATCCAACCACAATCAGTGAAGACATACTGTTTTCCCAAAGATGTCAAACTATAAATGTAAAGACTCTGAAAATGTGGTTATATTTATATATGTATAAATATAAATATACTGTATATATACATTCATAGATTAATATAAAAAAGGAAAAAGAATAATGTGACTCATAAGAACCCTCTGTAACACAGATGTCTGGAAAGTTCCTTATATAGCTTTACCCTGGAGTTTACCTCATGAAGACCCTAACAAAGCGTCCACACGGCGGCGTGCCGGTGAAGCTTGCCGGTGGGCGTGTCTGAAACTCGACCAACAACCAATCACATGAATCTCCCGCCCCGGACACACAAACACGCGGTTTGATTGGCTAGAGCTTGTACTGGCATATGATTTGATTGGCTGACGCTTCCGTCGAAGCTTCAAAAGTTGAACATTGCTCAACTTTTGAAGCGAGCAACGCGAGCAAAGCTAATCGACGGAACCACAATGCAGTTCGGCAAAGCGTGACGTCACCCCATTCAAAGTGAATGGGCAGAAGCGTTGAAGCTTCAACGCAGGCCGCCGTGTGGACGGGCCGTAAGTGACACACACTGATTGGGCCAGGTCATGTGTTTTGTGTTCCCATAACAACATGTCAAAGATGTCCGTGTGCCACGCCAACACATGTGATAGAACTAGCTATATTAAAAAAGCTTGTTTTTTGTTACTTAAGGTAAGATGAATGCTTACATAACATGTCCTCTATTACATTTAACCTGTTGTGAAAACCTTTCTTGATCAAATTGATATGAAACAAATAAGATAAATATCGCTGTGACATTAATGTCACATTGGACTTCTCCACGGTTACAACCGAGGGAGAGGAGAGTGAGGCGCAGCGGCTGCTAAAGCCGGTCAGGGACAGTGAGGTGGAACGGTGTGCTGGACAATAGTATAAAGCTGCAGCGTCGGAGGCTGCATTCTCAGGACCCTAGTTTTTCGTGACACTGCCACCTAGCGAGCAGGAGACATGAATATGAACGACAACGCAGAGAGTGTGAGTAATGTGAAGTGCTTTTAAACTTTTATTTGTTTAACATTAATAACAATTCCGGTGTCTTGAAATGAAGTGTGATTAGCTAACGTTAACTATGATAGTCTTAAGTAGTGATGGCGAGATGAAGCCTTATGAAGCTTTGAAGCTTTCCAGCCAATTGGTTCGCAAAAGGGTTCATCTCATGAGGCTTCATCATGGGCTTCATTTGAACACAAACCCCCCTGTTGGTCAAAGTGTGTAAAACAGGCAGATTGGACATCTCAACAGTGTGCTCTCTCTCCTACCGAGTTCCCAATGAGCAAAGCCTTAGAATAACTCTAAACGAACATTACATCATATTTTCATGTTAACAATATTGTTTTTATTCCAGTTTAATGATTGTGATTGAAAAGCCTAAGGAGGCTGGTAAACATTGCAAAGAGGGATTTGTATTCCTTAATAATATTCGTAAACTGAACCATGTTGTAGCCTGAGAAAGGCTAAACCACATCAAAGACTACATTTATTAAATGCATTATCTCATTTAGCTGTTATTAAAAAAAAAAAAAGACGTATTGACGAGTCGTTGAACCAGGGACCCTGCGGTTGTGAGTCAACTGCTTTCCAGCTGAGCCACAGCACACACACTGATTCTACCTGAAAACACTGTATACCACTTATTCCTGTATTTATTCATTTATTTATTTATTCATGTTTTTATTCCTACATTTATTTATGCTTTTATTTATTTATACTTATGACATGTTCCGACCTCTATATGAGTGAGGGTCTGAGCTCTCTTAGTTCCATCGTGTCACCGGGCCCGGGTACAGGAGGGGTAATATGGTTCATTATACATCCATGGGTAATATGAGCGTTGTGGTTCAACCGATCTGAATCGCTTCCTGAAGCAGTCACGTGGTATCGACAGGCAGCGAGGCTTCGTTTGTCATCGATGACGTCACTGGCCCAAAACGATACAAGCCTCGATACAAGCTTCACAAAAAGCTTCGGGGATTACTCGACACACGCTCCGAAGCCTCGGCGCAATACGTAACATCACCAGTGTTGGGTGTAACGCGTTACAAAAGTAACGGAGTTACAGTAATATATTACTTTTTGCTGTAACGAAGTAATGTAACGCATTACTAATGCAATTTGGGTAATATATTACCCGTTACAATGCTCAGTAACGCAGTTACAACACATTTTAACCCAAAATTAAATGGTGTTCTGTTTTTTAAGAATGTACTAACATAGCGAGACATTCCGACACCAGAGTAAAATTGTGCGGGTAGATTAGTAAACCTGGTGTTTACCCTTCAGGCTTCGCGTGGGGATCTTCGGGGGTGCATAGGCATGCATTGCACCCCAGTTGAATGTTATGCACCCTCTATTCAAAAAAGAGAACGGAGCGAAAAATAAAAACAACAAATTGTGTCAGATGCGCGTGACCTGCTCCGCTGCACGTGCATCATTTCCAAAGTGCTTCCACAGCAGTGACACACATCTGTGGATAATCCTTTATACGAAAATGGTTAAAGCAACCATCACTAAACGCCAGCAACACTGCATCTACTGCACAATAGCAACAGGTCAGATGGGGAAATCACGTTACCCTCTGTCGTGGACACTAGCTTACTCCCGCCTGACTCCCCCCGGAGCATCAGTCTTCGTCTCGTCACCCGAAACTACGCCGCCCCTCTGCGGCCCGCAGGTGCCAGGATACCACGGCAAAACAGAGCCTGCCCAGGTATATCTAAACAAGTACCCGCCTGCACAGTGGGGTAAGGCGGTCATTTTGCAGCTCGTGGTATAAAAATAGACAATGGCTAGAATATTCATGTGAAAATAGTGCCATATTCTGCCATGCCTGTAGAAATGTTGGGTCAAAAAATAATGCATACAATAGCACAGATGCCTTCACCACGAATGGCTACAAAAAGATCTCATATCCCAAGCTTATCAACAAGCTAATGTTGCAGCTGAAATGTTCTCCAGGTCACAAAGTCAACCTCTGATGTGATACCAGTTTTCAAGCACAGTAAATATTCTCTTCCCAGAGTATATGATGGGACCAAGGTGATGATGTAGTACATGGTTTTAATAATACTTTTGCTTTTCAATGTTTGCCATTTCAAACCATGAGCTGGTTCAAATAATATTTGCCTTGATTTTACAATATGTTCTCTTTTGTTTTATCAGTACAGTTTTGAAGCTTTTGTGCTTTTCCTTGCCATAGTCCACTTTGGACTATATGAAATATTTCAGGATTGCACTTTTAACACACTTGAAATGTTCTCACTTGCTTGGTTTCAAAACATAACAAATGCCATAATCTGTTCATTGGGGACCATAACATCAATGCTATTTTTCATTGCTGTTGCCGGCCACTATTGCTCATGTAAACCTACTAGTGCTGCACCCTGTAATCTCAGATGCACCCCAAGTCATTTTGTTCTGGAACCGGGCCTGTACAGTACATGGCCATATACTAAACAAAATACAGAGCCCATTCCGTGTTCCTGTTATTGTTTACTTCCTCTCTGCCTTCTTCTGGTGATTTATCTGACGTCCAGCGCTCCGTCTTTTAACCTCTTTTCCTTTCTCTTTCTTGATCCTCCTTAGCAACCTTCATTATAGTCCTTGACAGTGGTCTGTACTGTATTAACAACGTGTCACATGTTAAGAATTTACAATCAGAATCGAGTATTCAACTAAGCCGTGTAATAAAAGATGTTAGTAGCCTTAATGGCCTACACAGTTGTTATGCTATACCACATTGCCCTTCACTGGATGTATAATGAGCTGCACTAAACTACATTTTAGCATTTAAAATACCTAGCCATTCTTTTGCAGTTATTTTGGTGAAAGTAACTCAAAAGTAACTAAAAAGTAGTGTAACTCATTACATTTCAAAGACAGTAATATTGTAATGTAACTTATTACTTTAAAAAGACAGTAATAAGTAATATGTAATATATTACATTTTGGAAGTAACTTGCCCAACACTGAACATCACTAGTCTTAAGGCAATACAAACAAACATCTGTTAGCTTATGATAGCTTCTAACCGTATTAAAGGCACTAAAAACAATTATTCATTAGCTATAGCTTGCGGAAAAATAAACTGTTAGCATATTTGATTACTTGTTTAATGAAACTGTAGCGTGAATTTGGCAAACTAGGTGTCCTACATTAATTGTTGATTTAATCAGTAATTACAGTAAGAGTGTGAGTAATGTGAATCTATTCTGGTGTATTGAATTGGACAGCAATACAAGCAACACGTGCTAAATGTGAGTCTTACAGGGAAACAGTCATCTGTTAGCCTGTGATGACTCACAGCTAAACCAACTGTTAGCCTTTTGTTTATTTGTTTAATGAAACCCTATGTTATGGTTATGTTATTTAGCAGAGGCTTTTATCCAAAGTGACTCACAAAAAACATAAAAGAACCATAATTAACATTAGAATATCAATACAAAATTATAATAGTTACATAGTCAGTTACATTACTTATTACATTTTTAACAGGGTAATTAGTCATCTGTAACTACTACATTTAAAAAAAAAAAGTAAACTTCCCAACCCTGATCATTAATTATAGTCAGCTAATTAATTAAACTTCAAAGGATGACAAAAGCATGTCAATATGATCTGTCTGTCCGCTACATTAAATCAGCAGTAGCCTAAGTTCTGTCTTCAGTGTAAATGCTTCTTTAATAGTCATTGTATTACTATTTGAATTCATTGTAAATAATCTTAACTGTGCTGACTGCCTGTTTACTGTTTATCAGACAGTCTCATCATTTTGACATGTTTTGTAATATTGCATGAGGTGTTTTAGTCAGTTATTATGTCGGCCTATTCTGTAGGTTAGAATCTGTCGTGTCAGAATCGAACAATTAGGCCTAATTTATGTCTGTCTGTGAAATTATTTCAAAATGTTCAGTTTGACCAATTAGGCTCTCTCTTTTTCAAGATGCATATTTCAATCCAAGAGGGGAGATCCTTGCCCGACTTCCAGCGATGTACGACATGTTGCGAAGACTTTTACTGCCCGTTCTGTGCCTCAAATGTGTTCCACCCAGCCAAATTGAGCAAGGTCCAAACCCATTTAGAGAGCCACTTCAACCGTGCAGTTCTCTATGAAGGTAAAGTTTGCAAACATTCTCTTGTGAAATGCAAATGGAGTTGCAATGTGTCTGCATTAAAAGCAGCCTGAATGTTATGATCAGTTCCATTTGAGCAATAAATCAAAACAAGTCCTTCTATGATTTGTTTGTGGTGACCATTTACTTGATTCAGATGTTTGGTATTCATAATTTACACTTTAAAATAATATGATCACAAAATAATAATAATAATTGCAAACCACGATTTCATTTCCACTGCTTCTACTGCCAATCAATGCTGACGCGCAAAGCAGACTTCATCTAACACCTGGCTTTGTGCAAGGCGAAGCACTCTGCCATAACCCCCATCATCCCAGATCCAGCAACCCCCATCATCCCAGATCCAGCAACCCCCATCATCCCAGATCCAGCAACCCCCATCATCCCAGATCCAGCAACCCCCATCATCCCAGATCCAGCAACCCCCATCATCCCAGATCCATCAACCCCCATCATCCCAGATCCAGCAATCCCCATCATCCCAGATCCAGCAACCCCCATCATCCCAGATCCATCAACCCCCATCATCCCAGATCCAGCAATCCCCATCATCCCAGGGGGAAAGATGCAAAGGGTCCGTGTAGAGCCTGTACTGAAGAAGAAATGTCCCATATGCCATGTTCTCATAAATAAAAAAAATGTGAAAAGGCACATGGAAAGAAAGCACTCTGCCAAACAAAAGGACATAACCGCAAGTTCACACCTACAGAGTGAATGCATAGATCCTGAAAATGGAGTCTATGCTGTCCACAAAGCCTTCCATGGAACAAGTATTCCTCTGCATGTTCAGAATAAAGTGTTGGGAGAAAATCAGCATGTGTCTTGTGAAAACAATGAGTGCCAGGTGAACCTGGAGTTGGCATGGAGGAGTAGAATTAAATCCTATCAATGTACACATTTAAAATCCATAACCTACTGTTCATCCTATGCCTCCCCTACTGAGCTTGATGAAGAAACTCTAACGGAGATGGGGAACAACAAATGGTTTGGTGAAGATAAAAAGAGACTCTGCCTGGTTCGGCAAAACCTTGCCAAATGTAACCACGTCCCTTTATCTGTGTACTCGAAAACTGGAACCCCGAAGACAACAAAATATATATCCATATATGAGCCTACTGTTTCATATTACAGTCGATTGGGAAGAGTCATGGTGTCGTACGACACAAAGAAGAATTTGTGGCACTGTCCTTGTGCAAAGATATCATGCCCACACAAATACATTGCAAAATAGCACTTATTTCAGACACACCGTGAACTATTCAGGAAAGTCAGAAGCACAGAGGAGGTGGAATGCCTGAGTACAGCAGCATCAACAGAGGACGAACACAGTCACGATGAGGCTGATCTGGGTGATATACCATATCCACCAAAAGGTGTCGAAAAATTGAAAGGCATGGCCCAATATATTCTGAGGAACAAAAAGTGACCTGCTGTTCTGCCAGAACATTTGCAGCTTCCATCAGTGGAAGTGCAATATTCAAGGCACCTCATTCCAGAGGAGATGATGTGCCAGCACTGCCCAGGCAATGTGCCCTTGAGTGACCCAGTCCTCATTACACATAAGGCCAAAATCCTCACCAAGTCACGTATTGTTAACGGTAGATCAATGATGTTGATTTATTGATTTCTTATTATAATACACTGTGGTAGATTTGTTCTACTTTCAGTAATCATTCAATGTGTTGTAAACTGTCATTTTTGTTTAATCTTTTGATTTCCAGATGTTTCTACCTACTGTAAATCTTGCCATCAATGTGGAGCCCACTACCGGTACCAAGAGTGGAAAGACGGCCTTCACAATTTGAATGACCGGATACTCCTAGATCTCCCTTTATGCCTAACCATAAGGAACATGCTTCAGGTCATTCTTAATCTATTTTAATAGAAGTATAATCTTTGAATTCATAATTTTTATTTGGTAAATTTACAACTGAAATTTGACAGTACATTTATTTTGTTTCATTGTGTTTCTCTCTTAGGTCCATACTGCAGTGAGCAGAGTGGTGGAGTATTTGGAATTGACTTCAGGAGAACAGTTCCCCTCAGCTGATACAGTTCTACACGGGTATCTAAACTTCGAAGCCCTTACAGAACATGATTACCAGTATTCTTGGGTGAGCTGTGGTGATCATCCACCAGTGGTCATCATGGACCTCCATAGGAAGGGGGCCTTCCATTTGTCAGGTGAGAATGCTTTCATGGAATAGACTGGTTTAGATCAGACTACTACATACTGGATTACTTCCTGAATTCACTTTTTTGTAATTTTGTACACTATTTCTTTAGTAAGTGACCTTCCACAACCTCCGGTGGACTTCAATGGAGAGGTTGATATGGAATGTTTTTGGGACGCACTTTCACTGGAAAGAATCGGTCGAGGATTTGTAAAAAGTAATGCAAGACAAGATTAACAAGCAATTAATAAACATTTCACACTTTACAACTGAAGAATTATGTGACGAACAAACAAACTAACTAACACGTGTAGATAGATCCATAACCTGTTTACATTTATCAAGATGTCACTTAACTTCAACTCCAAGATGTATTGATATATTTGTGTTTTGATATTTCCAGAGGTCAGCAAAAAAATCCATTTGCAGTACCACCCACTTTCCACTTTTGGGCACCATGGATCGGAAAAATACACGCCGCTCAAACCATGTCCTCAACACAGAATTTGCAAAAGTCCGTCCACAAAAACCAGCTGAGGTCCAGGAAATAACCGTCACAGAAGACCGACTGAGAGAGGAACTGTACAAGCAGAAGGTAAAGACACTATTTATTATATCTTTCTCTTTAGGAGAGATTATTATTTTCCTGGAAAACATGCGGCACCTCACACATTTAATGTATTTTATTGGATAGGTTGAAGTGGTGAGGACATTATGCAGGGAGTGTGGATTGGATTCCTCTGGATCGCGCACTGACCTCCTCCTGAGATTGTCCAATGAAATGCAGTCAAGACAAACCTACGACAAGGTTTTTCAAAAGATTTGGGCGACCTCAGGTAAGCTAAATGTGGGAGCTACCGTTTTCGTAAAGTTATGATAAGGGCGGGGGGTCCTATTTTTGGATTTCATTATTGTTTAATGTGATCTCATATCGACTCTGTGAGGATGAAAACATTTTTAGCAGGATAAACTGAGGTTGTCTTTTTAAAATCTGTTTTCTTTTTCTCATCTCAGGTGGTTGGGTTGTGATTATGTGCCCGTGCGGCATTGTATACAGTATTAAGTGTAACATTCGAGCGGAAAGCCCACGTGACTTCACAGACATCCTGCTTTCTTGGAAACACATGCCAAATATTGTCATATATGACTTTGCACGTGGACTAGCAACACACATGAATCTCAGAGAACCAGAAAAGTTGCCCTTACACCATTTGAAGGACGGTTACTCGCCCCAACTCCAGATAACATCAAACAAGCGAAAGAGGGAAAACTGAAGGTGTCACTACCTTGGCTGAACTGCAAAAAACTGGTCCCAGACCCTGAATGCCACCCAATAACCGGCTCAGCAGAGCATTATGCTCTGTATGACCGATTCCATGAGGACAATACAAAGGATGCCCGCGATGCCCTGCGGAGGCTTGGCCTGGTCCCACAACTTGCTGGAAAAATAAATAGTCAAGTAGCAGAACAGCTATTTGCAAGGATGAAAAAAAACAATGACTTCCTAAACATGGCTTTACCAACAACCCATCTGTTCCTGATGAGGAAGATCATCCACCATCACAATGTTCACAAAAACAAACAGCGCCTGGACAAAATAAAAAAGACTTTTCAAACCGACATATCAATCAACATCCACAACCAGGCAGTGTTGGGTAACTTTTTTAAATGCAGTTTTCCTATGCAATTGTTTTATAAATACAGCATATTATTAGGGGGGGGGGGTGAGTGATCCTGTCCTGGCATGTTCTTAATTTAGTTTTTCTGTATGACAGTAGTTTCATAGCATATCAGGATTAGGAACTTCTTTCACCTGATGGTTTAGCTTTCTTAAACATCACTGACATATGTATGACTGTCATTGGGTTTTTCTACTTTAGTTTCAGCAGATGCAGTACCCCCGACAGAAGCCATCGGCGTGCCCCCGACAGAAGCCATCGGCGTGCCCCCGACAGAAGCCATCGGCGGGACCCCGACAGAAGCCATCGCCGTGCCCCCGACAGAAGCTATCGGCGGGACCCCGACAGAAGCCATCGCCGTGCCCCCGACAGAAGCCATCGGCGTGCCCCCGACAGAAGCCATCGGCGTGCCCCCGACAGAAGCCATCGGTGTGCCCCTGACAGAAGCCATCGGTGTGCCCCTGACAGAAGCCATCGGTGTGCCCCTGACAGAAGCCATCGCCGTACCCCCGACAGAAGCCATCGCCGTACCCCCGACAGAGGCCCTCAGCTATTCGGCAACAATGAAGCCCTGGGAAAAAGACAGGAATCATATCCAGGACCAACTGGTAAGCTAATTAGTAGAAATATTAATTATTTGTCATAGCACACACTATTATCTGACTAATAGCTGTTATTTGCAGCTCAATTACGTGTTGGACACTGCAAGGCCTGGGTCGGAGATCATTGTGAAAGAAGGGCACACATGTATCACACGAGAAGAATTCTGGAGCCTGGGGTTGGGAAGAAACATGGATGTGAGTACCGGTAGTGAGAAGTTTGTTAATACTAGGAAGTTTTTTTTTTGCTTTAATACTTGTTCATTGATGAGTTTTGATTGTGTCTTGTAGATTGGGAATGCCTGCATGAAATGGATTCACGAAGCAGCTCGGCAACACGTATGTAACGTATATAAAAGACTAAAGCCTAAATTAAGCAGAATAGCTGTAACTATATTCTGTTATACTTTAGTCTACTTTCAAAGTTGTTCTTTTTTCCAATAGGGCAAAGACATGTATATAGAGGACATGTACATTGTTCCTACATGGAAGAACAGACAAAGCAACATGGTTGCCAACTTTCCGGTAAGTCTATATAAAATAACAAAATATGTATGCGGTCACAAAATTGTAGATTTACATAATAACAAGATGTTGTTTCATAAATGTTAGGAGGATATCAACATGAAAGACTTCTTAGTCTTTCCGGCATGGACCAATGCAAATGGGCCAGGACACTTTGTACTCTGTGTAAGGAAATGTTACTGTAACTACATACACTAGTGTCTATAATAATACTGGTAATTAGGTAGTGTTAGTAACAGGTAAACAAAACAAAGACCGACCATAAATGTCAGTCATTTCTCAGTGTTGGTCACAACTTTTGCATCATTTTAAATGTAATGTTTTTGAACATTTTCATGAACTTACACATATTACTGAATTCTTTGCATTTATTATTACAACTATTTCATAATTTGACTCCTTTAAATGTCAACTGTTACCTGTTAATTCATGTGTATTCCAACAGAGTGAACTACAACTCTACTCCCTGTCCTAATGACTTGTAAACTCTTGTGCATCTCTTAACTCATTACCATATTATAGATCATGAAGCCACTCCTGAGAGAGATGATCTTTTTAGACTCGCAGTACACCTTGCACGAGTCTGGGTTTGGTGATGCTGAGTACAGAGCAATTTTTAGGTCAACAGATAAGACATACAGTTCGCCACGTTCATATGGCACATTACATTTTGGCTACGTTCCTATAGCCTGTACTGGTATGTTTTGGTTCCTATTGTCTAATGTCTCAGTGGTTGTCACATATATCTGTTTGAAATTATTTGTATTGCTTCTCTCTGATGTGTGAGCTTTTCTCTGATTTTAGGAAATAATTGTTATCTTTTTAAAGATCTGTTCATGCCGGTACTGCAAGGCAATTTTGACAAAGACATGTGGTAGCTACTGTAGACTTATGTGCACAAGTACCAAAGAACTTTAACATTATGAATTCCAAAATGTCTTTTTGTTAATTTTTTTATTTTTGTCTTGTAGAAGTCTTGCTCAGCAGATTGATCCTGGGAGCTGGACTGAGAAGACTGGGCATGATATTGCGGTGAATAATCAATGCATAACAAATATTAATAATAAATCCATAGCTACTGCAAAGATAAATGACTATTGCCCGTACTCTGCACATCATGTAAAAATCATCATGTGACGGAGAAGACTTGGGGTTTATTTATCAGTCTAAATAAAAGGGTTAGGGTAAGCACTCCTGCGCATCGATATAGCATTCCTTTGCGCATTTTCTTAAGGATTCTATCTTTGCTCTTTCAATGTTATCTTTTTTTGTTGTTGTTTTTAGGGCTTGCCACACCAGATCTGGGGAAATGACTGCGGGATTTTTATGCTTATGGTAGGGTATCAGTTGGTACGTTTGCAGGCTTCTGTAAACATTGTAAATATAATGCTTTGTTTTCCATCTTCTCTGTTCCACAGTATACTCTGTCCATTGTTACAAGCGCCGGGTTTGAATTCCAGGAGGTTATTTTATGATTTGTTTTTACCAAAGAAGTAAATGCCTATGTGTTGCTTATGTTGCATCATACTGTTCATCTTGAAGAAAAATGATTTATTATGGACATTGTGAATCAAAAATGGTCTTTGTCACTTTCACATTTCATTCAGATGGACATGCCTTTGATTCGGAAGTGGTGGTGTCTTCTTCTCATGGAGCGTTTTGAAATACAAGGGTATGAAAGCCCTTAACAATATGTGTGTTTTAATTTCAGTAACACTTTTTTTTGAGGGTCACTTGTAGATTATCTACAATCTCTCAACAAACTCAGTAGCATGTCAATAGAACATCTGTTATTAGGTTAACCATGTACAGATCAGTAGTCCATCAGTAACAAGAGCTGTAAGACTCTGGATGGCAATATCTGTTGAGATTATTAATGCATATCAATTGTGCACCAATGCCTTAGCCTCTCCCTATGCAATACTTTAGATTACATCTTGTTCTTATTGTTTCAAAGGCATGGCCAAAGGTTTGCCTTCTGGACTCTGGAGGCCAGAAGCTTGCTGGACGGAACCCTTCAGCCAGTGGTCAGAGTGCCAGAATGGATATCTCCCAGGAGAAGGTGGCCATTGGCATATTGCAGGCATGTATTTACAATTACTTTAGTTTCGACAGTAGAGACAATAACAATAGAGACCTACAATAATATTTAGCTTGAAAGGATTTCGTATTAAATCGTGTTTTATATCTACAGCTGCCTGAAGGCATAATCCGCAGGATCCTTAGGTTTGTCGTTCTTGAGGATGGTGATCCTGCAATCTGCACGCTAGCCCTTACCTGCAAGAACTTGAACTACATCGTGAGCCAGGGGCCATTCCAAAAGGAAGCCCACTTCAACTGGCTTGACAGTAAGTTTATTAAGTGTCTTTACTTCTGCCTTCTCCTATCCTAGTATTATGAAGTTGATTGACTAAGAGTAAGGTCAGCTAAATTAAGGAAGGTTTTGTTCTTTGTCTGAATTGTAATTGTCTTATGACATTCTACTTCAGGTGTCGTCAACTGGAATGTCTTTACAGAGGGACACAAATAGGAATTTAGGAAGGCCTACCAAATTTCCAGGTGCTTTCAATGCGACCACCTTTATAAGGACGTTGGCACAGGCTAGCGGGGAAGTGGACGGCGAGGAATGTTGCAGGGTTTTTACTCCGAAGAGGGCTTCCCGGGGTACTGCAGCTGGAGCTGTTTTCTGGTGGCTGAGGGAACAGCAGACCCCGCCTCACCCCAGTGAAGAATCCTCAGTGTGGAAATTGTGCCCAATAAATAAAAATGTATACTGCACTGAAATGCCTCTCGGTCAAACTGCATGTTTATCTTTTGCAACCTGGTGCATAAACACACTAACAGTTGTTTTTGAGTAATCAAGCACCTCTTCAAAGACACGTTTGATTTGATCTATTTCGAACGTGTAATACAATAAAAAAAAAAAATTATAATAATAAATAAATGAAACAAGAGAATTATGATACTGTAGAAACGTAAGCAGTATCAAATTGATAAACTACATATTGACTTGACAAATTATATATAAACAAATGATCCACCTAATTACACATCCGAAAAGGCGTGGGAAGAAGTTTACACGTATTTAATCCCACCCCTTCTCCCAAAAACTAAATTAACAGTTTTGTTTTCTTTTAACAAAATATACATCTAAATGTATGTCTACATACAATATACATTTACAATTATAAATAGATAATATCATTATTACTACAATATATATATATACATTTACGTTGTATGTCAAATTTGAGACAAATATAAAAGACTATCTTTTTACATCTGACATACAAAATACATTTGTTATTAAAAAACAAAAACATCTTAACAACAAATTGTTGTTAATAATAATAATTTAATTTCTGTAAGAAAAACATATTTTCATGCATTTTTAGATCGTTAATAACAAGCATTACAATATTTAAAGAGACTCGCTGTGTATGAGACTCAATACTCGCTGGTTGTACTTTTGCGGTCATCCAATTTGCTAGGTGGCGATGTTGCAAAACAACTAGGGTCCTGGGAGTGCGGTCCCAGGACTGCGGTCCTGAGAATGCAGCCTCCGACGCTGCAGCTTTATACTACTCGTGCTGGACGACAGTGCGTGTATACATCGGGGCTACGCCCACTGTACCCATAGAGTCCAGTAGTGGGCGGAGCCCCGATGTATACACGCACTGTCGTCCAGCACACCGTTCCCCCTCACTGTCCCTGACCGGCTTTAGCAGCCGCTGCGCCTCACTCACCTCTCCCTCGGTTGTAACCGTGGAGAAGTCCGGGCTGCGGCCGATAGAGCACACCCTGACGCTTGCCTCGCAAAAAAGTGTGCTCGAAAACAGTGCTGAGGGCTCCCCTGCGTCCGTCTATAGGCAGACAGGGAAAGTCCGCAGCCCTGTATGGGTTCACTATGCACCCTCTCTCCTGAGTCCCTAAAGAGCACGGGGAGAGCGCAAGCGCCCCCTATGTCCCCACACTCAGACACTGACCCCGTGCAGAGTGTGTACGGACTATAGTATGGAGGGCTCTCCAGCCCTGTAAGGGCCCAGAGCGCATTACGTCACCCCGCGACCCTCCAGGGGTCCGGAGAAATGTAAGCGCATTTACGCCCGGGGATGGGGTCAGATGCCCACTGACCCACAGCCCCCGCCCCTCCTCACCAGTCCTGTGTTGCCCCAGCAAGCACAGACGCTGAGAAAGAGCCAGACATATCCAAGAGATAAAACTTTATGAAGGGGCCTGGCGTTGACCAAGACGCCGCCGTGCATATATCCTTCACACTCACACCGTTGAATAAGGCTGTTGAAGCAGCCACAGCTCGTGTGGAGTGCGCACGGACCCCCGCGGGACAGGCTCTCCCTGCCTGCTGGTAGGCGTGTGCAATGCCCCCGCAAAGCCAGCCTGCCAGGCGTTCCTTGGATAGAGCTTTTCCAGTCACCCCGCCCCCGAAGCACACAAACAGCGGTTCAGTGCGTCTAAGAGCAGCTGTGCGCTCTACATAACATGCTAACGTGCGCACCGGGCAGAGGAGGTGTAATTTAGCTTCCCTGGCCCCACCATGGGGTGGAAGACTAAAACCCCCCAACTGAATAGCTCTCGACCTGAACGCACTCCTTAGGCTCTTGGGCACAAAGGAGGGGTTTGGTCTGAGTGTCGCCCCGCTCCGGTCACCCCGAATCAACAGGCAACTCGGGTGCACCGACAGAGCGGTCAACTCGGACACTCTCTTTGCTGACGTTAAGGCAAGTAGCAATGCTGTCTTCCACGCCAGTGCTTTCAGGGAGGAGAGCTCCAGAGGCTCAAATGGTTTTGTGACCAGAGCCTCGAGCACCAGCGGCAGGTCCCACTGCGGGGCGGAGGCATGCACTACTGGGCGCAGCCTCCTGACCCCCTGTAAAAACCGCAACATCAGTGGATGAGAAAAGGCTGACCTGCCGTTAAATCCCTCATGGCAGGACGAGATGGCTGCTGCATACACCTTTACCGTAGAATGAGCAAGCCAGTTAATGTCCACCAATAACTGTAAGAAGGATAAAATAGAGCCCAACTCACAAGATAGGGGCTCTATTCTCCGCTCCTCACACCATTGCTGGAATCCCAGCCACTTCGGCCTGTGTGGCTGTGGCAGAGGTGGGACCAAGTCATTGTTTTGCAAGTCCGAGTCAAGTCTCAAGTCTTTGCGCTCAAGTCCGAGTCAAGTCTCAAGTCTTTGCGCTCAAGTCCAAGTCAAGTCTCAAGTCAGGATGGGCAAGTTCAAGTCAAGTCCAAGTCCTAAACTTTGACAAAACGAGTCTTAAACAAGTCATTATGTGCTTTTCACCAAATGTAATGACATCGATCAACAGAATAATACTTAATAATCAAACTACTCTTCATTAGTCACATTAATAATTGAATAATCAATTTTCTCTCTGCTGGTAAAGTAACGTGTTTTTTTCTATTTTAAGAGGGATCAGTAAGGTAAGGCTACTGTGACGGTTTGATTCAGAAGGAGTTTAATGTATAAGATCCCTGATGTTGAGGTAACCAGAATGTTTATTTCCACTGTGTACAACATGTTATAAGGGACCCACAATCTATCTTTATGCCAGGGTTAATGTGCAGCGAGGCGGTCTCTATGGGGAAAGAACACCTGAATCTAGATCCCTCTGCAGGTGGTACTTTAAGTAAGGGATAATGTGCAGCGAGGCGGTCTCTATGGGGAAAAGAACACCTGAATCTAGATCCCTCTGCAGGTGGTAGCCTACTTTAAGTATATTTTGATGCTAATACTTTTGTGCTTTTACTTGTAACATTTTGAATGCAGGACTTTTTATTGTAACCGATTATTCCTAGACTCTGGTACTTTTACTCAAGTACAAGATCTGAACTTCTCCCACCTCTGACAATAAATCCTGAGTGGTTACCAAAAAGGTCATTTTCATTTTACAAATCCTGCACTCAGCTCTGCTTTCTCCAATATCATTGAAATGCAGCCAGATGCTGCTTCTTTTTTCGGTTTTCGCTAATTTCTTGACTTTTTCCGACGCGCTTGCATTTAAATCCGGCTCCCCGTCGCTCTGTGTAGCTGGCCTGTACCACTACACTTGCTGTCTTTGGAGCGTCTGCCCCCCACCCTTCTTTCACATAATGGTATGATCCTAGTGTGTCCTCGCATATGATTGGACGCATGGTGGCCCAGCTAAATAAAGACCCGCCCCTGCCTGCAAGGATTCTCAGAAAGAGTAGAAGCGGCTGAAGATTCTGCTCTCCCCGACGGGAGTCTGCTCTTCTAGCGGCATCTCGCGATCGGTGTGTTGGAGACCCCTGAATTAAATTATCAAGTCACCTCAAGTCAGAAGGCTCAAGTCCAAGTCAAGTCCCGAGTCATTGGTGTTCAAGTCCAAGTCGAGTCGCAAGTGTTTTGTGATTTTGTCAAGTCGAGTCCAAAGTCATCAAATTGGTGACTCGAGTCTGACTCGAGTCCAAGTCATGTGACTCGAGTCCACACCTCTGGGCTGTGGTGGATCCTGCTCTAGCTGCCTGGATAGACTGAATAACGCTGTCAGACAATCCACCCTGTCTCAGCCTGTCCCTCTCAGGAGCCAAGCCTGGAGAGGACGGCCCAGAGTGGGTAACGCCCCGATTGCACCTGCCTCTTGAGACATCGCCCCCCAGAACTGGGGGATTGCCCAGGGCTGGCCCACCTTCATCTGTGTCATCTCTGAGTACCACGGAGCCCCGACGAGATCCGGTGCTACCAGAATGACTGCCAGACGTTCTCGCCTCACTCTCCCCAGGAGAGGGAGAATGAGACGCAGCGGTGGAAAGGCGTATAGCAGCTTTCTTGGCCATGGCTCGTGTGCAAACGGTCCACCCCCAAGGGCGGGTCGTCGCTCAGGGCCATGGAGAACCACAGGGCACAGTGGCTGTTGCGCCGGCTGGCGAACAGATCCACTTCCGCTCTCCCGAATACGGCCCAGATCTGCTTCACCACCTCCGGCAACCCAGTCTCACGGCATTTCGTGTTATAGTCACGACATTTAATCTATTGATTCGTGTTCACCAACACAATATTCCCCTTTCTTTCGTGTCACACAGAACGATTATAAAAGCAATGTATTTCTATTGGTAGTATGTTTCGTGCCTGCAACACGTCTTTTTGTCCGGTTGGGTCTTGGAAGACCAGAAGCTGTGGGGTTCATAAAAACATCTCCTTACTCAATATCAAGCCACGATTATTGTTTTTATTTGAAATCGTATAATGTCGGACTTTTTTTGTCGTCTGTGAGGAAAAGAAATGGCTCAGAGCCTCAGAATACTGAAATCTGTATAATTTTAAATCTTTTTTTCCTTCTAATTTGTTATTCTTTTCTAAATAACACACTGTTATTTACTCAACAATAACACACAATTATCCTTGTTTTTATTTATTTGTTTGATTCCATAATCTCGGGCTTTTTTGGCGTCCGTCAGGAACTGAATTTCAAAATAAAAATAACCGGAAAACAGACGTAGGCCTATAAGGGACATTTCGAGCATCATTGCGATACACAGCCACTGAACTGATTACCCAAGATCCTCAGCTACGGTTTAAGCTCGTTGATTGGATGTTTTATCCGCAATGCACGTTGGGATATGGTTTTTATGCGATATGAAATCCGAAAAACATTTAAAATAAATAAATAAATAATACTTTATTCCGAGTGTGCTTGCTTTTCTCTTTGAAAGTCATCACATAACGGCATTGTAATACACGGTTCGGCTAAATTACATATTACAGATCTGCAGTAGTTCTCTATTTATAGAGCCCTGATGAGAAGACCTTTGGACAAACTGGAAGAAATGCCGCCGAAACTGAATACTTGACATGGATCATAAATATATCAGCAATTAAACAACATCTTCAATTTCTCTTCACACAATATACGTCACCTTGCAGTATCAACACTAATTCGGCTGACTTTTACATTTGATCTAATTCGTAGATAGGTTATATTTACACCATAACGGTGCACAGCTGATATAAAAGGACTTGTAGTTTTTAAAGATATTACTGATTTTCTTTGAATATAAGAATGTAAATGCTGAGTCTGAAATATTATAGCAATATGCTGTAAAATTATGTGAAAACATGAATAAAACTACACATCTTCAGATGTTATACATACATAAGTGTCCTACACTATGTTGGGGTGAAGCAGCCTTCAGTGGTTGAAGGTTCGAGCCCCCTCCGCTCCGTTCGTTTGATGAGTGGTCTGCTGTAAAAAGGAACGGCTCAGACGCAGAGATATGAGATTAAACAATAAGCTGATTTAATGGTAAAAACAACAGTACAATATAACGAAGTACTTCGGGCCTTGGCTCTTACTACCGTGCGATGTATGTATCAGACAGTCAGACAGAACAAAGGCCGCGAGTGTACAGAATTCATAATATTTATGCCCACAAACGGAGAGGAGTTGTGTGGGAGGAGTTGTGTCGGTTGCTCCTTCCTAGGTGTTCATCCATTGGTGGACTCACTCCTGGGCGAGCCCTAGGCAGTGAATCAGAGTGAGTCAGCCATCGACGAGGTCTAAACAGCGAATCAGAGTGAGTCAGCCATAAGTGTGGGAACTTTGGATCTCCTGCGCCGCCGATCAGTCCCAGGTCATATTTTATGGCAGCCATAAAATAAACAATTCTGGGTCGCACGGGGGTGAGGTACCAATCCTTATCTTCGTTTATCCTCAGCACCTGGCCGTACCACTCCGCATCCCAATCTTTCTCTCAGTACACTCTCTGCATAGACTCAATGGTGTCAGTTTTATTACCTTTCTCCTACAACCCCCCCCATGCTCCTATCCGGCCCATTAAAAACCCGGGGGGGTCGACTGGAACCTCAACATTCCTAAGTCAACGCACACACAATTGACCACATCAAACAAAACAAAATAAGAACACTTGGTCTAGTTTCATAAGTATACATTTTACACAGACAAAGTTATAATTATTAAAACAGGTTATAATTATTGGAACAGGTTATATAGGATATACAGGTTACTTTAATCCCCCTTTTGATCTCACCTCCAGAGATCAATTCACACAAAGCATTCGACACATAACCACTGTCATTCTTTTCTACTGTGTCTGTCCCCCAACATTATATAAATCCATCAGAAGCTGGGATTTAGAGTACTTTAAACCTTTGGGAACAGCCCACCATAACAACCTCTTATGACAGTGGAGGGAGACCAAAGTATATTAAAACTGCGTCACTGTCTGCTGAATCATCATGCTATCCTCTCCTTCCGATGCATAAGCCAACAAGGGCATTTGGTACGGAGGGACAGCTTTTCCTTCAATGGTGGAACTGATGAATCTAACACACAATGAGCGGATACAAGGCACACAACAACAACCACATGTTACTAAAATGGCAATAAAAGTAGCTATTGAAATCAAAAGAGACATTATTAAACCTTTCCATTGACCAAACATGTTTGTAAACCATTCCAATCAAGGGGTTGTGTATCCCTGATTGTTCATGCATAGTTATGGATAGTGTGCGAAAGCCTTCTAAAGCCTTTGTGACGGAACCGTCCGGAGCCGTATTGTTTGGAATGAAAGTACAACACATATCACCAAACATTGAACACACACCTCCTTTCTCAGCTAACAGCATGTCAAGGGCCATTCTATTCTGTTTCAGCCAAAGGGGAAGTCGGCCCCAGCTGTTCAGCGAGTCCTTCTACAGGGTCCCTAGTGAGATTAGCTAAACGGAGCACATTGTAATGTACATAGTTGATCCTGTCTACATTATTCCATCACTACCTGCTTGGAAAGTGAAGGTTTGTTTAGGAGGCATTTTGGTAACTTTTACCTCATATTTGGCCCGTTTGACCCTAGTTACGGACTCCTCTGGCGGGGGAATGGAGTCTGGGTGGTCAATGGAATCAGTCAAAACAAAAATAACGGTAACGGTGATGATCGTGACCAGGGACATCCCTAGCAACCATCTCCAACTCCCATACATGGTTAGGTTGTTATTTTCAATGTAACACAACAACAAGGGTTATTTCTGTTATAATAATAGGAGATTTACTAGGACACAAGGAATTAACATCAATCAAATAATAAGGCTATTCACGATGGCCATATAACTAAGATGGTGTTCAAGATACAAACAGTGTCCCAAGTAAACCACGATTCCCACTAGCAGAGTACACCAACAAACAATAAGGAAGTGTAATCCACAGTCTGTCATTATTGAGTACCTTTAATCAGTGGTCCGTGTTATTGTAATTAGGTTCTTCTGAACACAATGCTAAAATCTCCTAAGGAGATTCTTTAAAACAAGGGTGTAAAATAGTACCCTGTAATGGTAAATACTGTGCTCCCAGAACCTGTTAAATAGAAGGTCTGGTGAGTGGGGAGACTTTCACTGCCCTTTAACTATAGGGATAACCTCTCGTTATAATAACCTACTACTCTTATTAGAAAGAGGCCCTATAGGTGGGCATAAAAATGCTGCTACTTATTGGAAAGTGCCCCTAAAGGTGGGAGTAAAAAAGTCGGGTCCTATATGGAGTCGTGTGTTTCAGAGTAGACTCGTGTCCGCCTCCTCGCCGGCCGTAATCTCCTTTCCAAGATCGCCTGTTGTTACCTCTGTGTCTTTGTCCTTGTCATCTGTTGTATGGGTCGTTGCTTCTGCTGGGCTGTCGTCGTCAGATGTGTCGTCTCTCGTCCTGCTGCAGCGATGTCAGTTCTGATGTCGTCTAACGTCCTTGCTGGAGGTTTTCCAACGGCGCACTGGCTCCAATGATACCACGTTTCCCCCTTTCCTTCGAGGCGAACTGCATGTGATGTCCTCTGAGTCACTCTGTGCGGGCCGGTGAACCTTGGGTTGAGCCACTTCGGACGGATGACCTTCAGCCAGATGAATTCTGCGGTGTTAGCCTCGTGCTTCTCCGGTCCCCCTTTGGCGTCAGCCACCTGGGTGGAGAAATCTCATACCAAGCCCTTAAGTTGCTGGTAATATGGTTTGCTAATTTCTACTTCTTTCCCTACTGCTAATGCTCCAGGACCCGGAAACTGATGGCCGTGGGTCAGCTCAAATGGGGAGAAACCTGTCCCTCAGTTAATGTGTTCATAAACAAAGTCCGACACCGGCTATATCAACCTGTTTCAGAGGAAGGTGGAGTCCCCTGTGCCGTCTTGACTTGCCGTGTCTTCTCTGTCAGAGGCAGAGGTTTCATCCTTTTTTTTTTTAGTCCTAAAAAATTTGACGCGTTTTGCAACAAAGTCAAGTATTTCTTCATCTGTAGGTGTATGTGTTGATACAGGTGTTCTTTAATGTCATGAGGGGAACTGGGTGAGGGGGGGTTAGAGGTGGAGGGAAGCGTATAGGGAGGGGGTCGGGTCTTAAAGGGGTTGTATAAATCTGGATAGAGGAGGGGACCGCCCTCTGGGATGTCTGGGAGGGGCCCACCATATGGCTTCTCCTTCCTGACTGGCTCTATCACTTCTGTGGGAGGGGCTGGTGCAGGACTGGGTGGGGCTGCTATGGCGGGCAGATTTTTGGCGGGAGTTTTGCTCAGAGAGCAGGTTACTGCCACTCCATTCATAACTAAGGCTGCGTTATGGCCTATTCTCCTTAGCTTGTCAACTAGCTCCCTTTCTTTGTTAAGTTTAGAAGCCCTGATAAAACCTGCCTTCTGCTTGTTGAGAGTTTCTAATTTCCGAACCAACTGTCGCTCGTATGTATTGAGTGCTGTGGCTAGGAGACTTATTGCCTCGTCACCCTCTACTCTATTCTCTGCGATCATCTGATCGTGTAAGAAACGGAGATCCCTGCTCGCCTTTTTATGATCTCCGGGCTTAAGTCCGCTAAGTATCAATCTCTCTGCTTGTCCCCACTGTTCCCTTAAACTCCCCGGAACAGGGACTCCTAATTCTCTCTCTTCACGTTCAAATTCTCCTTCCATTTTGACTTCGTTCGTATCTGCTTCTCCTAAAGGTTTTAGTTTTTTATAAAAAAACACCAGATATCTCTGCGTACTATAATTTACTAATTATTGTAGTTTTATTCCCACAGGTATACAGTCTGATAGTTTTCGTTGCGAGGTGTATTTCAACCAGTTACGGAGACTGCAAAGAGCGCCTCTCCTAACGGTTTTAGTTTCTTATAAAAAACACCAGATATCCCTGCGTACTATAATTTACTAATTATTGTAGTTTTATTCCCACAGGTATACAGTCTGATAGTTTTCGTTGCGAGGTGTATTTCAACCAGTTACGGAGACTGCAAAAGAGCGCTCTCCTTAAGGAGGATGCGGCCCAAGGCATGGAGTCGAAACCCAGTCTACAATAACCTTTGATCGTCACGTATATGCTATCAGATACAAATAAGATTCTACAATACTTTCAGGGACGGTCCTTTCAAATTGATGTTGAAAATATTATAATATACAACCACAGTTAATCACACTCAAAATAAATAAACCTAATGTAACCCCAGATCCGTCTAAGGATTGCCTGTGTACTTAGTCGATGAGCCCCAACCCCAGAATTCGTCTAAGAATTACTGTGTGTGTCACCTTATTTCTCAGAGTATTTCAGCTGGACTTCCTTTAAATTTTAAAACCACTGAAATCTCGGACGACCATTGCAGCTGGACTTCCTTTAAATTTTAACCACTGCAATCTCGTTACACAGTTAATATATTCCCCGTACAGTCTAGTTGACTTTTATAGTGCGATGTATATTTCAACAGATGGAGAGACTTCCAGAAGCGCTTCTACACCCCTTTCGGCGATGTGGCTTTTGGCAAGGAGTCGAAACCCAGTCTACAGAATCTCTTTATCGTCACGTTTAGTCTTCTAGATTAACCCCACAGCAAGAGTTTGCGAGATCCGGTCATTTCAAATTGATTTTGAAAGTTGCGTTTCTCCTCTTGAAATACCCCACATATACACAAACTACAGCTCCTCTTGAGACTGGAAAGTGTTATTCTGTAGTACTGTTCTTTCTACCGTAAGACTAAAACACTGAAAATGCCGCTGACAACTCTAAAATTTTGTAGTATAGCCAATCACAGATTTTGATAATAACAGGTATCTGCTCACCTTTCAGTCGTAGGGCCCTTGTTTAGTTGTCAGAGGTATTCGAGGTGTCTTCCTGGACAGTTCGTCCGCTGGCTGCCGGTGTTCCTTCTATGAGACCCTACTCATCACGTCGGTCGGTCACCAAATTGTTGGGGTGAAGCAGCCTTCAGTGGTTGAAGGTCCGAGCCCCCTCCGCTCCGTTCGTTTGATGAGTGGTCTGCTGTAAAAAGGAACGGCTCAGACGCAGAGATATGAGGTTTAACAATAAGCTGATTTAATGGTAAAAACAACAGTACAATATAACGAAGTACTTCGGGCCTTGGCTCTTACTACCGTGCGATGTACGTATCAGACAGTCAGACAGAAAAAAGGCCCCGAGCGTACAGAATTCATAATTTATGCCCACAAACGGAGAGGAGTTGTGTGGGAGGAGTTGTGTCGGTTGCTCCTTCCTAGGTGTTCATCCATTGGTGGACTCACTCCTGGGCGAGCCCTAGGCAGTGAATCAGAGTGAGTCAGCCATCGACGAGGTCTAAACAGCGAATCAGAGTGAGTCAGCCATAAGTGTGGGAACTTTGGATCTCCTGCGCCGCCGATCAGTCCCAGGTCATATTTTATGGCAGCCATAAAATAAACAATTCTGGGTCGCACGGGGGTGAGGTACCAATCCTTATCTTCGTTTATCCTCAGCACCTGGCCGTACCACTCCGCATCCCAATCTTTCTCTCAGTACAATCTCTGCATAGACTCAATGGTGTCAGTTTTATTACCTTTCTCCTACAACCCCCCCCATGCTCCTATCCGGCCCATTAAAAACCCGGGGGGGTCGACTGGAACCTCAACATTCCTAAGTCAACGCACACACAATTGACCACATCAAACAAAACAAAATAAGAACACTTGGTCTAGTTTCATAAGTATACATTTTACACAGACAAAGTTATAATTATTAAAACAGGTTATAATTATTGGAACAGGTTATATAGGATATACAGGTTACTTTAACTAATAATAAAAAGTTATTATGGCTGTGTGTACATTGTGTGCACCGCCTAGTGGTTAAAGCACGTTATTGAATTATTGTTTTTATGTGTTATATTTGATGAAAAAAATATTAAGAGTACATACTTTCATAGGGGGAAAGTAGAAGGTCAATGATAGAAATATAGAATATAAAAAATCAAGAAGATACTATAAGTGATCTCTACAATAAAACAGTTTAGTGCCGGATGTACAAAGATATTAATAGGAGGAGGTGCAAAACAGAAAAACGAATTAACCTTTATTTAAACATTAAATAATACTTTAGATTAAGGTCAGTCTGTGGTTTGTACATGTTTAACTTTTTGTCCAGTTTCTGAACAGATATGAGGAGCTGTGAGCTCTGAGTGTGTGCTAACAGCTAATGGCTGATGTGTTGGGACATATTGCGCTGTCGGGTGGTGACCAATCACGAAGCGTCATTTCTTGACTGGCAGCAAAAACAACCAATCACAGCAGTGCTTCTCTGGCTGGCTCTGTCCAATCACAAACAAGAAGTTTTCTCCCTAAAGGAATACCCTTTCCGTCCAATGTGAAATGCTGTGGTGTTTTCTGAAATGCTGAGGCGTTTTCTGAAATGCTGTTGTGTTTTCTGAAATGCTGTGGTGTTTTCTGAAATGCTGTGGCGTTTTCTGAAATGCTGTTGTGTTTTCTGAAATGCTGTTGTGTTTTCTGAAATGCTGTTGTGTTTTCTGAAATGCTGTGGCGTTTTCTGAAATGCTGTTGTGTTTTCTGAAATGGTGTTGTGTTTTCTGAAATGCTGTGGTGTCTTGCACTACAGGGCCACCATATATAAGAAATGTGCATAATATGACAGTTTAATGGTGGAGGTATACACACATATTGATAGATGTCTTGTTGAGGAACCTGCGACCCAAGTTTTTCATTCATTGTATAACTACACCATAGTTGTGTATATGATATGTCAATAAACCTTAGAAAATCTTGAAATCTTGAAAGGGATGTGCAAAATAGCCATTATACAGTCTTCAATGAACTATTAGTAGAGAATAACGAGTAATGAATATACTTTATTACTCGTTTCCATTCATCTCAATTGCAGATAAATGTTTAGTCTTCTCAAGCACCAACTATCAAATATCTCGCCTGATTGTTGGCACTTGACAATCACCTTCCCTGAATTTTACTCAGGTGTAACTAAAGTCTGATTTAAGGGTTGTTTATATTTCACATCATTAATCATTAATCCTGATGACAGGAGTAAACACACAGCTGACAGCCGCGGTGAAACTCGAGCGATTAGAGCGATGCGAAAAAACCATGAATTAATGCTTTATTAATTCATGGTTTTTAAGGGGCTTATCTCTATGTAAATACTATGGTAGACTACCCAATATTCGCATCGCTCTAATCGCTCGAGTTTCACCGCGGCTGTCAGCTGTCTTTGTTCCTGTCATTCAAACAAGACGCGCTGGAGAGGGGGCGGGGCGTATCTCCATGTAAATCCTCTGGGAGATACCAACTACAACAAAATGAACATATTTGACCGTGATTTAATTGTAATACACGTTTCAAAGTGATGCCGAAGTAACTACATACTGATACCTGTTAGTAAAAACTATGAATTAATGCTTTGACAAGACGGCAGGCGAAAAGCTTTTAAAATGCGTGTTTTCTGAATTGAATCGGATCGATCAGGCTAAACTAACCTGTAGCTGCTCCGTCCACACTCACAACAACGTCATACAGACGTAAATAAAGCAGCGACTGTATTCGCCATGACATAGACAGTCTGTGGTTTGTACATGTTTAACTTTTGTCCAGTTTCTGAACAGATATGAGGAGCTGTGAGCTCTGAGTGTGTGCTAACAGCTAATGGCTGATGTGTTGGGACATATTGCGCTGTCGGGTGGTGACCAATCACAAAGCGTCATTTCTTGACTGGCAGCAAAAACAACCAATCACAGCAGTGCTTCTCTGGCTGGCTCTGTCCAATCACAAACAAGAAGTTTTCTCCCTAAAGGAATACCCTTTCCGTCCAATGTGAAATGCTGTGGTGTTTTCTGAAATGCTGTGGCGTTTTCTGAAATGCTGTTGTGTTTTCTGAAATGCTGTTGTGTTTTCTGAAATGCTGTGGCGTTTTCTGAAATGCTGTTGTGTTTTCTGAAATGCTGTTGTGTTTTCTGAAATGCTGTGGCGTTTTCTGAAATGCTGTGGCGTTTTCTGAAATGCTGTTGTGTTTTCTGAAATGCTGTGGTGTCTTGCACTACAGGGCCACCATATATAAGAAATGTGCATAATATGACAGTTTAATGGTGGAGGTATACACACATATTGATAGATGTCTTGTTGAGGAACCTGCGACCCAAGTTTTTCATTCATTGTATAACTACACCATAGTTGTGTATATGATATGTCAATAAACCTTAGAAAATCTTGAAATCTTGAAAGGGATGTGCAAAATAGCCATTATACAGTCTTCAATGAACTATTAGTAGAGAATAACGAGTAATGAATATACTTTATTACTCGTTTCCATTCATCTCAATTGCAGATAAATTTAGTCTTCTCAAGCACCAACTATCAAAATATCCGCCTGATTGTTGGCACTTGACAATCACCTTCCCTGAATTTTACTCAGGTGTAACTAAAGTCTGATTTAAGGGTTGTTATATTTCACATCATTAATCATTAATCCTGATGACAGGAGTAAACACACAGCTGACAGCCGCGGTGAAACTCGAGCGATTAGAGCGATGCGAAAAAACCATGAATTAATGCTTTATTAATTCCATTGGTTTTTAAGGGGCTATCTCTATGTAAATACTATGGTAGACTACCCAATATTCGCATCGCTCTAATCGCTCGAGTTTCACCGCGGCTGTCAGCTGTCTTTGTTCCTGTCATTCAAACAAGACGCGCTGGAGAGGGGGCGGGCGTATCTCCATGTAAATCTCTGGGAGATACCAACTACAACAAAATGAACATATTTGACCGTGATTTAATTGTAATACACGTTTCAAAGTGATGCCGAAGTAACTACATACTGATACCTGTTAGTAAAAACTATGAATTAATGCTTTGACAAGACGGCAGGCGAAAAGCTTTTAAAATGCGTGTTTTCTGAATTGAATCGGATCGATCAGGCTAAACTAACTGTAGCTGCTCCGTCCACACTCACAACGTCATACAGACGTAAATAAAGCAGCGACTGTATTCGCCATGACATAGACAGTCTGTGGTTTGTACATGTTTAACTTTTTGTCCAGTTTCCGAACAGATATGAGGAGCTGTGAGCTCTGAGTGTGTGCTAACAGCTAACGGCTGATGGGTTGGGACATATTGCGCTGTCGGGTGGTGACAATCACAAAGCGTCATTTCTGACTGGCAGCAAAAACAACCAATCACAGCAGTGCTTCTCTGGCTGGCTCTGTCCAATCACAAACAAGAAGTTTCTCCCTAAAGGAATACCCTTTCCGTCCAATGTGAAATGCTGTGGTGTTTTCTGAAATGCTGTGGTGTTTTCTGAAATGCTGTGGCGTTTTCTGAAATGCTGTTGTGTTTTCTGAAATGCTGTTGTGTTTTCTGAAATGCTGTGGCGTTTTCTGAAATGCTGTTGTGTTTTCTGAAATGGTGTTGTGTTTTCTGAAATGGTGTTGTGTTTTCTGAAATGCTGTGGTGTCTTGCACTACAGGGCCACCATATATAAGAAATGTGCATAATATGACAGTTTAATGGTGGAGGTATACACACATATTGATAGATGTCTTGTTGAGGAACCTGCGACCCAAGTTTTTCATTCATTGTATAACTACACCATAGTTGTGTATATGATATGTCAATAAACCTTAGAAAATCTTGAAATCTTGAAAGGGATGTGCAAAATAGCCATTATACAGTCTTCAATGAACTATTAGTAGAGAATAACGAGTAATGAATATACTTTATTACTCGTTTCCATTCATCTCAATTGCAGATAAATGTTTAGTCTTCTCAAGCACCAACTATCAAATATCTCGCCTGATTGTTGGCACTTGACAATCACCTTCCCTGAATTTTACTCAGGTGTAACTAAAGTCTGATTTAAGGGTTGTTTATATTTCACATCATTAATCATTAATCCTGATGACAGGAGTAAACACACAGCTGACAGCCGCGGTGAAACTCGAGCGATTAGAGCGATGCGAAAAAACCATGAATTAATGCTTTATTAATTCATGGTTTTTAAGGGGCTTATCTCTATGTAAATACTATGGTAGACTACCCAATATTCGCATCGCTCTAATCGCTCGAGTTTCACCGCGGCTGTCAGCTGTCTTTGTTCCTGTCATTCAAACAAGACGCGCTGGAGAGGGGGCGGGGCGTATCTCCATGTAAATCCTCTGGGAGATACCAACTACAACAAAATGAACATATTTGACCGTGATTTAATTGTAATACACGTTTCAAAGTGATGCCGAAGTAACTACATACTGATACCTGTTAGTAAAAACTATGAATTAATGCTTTGACAAGACGGCAGGCGAAAAGCTTTTAAAATGCGTGTTTTCTGAATTGAATCGGATCGATCAGGCTAAACTAACCTGTAGCTGCTCCGTCCACACTCACAACAACGTCATACAGACGTAAATAAAGCAGCGACTGTATTCGCCATGACATAGACAGTCTGTGGTTTGTACATGTTTAACTTTTTGTCCAGTTTCCGAACAGATATGAGGAGCTGTGAGCTCTGAGTGTGTGCTAACAGCTAATGGCTGATGTGTTGGGACATATTGCGCTGTCGGGTGGTGACCAATCACAAAGCGTCATTTCTTGACTGGCAGCAAAAACAACCAATCACAGCAGTGCTTCTCTGGCTGGCTCTGTCCAATCACAAACAAGAAGTTTTCTCCCTAAAGGAATACCCTTTCCGTCCAATGTGAAATGCTGTTGTGTTTTCTGAAATGCTGTGGTGTTTTCTGAAATGCTGTGGCGTTTTCTGAAATGGTGTTGTGTTTTCTGAAATGCTGTGGTGTCTTGCACTACAGGGCCACCATATATAAGAAATGTGCATAATATGACAGTTTAATGGTGGAGGTATACACACATATTGATAGATGTCTTGTTGAGGAACCTGCGACCCAAGTTTTTCATTCATTGTATAACTACACCATAGTTGTGTATATGATATGTCAATAAACCTTAGAAAATCTTGAAATCTTGAAAGGGATGTGCAAAATAGCCATTATACAGTCTTCAATGAACTATTAGTAGAGAATAACGAGTAATGAATATACTTTGTTACTCGTTTCCATTCATCTCAATTGCAGATAAATGTTTAGTCTTCTCAAGCACCAACTATCAAATATCTCGCCTGATTGTTGGCACTTGACAATCACCTTCCCTGAATTTTACTCAGGTGTAACTAAAGTCTGATTTAAGGGTTGTTTATATTTCACATCATTAATCAGAATCTGCAAAGTAACTAAAATAAATGTAGTGGAGTAAAAATACCAGGTTAACCTCTGAATTGTAGTGGAGTAGAATTACAAAGTAACAATGAGCTGTCATGTGGGTATATATTAATGCTGCACATTATGGACACAAGCGGGGGGGGGATTATGGGTAGTGTAGTGTCTTCGGCCATCCTAAACTCCGAAATGTTTTTCGGATTTCATATCGCATTAACACCATATCCCAACGTGCATTGCGGCTAAAACATCCAATCAACGAGCTTAAACCATAGCTGAGGATCTTGGGTAATCAGTTCAGTGGCTGTGTATCGCAATGATGCTCGAAATGTCCCTTATAGGCCTACGTCTGTTTCCGGTTATTTTTATTTTGAAATTCAGTTCCTGACGGACGCCAAAAAAGCCAGAGATTATGGAATTAAACAAATAAATAAAAACAAGGATAATTGTGTGTTATTGTTGAGTAAATAACAGTGTGTTATTTAGAAAAGAATATCAAATTAGAAGGAAAAAAAGATTTTTAAAAATACAGATTTCAGTATTCTGAGGCTCTGAGCCCCATTTCTTTTCCTCACAGAGGACAAAAAAAGTCCGACATTATACGATTTAAAATAAAAACAATAATCGTGGCTTGATACTGAGTAAGGAGATGTTTTTATGAACCCCACAGCTTCCGGTCTTCCAAGACCCGAACGGACAAAAAGACGTGTTGCAGGCACGAAACATACTACCAATAGAAATACATTGCTTTTAAAATCGTTCTGTGTGACACGAGAAAAAGGGGAAAATCGTGTTGGTGAACACGAATCAATAGATTAAATGTCGTGACTATAACACGAAATGCCGTGAGACTGGGTTGCCTCCGGGTGAAGCGTCCATTCGCCTGGCAGGGGGCCGCCCCTCGACATGAGGTCGGCCCCCCTGTTCTCCAGTCCCGGGATATGGAGGGCTCTCAGAGATAACACCACCTCTGATGCCCATAACCACAGCCTCTCCGCTGTGGCCAACAAGGCGGCGGAGCGGACTTCGCCCTGCCTGTTGATATAAGCCACTGTGGTGCTGTTGTCGCTCCTGACCATTACATGTCTCCCTTGAATTAGGGGCATGAAATGCTGGAGGACCAACACTACCGCCCGTAGCTCTAGGAGCTTGCTGTGTTGTGTCTCTGTTAGAGACCAGCGCCCACCTATAGCCCTCTTCAGGCAGGTCCCTCCCCATCCTGTTCTGGATGCGTCCGTGAACACTGTGATGTAGGAGGTTACCCGTCCCAGTGGAGACCCCCTCCGGAGGCGCCCGGGAGACCCCCAGAACCGGAGGTTGCCCTCCACTGAGGGGCGGATGGTCACAAGCCGCCGTTTGTGCCTCTTGGGATCCAAATGCAGGCTGGAGAACCACCTCTGCAGGCGGCGCATATGCAGTAACCCCAGCGGGACCACAACGTGAGCAGCCGCCATGAGACCCAAAGTCTGCATGACAGTTAAAGCTGTCACTGTCGCCCCCTGTCGCAGCCTGTGCACCGCCCGGAGAAGGGACGCACTTCTGCTCTCTGACAGGGTGGCGCGTAACGCGCCTGCATCGTGCACCACTCCCAAATACAACACCTGTTGGTGAGGTATGGAGGTGCTCTTTTTCCAATTGATTGCAAAGCCTAACTTGGTTAGGTGTGTGATCAATTGTGCTGTGCAAAGCATTGCCTGTTCCCTGGACCCGGCCATGACTATGAGGTCGTCTAGGTAAAAGAAAACTCTCATTAGAGATGGCAAATCCGGATTCTTTTACAGACTCGGAGTCTTCTGAGTCAGTCATTGAAGAGATCCGGATCATACGAGTCCTTTGAGTCATATCAGTCAGCATCACCAAGAGCGTAGAAATCCTACCGGTGAAACCGAAAAGTTGTTGCATTTCATGAGCATATTAAACCAACGTTACATTAACCTCCGCTACACAGTGTCATTTGCTTTAATAAAAAATGTTGATCACAAAAAAAAAGGGTTATTTTGCGATTTGGCGAATCTGAGTCTGCTGTTGACTAATGCATGACGACGAGTCTGCTGGATCTCTGGATCTGCTGCAATACGGTTACGGCTCTGAGTCCGCACGAGTCTGCTATGTTTTGCACAGTGAGTCAGGATTTGCGAATCTCTGAGTCTGCTGTTGACTCGTGCACAATAGCCGCGGGAAGTAGGGGTGCTGGAGGCGGGGCTGCGAGTGGTGTACATTAAAGTAACCTGTATATCCTATATAACCTGTTTCAATAATTATAACTTTGTCTGTGTAAAATGTATACTTATGAAACTAGACCAAGTGGTATTATTTTCCTTTGTTTGATGTGGTCAATTGTGTGTGCGTTGACTTAGGAATGTAGAGGATCCAGTCGCCCCCCCGGGTTTTTAATGGGCCGGATAGGAGCATGGGGGGGTTGCAGGAGAAAGGTAATAAAACTGACACCATTGAGTCTATGCAGAGATTGTACTGAGAGAAAGATTGGGATGCGGAGTGGTACGGCCAGGTGCTGAGGATAAACGAAGATAAGGATTGGTACCTCACCCCCGTTCAACCCAGAATTGTTTATTTTATGGCTGCCATAAAAGATGACCTGGGACTGATCGGCGGCGCAGGAGATCCAAACTTCCCACACTATGGCTGACTCACTCTGATTCGCTGTTTAGACCTCGTCAATGGCTGACTCACTCTGATTCACTGCCTAGGGCTCGCCCAGGAGTGAGTCCACCAATGGATGAACACCTAGGGAGGAGCAACCGACACAACTCCTCCCACACAACTCCTCTCCGTTTGTGGGAATAAATATTGTGAATTCTGTACACTCGCGGCCTCTGTTCGGTCTGACTGTCTGATACGTACATCGCACGGTGGAAGAGCTGAGGCCCGAAGTACTTCGTTATATAAGTACTTCGTTATATTGTACTGTTGTTTCTACCATTAAATCAGCTTATTGTTTAATCTCATATCTCTGTCTGAGCCGTTCCTTTTTACAGCAGACCACTCATCAAACGAACAGCGCGGAGCGGGCTCGAACCTTCAACAACTGAAGGGTGCTTAAACCCAACAATTTGGTGACCGACCGACGTGATGAGTAGGGTCTCATAGAAGGCACACCGGCAGCCAGCGGACGAACGGTCCAGGGATGACACCTCGAATACCTCTGACAACTAAACCAGGGCCCCACAACAGAAAGGTGAGCAGATACCTGTTATTATCAAAATCTGTGATTGGCTATACTACAAAATTTTAGAGTTGTCAGCGGCATTTTCAGTGTTTTAGTCTTACGGTAGAAAGAGCAGTACTACAGAATAACACTTTCCAGTCTCAAAGAGGAGCTGCAGTTGTGTTATATGTGGGGTATTTCAAGAGGAGAAACGCAACTTTCAAAATCAATTTGAAATGACCGGATCTCGCAAACTCTTGCTGTGGGGTTAATCTAGAAGACTAAACGTGACGATAAAGAGATTCTGTAGACTGGGTTTCGACTCCTTGCCAAAAGCCACATCGCCGAAAGGGGGTGTAGAAGCGCTTTGGAAGTCTCTCCATCTGTTGAAATATACATCGCACTATAAAAGTCAACTAGACTGTACGGGGAATATATTAACTGTGTAACGAGATTGCAGTGGTTATAAATTGTAAAGGAAGTCCAGCTGCAATCGTCGTCCGAGATTTCAGTGGTTTTAAATAGTTAAAGGAAGTCCAGCTGAAATACTCTGAGAAATAAGGTGACACACACAGTAATTCTTAGACGAATTCTGGGGTTGGGGCTCGCCGACTAACGTAAACAGGCAATCCTTAGACGGATCTGGGGTTACGTTAGATTTATTTATTTTGAGTGTGATTAACTGTGTAACGAGATTGCAGTGGTTATAAATTGGTAAAGGAACCAGCTGCAATCGTCGTCCGAGATTTCAGTGGTTTTAAATTTGTAAAGGAAGTCCAGCTGAAATACTCTGAGAAATAAGGTGACACACACAGTAATTCTTAGACGAATTCTGGGGTTGGGGCTCATCGACTAAGTAACAGGCAATCCTTAGACGGATCTGGGGTTACGTTAGGTATATTTATTTTGAGTGTGATTAAGTGTGGCTTGATATTGAGTAAGAAAAAGGTTGATAGGCGCTGTGAGAATGGGTCTGCAGAGAGAATTTCGCCTTGATGCCAACTGGCTGTTATCAGCCTGCAGCCAGGGAGGAGAAATCAGCAGAGCTGCCTGCACTGAGTGTGTGTGTGTGTGAGGAAGTCCGTGGATTGGTCAATTTGGACCAATCAGCGCGGGCTTAACGTAACGGCTAAGCGGTCCTACGACGCTGGTTATCAACTCCGTAAATCGAGCCAGGGTTTCTCTCTCCAGCTGAGAGCGCGTTCACGTGAAAGGGACAAGTGTACTAACAGCGCAGCGTCATACTTCATTAATGAAAAGTAAATTAATATTAGACAAATATGAACTTTAAACATCCATGACTTAAACATATAATAAAGGATACAAGCCACATAGTTGCACCTGCAAGGTGAATATAGAGCAACTGGTTAAAAAATAAATAAACTACCGAGTGTTTGAAAGCGTACAACAGTTTTATGTTATCACTGTTGCCCATCTAAGACACGAGTGGATCTGACTTTAATTACATTTGAGTTGAGTGTTTCGTCAACCTAATGTGTTGCTTAAAATAATACTTCTGCATACAGTATGTGACAATTGTTGGATTTAAGCACCCTTCAGTTGTTGAAGGTTCGAGCCCGCTCCGCGCTGTTCGTTTGATGAGTGGTCTGCTGTAAAAAGGAAGGACTCAGACAGAGATATGAGATTAAACAATAAGCTGATTTAATGGTAGAAACAACAGTACAATATAACGAAGTACTTATATAACGAAGTACTTCGGGCCTCAGCTCTTCCACCGTGCGATGTACGTATCAGACAGTCAGACCGAACAGAGGCCGCGAGTGTACAGAATTCACAATATTTATTCCCACAAACGGAGAGGAGTTGTGTGGGAGGAGTTGTGTCGGTTGCTCCTCCCTAGGTGTTCATCCATTGGTGGACTCACTCCTGGGCGAGCCCTAGGCAGTGAATCAGAGTGAGTCAGCCATTGACGAGGTCTAAACAGCGAATCAGAGTGAGTCAGCCATAGGTGTGGGAAGTTTGGATCTCCTGCGCCGCCGATCAGTCCCAGGTCATCTTTTATGGCAGCCATAAAATAAACAATTCTGGGTTGAACGGGGGTGAGGTACCAATCCTTATCTTCGTTTATCCTCAGCACCTGGCCGTACCACTCCGCATCCCAATCTTTCTCTCAGTACAATCTCTGCATAGACTCAATGGTGTCAGTTTTATTACCTTTCTCCTGCAACCCCCCCATGCTCCTATCCGGGCCATTAAAACCCCGGGGGGGCGACTGGATCCTCTACATTCCTAAGTCAACGCACACACAATTGACCACATCAAACAAAACAAAATAAGAACACTTGGTCTAGTTTCATAAGTATACATTTTACACAGACAAAGTTATAATTATTAAAACAGGTTATAATTATTGAAACAGGTTATATAGGATATACAGGTTACTTTACAATGTAAGTGTTGCACGGTCAGATACGGCTCGAGAAGCTGACTTAGACAAGGAAATATATGATATATTATGATATTATATGATCGATGATGTGATATGAATGATAAGTGCGACACGTCGGCGTCTTCTCTTCATACGGCATTTTAAACTGTATTTCCTTTATCCTGTAATATGACTTGATAGATTTAAACTCCGCACGCTGAGCTCTGATCAGGCGCAGCTTTCACTGAGTTGATCTCTTTTCTATAGACGCCGGAGGCAGGCAGCGTCAGGTAAAACAAGTTATTTAGCCTTCCCAAACCTGAGCCTTACGCGCCGCCAATAATACACCTCGCACCGAAAACTATCAGACTGTATACCTGTGGCAATAAAACTACAATAATTAGTAAATTATAGTACGCAGAGATATCTGGTATTTTTTATAAAAAACTAAAACCTTTAGAAGAAGCGCTCTTGGGAAATCCCCGCAACGGGTTGAAATACACCTCGCACCGAAAACTATCAGACTGTATACCTGTGGGAATAAAACTACAATAATTAGTAAATTATAGTACGCAGAGATATCTGGTATTTTTTATAAAAAACTAAAACCTTTAGGAGAAGCAGATACGAACGAAGTCAAAATGGAAGGAGAATTTGAACGTGAAGAGAGAGAATTAGGAGTCCCTGTTCCGGGGAGTTTAAGGGAACAGTGGGGACAAGCAGAGAGATTGATACTTAGCGGACTTAAGCCTGGAGATCATAAAAAGGCGAACAGCGATCTGCGTTTCTTACACGATCAGATGATCGCAGAGAATAGACTTGAGGGTGACGAGGCAATAAGTCTCCTAGCCACAGCACTCAATACATACGAGCGACAGTTGGTTCAGAAATTAGAAACTCTCAACAAGCAGAAGGCAGGTTTTACCAGGGCTTCTAAACTTAAAAAGAAAGGGAGCTAGTTGACAAGCTAAGGAGAATAGGCCATAACGCAGCCTTAGTTATGAATGGAGTGGCAGTAACCTGCCCTCTGAGCAAAACTCCCGCCAAAAATCTGCCCGCCATAGCAGCCCCACCCAGTCCTGCACCAGCCCCTCCCACAGAAGTGATAGAGCCAGTCAGGAAGGAGAAGCCATATGGTGGGCCCCTCCCAGACATCCCAGAGGGCGGTCCCCTCCTCTATCCAGATTTATACAACCCCTTTAAGACCCGACCCCCTCCCTATACGCTTCCCTCCACCTCTAACCCCCCCTCACCCAGTTCCCCTCATGACATTAAAGGAACACCTGTATCAACACATACACCTACAGATGAAGAAATACTTGACTTTGTTGCAAAACGCGTCAAATTTTTTAGGACTAAAAAAAAAAAAAGATGAAACCTCTGCCTCTGACAGAGAAGACACGGCAAGTCAAGACGGCACAGGGGACTCCACCTTCCTCTGAAACAGGTTGATATAGCCGGTGTCGGACTTTGTTTATGAACACATTAACTGAGGGACAGGTTTCTCCCCATTTGAGCTGACCCACGGCCATCAGTTTCCGGGTCCTGGAGCATTAGCAGTAGGGAAAGAAGTAGAGATGGATAGCAAACCATACTACCAGCAACTTAAGGGCTTGGTATGAGATTTCTCCACCCAGGTGGCTGACGCCAAAGGGGGACCGGAGAAGCACGAGGCTAACACCGCAGAATTCATCTGGCTGAAGGTCATCCGTCCGAAGTGGCTCAACCCAAAGTTCACCGGCCCGCACAGAGTGACTCAGAGGACATCACATGCAGTTCGCCTCGAAGGAAAGGGGGAAACGTGGTATCATTGGAGCAGTGCGCCGTTGGAAAACCTCCAGCAAGGACGTTAGACGACATCAGAACTGACATCGCTGCAGCAGGACGAGACGACACATCTGACGACGACAGCCCAGCAGAAGCAACGACCCATACAACAGATGACAAGGACAAAGACACAGAGGTAACAACAGGCGATCTTGGAAAGGAGATTACGGCCGGCGAGGAGGCGGACACGAGTCTACGGGACCCCTGAAACACACGACTCCATATAGGACCCGACTTTTTTACTCCCACCTTTAGGGGCACTTTCCAATAAGTAGCAGCATTTTTATGCCCACCTATAGGGCCTCTTTCTAATAAGAGTAGTAGGTTATATATAACGAGAGGTTATCCCTATAGTTAAAGGGCAGTGAAAGTCTCCCCACTCACCAGACCTTATATTTAACAGGTTTTACTGAACCTTATATTTAACAGGTTCTGGGAGCACAGTATTTACCATTACAGGGTACTATTTTACACCCTAGTTTTAAAGAATCTCCTTAGGAGATTTTAGCATTGTGTTCAGAAGAACCTAATTACAAAACACGGACCACTGATTAAAGGTACTCAATAATGACAGACTGTGGATTACACTTCCTTATTATTTGATTGGGTGTTAATTCCTTGTGTCCTAGTAAATCTCCTATTATTAATAACAGAAATAATATGTGTTCACCCTTGCCTTTATTTTTGTTTTAATGATTCCATTGACCACCCAGACTCCATTCCCCCCCAGAGGAGTCCGTAACTAGGGTCAAACGGGCCAAACATGAGGTAGTTGTTACCAAAATGTCTCCTAAACAAACCTTCACTTTCCAAGCAGGTAGTGATGGAATAATGTAGACAGGATCAACTATGTACATTACAATGTGCTCCGTTTAGCTAATCTCACTATGGACCCTGTAGAAGGACTCGCTGAAACAGAATAGAATGGCCCTTGACATGCTGTTAGCTGAGAAAGGAGGTGTGTGTTCAATGTTTGGTGATATGTGTTGTACTTTCATTCCAAACAATACGGCTCCGGACGGTTCCGTCACAAAGGCTTTAGAAGGCTTTCGCACACTATCCATAACTATGCATGAACAATCAGGGATACACAACCCCTTGGAGGAATGGTTTACAAACATGTTTGGTCAATGGAAAGGTTTAATAATGTCTCTTTTGATTTCAATAGCTACTTGTATTGCCATTTTAGTAACATGTGGTTGTTGTTGTGTGCCTTGTATCCGCTCATTGTGGGACAGACGCAGTAGAAAAGAATGACAGTGGTTATGTTTTGAATGCTTTGTGTGAATTGATCTCTGGAGGTGAGATCAAAAGGGGGATTAAAGTAACCTGTATATCCTATATAACCTGTTTTAATAATTATAACTTTGTCTGTGTAAAATGTATACTTATGAAACTAGACCAAGTGTTCTTATTTTCCTTTGTTTGCTGTGGTCAATTGTGTGTGCGTTGACTTAGGAATGTAGAGGATCCAGTCGCCCCCCCGGGTTTTTAATGGGCCGGATAGGAGCATGGGGGGGTTGCAGGAGAAAGGTAATAAAACTGACACCATTGAGTCTATGCAGAGATTGTACTGAGAGAAAGATTGGGATGCGGAGTGGTACGGCCAGGTGCTGAGGATAAACGAAGATAAGGATTGGTACCTCACCCCCGTTCAACCCAGAATTGTTTATTTTATGGCTGCCATAAAAGATGACCTGGGACTGATCGGCGGCGCAGGAGATCCAAACTTCCCACGACTATGGCTGACTCACTCTGATTCGCTGTTTAGACCTCGTCAATGGCTGACTCACTCTGATTCACTGCCTAGGGCTCGCCCAGGAGTGAGTCCACCAATGGATGAACACCTAGGGAGGAGCGGGAGGAGCAACCGACACAACTCCTCCCACACAACTCCTCTCCGTTTGTGGGAATAAATATTGTGAATTCTGTACACTCGCGGCCTCTGTTCGGTCTGACTGTCTGATACGTACATCGCACGGTGGAAGAGCTGAGGCCCGAAGTACTTCGTTATATAAGTACTTCGTTATATTGTACTGTTGTTTCTACCATTAAATCAGCTTATTGTTTAATCTCATATCTCTGTCTGAGCTGTTCCTTTTTACAGCAGACCACTCATCAAACGAACAGCGCGGAGCGGGCTCGAACCTTCAACAACTGAAGGGTGCTTAAACCCAACAACATTTGAAAAACTTCATGTTACTGTTGTTGAAATCTCTCCCCACTTTTGTCCGCACCCCCTAAGTAAAATGACTTCCCAGTTCCCGCGGCTATGCTCGTGCATGACAAGTCTGGATCTCTGGATCTGCTATACGGCTACGGCTCTGAGTCCCCACGACTCACGAGTCTGCAGGGAGTGAAGGAAGTTCCCATGATTCAGTGAGTCAGGATTTGCGAATCTGAGTCTGCTGTTGACTCGTCCATGATGAGTCTGCCTGGATCTCTGGATCTCTGGATCTGCTACTTTACGGCTCTGAGTCCGCACAAGTCTGCAGGAAGTTTCACTGATCCGCATCCACTCCCCTGAGCCAAACGATAACTTCTGGCAGCTATCCTACTTGCTAAAGGCTAGGCAGATGGACTGGGGCACCCTTCAGTACGTTGTAATGTGATTTTACATGTTATAAGGAGGGTAGCGAGTGACGCAATTTATAGTTTTAATTTGTACGTCACCAGGTGTAGGACTCAAAGGACTCGGGTTAATCGAGAGGGGAGACTCGTCACGACCAGCTCATTACTAGGATCCGGGTTAATGATCCGGATGAATCAGGACTCACCCATCTCTAACTCTCATGCCGTGGGCGCGCAGCGGTTGAAGCGCAGTGGCCACACATTTGCTGAACGTGCGTGGGGATAGGGAGTAGCCGAACGGTAGTCTGTTGTACTGGTAGGCTATCCCCTGAAAGGCAAAACGCAGATACTTCCTGTGCTCTGGCACAATTTCCACATGAAAGTATGCGTCTTTCAGGTCGATGGTGGTGAACCAATCGCCTGGTTGCACCAGCCCCATTAACTGTTTTATGGTTAACATGTGAAATTTCCTGCGGCAAATGTGGCGATTCAGGCGGCGCAAATCTAGATTAGGTCTGAATTCCCCTGTCTTCTTGAGAACCAGGAAGTACATGGAATAGAGACCCTTTTCTCTGTGCTGAGGGTGCACAACAGACACTGCCTGTTTCTGCACCAGAGCCTGAATCTCTGCTGAGAGGAAACCCATCTCCTCCTGAGATGACAGATTTACCTCTCGCATGCCTCTGAATGGAGGTGGGATGCTGCAAAACTGGAGTGAATAACCCCGTTTCAGCGTCCTGTCCATCCATTTCGTTAACACACAGCTGAGGCTCCATTCCCCATAACATTGTGTTAATGGACAAGCCCTCAGCTGCGGGGCCGCAGCTATGAAGCTGTGATACTCTCTGGCGACCTGTTCCGCCGCAAAACTTCCCGTGAAGGGAAGATTTGCCCATGGAGGGTCGACACAGAAAGGGCCGATTATTTATTGAGGTCCCTGAACGCACTGTCGCACGCTCTTGTGTGAGCGCGAGCTCCACCATAATGCTGTTCTCACCACTACGGTAAACAGCATTAATCGGAGTTTTTATAGACGTAGTGTGTTCAACTGAGGACCCTGAACCCACCGCCATGCGCTCCTGAGAGAGTGCGGGCTCCGCCATAATGCAGCCTTTACCACTACGGTAAACTGTATTAATTGGAGCTTTTATTCTAGGCGTAGTGTGTTCCCTGACAGTAATACGCCGACCAAAAAGCCCCTGTACCTGCATAGCGCTTTGATAGCACTTCCTGCGGTTTATCTCTCTCATCTGCGCATGCCCACTAGCTATCTCCTTTACAGGAGCAACAACTGGGGTAGCGAGTGGGGAATATGGACAGTCAACAATGTGTGTGAGTGCAGGATTGTGAAAACAAACGACACTCAGACTTGGATACAGATCAACCTTCTTTTTATTAGACTCTCTAATACAGTGGTTCTCAAACTTTTTCTGTCAGGCCCCCCCTTTGGAGAAAAAAAAAGAGTCGGGTCCCCCCAACACAAATAGTCAGGCTCAGTGGCGGTGCCAGAGATTTATTTTGGGGGTGCTGTGGGGTAGCTTGACGTTTCATAGAGGGTGTTCAAACATTTAGGGTTTCCCATTAATGTACCGGTCGCTACAGTGGAATTTTCTACTGCAACACTCCACACGCAAATACACAATGTACCCGCGACTGTTACAATGAAGGCTCAATAATCAGCTCACGGCATATAGGTGTAACCAAGGGTAAAGTGCTATTTTTATAGGTGGTGTGTGGACCTCACATAGGGGGGTCCGGGGGCAAGCTCCCCCGGGAAGATTTATTTTTAAATATTGAAGTTAAAAGCATCAATCTGTATCTATGGATACCTCTCTCAACACCCATATGAAGCAGAACTGTAAACAGATTTACTTTTGTCTTTATGGATATTTTACAAATCACTCCCCTTTTAAACTTTATTCTTTTTTTACTGTCATATAGTATTTCATACCTGTTTGTTATTTATTCTCTTATTTTTTTATAACTATAATGATCATATAAACGTGTGCCTCGGAAATAATTGTTTACATTAATGGTGACCAAAACGTTTGAGACCCACTGAGATAACTTAGACTAAAGTTAACTATCTAAACACTGAGAGAGTCCTTTAGCTCACTGAGCCTCTCAGTCTGACAGGAGAGGACTCTCCTCCACTTTGTTGTTGAAAAAACTCCTTATATCCGTTAGCGTAGCTAGCTAGCACCAGAAGCTAACAACAACGATCTCCGGTACCGGTGCGCTCTCTCTCTCTCGCTTGTGCACGCACACAAAATGGCTCGTTCCACACACACACACAGAGCCGAACTTTAATGAAACAGAGACCCAGACGTAATAGTACTGTACTGTATCATATTATTTTCGAATCAATCATTTTTCAAATTATGATTTTTTTTTTTTTTTATAACCATTTTCCTCCTGGTCTCTCGCTCCCCCCCCTGTCATGCCTCTGCGCCCCCCCACTTTGGGAACCACTGCTCTAATAACAGGGATCTGAGCATTAAACAGGGAGGAGGTGGGATTCACCCTAGCGTCCCGGGTGCAGCAGGGTTTATTCCTTATGGATTATCAGAAATCATTTCAAAGGGACACAGACATTGGATTAACCTATGGATTAACCTTCAGCAGCGTTTTTATCGTTTTAATGCCATTGAAGACCACTTTTGACCAGACAACGACACAGGTAAGCCATTTTGCCGTTTCAGCTACCTAGCGCCACATGTTTTGATGTATGTTCTTGTTAATATCCCCGTGAGTTCTTATCATGGAGTGATAATGTATGTACCTATCGATTCTGTGTCATCTCACGATGCTAGTCGATATCTTGGATGTGCAGCTACGATAAGTAATAAGGGTGTTATGAGTGAGTTTCTGTGCAGTAATGCGTTAGCATTTTTCGCTCGTTGCTAATTCAGAGGCTCAGTGTTAGCATTGTGGGGATTTAAAAAAAAAAAAAAAAAAAAGATCTGTTAGCTGAGTTTCTTCCCGTTACATGGATATAAAACATTCATAGTTTATTAAATATTAAGATGCCCTCAGACACTGTTTCATGCAGATGATGCGTTTTTCCGCCCGGGGGCGGGTCGATGGGGTTTAACAGGTTAAGAATCTGAAAAAAGGTTTCCACACATTCAACCATAAACAATACGGAGGCTAAATAAAGTACTTTTTATTTTAATTAGAAAAGGAGCTGGCCATCAGTAACAAACAGACGTTTTTATTACACGATTTAGTTGAATACTCGATTCTGATTGGTCAATTCTGAACATATGACACGTTGTTAATCCAGTAGTACAGACCGCTGTCAAGGACTGTAATAACCGTTGCTAAGGAGGATCAAGAAAGAAAAAGGAAAAGAGGTTCAAATAAAAATAAATCGTAATAATGAAATGTTTCCACACAAATCATAATGTTTTGCAAATTATTTGGTGGCCCACTTGCAATGCCTTCGCGGACCACTAGGGGGCTGCGACCCACAGGTTGGGAACCGCTGGACTATGCAGTTTCCCCGCCGTGAGGACCGAGGTCCGAGCCACAAGAGCATATTTTCATGGCCCTTTGGGATAGATGCATTCTTTTCATTTTCATTGACAGAAGACATCCTGAAGTAAAGGTTGTTCTCGTCATTTTACAAACAAAGGTACATAGACTCACAGTAACTAAAGTTTCCCTATAAAGCTATTAAGTAGAACTATGAATAATACCTGGATTTAAATCCAGTTCGTGCTAATATCAGATATTTACACTCAGCACCCAATCAGGCTGCAGGACACATGGCCTATAGCAGCGCTAAAGATTGTCCATTCCAATTGAGCTCCTGTCTTCATTGGTGCTTCGCCCTCTCACCGGCCCCCATGAGGGCCTTCCCCCGGGGCCAGGCTGTTGGCATGTGATGTCATCTCCTCCTTTTCATACAGGACCTCCGACTCAGCTGTTGGCCATAAAAGAGTGACCAGATTGATAGACCCCTCCCATGTGAGGGAATGTAACCTGAGTGTGTAAATCCGGAGCGCATGTTGTCCTCACAGTCGCACCAGGTATTGAGAGAGACAAACATCTCTGGGATGTGACAGCACAGAGACAGGCATGTATCAGCAGACTGTCCCAGTCGAGCTCTGTTGATGAGACCATGATCCTGGCCCCCACCAACATGTTAAAGTCCAACCAAATTTAGTTTTTCACTAAACAGAGATTCAGTACATAAATAATATATACATAAATCCTCCACTAAATATAATATCACAGTACTTATTGTAATATAACTTGTGTTTAAGCTGATGTTTAAATTAAGAGATATTAGAGGGTAAACATGTTATACTTTTGTTAACCACAGATTAGTTCTAAGCTGGTGTCTGATATGAACAGTGTGCATGTAGCAGCTCACACATGTGGGGACAAACTGTACGGCTCTATTTTTACCAGCAGCACCACCATTTGCCCTCTCATATCTCAAATGTCTGTGCTGTAAATGTGCCACGGCGCACACATACTGTATACGGTATGCCATATACGGAGGAGATACCATGTACAATGAGAGTACGGCTCATATATCGGTACATACTGTTCAGCTTCTTTTTTAGGTTAGTGCTTCTGCCCTCACCCCCTCCATTTATTCATGAAAAGTTTCAAAAGAGGCGGCGAAACATGCTGATATTTGTTGAAGCAATCCCATCAGAATTTCCAACTGTACATATAAATGTTGTTTGAGTTGAATTTGTCTGGAGAAAGGCATTGGTTGCTCGGTTGCTGTTTTAATTGAATACTCGTGACGAATATTTATAGCAGCCTCCTGGTGTGTAGGTATTTATTTTGACTTTATCCTTAAGATTGTTAATTAATGTATTATTATTATAAAATTATAATAATATTTATTATATTCTATTTCCTGATTCTTGAAAGTGGTCAGAGACAGGTGTGTGAAAGAGATATCACATGTTCAAACTGAAAAGACATCACAGGGGAATCTGTAGACCAAAAACTAAATTAGAGAAAACAATGTCAGGCTGCAGGAGATAAACAGAAACTGATAACATTCTAACGTGCAAAGCATACACAATGTTATTTAGCGCATGTGACATGCAGCTGTAGGTTAACATGGAGCCTGTTGCATCTAACATCAATGCCACAACAACATTATAGTAAAGACCGCAGCACCAGTGGTTGAATGGGAAATCACCAGCCACCTTATTTTGAGTCATGGCAGCACTGGCCCACTTATGGACGCCCCAGATATGGACCCTAACCCTCTGATAATCTTTGGGGTGGTGTCTGAACAGATGCAGTCATCAACAGATCAGGCAGACCTTCTCCACATTATTGGTGAGATTCCATTTTGGGTTGGAAGAATGCAGCGCCACCGTCCTATAAACACTGCATGGAAGAGGTGAGATCACACAACAAACACGTTAAACGTTAAAGTCCAGGGACTTTAGAATGGTGTAGGTCGGACAACCATTTATTTTTATACAAAAAAATCCCCTTTAGCCCAATCATAAAACACCTTCCATATCTTTCCTATTTTATTCTGATATATTTATGATGGATTTTATTAATTATATTTTGGTTAACATGTTGAATGTTTGCATAAATGTGGAAACATTTAATAAAAAACATTTAATTATGGCAGCAATGGTGGATTTAAGAAATGATGCAGAAAACTGCTACAAAATCACAACACAGTGAAAGTGACTTTATCTCAAATCAGCTTCATTTGCTTTTTTGACCTGTTGTGCAAGAGAAAACGTCTCATTTGAAGACTACTTAGCCTGCACCAATCCAACATACTGCATTAAACAAGCAGCAGAAACACAACAAGAAAAGACAAGAAGAAAGTCATGCAGGTGAGATTAAAAAAAAAAAACCTGAGAGGAGGAATACCACTTAAATGAGTAATACATACAATTCATTAAAAGTGATTTATTTTATTTTTAGGACAGTGAATTCCAAAATTGATTATGAGTAATCTGCATACTGGACGTGAGGAACAGAGGGTCACACCTCACACCTGACAGACAATCCAAGCATCAAGGGTTAGAGGTCACAGCACCATGACAAGGTGTTCGGGACAGGTCTAGAAAAGCTGTTAAAATTGCTCCACCAACATCTCCATCTTTGAGAAGCTTTGGAGTGATTTTTTTCCGTGCCTTTTTTAGCTTGCTCAGGATGTTCAGACTGTGTTTAGTTGGCCCAGGTGACCTTTACTCCTGGATAGGGATCTGCAGTGAGTCCACTCCCTTAGTGTCTCTCTCTCTCTCTCTCTCTGTCAATCGGCTCTCTTATCTGCCTTACCTCTCCTGAGTCATCATCTGTGTTGAGCTCCTGCCCCCACTTATTGTCTGCACAGCAAGATAATAATCCTAATTTTAAGAGAGTACATGCAACTTAAAACACAAATGCTCAAAACGAGGGGTTACGTATGGTAACCCTTGTTATATAAACACAGGCGGAGTCTTCTACTGGACTCTATGGGTACTCCCCTTGATCATGTCATGCAAGCATTCATCCACTGAGACTTCTATAGACGTAGCCGGCCCCGGGGCAGGCCTACCTGAATGCGCGCGCATCTCACTGCATAAAAGGGGGCCTCGCCTCCTGATTGTTATCCTACACTTCTCTTCAGCAAGCAGCGTAGGACAGACAGTGCCCCTGAGTAGAGGGCTCCACCTGTGTTTATATAACAAGGGTTACCATACGTTATATCTCTCACAGGCTCCGCCCTCTACTGGACTCTATGGGTACAGTGGGCGGAGCCCCGATGTATACACGCGCTGTCGTCCCACAACAACATTGTTCCATCTCACTGTCTCTTACCGGCTTTCTAGTTAGCAGCCGCTGCGCCTCACTCACCTCTCCCTCGGTCGTAACCGTGGAGAAAGTTGGGGCTGTGGCTGACAGAGCACACTCTGACGCGCTTACCCCGCGGAGGTGTGCTCGGAAAAACAGCGCTGAGGGCTCCCACCCTCCGCCCATTGGCGAACGGAGAGAGTCCCCAGCCCCGTATGGGCTCACTATGCACCACCTCTCCCGAGTCCCTAAAGAGCACGGGGAGAGCGCAAGTGCCCCATGTCCCACACTCAGACACGCTCACCACGTGAAGAGCGTGTATGGACTATGACGTGGAGGACTCCCCCCTCCTGCCCTAAAGCAGGGGGAAAGAGTCCTCCAGCCCCTATGGGCCCAGTGCGTGTCACGTCCCCCGGGGCCGTAAGCGCATTATGCCCGGGGAGGGGGTCAGATGCCCACTGACCCACAGTCCCCCTCCCTCCTCACCAGTCCTGCGTTGCCCCAGCAAGCACAGACAATGAAAAGGAGCCAGACTGCTACGCTCTCCGAGAGCTTACAGGTTTGAACCCACAATACTGAACACTATAGAGAGGAGACTGAAGTTTATGAAGCAAAAGGTTTTATTTCCAAAAACCGGTTTATACTGAACAGCAGAGGGAATAGATTATTCACAATGTCCAGGGCCAGGGAGTTACTCCAGAGGTGGAGCGGAGGTCCGAAGCCGGGGATCCAGAGTTTGTGAGAGCGAGCAGGCTGGAGCAGGTGTGCGGAGATGCACGGAGGAACACAGACGAGGTGAGCCGGGGTTCCAGAGTTGACGAGAGCGAGCAGGCTGGGGCAGGTGTGTGTGGATGCACGGAGGAACACAGACGAGGGGTTGGTGGCTGGACGTGGCAGGCAGAGGAGTAGGCAGATGGATTCTGAACAGAGAGAGCACAAGGTCAGGATAACAGGAACACTGTGACATAGGTTTTGCTAATCGCTAATATACCAAGACGAATTACCAACGTGGTGAGACGACGAACTGGTGAATACTGGATGAAGGAACCGGGTATATATGCAGGTGTAGGTGAGTAGTTGAATCAGAGTGACGAGCAACAGCTGAGGAGGTGAGTTGGCGGGAATCGAAAGTAGGTCAGCCACGCGCAGCCAGGAAGACAGACACACAGACAGACAGACAACAACAAACACAAAAAGGGGAAAAGAAGGAGGCAGAACTGTATATCCTCACACAGACATGTCCAAGAGATAAAACTTTATGAAGGGGCCTGGCGTTGACCAAGACGCTGCCGTGCATATGTCCTCCACACTCACGCCGTTAAATAAGGCTGTTGACACAGCCATAGCTCGTGTAGAGTGTGCACGGACCCCTGTGGGGAAGGCTCTCCCCGCCTGTCCGTAGGCATGTGCAATGCACTCGCAGAGCCAGCCTGCCAGCAATTCTTGGACAGGGCTTTCCCAGTCACCCCGCCCCCGAAGCACACAAACAGCTGTTTAGTGCGTCTAAGGGCAGCCGTGCGCTACAAATAACACGCTAGCGCCCGCACCGGGCAGAGGAGGTGCAATTTAGCCTCCCTCGCCCCACTATGGGGTGGAAGATTAAAGCCCCCCAACTGAATAGCCCTCGACCTGAAAGCACTCCTTAGGCTCTTGGGCACAAAGGAGGGGCTCGGTCTGAGTGTCGCCCCGCTCTGGTCACCCCGGATCACCAAGCAACTCGGGTGCACCGATAGAGCGGTTAACTCGGACACTCTCTTGGCTGACGTTAAGACAAGTAGCAATGCTGTCTTCCACGACAGTGCTTTCAGGGAGGAGAGCTCCAGTGGCTCAAATGGTTCTGAGACCAGAGCCTCGAGCACCAGCGGCACGTCCCACGGGGTGGAGGCATGCACTACTGGGCGCAGCCTCCTGACCCCCCGTAAAAACCGCAACATCAGTGGTTGAGAAAAGGCTGACCTGCCGTCAAATCCCTCATGGCTGGACGAGATGGCTGCTGCATATACTTTCACTGTGGAATGCGCAAGCCCTCTGTCCACCAATAACTGTAAGTACGACAAAATAGATCCCAACTCACAAGATAGGGGCTCTATTTTTCGCTCCTCACACCATTGCTGGAATCCAAGCCACTTCGGCCTGTAACAGGCTGTGGTGGATCCCACTCTAGCTGCCTGGATAGACTGAATAACACTATCAGAGAATCCACCCTGTGTAGCCTGTCCCTCTCAGGAGCCAAGCCTGGAGAGGTTGGCCCAGAGTGGGTAACGCCCCGATTGCACGCGATCCGGCGCTACTAGGATGATTGACAGACGTTCCCGCCTCACTCTCCCCCAGGAGGTGGGAGAATGAGACGCAGCGGTGGAAAGGCGTAGAGCAGCTTTCTTGGCCCTGGCTCGTGTGCAAACGCGTCCACCCCCAAGGGCGGGTCGTCGCTCAGAGCCATGGAGAACCACAGGGCACAGTGGCTGTTGCGCCGGCTGGCGAACAGATCCACCTCTGCTGTCCTGAACCGGGCCCAGATCCGCTTCACCACCTCCGGGTGAAGCGCCCACTCGCCTGGCAGGGGGCCGCCCCTCGACATGAGGTCGGCCCCTCTGTTCTCCAGTCCCGGGATATGGAGGGCTCTCAGAGATAACACCACCTCTGAAGCCCATAACCACAGTTTCTCCGCTGTGGTCAACAAAGCGGCGGTGCGGACTCCGCCCTGCCTGTTGATGTATGCCACTGTGGTGCTGTTGTCGCTCCTGACCATTACATGTCTCCCCCGAATTAAGGGTTTGAAATGCTGGAGGACCAAAACTACCGCCCATAGCTCTAGGAGGTTGCTGTGCCGTGTTTCTGTTAGAGACCAGCACCCACCTATAGCTCTCCCCAGGCAGGTCCCTCCCCATCCTGTTCCGGATGCGTCCGTAAACACTGTGATGTAGGAGGTCACCCGTCCCAGTGGGGACCCCCTTCAGAGGTGATCCGGGGACCCCAGAACCAGAGGTTGCCCTCCACTGAGGGGGGGATGGTCACCAGACGCCGTTTGTGCCTCTTGGGATCCAAACGCAGGCTGGAGAACCACCTCTGCAGGCGGCGCATATGCAGTAACCCGAGTGGGACCACAACGTGAGCAGCCGCCATGAGACCCAGAGTCTGCATTATAGTCAAAGCTGTCACTGTTACCCCCTGTCGCAGTCTGCAAACTGCCCGAAGCAAGGATGCCTGTCTGCTCTCTGACAGGGTGGCGCGTAGCCTGCCTGCATCGAGCACCACTCCTAAATACAACGCCTGTTGGTGAGGTATGGGGGTGCTCTTCTTCCAATTGATCGCAAAGCCCAACTTGGTTAGGTGTAGGATCAATTGGGCTGTGTAAAACATTGCCCGTTCCCTGGACCTGGCCATGACTATGAGGTCGTCCAGATAAAAGAAAACTCTCATGCCACGGGTGTGCAGCGGTTGGAGCGCTGTGGCCACACATTTGCTGAACGTGCGTGGGGACAGGGAGTAGCCGAACGGTAGCCTGTTGTACTCGTAGGCTACACCCTGGAAGGCAAAACGCAAATACTTTCTGTGTTTTGGAGCAATCTCGACATGAAAGTAAGCGTCCTTCAGGTCGATGGTTGTGAACCAATCGCCTGGCTGCACCAGCCCCAGTAACTGTTTTATAGTTAACATCTGGAATTTTCTGCGTCCAATGTGGAGATTCAGGCCGCGAAGATCCAGAATGGGCCTGAATTCGCCTGTCTTCTTGGGAACCAGGAAGTACAGGGAATAGTGCCCCACCTCTCTGTCTTGAGTGCGCACAGCAGACACTGACTGTTTTTGCTCCCCTCGGGACGATAGATTTGCCTCTCTTATGCCTGTAAACGGAGGAGGGATGCTGCAAAACTGGAGTGAATAACCCAGTCTCAGCGTCCTGTCCATCCACTCCGTCAACACACAGCTGCGCATCTATTCCCCATACCACTGCGTTAGGGGATGTGCAATCAGCTGTGGGGCCCCAGCGATAAAGCTGTGGTACTTTCTGGTGACCTGTCCCGCCGCAAAACTCCCCGCGAAGGGAAGCTCTGCCCATGGGGGGTCGACACAGAAAGGGCTGACTCTCTACTGAGGTCCTTGAACGCACCGCGGCGCGCTCTCGTGGGAGCGCGGGCTCCGCCATGATGCATTCACCCAGACAATGAAATGCATCAAGCGGAGTTTTTACACTCGGTGTTATGTTTCCTAACCCTGCTACGCCGGCCATAATGCCCCTGTACCGCATAGCGCGGTTTATCACTCTCACCCGCGCATGCGCACTAGCTGCCTCCTTTACTGGAGTTACAACCGGGGCAGCGAGTGGGGAATCTGTACGGTCAACATTATGTGGCAGTGTGGGTGTGTGGAAAGAAAAGACACTCAGACTGGGATACAAGCAATCTCTTTTATTTTGCACAAAAGAGGATTGTGTCAGCACAGTGGGGTCGAATATGGAGGAGGCGGGATTCACCCTCGCATCCTGGCCGGAGAAAGCAGCTCTCTCCGCCGGGACGCTTCCTCCCGCCGCCAGTCAGCTCCTGGAGGACGGTGCACCCCACCCAGCACCCCTTCGCTGAGGCGGAGCCAGGTTCGGCCAGCCTGTCCCCGTGAGTGCCGGTACTGGGCCGGTTCTTCGGGATGGACCACGGAGGCAGAGGGCGCAACGGGAGCCACGGCTCTGGACCGGTGCCTCTCTCTCTTTCTCCGCCTTGCCACCACCGGGCGCTCTCTCCCTTGAGGAGGGGCCTGAGGGCGAGCTAGCGGCAGCATGCGGCTGAGCTGCGCCCTCTCTTCCTCCAGGCGACTGAACCGTTGGGTGACCGAGGATATCGATCCGAAGAGCCCTTCCGTGGAAACGGGGGCCCCAAGGAGATCCTCTCGGTCTTTCTTGGCCAGTGCGGTCAGACCTAGCCACACGTGACGCGACGCCACGGTGGCCAGGGACATCACAAGGCCGGCTGCGGTCCGAGTAATCACTCCCGTCCTCAGGCGGGGGGGCGGGATGTCCTGCTGACTGGTAATCAGCTACACTCCCAACACACCAAGATTTCTGGCCGCCGCCGCCATCTGCGCTCCGAGCCTGAACATCTTATCCAGATGCTCAAGCATTTCCCGTTCACGCGGCAGCGGGGGCAGGGGCCTTCTCCCCTCTGCTCACCCGGCTGCCTGCGGATGGGCCGCCAGGCTTTCATCCAGGGGGGGCACACCGGGACACTCCGTGTCCGAGTGGCCCTGCACCCTGAGGATTCCAGCCCATGTCGCCACCGGAGCCTTCGTCCTCAGTGGCTGTCGCCACGTCGCCTCCACACACCGCCAGATGTCTAGCAGGGGGGGCGAGACGAAGGCCGGCGAGACGAAGGCCCGCTGTGCCGGACGGGCCAGAGGGCCGGACGGTCCGGACCGTAGAAGCCCTGACGTAGGCGACTCACCGGCCTCGGTGGCAGCGGTGGGGGGAGCGGTAAGCCTACACGCTCCGCTGCCATAGTCATCACCGCCGGGAAGTCCTGTCGTGCAGAGCTGTGCTGCTGGCCTTCCTGGCGGTCGCCGGAAACATCAGATGACGAGGTGTCGCCGCCGTCGTCCCTCTCCCCGACGAGCGGGCCCGCCCGGTCCGCTGGCATGGCGAACACGAAGGGCACCTCCTCGTGGTCCTCCATCTCCACCACGTCGAGCTCTGGGTCTTCCACCGGCGAGACGTAACAGTCCCCGAACTGCACCAGCCGCTGGCGGCGGCTGAGCCGAGGGATTAGCCGGCAGGCGCTGCAGGTTGCAAGCGGGCCCAGGTTGGTCGCCGCGTGGTCGGACCCCAGGCACTCGATGCACTGGCGGTGGAGGTCGGCGCCTGCAATGACGCCCGAGCACGAAGGACAGAGCCGTTGCTCCAGCAAAGGTGAGTCCATTTTCTTCGATTTGATGTTTTATCCGTCTCTCTTCACTCAGTGTGTCTCTCTTGCTTGCTGAAGAGAAAGGGATGACAGTCAGGAGGCGAGGCCTCCTTTTATGCGGTGAGATGCGCGCGCATTCAGGTAGGCCCGCCCCGGGGCCGGCTACGTCTATAGAAGTCTCAGTGGATGAATGCTTGCATGATATGATCAAGGGGAGTACCCATAGAGTCCAGTAGAGGGCGGAGCCTGTGAGAGATATAACAGAACTGCAATAAAATAAAGGCATTCACAGGCAACAGGAACACTCACATATTGTGCTTATCATAGAAAACACACAAAACATGAACAAAATATCATATTCATCAAAAAATAAAGGATTTGTTAGCGAGGTCACAGGTCATTTTTTATGTATGTACAGAATAGTACATACACGTGGTCATGGAACTAAACCCCCCCTGCTCGTTTGACCCTTGACCCAATGCCTCTTTTGAGGCAGTGTTTAAACGTCTAAAGGTAAAGTGCTATTGATTATAAATCACTCTGCTGACACAATGAAAACTACTCTTGTGAAACCTCTCCTAAAGAAAAGTCCCCTGAATAATTTAGTGTTAAAGAATTTGTTTCCCATGGTGACAACTTCTCGTCTAATGCAAGCAGTACATGTGGGGTCAAGGCACCATTCTGGGACCTGTGTTGTTCAGTCTCTACATGCTATCACTAAGAATATCATCAGAGAATAAAGGATTTATTTTCATTGCTTTGTCTCCTTATTACCAAATGACATCAGCCCTCTTAGACAATCTAAAAATGTCCCATCATTTCTTGCAATTGAACAAAGTCCAAACCATGTTGTAATTGTCGGCGCAAAGGTCCGGAGAGAGATCTTAAAATCCATGCCTGCAAATATCCCCTAGCAAAACGATCTGGCGTGATTCTAGAAACAGATTTTTACCACCACTTTAAGAATGTTGCTAAAGCGTGAACCTTTCTCTCGCAAGCAGCTGCTGAGAGAATAATGCATGCAGAGTTGCAGCCCTTATTACGGCAAAGAACAACGTTCAGGTCTTACTGAGCTATTGATAAGCTACAGAATGATGTGTACCAACACCATATAAAGTCCTAAAGCTCCTTCATGGTTGTCTGTCAATTTTAGGAGAATATACTTTAGGCTCCTATTATTAGTGTTTATATCCCTTCATGGAGTTGCATATGAATACTTGTCAGACATGCTCTCCATGTAAACTTCCCCTTTAAATCCCCCAGGTCCTCTTACACTAACTCTTAATTATTCCCACGGTGAAGACAAAGACATACAGAGAGGCTGCATTTACTGTTTTAACTTCCCGCCTCTAGAATAGCCTCCGAAAAGAGCTGAGGTCACATTTTCTAAATATCTTTAAATCTTAAGCCACATCGTTTTACTTTAGCAATTTCTATATCTTAATCCCTTAAAATATACTTTAATATTTGTACCCACACTCTTAAACTGTGCTATGGTCTTTGTATGGTTGTCCCTTGTGTTCTTGTATTTTTAAGTTGATGGTTAAGTATCTTGTACTGCAATTTTTCACAATATAAATAAACAAAGTTTAAGTTCAAGGTCATATTGAGGTTATAGGTACCAACTCTGCATCACCAATGCTGTGGGTGTGTGGGTGTGTGTGTGTGTGTGTGTATGCGTGTGTGTATGAGTGTGTGTGTGTGTGTGTGTGTGTATGAGTGTGTGTGTGTGTGTGTGTGTGTGTATGTGTGTGTGTGTTTGTGTGTGTGTGTTGAAGGGTGTTATATTTTTAGATAGGACAGCCCCTCAAACATCCAACAGTAAGTTAATGCTTCTTGCAGAGACAATATATAGGAGCAGAGCTGCCTGCAGCCACAGATCACAGCGCAGCAGCAATATAAGGTATAACACCTCCAACTCCCAGGGTTCAGGATATGACACATTTTATCAGCATCTGAAAAAGAGACTATCTCAAAGGTGTTATTTATCTTTTTCTCTGTGTGTGCAGAACGTTTGAAGGAAGTTTGAAGATGTCGAATGAGAAGAATCCCGAGGTTGTGGGCTGCGACGCCTCCATCATGATGAACGTCTGGGAGATCAGAGAGAGAGAGTATGATCAGAAGCTCCAGATTGAGCAGGTCCGGAAAGAGAAGAGTGCTCTGCCTACGTAAGGACTACAACTTTATCTGTCTCTCTGTGCACTGTCTGCAAGTCCTTAAAGGGTTCTTAACTGCCTGGTCCACATGCAATTTTAACTCACATTAAATTCTACTGTTCATTGATATATTGTGATAATGAGATTCTACAATTTAAACATGGCACTGACCATTATACTTAGCTGCTGTGATCTAGATGAACCCATGTCTCTGTCCCTGACTGTCACACTTTCCTGCAGGGAACAATTTGAATCAGAACATTTATATTCACTCCCCTTAATTCCCTGAATTAACTAGAAAAACCAAACCTACATGGTGGTCATATTAAACAATTTCATGTCTTTCCTAATTCCCTCGATAAAGATAAATCCCAGCACCACTTATACTTCAAGCCACCTGAAAACTAACACCTGCAAGATCTTGCTAAACATGTAAATGTATTTGATCTCGAAAGGGTAAAAAAACTGAACAGCTATTAAACAATTCAACTCTCTGATAGACTGTTCTGTTTGACTGTTTTTATCTGACTAATATACTGGTCCACCTCAAATATAGACTCAGTTCATCCGCTGCATCTAGATCAAACTAAAGCAGTTTACACAAGTTCTGCAGTAACCCCTCCCTCATGTTCAGTTCATGTTTCAACTGTTTAAGAGAGGCGTTGGTTCCACTGCGGTCACTTTTGGAGGATGTAGTTTGTGATGCTGGTAAATTGCATTGTGCTATACTGAAAACTGTTCCTATTGTTTTGTTCTACCATTCTAAAACAAAAATATAAGGAGAGTATGTATGTGTGTATGAAAGTGTCCGAATAACTCTATTTGTATAAACACTTGGGAGTTGGTAAAAAAAAGTTGGGACATTGTGAATTACTGCTGGATAGGGAGGGCAGGTTCTGAAATGACGGTTAATGTCAGTTAATGAGGTTAATGACCGATGTTTCTGTTTCCTCGTGCCCAAAATGTGATTTAATTCTCTTAAATGCATGGTAGTAGTTCTAAGATAGCCTTATTTGGCTTAAATAAATAAATAAAATCTGTACATTTAAAGAGGTAAAAAGCAGAGGTATCTTCACGGGGAAATTTGATCCGCATTCTGAAAGGTTAGAAGGTTAACTTGGACACCACCTAGACGGGAGCTACATGTACTCAACGGAATAAATGCCATGAACTATTGGACATTTTCAGCAGCTGAACATATACTTGGAGGTGTAATGAATATCTGGACAAAGTAAAAAAAACCTAGTGTATTTATAGTTGAAAGTAATGATATACTAATATATTTAAATATATAACATATTATGGATTAATTAAAATGTTCTATAAAAGACTAACCAAATTACCTCACCAGACCTAAATATAGCCAGTGCTATCATTAATACTGAATCCTCACATCTTTGCACTTCCTCTCTGCTTATATATAGATCACTGTACAGCATCATCACAATATATGACTGAACATAATATTTTTTTTCCTGTGAGTGTCCTGGCTTAAAGATAGTGAGGTCCATCATGTTATGCCTCAACAAATCCTTATTTAATATTCATGTTATACTTCCAAAACAATAGCATTGTAAATGCAAGAATGAGCTCACCATAACGTTTTTTTTAGCTGTTTTCTTTCTTTATTTTCCACAGTATTAACCAGGACTGGGCCAATCGTTTGGCTGCAAGAATGGGAACCCATAAAAGAGTGGAGAGGAAACCTAAACCTGATGAGAATCCGCCCGAGAAAAAGAATGTCTGGAAGAAGAAGCAGCCCCAGCCTCCTCCTGCTCCTCCTCGTGGTGTAGGTTCAAGACCAGCAGGCCAAAGCAGAGGCTTCTCCAGCCCCGCCTCCCACTCCAAGGACAAAAAGGGGAAAGACAAACATTTCAAAAGGCTACAATTACTCATGTCAATCACCCAGAATCAACCTTCTGGTATGGTTTGGGGGAAGTCATGGAAGTACAACAAATCATTGCCCGTACTAGAAGAAGGTGCTATTTCAAACTGGGGCGAGTGCTGGATGTTTGCCACCCAGCAGCCTTACTCTGAAGCAGGCAAGCCTTGGCTAAATGGACCCAACTTGATGGATCCTCATAGCCTTCATCTCTGGATGAAACCTGACTACAGGATGGTGGAATCGCAAGAGTTAGACTCGAGTCTTCCAACTGAGGAGTGGCAGATGTCCTGGAGAAAAGCTGACAAAAAAAAAGAGGATGGAAATGGAGAAAATGTTGGCAAATCTGGATTCTTCACCCAGCTGTTGCAGACTCAGCACAACAATGAAGCCTTATGCTCCTCCGAGTGGAGTGACTCATGGTTATCCACAAAGCCAGCAAGTCAGCAGGATGATTCCACTGTTCTAAATGATGGTCAAATTAATGAGTCTGTTGAAAAGCAGGGTAAGGATACAGGGATGAGCTCCAAGTGGGAAGAATGTTGGAGGCTTGCTAATAACTATGGTTGCAAATCTAAGTTGCCTCAAGTTAAAAAATCTCACAATCCAGAGTGGGCCAATTCATGGAGAGCAGCCATGGTGAACAACATCCATAATAATTCTGATCCCTCTGTTTCTGACCACAGCCAGCAGAGAGAGTCACATCTCTACAAGGCCATGCTTGTGTCTCCTGAGCAGAAGAACAGAGATTTGTACTTGAATGAATTTGAGGCTCTCTCTGAATGGAACACTTCTTGGCAGGTGACCAAAAACAACTCAAAACCCTGTGAAGAAATAGAGAAAGTCCTTAACATCGCGCATCCAAGGATGGAGACTTCCAAAGCTCAGAAGGTGGAGAACAACCTGAAGGGGCAGGATTTCCCGTCAGAGAAGGTAGACCCACGCTATGAAAACCTGAAGAATGATGTGATCTATTGCCCAAAGAGAGAATTTTCTCAAACTAAGCTGCGTCATCTGAAACACATGGAAAACATCTTGTCTACCTCAGAATGGAGGGAATCTTGGAAGACACTAAAACACAGAATGAGAATGGAGAGAAGACGAATGAGGCCTGACCCTTCAAGGCCTTTCAGGGCAGCTGAGAAAGGAGGAGAGAGGATGCCCTCGGCCTCAGAGTGGAAATACTCATGGAAATTAACCAGTCAACCCATGCGTCAGGAGCCTGAAGCTTGGCAGCAGGGTTGGTCCACAACGCCCCAATTCCGAGTAGATCGTGCGAGGGAGCAGAATCACTTTGCGCCTGTGGAACTCCCTAAGAACGGGCCAACAAGTGAGTGCAGTTGGGAGGAATCCTGGAGGTTCTTGAGGCGCAAGCGTCAATCAGAACCTGGGCAGGGTAGGGCTCAAATAAGCCAAGCAGGGTCAAGTGTGGCTACTAACCAGCCTGGCTATTTGCTCGCACAGAGGAGGGTTTCTAGATCATCTTCTGATTGGCAGGCAGCCTGGATGGTCTCAGAAACTCAGTTCCACCATGACAGACCCTCCTTAACCCAGTGGAGGGAAGCATGGAGGTGTTCTGACTCCCATACAGATCACTGTACTTCAGAAGTGCTGAGAGAGGATCAGGTGAATGTGTCAATGGAGATCCAACCCCTGAGAGAAAAGATTTCCTTGAAGAGAGCCAATGCTAAATTTAGCCGGTCTTTTGACAAGCAGATGTTTAGAGAAAGATATCCTGAGAAACAGTGGGATGCTTCATGGAAGGCTGGGTCACTACTGAACCATCAACCAAGTCATTATGGATCTTCAGGGACACCTGAGAAAAGCACAAGCTGCACTACTCCGCAGCACGACAACACTGAGAATGGACATGGAACTAAGTGGGGAAGGTCGTTCAGGATCGCCAACCCAATGCCCCCCATGGAGAAACCCTGGGTAGAGTCCTCTGCCAACCCATGTCAATATACCGTAATGTGGTCAAGAGGAAAACACTTAAAAAACAACGTCAGCACCATCTTAAGCAGCAACCCTGCAACCTTCAAGCTTTGGGGAAACTCCCATCAGTTCCTTCCGGGGGCTGATCCAAAAGCCAAAAACACAACTATGTCTAAAGCATCTGTGGACCCCAGGGTGATCATAACAATCCAAACCAAAAACAGGAAGCATTTATACTCTACAATTGAGAAGGAGCAACTGTCAGCTAAGAAGTTGGCAGGATGCCACCTGTTGGGTAAAACACAACCACGTCCCAAGAAAGGCCCTGTGAAGAGCGCTAAGAAGGATGACAAAACACCTGATACATTCTTTGAGGAGTGGGAAGAGTCTTGGAAGTTTTCGGTCCAACCTAGTGGTCTGAGAAAGCCTGTCAAGTCACTCTCGGGTTGGAATGAGTCATGGAAATTCCTCATTCCACCACACCAGCCGATGAATGGCCCCAAAGCCAAATAAAAGGCAACTTCAGTAACTTTGAGCTTAGTCAGAATTGGCAATTTTTTAACTATGTCAAGAAATAAAAAAACTGTATGCTTTACCCCTTGCTGTCTTTGTTTATTTTCACTGGTTGAGAATGTATTCTGGATGGTCAGGTATTCATAGTTCTAAAAACAGAATTGCAACATAGGCCATTATCTGATTGGGATAACCTTTCAAAAAAATAAAAGATAAAAGTTAAGATAGTACAAAAATCTATTATTCAATGTCAATTATCTAAATAGTATGTTTTATTTATCATATAAGAAGAGAATTAACACTTTGTTTACTTTTTTGTTAACTATCATAATTATTTGAAAAAATTAAAACGTGTACACCTATGTATTAGCATTTTATACAAACACAGTTTTGCCTGTCCGCACAAAGATCTACTTGTATCAATCAGCAATTTTCAGGAAGCATTTGATAACCTGCTGATGACATCATTTCCTGATTCAAAGTAAGAGCATATTGTCTTTTTTCAATTCAATTACAATTTAAAAATACAACCCCTATAAAATTCCTTAAAGTTGAGAATAGGCCCAGGAGACTTAAAGTGCCAGTGAAGTGCATTTTTTTGCGCCAAAATGAAATGGCAGTTTCATTTCTTACATATAATTGTACCTGTTCATGGCTAAAATAATTTTTTAGGAAGTGCGAGGGACGAGATAAACATCGCCAATTTTTCATCTCGTGAACGGCCGTCTGAGCCTACCGCTGCTGCAGACGATAGCGGCTGTGACGTCACAAGATGGGCGCAGTTGTGATTGTAAACATGGCGGAGACTTCGGAAAGTGATACTGGTGCGAGAGAAATGAGTGATTTTGACAGCTTTTCGGACAGGATAGATGAGGAAAGTGGCCATGGAAGTCAATTTAGTTGAGGACAATATTTTGTCATAGATCTAGAGTAGATCTACACACAGGATTGGCCATCACCTGATCATACATTCATCTGTTCATAGCATGATGCAACATTCATGTTCACATGCAGTTGTGCTAGTTACTGAAAACCCAGTAACTAGTTCAATTACTAGTTACTTCACTACTTACACCAAAAAGTAATGCGTTACTGTGAAAAGTAACTTTTTAGTTACTTAAAAAAGGGCACCCATTAATGCCCTTATACTGTAGCCTTCATTTCAGTACTGTTATTGCATCGGAGAATAATACAACCTGTTGATCAACTTGACATGCATTTGCATCACTGAACTCTGCTAAGCAATGTGATCTATACAAACACAAACACAAAGATATGTTTCAAAGTGCCAATCCAGCCGCTGTTGCTTAGGTGGAGGTGGAGTGGCGTCGGATGAGTCTGGGTCTGTGGTCTTAGCTACTAGCTTCGTCCCAGCATGTTGTTTCTGCAGATGTTTCAACAGATTTTAATTGCTGTTTTGGGCAGTCGATAGGATCTTTGACCCGCCAAGACACAACTTACATTTAACTAAAACGTTCTTTTCGTTGTGCTCGACAAAAGTGAAATAGTGAGAATAGCTCCAGGCGGAGAAACTCGACTTGAGCTCTGCCGCCGCCATGATAGTCTTGTTAGTAAACACAAACACAGTGGCCTTTATTTTTCATAAACAATCTACGAATCTACGAAACAATGACACCAGCCACTCACCTTCATCTTTTGGGAACAGAAACATCGCCACTTCGGCAGAATTGACATTACCACAGCCAGCGGCAATGCATCGCTTCCCTTGTGTTTTTCCTCCCTTTTTCTTCACTGTCGCCTCCATTGTCAGGTTTCCTCGATTGGCAATCACTTCCAGTCGACTGCGAAACACTTTCCAATAAAATACTCGCTCAAAAACGTTGGTAAATTCCACTTTGAAACAGAGACAAAATGAACGGTGGTGAATGTAAACACTTCGGCTGAGCCCATCTTCTGACGTCACGCAGTAGATCGCAAGCCACGCCCACGAAGGCGGAGGTCGACTGCGGATTTCCCAGCGGAAAATTCCAACTCGTCAAATTCGTTGCTACTCCAACATCTTTGATATGGGTTCCAATGGACAATTTTGGTCATTACTATACGTATTAGCATAACAGATCATGCACCGGCGCACACTTCACTGGGTCTTTAAGATAGATTTGGAAAAAGTTCATTTAATAAACAGAAACATTTACAAGCTAAACAAACACCCAACACTTACCAAGTTTCCTAAAACGTATCTTACCATAACTATTAAATGCTTACCAAAACAATAATTGTATCAGTCTTAAAATTGGTCTACAAAAGCTAAGACAAAAATAGATTTAACAAGGAAAAAATAATGATATAAATTAAATGCTTTTCAGAAACTATACAGCCAGTGTAGTCAAGCTTTGACATATATCTTTTATATCAAATATATAAAACAAATTATTGTGATTAAAAATGTAAAGACATTCTTATAGTGTTATCAATCTCTGCAAACCACACTAAAGCTGGTACAGTTACGTTTACACCCTTTATAAGATACTTAAAGTGGTTGTGACACCATCCCACCTACTGTTGTGCAATGCAATGTTGGGCTACTAGTCATCTCGAACCATCAGTTTAAAAATGAATTTGCGATACCGTATTGATAAATATCAATAATTTCGAATATCGCGGGAAAAGTCCATCACTCAGTTTCCTTTTTCGGGACGAAGGCGGAAGTGCGTCACAAAGGGCCATATTTATTCTGCTCCCATTGAGCCAGACAGGGACAGAAGGGATTTGTCACGCGTAGAGATGGTTCGACGATGCGTTGTGTCTGGCTGTTCCAATACAGCAAATGAGGAACTTAACATCAGCATACATAGCTTTCCAACGGATGTCAAGCGTCAGCGCACATGGGAGAAAAACGTGCAGAACACAAGGGCTGGCTGGTCTGTGATGAACCCCACATCGACCTACATATGCAGCGCCCACTTTCTGGCCGAGAATTTCGAGGAAAGGCCTTTGTTGATGGCTGAAACTGGGATTGATTTTTCGCGAAGACGGATTCTGAAGCCGTGCCTACTCTCTTTCCCACGCCTTCCCAAATCCGTAAAGGCCGCAAAGACTTCGCCAACCCCCCAGCTAAACGCCCCCGAAGTGTCTACTTCGAGCAACAAGAGAAAACTCAGGTAAGAACAACAACCTTTAAACGTGATGTGTTTTTTAGGATACTCTGTGTGTGTGTGTGTGTGTGTGTGTGTGTGTGTGTGTGTGTGTGTGTGTGTGTGTGTGTGTGTGTGTGTGTGTGTGTGTGTGTGTGTGTGTGTGTGTGTGTGTGTGTGGGGGGGAGGGAGGGAAAGAGTCGGGGGGGTTGTCGTCTCCACTGTCCGACTCGGAGTTAATTTCATCCGATTCAGAGGCATATGGTTCGAATCTGTAGGGCATATAGTCAATATCGTCTACGAGGCTATCACTATCAGATGCTTCATCCTCATATGAGCTCTCAGACACATTCAAAATTAAACTACAATCGCAGTCGGAGCTTGCTGCTGTGTGCGCCATCGTTTGTTTGCATACAGATACTGGACTCCGGAAGCGTTCGTGTTCCCTCTGTGACGCGGCACACCTTTTCGCGGGAGTTTAAGAATCCCAGAGCAGACCCAGAGAAGATCCAGAATATGGTCACATTGAAGGGCAGATTAACGGTTATCAAAGTACAAATTTTCAAAAATCACTTCAGTAACGGTTTCAAGGGGACATTATTTACTGAAATTAATGGTTTGGATGATGGGGGAAAACCGTGTCACAACCACTTTAAGATATGATAAGTTGGGATAACGTAACTCAGTCTCTATCTTATACATTCAAGGTCTCCTATTATGCTATTTTTAGGCATATATTATGGGTCTCAGATATATACAAATATATAAAAACATGTCTATGATGTGTTTTGCTCAAAATAGCAAACAGATCATGCATTTTAGACATCCCTCATATCCCTCTATTTCAGTCCTGTTAGAGAACTGCAGGTTCGGGGTCCTTAGCTTGAAAAAGAGAAAAAAAAGAGGAGGGGGGGGCTAATGCCCGCTCAGAATTCTACCGGCAAATACAGCTCCAGTACAGATTACCTCTGAGTGTTAGCGATGCTTGCTAATGTAAACAAAGACCATATAGAGTGGTGCAGGGATGACGTTTTTTTTGTAGGCCGACCCGGAAATAAACTGCGCATGGGTTCCCTCGACAAAAAAGCAAAGGGATTTCTCCATAGGATTTTGGAAAATAGCTGGAAATAAGGTCTGTGGAAAACGAACCTGTTTGATAAATGCACGTTTTGTTCAGCCGGATAATATCCACATGTCTACCCTACTTTTATAATTTTCTAATCATAAATCTAATCGCCAGAAGCAAAATGCTAACGTTATGCTATAAAGGAACTACAGCCGAGTACAGCAGGGTCGCACAACTTCAACGTCATGCCAACTTAAGATCCATATTCAAAATTGTACAAATTCAAGCGTTTGTTTTAACAGTTTGCAAGAGCGCGCAGGTACTTGCTTTCAAGCAGAACAGGGGCAAACAAACTTAGCGGGAGTGTTAACGTGTTCGGCGTAATGACGTACAACGTCCTCGACAACTTCTGTAGTCCTATTCAGCCACTTGTTAACAACCATCGTTTTTCAGACACGTAAACTCTTCAAAAATCACCAGTGGGGTCACTGCTGATGTATTTATTGTCGTAGAACAAAACGTGATCCGTCTCTTAAATTTGTGTCAACCACAGACCTTATTTTGAGCTATTTTCCAAAATCCTATGGAGAAATCCCATTGACTCGAGGGACCGGTAGTGGTAAAATGCTAACTCACTTCCGGGTTTTAGGACTCGTCACTGCACCACTCCATTACGTCCAAAACAGTCGGGCATTGTTTCTGATAGCAACGTTTCTAATAGGGCCGTGGGTGTAAAGCCAGCCCACATTTCCGATATTATGTCATATCGGACGCAAATCTGGATCAGCTCCGCTGTACCCCGTTTTTAGAGATTTGCGCACGGAGGAAAAGAGAGAGGGTTGTATTTTCTGACGCTTTGTGAGTTCCCTGGCACACCGGGGACACATATTTATGTATAAAAGACATCAAAAAGTGGATTTTGCATGATAGGTCCCCTTTAAACAGGCATTGTTAAAGGAAGGGTCCACTCATTAGATAATTAATAAAAACTTCAGTATTTAGTGAAACATTATGTTTAAACCATACCCTGAAGAAATCAGCGATATTCCCCGGTAAATAATGATTTTATAGCTCTTTTTCATCAAAACCTGTATATTCCGTCAGGCAGCTGCCATTTTGGCCATTTTCAGTAGTCACATGATCCAAAAAACTAGGTCGTGACATCATCTATGCGTTCACTTTGTAAACACAGGAACAGCTCGTTCGACGAAAACATGGCGGAGTATTTGAGTTCGGACTCGTCAGCCGAGGAAGAAGTTTTGAGCAATGTGGAGAGATTTGTTGGGGGAATTCAGCCATATAGGTTCGAGCCAAGTGGCCAGAACCGTCAGGAATCCAGTGACGATGAGGATGAACAGCACGGTGATCTTGCTGGAGACGATCCCTTTACTCGTGCAATTGATTTCGGGGGGCGAGTAGGGAGACCTGTACATGAATGGTGTACTTGCAGTCGGTGTGTAGCCATGGACAATCCTCTGATGAACAGATGTTGTCATGAGCTTGAAGAGCTTGAAAATAAACTGGTCACAGACGACTTGGATTGCATATGTTTACACAGGGAATTCGGCACTGTGGTGTTAGAAGAAGCTGTATTGAGAACAGCACTGGTTGCCATGAAGGATGTGAAACGCACCTCTTAGGTTGAACCAATAAATGAAAGGTGGGTACAATGGGTACAGCCCTTTCTTCTTAGCATTATATACTTTACAATTAAAATTAACATATGCACAATATTTTTAAATTGTAGTGCCGATTGTCAAGCATGTCAAAAATACAATGCAAAAGAAAAGGCCTGATGATGATGATGATGATGATAAATCAATCGTGAATATTAAATAAGAAAAGCGTTATTTCAGGCCAAACATCTTATTTGTTTAATTCATCATTAAAAAGTAATAATTTCATACATATTTCCTTAGATATACCGATATTTCACAGTGTAAATAATATACATATATTGCTACCACAGATTAATTATTATGGTGGCATGATGTTGACATTGACTATGAAATTAAATGTATTAACCAAAACACGAGGACGTGTATCAGGCAACATAAATCACTAAAGAGATATATACAGCCAAAAAAATCTGAATAAATATATACATGAAGTGGACATTTTTCTCAATGAACAGGTGAAAACAATCAAAATGCCCTAGAAGCACTCAGCTAGCTGTGAGTATTTTGACAGAACTGAGACTGGCTGTTAAAAAGTCAAAATGAAACTTAGCTTATCTTGAAATATAATTTTTGATAGGAACACCTGTTCATTATGATAAAAAATATATCCTATTTGCAACAAAATACAATGAGGCATATTTCAATGGAATTGTGAGAACAATGGAGAGTAACTAGAGTAAACAACATGGACGAAGCACATACCTCATTTTGTCCAAACGCATAGTTCACGTCACGTCCGGTAAAATAAGTCATGTGACTCGTCAAAATGGCGCTGCCCACAGGGTTGATGTTATTTCGGTAATTAATCAGCTTAAAATCACTGATAACGTCATCAGATTAAAAAAAATAAATAAAGACTGGCAGAGACTGGTCTGTTTTATCGTATTAAAGTTATTTAAAAATGCGTGTCATGAGCATTGCCTCCCTTTAAAGCAGGCATTGGGATATAGGACCATGATATGGCATGTATGACTTTATTTTGTAAAATCTGTTACTTAATGTAACGAGGGAAGGTATTGCACCATTTAACGTTAAAATTATTTGTATGAGGCTCAAATTAAGATTTATATGAAGTTATGTGAGCTTTAACCTGTTAAGCCCGGGAGCCCCCGGGGGGCACATCTTGCAAGAAACAGCGTCTGAGGGCTTCTTAACATTTAACAAACTATGAATGTGTCATACCAACTTAACGGGAAGAAACTCAGCTAACTGACGATATGAACCATTTTTACCGAAACGAAACACAACTCTAACGCCAAGCGTCTGAATTAGCACTAAGCAAAAGAGTGCTAACGCACTTAGCATATAACTCACGGAAGAAATATTTAATACTTCATCGGATCTGCACAAACAAAACATCATATGAACGCTGATATTCCACAGATTCCAGTAGTATAAGTATCATCACTGTGCGACCAAAACTCAGGGCAGCGAAGAATTAAGCATAAATCTGTCAAATGTTCAAAACGGCATTGTTTCACTGAAATAGCGTCAAAATCACAAAGTGCCATTAAGAGTCACATTCTTAACGAAAATCTACTAACACAAAGTACTTCATTTTTCTAGTTTTCAGCTTTTATCCACAAAAGTGTATCTTTCAGTAACTTTGAGAGAATTAAGCATACATCTGTCAAATGTTCAAAACGTCATTTGTAAGAAATTTAAATCAATGTCGATATGGCCTAATTTAAATTAAATACACTGTATTTAATTTAAATCTGTTTTATTCTAAAAACCGAATGTTCACACATGACTTCCGGTTTCCCGCTAAGTAAATCTCGTCATTTCCGGTTAGCATTAGCATGTGGTGAATGCTACGTTTTGAAACCGTGAATTGAAGGTGAAATGACATGTGATGTAGTACCCTAAACACACTGTATTTAACACTCATTTATTGACGCTGCAAAACGATTATTAGGGAATGTTTAAATAACCACAGACATCAGAATGATGTAATTTAGCAACAGAAAACGGTAGGATTTGCATTGGACACGCCCCCGTCAACGCCGGCCAATAGAAGAAGACTACAGTTGATAACTCGTGATGGACAGGAAGAATCGACCTCTTCCTTGACCCGGCTGACCCAACGCACACGCGACAGGCAACAGCTGAATGGGGAGAGCGCCTCCACTCGCACATTTCATTTTGTATCATCGTATCATTTGTTTAATTAAATGCTGTTAACTTTTATAAGCTTCCCTTGACTCTTTTCAGTTTATCCTGCTCTCAGGGCTAAAGAAATCCTAACACATTGTTTCACTGAAATAGCGTCAAAATCACAAGGTGCCATTAAGAGTCACATTCTTAACGAAAATGTACTAACACAAAGTACTTCATTTTCTAGTTTTAAGCTTTCATCCACAAAAGTGTATCTTTCAGTAACTTTTTGAGAGAATTATGCAAAAATGTGTCAAATGTTCAAAACTGCATTGTCTCCCTGTAACAGTCTTAAAAACACAAACTGCCATGAAAGAAAACCAATTCCTTACACAATGTAACACAATGTAATGCAATGTAACGTACAAAGTGCTTCATATTCTACCAGTTGAAAATTGTTGCATGTATTATAGTGTATTTATGAGTGTCGTGTACAAGAAAGAAGCAAAAATCCCATAAGTGGACAAAACGACTTTGTTTCACTAAAATAGCGTCAAAATCACAAAGTGCCATTAAGAGTCACATTTTTAACGAAAATCTACTAACACAAAGTACTTCATTTTCTAGTTTTCAGCTTTTATCCACAAAAGTTTATCTTTCAGTAACTTTTTGAGAGAATTAAGCATAAATCTATCAAATGTTTCTTTATACTTTTACTCCCACCTGAGGCTGAAGGAGTTCCACTGGGACGGATGAGTGGGATTTTAGAGCGTCGTTAATATCTGCTTTGGAGAGCCAGCCTTGGCCTGCACGCTAATTATTTGATTGCATTATCGTCCATGCGTAGAAAGGGGGAACATTGTACGTTGTCGTGGCGGCTCCCAGACCGTAGTCGAGGAAAAGGGGGGTGACTCTCTGCAGACTTCCGGGGCCAGAGCAAAACGGCTTCGGTTGATACACAATGAATAAGGCGGGCAGGTGAGCTCTCCGTTTAGAATGGTAAAGTTAAACTGCGGTATTTAACTAAGTGTTGATTTACCAGCTTATATTTTCCTCAGTGATACAGTACTTATGCACGAGTGGTTGATATGGTGCCTTAAGACTTGAATTTCTTTTCAAATACATGTGGTTGTAATTTGATAAGGCAGCAATACTTTTATTTCGAAAGAAGGGGGATGTAACATCTTGGTGTGAATAGAAGATCTTTGACGTAGATGACGTAATGTTAATGTTGCAGGTTACGCCCATAGACTGTATATATAAATGGACATAGTGTCCGTGACGTCACCCATAGGATTCTGCAGAGTTGCCGAGAAGCCCTTAGTAGGCGGAGTCGGCCACTAACGTCTCGACAGTGACGTCAGAGTCTAACTCCCGCCTGCTCCAGCCTGATCCAAATAAGGGCAAAGAGGCGGAGCCGAGGCGGGACCTGCTGCCCCCGAGCTGGAAGTTCCAGAGCTAGCTCAGGCTAAAAAGCTTAGCTAAAGGAAACCTTTATACAAAAATACATGAAAAGTTATATGTTAGGTGTGTAGGGTTACAGACTGCTTAACAAGCAAAACATAGAACTTAAATTAGTGATGCAATGCTGAAATGTAAAAATGTGAACGTTTTAATGCCATATTCACTTAATAACGCATGAACAACTTTTACAAATATTTCGATATAGTCTGTGTTGGTAAATGTCATCTACGTTGCACATTTCCTGCTGAAATACATGCATACCAAGTTACTGCGTGGCACTTTGGTTTTGATAAAACAGTGTAGTTCCACTATAATAAAATAAAATAAGTAGGCTACCGATACATAGCAGAACAATTGTGGCGATGTTCAGCTTAATAAACCTTGTTCAACATAATTTCTTGATGCTGCAAGTGAGCTGTTGCGGGATACCGAGCGGCAGCTTGAGGAAGTCAATGCGATCTCAGGCAGCGTGTCGGGCCCGGATCAAGATCCTGCTGGAAGCTGGTCGTGGTCTGAGTACTCTGAATCGGTCGTCTTGAGAATCATAATACCATGAAGTTTGACAATTGCCGTCTTTGTGTTGCGTCGAGTCACCTGAAATGACAGCTGTCAGAGGGGAGAGCAGATTTAAAAGGTTTAGCGGAGCCCTATGATAGGCTTGTGAGAATAGAGCGAAATGATTGGTTAAGCTGGGGAGTGATGCCCCCGATCACTTATTGAGAGGAGAGAGAGTAGTAACATGGAAATAGTAAATGAATGAGTAAGGAAGGTCTTCCTGGTTGAACTTGTGCTGAACTTAATTTCTCTCAGAAAGTTACTGAAAGATACACTTTTGTGGATAAAAGCTGAAAACTAGAAAATGAATTACTTTGTGTTAGTAGATTTTTGTTAAGAATGTGACTCTTAATGGCACTTTGTGATTTTGACGCTATTTCAGTGAAACAATACCGTTTTGAACATTTGACAGATTTATGCTTAAGTCTCTCAAAAAGTTACTGAAAGATACACTTTTGTGTTTAAAAGCTGAAAACTAGAAAATGAGGTACTTTGTGTTCGTAGATTTTTGTTAAGAATGTGACTCTTAATGGCACTTTGTGATTTTGACGCTATTTCATTGAAACAAAGCCGTTTTGTCCACTTATGGGATTTTTCTTCTTTCTTGTACATGACACTCATAAATACACTATAATACATGCAACAATTTTCAACTGTTAGAATAGCACTTTGTACGTAAAATTGCGTTACATTGTGTTACATTGTGTTCCTTAGCACTATGCAAGTGTAACCCCGGTGTAGTGTCCCCTCAGCAACAGACCACTCAGAGCTGGTGATTACTTCAGTTTATTTCCCTGCGTTTCTGCGTTTCAATGGACACATAAAAAGGACACGTGAGCTGCGTTTCTCAAGAGATCCTCGCGCGCTATCAAAATCTCCTTTACAAACTAAGTGTCCAATAATCAACAACACATCAATGATCGTATAGTGGTAGTATTTTCATAAACAATGTGAAACATTAAACATAAACAAACTGGTGTACAAAACTCACATACCTGCGTTTCAATGGACACATAAAAAGGACACGTGAGCTGCGTTCTGTAGGAGAGATAGCACCAAGCTCACGTTAGCTTATTAGCTCAGATTAGCTATTGATGATCACATTAATAAATCATATAACACAAATAGCCAATCACACAAAAAACATGTTGCTGTGAGCATTAAACGACTAACATTAAACTAAACAAACACAACAGAACGTTATTGTCCTAATAAAATTGAAGAGTTTATCGCCGGCCACTAGAGGGCAGCACCTCACTGCTGTCGCTGACCGGATATGCCGTGCTCTGACCCGGTAGTGCTGAGCGGCCATCTTAGGTCGATTATTGTTCCTTCACTCCGCCTCGAGTTGAGACGTTCATTCACTCACTCATGTATGTATTTGTGTTATGTTGGTGATGACAGGCATGTATGTAGTACTTTGTCAGCTCATCATGCTGTATTCATCTGTTTCAGGGTGTCGTCATCCTTGTCATTAAAATACCAAAACTGACATCGAGGAGTGTGTTTCTTCAAAAATAATAACATACATTTTGTCCACCGACATAATACAATAGCACCTTACTCTCAAGAGATCCTCACGCGCTATGAGAATCTCCCACAATCCATTGCGGTAACAAAGCTACAGTAATGCAGGCACACGTTTGTAACACCAGATGGCGTAATTCTCCAATTTAACCAGGATTTTACACCAACCTTTATAACTCTGTTACATACACCCCCCCTAAAATTCTGCTAAATTGGGGCAAAACACAGAAAACAACAAAACACACAGGAGATACAAAATACAAAATACAAGCTGTGTAGAAATTTCAAGCTGTGTAGAAATATGAGCATAACCTCGTTGAAGTCAGTTTGAAACTGTCCACTTGGAACAAGTCAGCAAGAGATTGGCCAAATCCCTTAATAACATAGACACAAAAGATGCTGTGTACACCTCTTATAAAATAAACATTACTCTTCTACACCTTGAAATTACTGAGGGACACTGTAAGACAGTGTAAATACTGTTTGAAAAAAAAAACTAAAACATATATATAATCACTATCAGGAGTCTAACCAAAGAATATGTCTCCTAATAGAAAACACAGAACCACTTGTTGACACTGAGTCATCAACAATCTGCTCGTTCATTTCACAAATGAGTCGAGCTGGAGGTTTTACAGGTCTACCTGCCCTAGTGCAAAGTGGAAAAGGCTGTTCACTAACTACATGGCCCTGTGTGAGTGCACCTAGTTGTGTATCTGTTGCCATGTCAGGGGAGGGCACACAATGAGCTCTTTCTGCTGAGGGCTGTAAAGATGCATCTTGGGACACCTCACATTCAACAGTGGAGGGCAACTGTGCAACACGTACGTGCAACACGCACGTACGTGCCGTCTGAGGGATTCAAAACCTCACACACAACATCTGAGATCAAAGACTCTTCTGCTTCTGAAGATGCTGTGCTCACAGCCACAACTGAAGAACAATCAGGCTGGCTGGCTGGCTATCTCATCCCCATAATTTGCATCATCCATCTGCAGGAGCCAGTTAACTGTCTTCGTCTCACTGTCCTGTACAGCAAGAGAAACCTCTGGGTCACTTTGTCCACTTCCAGCGACAGAAGAGCAGCTTGACTCAAGATCTTCATCACCTCCCACGGGGAGAAAACTCACAGGAAGCAGGAGATTCCTGTGAACAACTTTTTCCTTTGACGTCACAGGGTCTCTAATGCAGTACACATTGATTCCTGGCTTCACAGATATCACTTCATAAACTGTGGAAACCCATCTGTCTGCCATCTTTCTTTTCCCTCTCTCACCACGATTTGCAAGCAAGACTGTCACCAATAGTGAGAGGTGACCCTTTTGCTTTGCGTTTGTAGTTCTTTGCCTGACGCGCCTGTTCAGTCCGACTGTTCTGCCGGGCAATGTGAGCAGCTTCAGCCAGGTCACGTTTCAAGCGGGAAACAAACTCACAATGGTCAACAACAGCACTGCTAGAGAGGGCATGCTGGAACACAACATCAACTGGCAGACGTGGGATCCTCCCAAACATGAGAAAGAATAGTGCAAAGCCTGTTGTCTCATGCTCAGTGCAATTGTAACAGAATGTCAGCATTTGGAGCATTTGTGGCCACCTGGACTTGGAATGTGGAGGCAGGGCCCTTATCATGCTCCCAAGTGTTCTGTTGTACCGCTCGACAACTCCGTTCCCCATAGGATGGTAAGGGGTGGTATGTGACTTCTGGACGCCAGCCACCTCCATGAGCTCTTTAATGAGTTGACTCTCAAAATTGGCTCCTTGATCTGAATGGATGCGTTTGGGGAAACCATATATGCAGAAAAAGTCATTCCAAAGTCGACGAGCGACCTGCTTAGCTGACTGATTTTTACACGGGAATGCATGAGACATTTTAGTAAAATGAGCTGTGACTACCAAAACATCCACACCCTTTTTGTCAGTCTGTTCAGCAGTCCAGAAATCAATACAGACTAGTTCCATCGGTTTAGAGGTGCAAATGCTTTCAAGAGGAGCACGGTCGTTAGGCTCAGGTGTTTTTCCAACCACGCATCGGAAGCAATTTCCCACATGATTGATGATATCACGTTCCATCCCTATCCAAAAGAATCTCTGCCTGGCAAGAGAAAGCGTGCGGGCCTGTCCCTGATGACCAGCTGAGTCATGTATGCCATTGAGGACTTGGGCCTTAAGGGAGTCTGGAACCACAATTTGGTGGATTGTCGTGTTCATCTGTCTGTCTTTCTTTGCCTTGCACAAAATGCCATCCTTGACGGAGAGTTTGGGCAAGTGTCTTAGCAGTTTTGTCACTCCGCAAGACTCAGCAGCACGCTCACGTCTCGTCCTGTCTCCTGCGGCGCTGGATGTAATAGAGAGCCCTGCCTATGACATCATCCTGCTCTTGGAGATTAACAAGTTCACTCTTCGGTAGAGAGGAAGTCTGGTCGACACCAGCGACCTGAAAAACAGCTGATCCTGTTCCTCTCACTTGGCCGACACCTCCAGTGTCGTGTGCATCTAACACTGCTGAGACGTCATGTGATGACAGGGACCCCTGAGAAGGAGGCTGGGTGACGACGGCGACTTCCTCGGACTGATCAACAACCACCTGGCAGTTATTAGTACACCTAAATGCATCTTGCACTGTTCTATCCACCATCCCAGACATGTGGTTCAGTAAAAATGCATAAGGTTCAGTCACAAGACGGTGGCTCATGCACGACTGGACAAATGGCTCTCTACTTAATGCATCAGCGACCACATTCTTTGGACCAGGGATATAGTTCAGGTCAAAACTGTATGCTGCGAGCTTTGAAACCCACCTCTGCTCACAAGCATCCAACCTAGGCTTAGTCAAGATGTATGTCAATGGAATATTATCCGTCCAGACTGTTAAGCGTCGCCCTTTTAGCCAATGGCTAAATTTGTCACAAACTGCCCATTTAAGAGCGAGAAACTCAAGTCGATGTGCTGGATAGTTCAGCTGAGAGTGGGAAAGTGTCTTGCTAGCAAATGCTACAGGTCTGGCCAACTTTCCATCAGGAGGCAACTGTGAAAGGACGGCCCCTATGCCATCAAAGGAGGCATCAACTGCAAGAATGAATGGAGCGTTAAAATCTGGATGTGCTAAAGTGACACTGTGCACCAGCTCATACTTCAATGTTCCAAATGCTTCTTTGCACTCATCATTCCAGTCTGTTGGAGAGAGTCTGATATAGCCTTTTTTAAACTTTGGTTTGTGGCCTGTCCCTCTTTTGTGTGGTGTGGCAGGCTCAGCCACCAGGTTGAACAGCGGCTTAGCTTTGGCAGAACATCCCTCAATGAAATGGTGGTAATAGAGAACCATCCCTAAGAAAGACCGGATTTTCTTAGCACACAGTGTTTGCCCATCTTGCTCCATCAAGTCAGCTTCCTGCATATCATTTATAGCCTCCACTTTACTCGGGTCGGTCTTAACACCATCCCCACAAATAATGTGTCCCAGAAACTTGACTGACCTGCGTAGAAAGTAGCACTTCTTAGGGGAGAGCTTTAAGTTGTTGGCTGCAAGACGTGAGAAAACCATCTGTAGACGCTCAAGTGCAACCTGTTCAGATGGAGCATACACCATGAGGTCATCCATGTAGCATAGCAGACTTGTGAAGTTCTCATCCCCAAAGATGGACATCATTCGCATGAAAGTGGCAGGGCTGTTAGTCAAGCCCTGTGGCATCCTGTTGTATTCATGAAGACCGAATGGGGAGGAGAACGCTGTATATTTTCTGTCATCTTCATGCAGTCCGACATTGTAGAACCCTGACGTGAGGTCCATTGTGGAAAAGAACACATTTCCACCAAGCGCAGCAAGGGCATCTGTCTGATGGGGAAATGGATGTGCATCTTTTACTGTTCTTGCGTTCAACCACCTGAAGTCATTGCAGAGGCGAAGGTCACCATTTGGTTTGACAACGAGGACAAGGGGTGATGAGTATTCACTCTGAGATTTGCGAATTATCCCTAATGCCTCCATGTCATTCAGAGCAGTCCGTAGCTTGTCATAGTGGCATGGCAGAACCCGCCTGTATGGAAGTCTGAAGGGCTTGTCATCAACCAGGTGTATCCTGTGCACAAAATCCACTGCCTCGCCACAGTCCATTTTGTGCTTCGAAAATGTTGATCATCAGCTTATCTTTCCACAAGATGAGAGGTCGAAACCCTGCAAACCCATGTCACTCAAGATGCGGGACATCTCCTCCTCTGACCTTGGCTCAGGCGACGGGCTGTGTGTGTACTGTGCACTGGATTGGATGCGAACTGGATCTGGTAAATCCTGCACTGAAAGACAGGGGGACACATCAGCAACCTTTGCATTCTTTTTAAGGGTGAGTGGCTTTTCAGTGGGGTTTACAATTTTGACAGGAACCCAGCCATTTCCCCATAAAGACGTGACAATCCTCCCCACCAGAATTTGTGCAGGTCTGGCTTTTGCTGGGTGGGCTCAATGATGACTGTACTCCCTACTGCAGAGACATCAGACTCAGGTAATTTCGCCCACACCAAACTTTCAGACATTGGCTGCAGAGTTACACATCTTTTCAGTTTTGCCGTGCCGATTTTGTTAGTCACTGCTCCACCTTTGCATTCATCTGAGGAGGACAGCAGAGCCATCAACTTGGGCAAACTATCACTCTGAACACTTGTCACAGGAGATGTGATATTTTGGCAACTTACAGTTTTTCATCTGCGAAATGAGCCACTTGATGGCATTGCTGCCGAGAATCATTTCATCAGTCTGGCCTGGCACAACTAGAACAGGAATTATTACCTTACAGCAGGGGCGTCGTCTGGACCTGGAAACATTCGGGGCTTAGCCCACAGTGGCGGTGTAGGTACCAGAATCTGTTCGGGGTTCGTTACGCTTACCAATGACGTCACGCATTGGCTACAGCAACCCAAGAGGACATTTGACACGGCCAAATTCCGCAAAGAATAATACAAAATAACAATAGACAGTACTGTAAACATATTATGTAAATAACCCAATTAGTGTTCTGTGAAACTGAAAAGGATATTACATTGTTTTTTGTTACTTTCGTTGCAGTTGTATGTCTTAAATGTAATTTAGGTTAACTTCCTGTGCTTTTATTTTGAAGGCGAGTTTAGGCTGTTGACAGGAAGTTGTTGTTGCTATGGAAACACCATGACGGAGAAAAAAGTAATATCTTCTACATATAAAGACGTAGAAAGTAAAGAATAACGTGGTGGCCTACCAGATCTGTTACAATGAAGGCTCAATAATCAGCTCACGGCATATAGGTGTGTCGTGTGTGTGTGTAACACAGAGTTATAAAGGTTGGTATAAAATCCTTGTTAAATCGATATATATATATAGGTGGCGATATATGCTCCAAGTGGAAGCGATTCGCCATTAAAGAAAAAAGAAGAAGAAGAAGAAGAAGAAGAAGAAGAAGAAGAAGAAGAAGAAGAAGAAGAAGAAGAATTACGCCATCTGGTGTCACAAACAAACGTGTGCCTGCATTAGCTTTGTTACGGGTTACGGCAATAGATTGTGGGAAATTCTCATAACATGTGAGGATCTCTCGAGGTTAAGGTGCCTGTATTATGTCGGTGGACAAAATGTATGTTTTTATTTTTATAAGGACAATAACGTTCTGTTGTGTTTGTTTAGTTTAATGTTAATCGTTTAATGCTCACACAGCAACATGTTTTTTGTGTGTTTGGCTATTGGTTTTATATGATTTATCAACGTGATCATCAATAGCTAATCTGAGCTAATAAGCTAATGTGAGAGCGTGCTCCACATCATGCCTCGACTACAAAGTCTTCCATGTTTCTACGCTTCTTCTTCTGTGTCACAGTTTCGGGAATATCAATATCATAGACTACATGTGCTTTCTCGTCACTTTGGTAACTTTTCAGTGTGTTCTCAACTGCTGTTTTGTAATTTACTGCCTGCACCAAGTCAATTGTTTCTTTCTGCATCTTCAGAAACTCCGCTGACAGTTTAAAGTTTAAACACTGTCACAGAGGAGAGGTACGTTACTGTCAGCCAATAAAACACGTTTATTTCCATGCAACTCTCTGATTGGTCTGGTGATGTCTTTCCTCTGTTGCATTCACTGAACACGGGAAATTACAAATTCTACCGTCCTCTAGGTAAAGTACGGTTAATGTATTATATTATTGAGGGAGAATTTGTCCGGGGCTAAAGAAAAAACATCCGGGGCTAAAGCCCCGGATGCCTACCCCAGGTGACGCCCATGCCTTACAGCCATAAACTGATGCAGTAAGATCATACATGGCAGATGGAGTAACAAGGTGACCACTAGGGCTACCCCCCGATTAGTCGACCAAAGGTTAGTCGGCCAAAAGAGTATTTGGTCGGTCAAGTTTTAATTGGTCGTTGGTCGCCGAAAAAAAAAAAAAAAAACACGACACAGGAGGTGACGTCAGTCACTTGTTTTCACGTCAGATAAGCTGATAGTTTTAACCATGTCAGGCGTAAAATCAAGAGTTTGGGAGCATTTCGAAAAAGTAACAGACAACCCGAAGAAGGTGTTATGCAAACTGCAACGGTGTCAGATCTGGCTGAGAGTTTATCTCCAGCAGAAGAAGCTACTGCTCAGAGAGAGGACAGCAGCGGCGCAGAGGAAAGTGAGCCCGCACCAAAGAGGCAAAGGGAAAAGCAGCAGGACATATCAATGCTGATGGCCTTTGATGAAGATCAAGAGACAGAAGATCACAAAAAGGAGATGAAGACATACTTGGAGGACCGAACCAAGGTTGACAAGGGACCACTGATTTGGTGGAAATTAAATGAGGAACGCTATCCCAAGCTTGCCAGAGCAGCTAAGCGCATCCACTCCATCCCTTCCACATCCACGCCATCGGAGCACATATTCTCAAAGGCCGGCTTCATTGTGAGCAAGACACGGAGCTCACTTCTCCCGGACAACACAGACAAACTGGTGTTCTTGTCTCATAATATGAGAAGACTAAGATCGGAGGGAAACCCTGAAAGTCAGGTAAAAGGTAGTGGCCTAGCCTAATATAAATAACACCATAGTTTTGTAGTTTATATAGTTTTCATTCTTCGTTCGTTCAACTGATGTGAAGTGTTTGAGTTAAGTTTTGCGGTATATTTATAATTTTTGTTTGCATTCCGATCTCAGGAAAAAACTAAATTGAAACTATATTTTTCGTTTCTTTTAAACATGTAAAATGAATATAAATTATATAAACAAACGAATAAATAAATATAGGCTTAAGCCAACTTAAATATTTAAATATCAGTGCAAAAGTAAACAGGCCTACGGAGAAGTATTCTCAACCAGTGGCACGAATGAAAGCGCACGCATGAAACAAACCGCCTTTTGTTTCGCTAAAAAAGCGGTTTGTTTCATGCGTGCGCTTTCATTCGCGCCACTGGTCGACCAGTGGTCGACCAGTGGCCTTACCTGACGACCAGTGATCGACCAGGAAAATCTTTGGTCGGGGGCAGCCCTAGTGACCACCACAACCAACTATGACAAAGTCTTCAGCTGATTTCCTTTCCATGTTAGGGACAGATTGTGAAAGTCTTATGTCAGCTGCCTCACTAATTGTGCATGCCATAGATCCACTGTCCACTAATGCTTTGAGAGCATGTCCATTATCGGTGGTCACAGCTGTGTGGAATAGACTATCAGTCTCTGGGAGTCTTTGCAGCCTTTGTACAATCAGTGTCTTATTTGATGGCACCATGCTGCTGTAGGTGTCATACAATGTTTCACAATCATCAATGTCTTTCATATCCAAGGTGGGAGGCACACTCACATGATCTGCACTATCCTCCCTCTTGCGCAGATCATTCAGTTTCCCTGCTGGTTGTAGTGAGGAGGACGTCTCCCCTCTGGGCAGTCACGTCTTGGGTGGCCAGGTAAGTGACACATGAAGCAAAGTCTGTTCTCTCGACAGTGTATGAAAGCAGAGTGAGAGCTGTCATTACATATAGAACAAGGCATGTCCATAAAGCCCTCAATCTTTGGTGGTTTGTTGCTAGTATATTGCCTCCTATTAGCTTGAGCATACCCAGGGGCCTGAAGCAACACCTTCTCCAGCATGCCAATTGTGTCGTCCTAGTGCACGTATCTCTTGTGCACTTTGACTGTCAGCTAAACACCTTCCACCATCAAGGACTAGAGACCGTAGATGTCGTTTAATCGCTTTTAATCATGAAGAAAGGGTGAAACTAGGAAATAAACACAATACAAGAAGTACATAAATATGCGGAAGAATATTTACACACATTATACATTGAATCAACACCAAAGAACATACACACACGTGGCTGTAGCACAAAATGATGGCTGTAGCTAACGGTAGTTCTACAGAGGAGTTTACAACACACATTAACTATCATCTCAAAACTAGTCTCTCTAAACATATTCATTGGAAATGAAAGAACACTACGTTTATATCAATTGTACATACCAATAATGCGACCAAAGGCACGGAACGTCAAGGATTAGGGCAGATTGTGCACTCCAAAAATAAACATGTGGCTGTCCTGTTCACATGCAGCTTCCTTATGCACTAGGTCACATGGTACATATTTTACACATTACGACTACCGCCAGCAGGGGGAGACAAATCCAAAAAATGAACAACAATGTCCTGATGAGGACAGAACACTCCCTGCCTGGTATCTATAGATAACACCCATTAACTTGGCTTCTAAATATCAATGTTTGAATGTCGCTACTTGCTCTTGTAGTCTTCCTTGGAGAGAAGGAGGACTACGTCTGTAATAGGTCTGAGGAAAAGCTTAGCACCATCTTCTATGGTGATCTTGACCTCTACGATGCGGACCTTTTTCATCTTTGCTCGGGGATGCCTTGGTGACCAATGGCATTGCCTCTTTGCTTGAGAGTCTTTCACAAGAAAAATAGTTCCAACATCAATGTTTGGCTTGCTTCTGTGCCACTTACTCCTTGTCTGCGAAGTTGAGAGGTACTGCTTCCTCCATTTGCTCCAAAAGGCATCTGCAACGAATTTAACCTGATGCCAGTGACACTTGTACAGGTCTTTGGGGGTGAAATCCCCCGGAGGAGCTGAGAAGGTACCTTTCTTCTGTGTGAGTAGGGTAGCAGGGGACAGCAACAATGGATCTGGAGGATTGGTGGATATTGGACCCAAGGGTCTTGCGTTCATGATGGCCTCTACTTCTGCCAAAAGAGTTGTGAGAGCCTCATGTCTCTCCACACGGACGCCGTCAATGTTTGAAGGAACCTGGAGCTCCTTGCAGGCTCTGTGGAAATTGGTGCCTCTATCCGAGCGGATATGCTTCACTGGACCACGTATGGAAATGAACCATCTGAGGGGAGAGAGACGTTTAAGGTTATGTGATCGGTTGTCTGGACGATGTCGCCTCTGCCTCTTGAAGGGGGAAGGGGCAACCCAGTTGTTGGCATCATCCTTTCGGAACCCTTGTTCCATGGTTTTATGAAGACCTTGTCTTCAATCGAGGGAGCTATTTTGTTATCTTCCTTAGTTCTTTGGAACACTGTACACCCAAGAAGGTCTTCTCCTTTATCACAGGCGGTGTCATCACTGAAGTAGCTCTTTGTGGGGTCAGTTGACGTAAAGTCGCTGTATCTTTCTTTGATGAGGAGGCGATTCGGACAAGGTTGAAAGAGAGATGGACGACCGTTCTCTAGCGTGCTTGTGAAGAGAGTGTTCACCATGGATGGCTTATGAACATTTCCCAAACAGACGTCTCCCACGATGACCCATCCTAGGTCGAGCCTCTGAGTATAGGGTGCATCGTGAGGACCATTGATCTGTTCCCGCACCTTGTGTACTCTTATTATGTCCCTTCCAAGGAGAAGCAGTATTGGGGCTTGGTTGTCCATCTTAGGAATCTGAAGAGCTACAGATTTCAGGTGTGCGTGGTGGAGCGCAGCTTCTGGAGTGGGGATTTCTGATCTGTTGTTAGGAATCTGGTTACACTCAATTAGCGTAGGGAGAGATAGACAAACCTGCCCATCGAGAGATTCGATTTAGAAATCACTCGCTCTTCTTCCAGCTGTCTCTAACACTCCTGCGCATGTCTTCAGTGAGTAATGTGACTTGGGGCCTTGTATCTTGAAAAGATCAAAGAACTCTGGGCGAGCAAGTGATCTGTTACTTTGATCGTCGAGGATGGCATAAAGCTTTACTGCTTTGTCTGGATAACTTGAGTGGAAGACTCTAACAAGACATATCTTCGAACACGACCTGCCGCTCAGGTCTCCACTGCAGACGCTGGTAAACAGGGCTGCAGTGTCAGCAGGTGTACTTCCATCCTCCCCGCCATACCCTATGGCAGGGTCAATGGCCTTTGCCGTCCAGGTTGGGGGTCCTGGATGTAGAGCTGTGTTTTGACTTTCACTTTCGCACTCAGAGAACTTGACGCTCGCTTTGCAGTTTCTGGCAATATGTGATGTTGAGGCGCAACATCTGTAACAGATCCGATTTTCCTTAAGAAAGGCCTTACGATCTTCAAGGGATTTCTCTCTAAATCCGCGACATTTTTGTAGAGGATGAGGCTTCCTATGGATAGGACACTGTCTGCCAGGCTCCTCAGTCATCTTTTGAGTCATCTCTGCATCGGAGGGGGAAGACACGTCGGTATTATGGACTGAAATAGTTGTTCTATTATTGCTTTGCTTGAAGGCAGGCGTTTCTGAGTAAGACAGGGTATTGTTGAACATGGTAAGATCAAAACTGGGGTCATTTCTTGTCATTGCTTGTTCGCAGACAAAGTCCACAAAGAAGGAAAATGGTACACCGTTTTGACGTTTGTATCTGGTGCCCTCACTTATCCATCTCTCTTGTAGGTTGTATGGTAACTTTTGTGCAATGCGGTTGACGCCACGTGAGGTATCTAGAAAGGCGAGGCCCGGTAGATCTCCCTCAGCCTTGGCAGAAAGAACCTCCATCAATAGATCGCCGAGCTCTCTCAACTTCTGAAATTCCTTGTTCGTCAACTTGGGGAACCCATCAAGTCTCTTGAAGAGTGAGCTCTCAATAGCTTCTGGTGATCCGTAACAGTGTTCCAGTCTTTCCCACACCATGGCTAGCCCTCTTTCAGGTTGGTTCACATTCACTGCTCTGATCCGCCTTGCATGACCAGCAGACTCATTTCCTAGCCATTTGACTAGCAGGTCCATCTCTTCGCTAGCCGATAAGTCTAGGCCTCTGACTGTGTTAAAAAATGAAGCTCGCCAGGCTCTAAAGCTTTCTGGACGATCGTCACACTGTAACAACCCTGTGCTTACAAGTTCGCGGCGAGCAAAGAATCTCACAAAGTCTGTCATGCTCTGACTCTCCTCTGCGTTGCCAGCTAATGGAGTGCTGTGGTGTTGAGCTGGTGGACGGTTACGATCATTGAGTCCTCCTGTCCTCATCCATCCATGATTCTGTCCAACTTCAACTGGATATCTTCGTTCTGATCTATGTTCCAACTTGACCGGCTGTTGAGCGGGAGCATTAATCAGTAGAGGAGAGTTACTGTCATTATCTTGGTTATAGAGTGCAGGGAGAATCCTATCCTGCTGTGGCATAGCGCTTCCATATCCATTAATGAGTTCCCTTTCTGGCCTTGACTGAAGGCTATTGTGTGATTTGGGATGTTGAAGTACGTATTTGGATGTACGCTCTTCGGGGTCTTCGGGTTTGAGTGGGAGCTCTAATTTGAAGCTATGTTTAACCCCATCACTGTCTGCTGCTGCCTCAAGGACTTCTGCCTCAGCGATAGCAGCGGCTGCTTCTCTTTCCATGTTCAGGACCTCCAGAGATGCATCTATACATGCTCTTTCTATTTTCATTTGCATTTCTTGTTTAGCAAAAGAAACTCGTGCTCTTGCTGCTTCTGCGCGTGCAATAGCTGCTGCTTTGTTTGTGGAAGCAGTGCTTTTCACGGAGCTTGATGCGACAGACCTGACTTTGAACGAGTTTGCTTGTTTTTCTTCCATTGTCGGGGATGAGGTTTCTTCGTTAGCGCTGTTGTTGTAGTCTTCTCTCTTAGCTGTAATGTAGCAGCAGTAGCTTGTATCTGCTCAAACCTGTTGTCCGGCCCGCTAGAAAGCTATTGTTTCACTGTGTCGTCCTACATGCACATATATCTTGTGCACTTTGACTGTCAGCTAAACACCTTCCACCATCAAGGACTAGAGACCGTAGATGTCGTTTAATCGCTTTTAATCATGAAGAAAGGGTGAAACTAGGAAATAAACACAATACAAGAAGTACATAAATATGCGGAAGAATATTTACACACATTATACATTGAATCAACACCAAAGAACATACACACACGTGGCTGTAGCACAAAATGATGGCTGTAGCTAACGGTAGTTCTACAGAGGAGTTTACAACACACATTAACTATCATCTCAAAACTAGTCTCTCTAAACATATTCATTGGAAATGAAAGAACACTACGTTTATATCAATTGTACATACCAATAATGCGACCAAAGGCACGGAACGTCAAGGATTAGGGCAGATTGTGCACTCCAAAAATAAACATGTGGCTGTCCTGTTCACATGCAGCTTCCTTATGCACTAGGTCACATGGTACATATTTTACACATTACGACTACCGCCAGCAGGGGGAGACAAATCCAAAAATGAACAACAATGTCCTGATGAGGACAGAACACCAATCAACCTCTCAAAAGCGGGGGTGTCCTGGCTCACAGCTTGTGCCTGTTTGGGAATGTCTGACACTAAAGCAGCATTAGTGCTCACCTCAGCTACATTCATGTTTATCCTGCCTCTCTCTGTGGAAGACCTCAGTCCCTTCTCTAAATGGTATTCATCTAACACTTCCTGAACTTCTCGTGCTGACCATTTATCAATTGTCTTGGACCTAAATGTAAGAGCTAAATCTCTGCTGGGGCAGTGTCTGATGAACATACGTGTGACTTCAATACTGGGATTATCAAACACCTTACCCTGTTCCCTAAGACAACTTGCAGCAACATCGACAGCTCTGTTTAGTCTGAGCCAGTACTCATATGGGTCCTCTTGTTCTTTTGGTAGGGTGGAATACAATTCAGCCAGGGGCAATGAAGAGCAATGGCTGGAGCTGAAATGTTTGCGGAGGAGTCCATAGATGGCCTGCGGGTTCTGTTGGACATCAATTCCACCATTTCTTATCCCAAACTTCACAACATCCTTTGCTCTGCCCCTCAGGTGAATCAGAATTTCTTCAGCTTGATGCTCTGGCTGGATACTGCTTTTCCTGACGTAATTTCTCATCAAATCCTCCCATTCATCAACAGGCAGTGTGTCTGAACTCTCTCCTCTGAACACAAGTGGGTCTTTAACTCCTCTCTGAGTGACTAGCTGGACTTGGGAGAGATCCAGTGTTTGGCTGGGGAGTGTGTCTTTTTTAATGCATGTTTCTTCATGACTCGTGTGCGCAGCAACTGTAGTGTTTGACGTGTTAATGCGTGACATAATGCTATCAGCTAGCTGCTGCCCTATCTGCTGCACAATAGTGCTCATTTGGTCAGCTAGTCTCACATCATCAGGAGGGGTGGCATTGGGATATTTTTTTTTAAATCCTCGGGAGCAGAGAGAGGAGCTGTGGATTATTGTTATTGATTAATGCATCAGTGTTTCTTAGGGTCAAAAACACTAAACTCACAACTTAAAATGAAAGCGTTTAGTTTATTTAATAAAAGAGCACATGTTCAATGTGAAAAGTGACAGTAGATATAGATTAGTTGCAATTTGGTGCTATATACAGGGGTGCACATAACTTTCTCAGTGAGGTACTCAGATGAGTACCTGGAGTCAGTGTTTGGTACTCCAACTTCTGGCTCCACTCAAAGTTATTAGATGAAGCCCTCTGTATCGCGAACGTCAACGGGGTGTGCTAGTGGAGTACTTCAGGAAAGTCGACGGGGGGGGGGTAGTGGCGTACTTCGTGACCACAGAGCGTGAACGTTGTGATCAGCTGTTTTAGCGCAGTTCTCCAGTGAAGGGGTGGAGTCTCCCTCCGCAGCCGGTTGGCGTAGTTTTGGCACAATTCCGTTGTACAGACCGACGTTAACAGCAGCCCTGTCTGTGCACACGGAGACCGACTGTCGTCCGGTGATCTAACCGCCTTCTGGAAAAGCTTCACAAGTACGTCGGTACGCAAATGCGCTTTGTGAAACAAGTGACGGTACGCATTTCAGATTGTTGCCGCGCATGTGTACCTGCGTACCAGTTATGTGCACCCCTGGCTATATATATATATATATATTAAAAAAAAAAAATTATAATCTTTTTAAAAAAATTTAAACACCTTGAATTTCAGGGCGGGCGCGGGGCTCCGTTGGCGGGGCGCAGCGCCCCTCCAATACAATGGAAGGGGAAACACTGACATTAATAAATCATATAACACAAATAGCCAATCACAAAAAAAAATGTTGCTGTGAGCATTAAACGACTAAAATTAAACTAAACAAACACAACAGAACGTTATTGTCCTAATAAAATAATAACATACATTTTGTCCACCGACATAATACAATAGCACCTTACTCTCAAGAGATCCTCACGCGCTATGAGAATCTCCCACAATCCATTGCGGTAACAAAGCTACAGTAATGCAGGCACACGTTTGTAACACCATATGGCGTAATTCTCCAATTTAACCAGGATTTTACACAAACCTTTATAACTCTGTTACACAAGGAATTGGTTTTCTGGCAGTTTGTGTTTTCAAGACTGTTACAGGGAGACAATGCAGTTTTGAACATTTGACACATTTTTGCATAATTCTCTCAAAAAGTTACTGAAAGATACACTTTTGTGGATAAAAGCTGAAAACTAGAAAATGAAGTACTTTGTGTTAGTAGATTTTCGTTAAGAATGTGACTCTTAATGGCACTTTGTGATTTTGACGTTATGTCAGTGAAACAATGCCGTTTTGAACATTTGACACATTTTTGCATAATTCTCTCAAAAAGTTACTGAAAGATACACTTTTGTGGATAAAAGCTGAAAACTAGAAAATGAAGTACTTTGTGTTAGTAGATTTTCGTTAAGAATGTGACTCTTAATGGCACTTTGTGATTTTGACGCTATATCAGTGAAACAAAGCCATTTTGTCCACTTATAGGATTTTTTCTTCTTTCTTGTACACGACACTCATAAATACACTATAATACACGTAAAGATTTTCAACTGGTAGAATATGAAGCACTTTGTACGTTACATTGCGTTACATTGTATTACATTGTGTTACATTGTGTTCCTGTTGGAGCACCACCCTTTTGGAGTGGTTGAAGGTTCGAGCCTGCTCCGCGCCGTTCGTTGATGAGTGGTCTGCTATAAGAGGAAGGACTCAGACACCGAGATATGAGGTTAACAATAAGCTGATTTAATGGTAAAAGCAACAGTACAATATAATGAAGTACTTCGGGCCCCGGTTCTACTACCGTGCGATATACGTATCGGGACAGTCAGACAGAACAGGGGCCCCGAGTATAAGGAAGTTACAATATTTATACACACAAACGGGGAGGAGTTGTGTGGGAGGAGTTGTGTCGGTTGCTCCTCCCTAGGTGTTATCTACTGGTACATTCACTCCTGGGCGAGCCCTAGACAGCGAATCAGAGTGAGTCAGCCATTGCTGCCCTGGAGACCGTCTTCCACTCCTGGACAGAGCGTGGGAGATTTGGATCTACTGCGCCCGCTGATAAGTCCAAGGCCGTCTTCATGGCAGCCATGGGGTGCACAGTACATGGGGTCAACATGGGGTGAACATAACAATCTTTATCTTTGCACCTGGCGCTACTCCCTCTTCCTAGGGGTCAACATTGGGTGAACATAACAATCTTTATCTTTGCATGAAATGTAGTACCTTTCAAAAGCCGGTGCGATGTGCTGTTCTGACTACCTCTTTGTATTCTGTCAGTCTCTGCACATGACCTTGCTAATTTCAATGTTGCAAGTTAAACACTTTCCCATGCAACCCCTCCCCACGCTCCTGTCCACCCCATCAAAACCCAGGGGGGGGCGACTGGGTCCATCCATTCCCAAGTCACGGCACACACAATGAGCACAGCAAGCAAATAATGCAACAATAAGAATATTGCCCTAGTTTCATAAGCAGTTTCACAAGCATACATTTTACACAGACTATTGGCGCCTAAGATATGTCGGGCCAAGGTTATAGTTATTGAAACAGGTTATACAGGTTACTTTAATCCCCCTTTTGATCTCACCTCAAGAGATCAACTTACACAAAGCATTCGAAACATAACCACTGTCATTCTTTTCTACTGTGTCTGTCCCCCAACCATCAAAGCTGGGATTTAGAGTACTTTAAACCTTCGGGAACAGCCCACCATAACAACCTCTTATGACAGTGGAGGGAGACCAAAGTATGTTAAAACTGCGTCCTTGTCTGCTGAGTCATCATACTCGTCCTCTCCCTCCGGCCCGCTGATGGCGGCTTCCGGGTCGACTGCTGGAGAGATGTCTTCCCGATCCTCCTCCTCCTCCGGCCCGCTGATGGCGGCTTCCGGGTCGATTTCCTCGATGAGAGCCAAGTCCGTCCTGATGTCGCCCAAGGTCCTTGCCGGTGGCTTCCCGACCGCACACTGGCTCCAGTGGTACCAGTTGTCCCCCTTTCCTTCTAGGCGAACTGCATGGGATGTCCTCTGGGTCACTCGGTATGGTCCTGAGAACCTTGGATTCAGCCACTTCGGCCTGATGACCTTCAACCAGACGAATTCTGCGGTGTTGGCCTCGTGCTTCTCGGGTCCCCCTTTGGCGTCAGCAACCTGTGTGGAGAAGTCTGATACCAAGCCCTTAAGTTGCTGGTAATATGGTTTTGAGCTCATTTCCTCTACTTCTTTCCCTACACTTAGGGCCCCAGGACCCGGAAACTGATGGCCGTGGGTCAGCTCAAATGGGGAGAAACCTGTCCCTCTGTTAATGTGTTCATAAACAAAGTCCGACACCGGCTATATCAACCTGTTTCAGAGGAAGGTGGAGTCCCCTGTGCCGTCTTGACTTGCCGTGTCTTCTCTGTCAGAGGCAGAGGTTTCATCTTTTTTTATAGTCCTAAAAAATTTGACGCGTTTTGCAACAAAGTCAAGTATTTCTTCATCTGTAGGTGTATGTGTTGATACAGGTGTTCTTTTAATGTCATGAGGGGACAGGAGAGTGCCAACGTAACTAGAGTGTTGAAACTCCCCTCCACGGGTCGGGGTTTGAACCGCGACCATGGCTGGGAGATTCTTGGCTGGGACGGGAGTAATAGCTACTCCGTTCATGGCGAGTGCCGCATTATGACAAATCCTCCGTAATTTGTCTACCGCCTCTTTCTCTTTGTTCAGTTTATTATGGCCTAATAATCCGGGCTTTTGTTTGTTTAGGTCTCCGAGTTTCTTTACAAGCTGTCGTTCATAAATATTTAGGGCTAAAGCTAGATTCCCAAATGTCTCGTCGCCCCTATTCTGTCTTCTGCTATTTTATTGCGTAGGAAACGGAGGTCGGCACAGGCCTTCTTCCGGTCTCCTGGTTTGATCCCACTAAGGATCAATCTCTCCGCCTGTCCCCATTGTTCTCGTAGAGTCCCTGGTACTGGGGCGCCTAATTCTTGTTCTTCGCCATCAAATTCTCCATCCATTATGACTTCGTATATCTGTTTCTGACTAAGGTTGTTTATGTTCACTTGTAATTCGTATTATTATATTTACGAACAAATAGTTTACTTTATTTATTATTTATTTTATCTTCGTACTATTTCAACAATAGTTATTTACTCATACACAGTTTTTATATTCCCCGTACAGTCTAGTTGACTTTTATAGTGCGATGTTTATTTCAACAGATGGAGAGACTTCCAAAAGCGCTTCAACACCCCCTTTCGGCGATGTGGCTTTTAGCAAGGAGTCGAAACCCAGTCTACAGAATCTCTTTATCGTCACGTTTAGTCTTCTAGATCAACCCCACAGCAAGAGTTTGCGAGATCCGGTCGTTTCAAATTGATTTTGAAAGTTGCGTTTCTCCTCTTGAAATACCCCACATATAACACAACTGCAGCTCCTCTTTGAGACTGGAAAGTGTTATTCTTTATCTAGTTCCAATGGAGTTCCCTTTAAAAAACCATGAACTTTTCAACGAGTTAGCTGTATGGTCCTGAAAGACCTACGGGGCCTTTCACCGTCTTCTTACACACCTCGTTCTTCACTTTTATTTATTCTAATCAACTAGTACTGTATACATATAACACAACTGCAGCTCCTATGAACTTTTCAACGAGTTAGCCGTATGGTCCTGAAAGACCTACGGGGCCTTTCACCGTCTTCTTACACACCTCGTTCTTCACTTTTATTTATTCTAACTAACTAGTACTGTTTTTTTTACCGTAAGACTAAAACACTGAAAATGCCGCTGACAACTCTAAAATGTTGTAGTATAGCCAATCACAGATTTTGATAATAACAGGTATCTGCTTACCTTTTAGTTGTAGGGCCCTGGTTTAGTTGTCAGAGGTATTCGAGGTGTCTTCCCTTGACCGTTCGTCCGCTGGCTGCCGGTGTTCCTTCTATGAGACCCTACTCATCACGTCGGGGTCACCAGAATTGTTGGAGCACCACCCTTTTGGAGTGGTTGAAGGTTCGAGCCTGCTCCGCGCCGTTCGTTGAAGACTGGTCTGCTATAAGAGGAAGGACTCAGACACCGAGATATGAGGTTAACAATAAGCTGATTTAATGGTAAAAGCAACAGTAAAATATAACAAAGTACTTCGGGCCCCGGTTCTACTACCGTGCGATATACGTATCGGGACAGTCAGACAGAACAGGGGCCCCGAGTATAAGGAAGTTACAATATTTATACACACAAACGGGGAGGAGTTGTGTGGGAGGAGTTGTGTCGATTGCTCCTCCCTAGGTGTTATCTACTGGTGGATTCACTCCTGGGCGAGCCCTAGGCAGCGAATCAGAGTGAGTCAGCCATTGCTGCGCTGGAGACTGTCTTCCACTCCTGGACAGAGCGCGGGAGATTTGGATCTACTGCACCCGCTGAAAGGCCGTCTTCATGGCAGCCATGGGGTGCACAGTTCATGGGGTCAACATGGGGTGAACATAACAATCTTTATCTTTGCACCTGGCGCTACTCCCTCTTCCTAGGGGTCAACATTGGGTGAACATAACAATCTTTATCTTTGCATGAAATGTAGTACCTTTCAAAAGCCGGTGCGATGTGCTGTTCTGACTACCTCTTTGTATTCTCTCAGTCTCTGCACATGACCTTGCTACTTTCAATGTTGCAAGTTAAACACTTTCCCATGCAACCCCTCCCCACGCTCCTGTCCACCCCATCAGAACCCGGGGGGGGTGACTGGGTCCATCCATTCCCAAGTCACGGCACACACAATGAGCACAGCAAGCAAATAATGCAACAATAAGAATATTGCCCTAGTTTCATAAGCAGTTTCACAAGCATACATTTTACACAGACTATTGGCGCCTAAGATATGTCGGGCCAAGGTTATAGTTATTGAAACAGGTTATATAGGTTACTTTATTCCTTAGCACTATGTAAGGAATTGGTTTTCTTTCATGGCAGTTTGTGTTTTTAAGACTGTTACAGGGAGACAATGCAGTTTTGAACATTTGACACATCTTTGAATAATTCTTTCAAAAAGTTACTGAAAGATACACTTTTGTGGATAAAAGCTGAAAAATAGAAAATGAAGTACTTTGTGTTAGTAGATTTTCGTTCAGAATGTAGTCACAAAGTTCTATTAAGAGTCCTTAATAGCACTTTGTGATGTTGACGCTATTTCAGTGAAACAAAGTCGTTTTGTCCACTTAAATAAATACACTATAATACATGCAACAATTTTCAACTGGTAGAATATGAAGCACTTCGTACGTAACATTGCGTTACATTGTGTTACATTGTGTCCCTTAGCACTATGCAAGGAATTGGTTTTCTTTCATGGCAGTTTGTGTTTTTAAGACTGTTACAGGGAGACGATGCAGTTTTGAACATTTTTGCATAATTCTCTCAAAAAGTTACTGAAAGATACACTTTTGTGGATAAAAGCTTAAAACTAGAAAATGAAGTACTTTGTGTTAGTAGATTTTCGTTAAGAATGTGACTCTTAATAGCACTTTGTGATTTTCACGCTATTTCAGTGAAACACCACAGCATTTCACAAAAAAACACAGCATTTCAGAAAACGCTACAGCATTTCACAAAACACTACAGCATTTTAGAAAACGCTACAGCATTTCAGAAAACACTACAGCATTTCAGAAAACACTACAGCATTTCAGAAAACGCTACAGCATTTCAGAAAACACTACAGCATTTCAGAAATAACTAGAGCATTTCAGAAAACGCTACAGCATTTCAGAAAACGATACAGCATTTCAGAAAACGCTACAGCATTTCAGAAAGGATCAGATTTCCTACCATTCAGTTTTGTATTATTTTGGTAGAGTATGTGGAAAAGATCCTACTATAGAATGTTGGAAATTAAACGAAAATTAAATAACATTAAAAAAAAGTTATAATCTAGTATGGCAAAAATAAAAGACAAAAATGAAATTAGTCAAGAATATGAAAAAAGACCAATAGTAGTCAGAGTATACTATTGGAATGTTTTTGAAGAAAAACATTGCATATAATTCTGAACAACTCAGTATAGTATGTTGAAAATAAAAAATAAATAAAAGATAATATAGTGTTTAAAATAAATCATGAAAAATATATGGTCTACTATGTTGAAACATTTGGAGAAAAAAAAAATAGTCAGAGTATAGTATTTCATAAATATCATGAAAAAACATAAAATAAAACACGTCAAAATATGAAATCCTGCTGCAAGGGACGCAGGTTCAAATCCATCCTGCCCCCTTTACACGTGTCACCCCCTCTAACTCCCCCTTTTAACACTGTCACTTTCCACTAAAAGTCTAATCTGGCCCCTAAAAAATAACTTGTGTATATGCGTATATGTATAGTATAGCATATATATATATATATTGATAAAATGTGTGTAACAGTATGTCGAAAATATCTTGAATAAAAAGACATATCATAATATATCTAAAAAAGGTAAATAATAAAGTATGTCCAAAAAACGTCATGGTATAGTGTGTTGAAAATATAGAGATAAAGAAGTAAAAGAATAGTATTATGAAAATGTCATGAAGAAAGTCAAAATATCATAAGGAGGTTATGACAAATGTTAAAATATTAAGAAAATTGTTATACGTACATCATTCTTTTTAAATATGAGAACATTTCATAGTAAAGTATGTTGAAAAGTCAAATATATCATTTATTTAAAGTACTTGTATAGTATGTCAAAAGTATCTTGAAAAAAAAGTCCTAGTACAGTAGAAAATAATCAATATTATACAGCATGTCGGAAATGTCAGTATAGCATGTCTAGAAATATGAAAGAAAGTCATAGTATAGTCTGTCAAAAAGATCTTTAAAAAGTCATGACATTGTGTTTTTGAAAAATATTCCTAGTATTTTTATTTTATTTTTCAATATGAAAAAGGTCATGGTATGTTGTGTTGAATAAATCAAATTATAATATTTAATAAAGATTATGAAAATAAGTCCTAGTATGTCTAGAAAGGTATAGCATAGTATGTTGTAAAACGTTATGATGATGATGATGATGATGATGATGATAATAACGTGAACAAAATTATAGTATGGTATATAAATATATATGTATATACATAACCAATAAGAAAAGAATGGTCATAATATATAGCAGGGCTATTTAATAATTTTTGAATGGGGGCAGTTTATGGAGTGATCCAAAATAAGGGGTCAAGAAAAATATGCCTTGAAATATGAGCAATCGTGTTAATAGCTACAGATAAAGTAGTGTACTACAACAACATAGGAGTGCTTTTATTGTAAAAGCATGACAGTTAGATGACATGTTCAGAACTCAGTACATGTGAACCATTAACTCATTTAACCATCAACATCAATTTAAGTGCACACAACAGTGCAAACAAAACAAAAAAACAGGCTTGTGTGCATTATGGTTTTGAATAAACACATCAGTGTTTAAAAAAAAAAAGTCAAACTATAAAGTGCATCAGACAACTTAAATTACTCCATTTGAACTATATCTAGAACGTCACTATTTGTAACTAAAGTAATTTAACCTAAGTGAAGCCAACCTAAGGAGTGGGCACTACAGTCAGGAACTAGCTTACTTTTTAACATTCTACTCAAAGGGCCAGTATATATTACCTCCGCCAATCACATAGCCCTGGTATATGTCAAATAGTCCTTATAATATTTTCGAATGTATCAACAACAAAAACAAAAAGTACTAGTATGGTATATCCAGGTATCATGACTTATTTTCTTTAAGTATTTGCGCTCGGGCATCTTGGATATGTCTGGACATGTCGAACTACTTGAATCTTGGAACTGATGACTGACAGTGACCAACAGGTTTAGTTTTTATGTTCTGGTGGTCACGAGTGTTTTCTAACAACATATAACACTGGGGTCTGATAATTACGTTAGCTCTGACCTAGCTTTTATTTCTGGGTTGTTTTTATATTCACACCATACCTTTCAGTATTTAGCCAACGTTGCAAAGCGTATTTAAGTTAAAAAGCTTGAAAGCAATAGCTTTAAATGAGGTTGAGTTAATAATAGAGGCTAACTCTTATGGAGATTGGTGATTTAAGTTAAATTTGACTCTAACAATAGTATGGTATATCAGAATATCATTTAAAAAAAAAAAAGAGTCACTGTATAGTGTGTGTTTTTTTTTTTGTGTGTTTGCATGTGTTTGGTGTGTGTGTGTGGGGAGACAATGGGGGACACTGTTATCTCAAAAACATTGTGAGTAAAGAAACTGTGACAACGATTTTCACTAAAACTGTGATGTTACATCCCTCAGTGTCACAAACGAGCTGAGAACCAAAATGCAACACACGGGAAACCAAGGAACAGGTTTATTATAGGCAAAGGGCTGGTCGGGGACAGGCGAGGGTTCCAGGAGTAAGCAAGACGGGATACGCAGGTACAGGCAGGGTCAGGGAGCAGACAAGGCAGAATAATCCAGGGAAAGGCAGGGTCAGGAAACAGGCAAGGCAGGCTGGTCAGGGGCAGTGTAATCATTTGTGAATAAAGAATGCTGGTGTATACAAGTCTGGCCTAAATCTTCTGTCAGAAAGATTGCAGCAATCCAGGGGGTGAAGATATCCAAACTTTAATTGTGCACAGGAGTTATGGTGGTACAGTATGTTCGTTTGTTATGATGTGGTTATCTAGGAAATATAGATAAACAGAGTAGATCAAATTAGTGAATGACAATATTAATCTTAAAGATATATTACGATTTCCTGCTAGGAATAGTACATACACATAAATGCTGGAACAATCAGCTGCATGGTAAACAATACCAGAAATGCCCGCAAGAGGGCTCACTTGGCCCGCAACAGGTGCAAGTGTTTTAACACGTGATAATGGCGGCTTACAGGGGGGTAAAGTTGTACATGCGGTAGTGGCGGCTGACAGAAGCATAAAGTTATACACGACTCGCCGCAATAGCACGGACTGGACATATATGACGATCGTACATACCAAATATAATTATATCAACAGTCACAGCGGACAGAGAGTGAAACTACTGAACATTTAACAGGCAGTCACACTTACGGCAAACAAGTACTGTAAACAATATATATACATACGAAATGCAAACATATAGATATAAAACAGGTGCTTATGCCACAGTAGTAACACTTACAGTTTCATAGACGCACAACGCGGAACACACAACGACCCGTTCACTCGCTGGAAGTCTCTTTATGACCGGTCGTGCGCTGCGCGTGACTAATGACGTTACAGTGTGAGGGCTGCGTCCGGTAACTGTCTCTAGACTGCCTGGGGGGCGTCCCAAAGCAGGGAAGTGCTCACAGCCGCCCCCAAATTCACGAGATGAATTTGTAATAGCACAAATGTCCCTGCTAGAATGTGGGGTAGTTTTCTCATTCCTCTGGCATTTCAGGAAGTGTGATGAGTTTTCGCCACAGGTCGAATATATGTAGTGCCTTTAATATTCACCTCTGCAGAGCGTATCCTACCATCATCGCTCGGGTTCACTTTGGTTACCCGTCCAACTGGCCAGAGAGCCCTTGGCAGTTGCGGGTCGATGATCATGACGACCTGGTCTGTGGTTAGATCTGGCGTAGGGGTGTGCCACTTTCGACGGAGCTGAAGGTTAGGGAGATAGTTACGTTTAAACTGGGCCCAGAAGTGGTCGGCCAAGACCTGACTGTGTTTCCAGCGACGACGTCCAAGCAGGTCGCAGTCGCCATACACTGCTTGTGGCAATGATGCATCTCGCCGCCCCATGAGCAAGAGATTGGGTGTAATGGGGTCTGGATCAGCGATGTCGGACGTCGCATAGCCGAGGGGCTTGGAATTGAGTATTCCCTCCACTTCCACTAGCACAGTCATCAGGACCTCTTCAGGCAACGTTTGGTTTTTTAGGACCACTTGCAATGAAGCTTTGGCAGATTTGATCTCCCGTTCCCATGTGCCGCCGAAGTGTGGAGCGAGTGGTGGATTAAATCTGAAAGTGATACTCTGTTCAGCTAGATGTTCCTTCAGACTTGGCTCGAGTCGACACCAGTGGACCAATATGGTGGTTTATTTATGCGTAGCCGTGCAGCGGGTAAGTCTGCCATCTTAGGAATGACAGGTTTGTTCCGCCACTTGCGACACTCAACGCAGGCATGTTGATGTTTCTTGACTGCTTGCCGCCCGCGAAGTATCCAGTAGGTTCTCCTTAGCTCTGCGAATACACGATCGGGACTTGCGTGCAGCAAACGTTTGTCGTAGTCCTGTATGATCAGCTTGGTGACAGGGTGGTCTGGAGCCAGGATTATAGGATGTATGGTGTCCTCTTTCAGGTATTTCTCTGTCTTCCGGAGACGGCCTCCCACTCTGATTAGTCCTACGGCCTGGTCGTATACAGGAGAGAGTGGCAGCAGACGACTACTAGGGCTGAGTTGTTTCCCTGATTGTAGTGCGGTCGTTTCTGCAGGGAAGGATTCTTGCTGTTTTAAGCAGGACAACCTCTGTCTCTAGTCGGCTGGATGCAGTCATGCGTGGAGCAGCCGCCCCGTGCATGGATTGGTAGGAGACTTCAAGTAGTTCAGACCATGATTTGAAGAGTGTTAGGTCTGGAGCCGCAGGCTCGGCTGTTGCAATGTTGCCGCAGAAAGTGGTGTTGCGCGTCTCCTCTGTGTGTGCAGAACTAACCACGGGGTTAGCTGGCCAGTCGGCTGTAGGCAGTTGAAGGAAAGTCGGGCCAGATGTCCAGCGATTGGGCTTAGCCAAGTCCAGTAGATGTTTTCCCCTTGTAAGGTCGTCGGCGGGGTTCTCTTCAGAGGGGACATATCTCCAGCTGTCGGTTCCGACGAGCTCCTGGATATCCGCTATCCTTGTCCCTACAAACACTTTGTATTGCTGAGAGTCAGACTGAATCCAGTGGAGGACTGTAGTGGAATCTGACCACAGGATTGTTTTGTGTATTGACAGTGTCAGCTCGGTATGCAGCAGCTTGGCCAACTGTGCTCCGGTCAGGGCCCAGGGCTCGAGCTTAAGGGCGTCCCGTCGTCCCGGGGCCGAAAAAAATAGGGTCGGGGAGGATAAAAAAAAATGTTGGGACGAATTTGGGACGAGAGTTAAAATAAAAATACCCTGCTAACTCTACTACGAACGGCGATGAAGATGAAACTGACTGCACGTTTTGTGTAGCACACAGTTATTAAACCTCCTTGTCAACATAAACACACACGCACAAAACATTTAGCAACACGCGAAATACACACACACACCAGAGTTCCCGTTAGAATATTTTTTCGCCGGTCAAAATGTCCGTTAAAGTTGAAATCTTCTGGACAAAAAGAGAAAAGTGCCGGTCAAAGGTGGTCTTTGTTATTTATTGAGCTTTAAAACAAATTGATATGATTCAATATTAAACAAACTAATTATAGTAGATTAACTACATTATTCAAAAGTGTACAGTAATTTACAATAACATGGGAATAACGGAGCGCTCTCCTTCTCCTGACAGCCCGTCAGTATCATGCAGCTTGCTGATCCAGTAAGGAGTGACCCGACAGTAAAACTAAACGTATCTATAACTAGTTTAGGTAGTTTGAGAGGTAATTAAAATAGCTACGTGTGATATTCTAACCTGAAGTGTGTGTTTTGTTCCGCTCACCGCTGCAGGTGATCATGCAGAGCTGCGTGTCGACTCGTCAGCAGCAGCTGATCTCTCTCTCCCATCAGATTAGACTTTACTCGTGTTTATGTCCATATCGATCAGATCTAGCTAGTTCTAGCTAATGATATGACTACCTGCTTATTAAAAGACACCTAAACAATAAGCGTCCATACAGGACATCTCTTTCTCCACATTAAGTGTTAGACATTAGAATTGACTATTCTTGTCTGTCACATACTATTCTTGTCTGTCACATAAGTGGCGCAACTGATGCAGTATTGCGCTAAAGGGAAATTATTTTGACCGGACATTTTGACCGGAGAGATTTAGATTTGCCAGTCTTCAGCATATTTTACCGGTCATAGTCTGGTAATTACCGGCTAATGGGAACTCTGACACACACACACACACACACACACACACACACGTATACCGACAGCCAGCGGCACAGCTGCCCACAAATTCCTGGCCCGCGAATAATGAGAACTCTCCATCGCATTCAGTCCTTAGCAATATGCTGCGCCTCTCCCCATGTAGGGATGGGTACCGAGCCCCGGTATTAAACGGGCCCCGGGCCGGAATTATTAAAGACCGTGGTACCGTTAAGCTCCGACGTTATGGTACTGGAGACATTTAAAAAAGATACGTCTTATGTATTATTGCTACATAAACATTATATCGCAGTTTTAGTTTCGCCAACTCCGTTTTTAATATGCAATAAGACTACAAAATGCGTCTATGATGTATTTTCGATCTTTCCAATCCAGACGAGAGATCTCTCTCTCCTGTCTATGTGTGAGGGGGCGGGGCAGTTTGTAAAGGTCTCCTGACTGTGTTACAGACTGTCATCCTGGTTAGTGGTTGCTCTGGGTTCTGTCTTCAGGGCAGTGTGTTGGATTTTTTTGTTAATTGGATGGGACTTGATTGGATTCAATATTAGAGTAACTTTCTCGTTTGTCTGTTTTTTAAAAAATATATTTGGCCTTTGTTTCTGTGTTTGACTGATTTCCTCAAATAAAAAGGTTGATGGTTGGCGACGGAGCCGTATGCTCTCTCGGAGGCGTCAGAGAAGATGTGTAGGTCGGCGGGGGTAGTGTCGGGAACATCAGAAGTGTAGCACCGTGGTAGGCTGATTTTCTGGAGATTTGGCAGCTCTCTTTCCCAGGAACAGAACAACAAAACTACAGAACACTGAATGGTTAGTAGGTTAGCAGTGACTTTGCTGTCACTGTCAATTGGAAAATAGGGGGGGGGGGGGCGTGAAGACTGAAGGGTCCTTTGCCTTGTTTAAAATCTCTGCTTGGGCTCAGCCTCTGGGAAATAATTAGCTTATGTACATGTCATGTGCTAGAGTATTATTAAACTAGAATTGGATCTTTCTGGTCATTGAATTAAAACATACGCCAGGGTGACCAGCCTTGTTTTTCTGCTTATCTGCAGCTTATGGGAATAATTCCACCTATCAGATAATCAGGGGGCGAGAACAAGAAATTATTTTCATGCGCACATAGTCTAACTTTATTGGATCTTCTGCATAAAATTCAACAATATACAGTTCCAAGTTAAAATGATAAAATCGAGTGACCTTGCAAAATGTCGCAACACTGAAACATCCTGGCATTCCTGCTAATCATAATGTTACATCTGTTTTATATGTTTTAGGTGTCAGTGCGACAACTGTAACAACATGGACACTGTAGCCGAGAGTGTGTGCTGTCGGGAAATCCCCGCTGTCACCAGGACCATGGAGGAGGATGGTGTCCACAGCTGCATAATCGACCACCCCGGCTTCCGATCTGGCTGTCTAGACATCTGGGTGCTGCGTATAGCATACCATGGATACAGGCAACATTATGGCCATCTCCAGCAAGAGGGCAATGAGTAAGCCTTACAAACACTATTTACAAGAAAGTCTATTACTAGTATATAAATGTATCAGTTTATATGATGTCATGACAACTTTTGCAACTTTATACGTTTGAATATTAGTCTTTTATGATCTGAGTATAAGAAAATGTAACTTTGAAGTTGACCTATTATCATCTATTGTCCTTCATTGGTAGTAGTCTCTTGACAGTAGCTGTCGTCATATCAATGCTATAATGTTTTATCTTGCAGACGCCACCGATACACAGCCTACCGCCAGCTGGTGAGACTTTGCTGGGGTTACCTAGGACGCGACATAAGAGTGCCACTGCCCTCTTGTGCAGTGAACCGAATTCGTCGACAGTTTCCATCCATGGACTATCACGGTTATGAAGAAGGACAGTGACAATACAGTTCTGAAGTGAATGTTTAATACAGTTCCACAGTTGTAGCTGCACAGTGACAGACTATTTGGTCTGGAAACGACTGGCATGTGCCTTGATGGCCTCTGCTTTGTCAGGCTTCTCCATTGCCGAGGACAGAGTGGGAGGCTCCTCCAGCTGTACAGGCCTGTCTGCGCTGGGTTTCTTGCAGAGGTCGACCACCTCTCTCATGAGATCATCCACATAGCCTGCAACAGTGTTCAAAGACAGAATAAAAAACTTGCACTTTATAATGTTGTCTAATAATAAATGGTGTCTGGCATCAAACCGAGATCATTCTTTCAATTGGGGTTTTGAACTGAATTAGTACTAAATCATTAGTACCGGTACATTACCAATCTGGACAATATTATTTTGAGTAATTTAATTTCAAACTCACTGAATGTTGCCTCTACTAGGATCTTCTTCACAACATGACCAGCCTTGTACTTGGGGTAGCGGATTTTGAACCTCTGTTCTCCCGCCTTCGTGGTTGCAGTATGTCTGCTGGCATTCTCGTTGTAATGCAGTCCGGCAAGAAGGGTTCTGTTAACATAAACAAAGAAACAGTTTTAAAAATGTGAAAATAAATATCTCTCTTTTGTAATTATTCCACGTCTATACATGAACAGCTCTATTAAACTTGATATTGATTCAGAAAGTGATTTAGTGTTTTATTTTAGTCCTGGCAATGTGTCTTGGAGTTGACAACTTCATCACAGTTCCTTCCTCCATTTTGACACACTATGGGAGATGTGACGTAACGTCGCAAGCTTTTATACAGCACGGGGACCTGGTTCAGCACGGTACAAAGACACCCATTCCCAAGTAACTGAAACAAGTCTTTATTATTATATAGAATTATATGCTGAAAAGACCAACCTGCACAGCATGCCAGTGTAGGAGTACACGTAAGACTTTGGTGCAAACTGAATGATGAGGCTGTGAAAGCCCTCCACCTTGGACGTCTGGTGTACGGCAGAGAGCTTGCCGATGTCCTTGCACAGCATCTTGTCTGTCACCAGTTTCTAGTTTGACAGCTGATAGTGAACCTGCAATCAACAGATCAATAAATCAATCATCAACAATTTCAATGGCAGTGCTTGACATTATGGATTATCAATTCTAATGTTTGTTGCTCAGACGTATGCATACACTGTATACATTCCATACTCCTTTTGGCGGTGGATGACGGTTAAAATTACAGTCACCCGTTGCTGATGCAACAGACGTAATTTTAAATGTCACGTCTGCCGCCATATCAGAAAAAGGAGTATTGACTCTAAACTCACTTGGTTTGATCCACTTCTTCTTGTGAGCCCTGCCTTGTAGTCTCTTGTGCGCACATGTGGGGAACTTTCCACCATGGCCCCTGTGGAGGTTTAGGACATGCCGCTCCACGGACTTCCATTTATCCACAATCAGTTCCGCGTCGTCTTGCGTGGAGGAAACCACTGCCCAGTACAAGTGGTTGATGATGCTCTGTTGCCATGCTTTCAGGTCCTCACAGCCCTTGAGCTTGCAGATGGCTTTCAGCTTCTTCCCAACAGCTGCAAAGACAATAAATAAAAATGACATCATAAAGAGATCTATCTATTTGAGTGAGATGTGCAAATAAGATTTGTGACACTGCAATGTCTGTCTGGTGATAACAACTTTACGATAACTCAATAGAAGACTCTACTCCTTGAACTTCAAAAGAAACAACATTGACACATACACTTGGCTACATGCCAGATGTCATACAGATGTGTTGTGTACGGCATATTCTCTCTAATCCATTTGGCAATCTGGCGATGTCGGTCTGTGACGAGAGTGCCAATCTCCAGGATGTCCTCAAAGAAGGCCACCATCCTCTTCAGGCCTTCCAGTTCCATATGGTAGCTCCCACCACACTCGTTGCTCTGAAAATACAGCAGGGAACATTCCAGTTAGGCAGATAACTAGACAGGAGCTCTGCAATGAGCTGAATATGATTTGAAACACTGTTACTATTACAATATTTACAGATTAAGTTTTATATTTCTCACACAAAACCCTGAACTTGAACAATATAAACTGTACCTGCACCAGCTGTAGGTCTAGCACCACATTTGATTCCAGCTCCATTGTAGTGTATGTTCCAAATTTTGCGCAGTGTCCAGGGCTGTCGGCCCTGCCGTCACCCCCCAGAACCAGAGGTCGCCCTTCAGTCTGCAGCATCGCAATGTGGGCTGCCTGTTGTTGCGTCCATACACCCTGTATTGCAGGCTGCAGGATGTCTCGCTGGTGTGAGAAGAATGTTCGTTTCTCGTAGGTCATCACACCCATGTGGTTTAGGACTCGCAGCACCTTTGTTGGCGACGCACCGGCAAACAGTATGCCTGCAGACAACAGCATGTTGCCTGCAGGGAAGTTTCCAATGCTCGGTTGACTCTGCCACTTAGTTGCCTGCAGACAGGAGTCACATGTCAGGTGGATCTTAAGCAGTGTTCCAGTGGTTGTCCACACTTGACGGATGTCGACGCTGCCGCAAGATGGACAGTGGCACCACTGTAGCAGTTTCCCGAGGCTGGAGCCAAAGACGATGTATTTGGGTTCCTTGTGGCAGATCTCATCCCCAATCATAAATGCTTCCCGACTTTCTGACAGATCTGACTTGTCAGAAGAATCAGCCGCTGAGATGGGGCTCAGTTCCCAGTCTGAGGATACTGATGGTGGTGCAGCTGGACTGCTGGACGGCGCGTCTTCCAGTTGGTGCTGGCTGCTGCTGCTGCTGCTGCTGCTAGAGGCAGCCTGTGGTGGCTGGTCAGGTGTAGCTGGGTCTCTGGTGCCATGGACTTTCAGCTTTCTCTGCCTCCCTGGTACTGGTAGACTTGCAGTCAGCATCTCGGGCGTCACCTGGCATGCTGGAAATGAAATGATCAATGGAATACTATATTGTGTTTATATAAAACCACAAATCTATGTTGATCTGTTGCTTACTATTTATAGTTAACAAATTCAACATTAGAAGGAATATCCCGTACTGTAATACAGTATCATATGACACACTCGCTCATCCTGTCAAACTGTTGTGTTTTTTTTTTTGTAGGAACTGATTAAACTTCGATTTAATAGTACAGTACTATTAACCAAACAATAGTGGCATTACCCTTTGACTGTGTCTTTGTGAGTTGTTTCCCAGTCTGTGTCTTGATGCTGACAGTAGCTGTAGGAGTCCAGTCTGTCTGGCAGGCCTGATCTTGACTCTGTCGTTCTTGCCAGATGGAAACATAAATTTCATAGTGTGATGTTGTAAAATATTTTCGAGGGGTTAGAAGTTCTAGACAATATTATCATGATAAACATGTACCCTACAGTAATGCTTAGCTAGAGCCAATGCATATGTAAGTCAATATCATGCCTGACTGGCAACTTTCTACAATAATTATATTTAGCAGACTGGTTTGCCGGTTGCATGTTTGGTGTTTGGAACAAGACTAATGCTAAGCTTTTTGTTTTACATAACAAGTGTAAGATCTAAGGTTTTTTTTCATGTGTCCACTGTGTGTGCCAGTCATGATAACGTGCAAGGTAAAACCAGCCGATGTGCTCATCTAAAACAAAACCTGGGGGCAATCACAAACCTGTTCCGGTGCCATGTCTGTGTCAGTGGCCATCTCCATTGATTCCTCTGTGGAAGCAAAACTGCTACTCTCCACTTCTGATTCTGCCAGGAGTTCTTCTACTTTCTGCAAATGTACACAATATGAAATGGATTACAAAATTATTCAAAACAGTATAGGCCTACACCTTGCTCATACCATTTCGACAATAATAATTCATGAGACTACTAGCCACCGGAATTAAATCCTGATTTAACATCAACAAATTAGGTCTAACAACTTTACCCGCTTTCTCTCTCTCATTGCAAATGCAGATCGCCCTGGTCTTGATGTTGAAAGTTGTCCCACAGCTGAAGTCTGTTGGGTTTAAGCACCCTTCAGTTGTTGAAGGTTCGAGCCCGCTCCGCGCTGTTCGTTTGATGAGTGGTCTGCTGTAAAAAGGAACGGCTCAGACAGAGATATGAGATTAAACAATAAGCTGATTTAATGGTAGAAACAACAGTACAATATAACGAAGTACTTATATAACGAAGTACTTCGGGCCTCAGCTCTTCCACCGTGCGATGTACGTATCAGACAGTCAGACAGAACAGAGGCCGCGAGTGTACAGAATTCACAATATTTATGCCCACAAACGGAGAGGAGTTGTATGGGAGGAGTTGTGTCGGTTGCTCCTCCCTAGGTGTTCATCCATTGGTGGACTCACTCCTGGGCGAGCCCTAGGCAGTGAATCAGAGTGAGTCAGCCATTGACGAGGTCTAAACAGCGAATCAGAGTGAGTCAGCCATAAGTGTGGGAAGTTTGGATCTCCTGCGCCGCCGATCAGTCCCAGGTCATCTTTTATGGCAGCCATAAAATAAACAATTCTGGGTCGCACGGGGGTGAGGTACCAATCCTTATCTTCGTTTATCCTCAGCACCTGGCCGTACCACTCCGCATCCCAATCTTTCTCTCAGAACAATCTCTGCATAGACTCAATGGTGTCAGTTTTATTACCTTTCTCCTACAACCCCCCCATGCTCCTATCCGGGCCATTAAAACCCCGGGGGGGCCGACTGGATCCTCTACATTCCTAAGTCAACGCACACACAATTGACCACAGCAAACAAAGGAAAATAAGAACACTTGGTCTAGTTTCATAAGTATACATTTTACACAGACAAAGTTATAATTATTAAAACAGGTTATATAGGATATACAGGTTACTTTAATCCCCCTTTTGATCTCACCTCCAGAGATCAATTCACACATAGCATTCAAAACATAACCACTGTCATTCTTTTCTACTGCGTCTGTCCCACAATGAGCGGATACAAGGCACACAACAACAACCACATGTTACTAAAATGGCAATACAAGTAGCTATTGAAATCAAAAGAGACATTATTAAACCTTTCCATTGACCAAACATGTTTGTAAACCATTCCTCCAAGGGGTTGTGTATCCCTGATTGTTCATGCATAGTTATGGATAGTGTGCGAAAGCCTTCTAAAGCCTTTGTGACGGAACCGTCCGGAGCCGTATTGTTTGGAATGAAAGTACAACACATATCACCAAACATTGAACACACACCTCCTTTCTCAGCTAACAGCATGTCAAGGGCCATTCTATTCTGTTTCAGCCAAAGGGGAAGTCGGCCCCAGCTGTTCAGCGAGTCCTTCTACAGGGTCCCTAGTGAGATTAGCTAAACGGAGCACATTGTAATGTACATAGTTGATCCTGTCTACATTATTCCATCACTACCTGCTTGGAAAGTGAAGGTTTGTTTAGGAGGCATTTTGGTAACTTTTACCTCATATTTGGCCCGTTTGACCCTAGTTACGGACTCCTCTGGCGGGGGAATGGAGTCTGGGTGGTCAATGGAATCAGTCAAAACAAAAATAACGGTAACGGTGATGATCGTGACCAGGGACATCCCTAGCAACCATCTCCAACTCCCATACATGGTTAGGTTGTTATTTTCAATGTAACACAACAACAAGGGTTATTTCTGTTACTAATAATAGGAGATTTACTAGGACACAAGGAATTAACACTCAATCAAATAATAAGGCATTCACGAATAGGCCATATAACTAAGATGGTGTTCAAGATACAAACAGTGTCCCAAGTAAACCACGATTCCCACTAGCAGAGTACACCAACAAACAATAAGGAAGTGTAATCCACAGTCTGTCATTATTGAGTACCTTTAATCAGTGGTCCGTGTTATTGTAATTAGGTTCTTCTGAACACAATGCTAAAATCTCCTAAGAGATCTTTAAAACAGGGTGTAAAATAGTACCCTGTAATGGTAAATACTGTGCTCCCAGAACCTGTTAAATAGAAGGTCTGGTGAGTGGGGAGACTTTCACTGCCCTTTAACTATAGGGATAACCTCTCGTTATATATAACCTACTACTCTTATTAGAAAGAGGCCCTATAGGTGGGCATAAAAATGCTGCTACTTATTGGAAAGTGCCCCTAAAGGTGGGAGTAAAAAAGTCGGGTCCTATATGGAGTCGTGTGTTTCAGAGTAGACTCGTGTCCGCCTCCTCGCCGGCCGTAATCTCCTTTCCAAGATCGCCTGTTGTTACCTCTGTGTCTTTGTCCTTGTCATCTGTTGTATGGGTCGTTGCTTCTGCTGGGCTGTCGTCGTCAGATGTGTCGTTCTCTCGTCCTGCTGCAGCGATGTCAGTTCTGATGTCGTCTAACGTCCTTGCTGGAGGTTTTCCAACGGCGCACTGGCTCCAATGATACCACGTTTCCCCCTTTCCTTCGAGGCGAACTGCATGTGATGTCCTCTGAGTCACTCTGTGCGGGCCGGTGAACCTTGGGTTGAGCCACTTCGGACGGATGACCTTCAGCCAGATGAATTCTGCGGTGTTAGCCTCGTGCTTCTCCGGTCCCCCTTTGGCGTCAGCCACCTGGGTGGAGAAATCTCATACCAAGCCCTTAAGTTGCTGGTAATATGGTTTTGAGCTAATTTCCTCTACTTCTTTCCCTACTGCTAATGCTCCAGGACCCGGAAACTGATGGCCGTGGGTCAGCTCAAATGGGGAGAAACCTGTCCCTCAGTTAATGTGTTCATAAACAAAGTCCGACACCGGCTATATCAACCTGTTTCAGAGGAAGGTGGAGTCCCCTGTGCCGTCTTGACTTGCCGTGTCTTCTCTGTCAGAGGCAGAGGTTTCATCCTTTTTTTTTTTAGTCCTAAAAAATTGACGCGTTTTGCAACAAAGTCAAGTATTTCTTCATCTGTAGGTGTATGTGTTGATACAGGTGTTCTTTTAATGTCATGAGGGGAACTGGGTGAGGGGGGGTTAGAGGTGGAGGGAAGCGTATAGGGAGGGGGTCGGGTCTTAAAGGGGTTGTATAAATCTGGATAGAGGAGGGGACCGCCCTCTGGGATGTCTGGGAGGGGCCCACCATATGGCTTCTCCTTCCTGACTGGCTCTATCACTTCTGTGGGAGGGGCTGGTGCAGGACTGGGTGGGGCTGCTATGGCGGGCAGATTTTTGGCGGGAGTTTTGCTCAGAGGCAGGTTACTGCCACTCCATTCATAACTAAGGCTGCGTTATGGCCTATTCTCCTTAGCTTGTCAACTAGCTCCCTTTCTTTGTTAAGTTTAGAAGCCCTGATAAAACCTGCCTTCTGCTTGTTGAGAGTTTCTAATTTCTGAACCAACTGTCGCTCGTATGTATTGAGTGCTGTGGCTAGGAGACTTATTGCCTCGTCACCCTCTACTCTATTCTCTGCGATCATCTGATCGTGTAAGAAACGGAGATCGCTGCTCGCCTTTTTATGATCTCCGGGCTTAAGTCCGCTAAGTATCAATCTCTCTGCTTGTCCCCACTGTTCCCTTAAACTCCCCGGAACAGGGACTCCTAATTCTCTCTCTTCACGTTCAAATTCTCCTTCCATTTTTGACTTCGTTCGTATCTGCTTCTCCTAAAGGTTTTAGTTTTTTATAAAAAATACCAGATATCTCTGCGTACTATAATTTACTAATTATTGTAGTTTTATTCCCACAGGTATACAGTCTGATAGTTTTCGGTGCGAGGTGTATTTCAACCCGTTGCGGAGACTCACAAGAGTGCTTCTCCTAAAGGTTTTAGTTTCTTATAAAAAACACCAGATATCCCTGCGTACTATAATTTACTAATTATTGTAGTTTTATTCCCACAGATATACAGTCTGATAGTTTTCGGTGCGAGGTGTATTATAGGCGGCGCGTAAGGCTCAGGTTTGGGAAGGCTAAATAACTTGTTTTACCTGACGCTGCTGCCTCCCGGCGTCTATAGAATAGATCAACTCAGTGAAAGCTGCGCCTGATCAGAGCTCAGCGTGCGGAGTTTAAATCTATCAAGTCATATTACAGGATAAAGGAAATACAGTTTAAACTGCCGTATGAAGAGAAGACGCCGACGTGTCGCACTTATCATTCATATCACATCATCGATCATATAATATCATATATTTCCTTGTCTAAGTCAGCTTCTCGAGCCGTATCTGACCGTGCAACACTTACATTGTCACATACTGTATGCAGAAGTATTATTTTAAGCAACACATTAGGTTGACGAAACACTCAACTCATATGTAATTAAAGTCAGATCCACTCGTGTCTTAGATGGGCAACAGTGATAACATAAAACTGTTGTACGCTTTCAAACACTCGGTAGTTTATTTATTTTTTAACCAGTTGCTTAATCACACTCAAAATAAATATACCTAACGTAACCCCAGATCCGTCTAAGGATTGCCTGTGTACATTAGTCGATGAGCCCCAACCCCAGAATTCGTCTAAGAATTACTGTGTGTGTCACCTTATTTCTCAGAGTATTTCAGCTGGACTTCGTTTAAAATTTAAACTGAAATCTCGGACGACGATTGCAGCTGGATTCCTTTCTTTATAACCACTGCAATCTCGTTACACAGTTAATCACACTCAAAATAAATAAACCTAATGTAACCCCAGATCCGTCTAAGGATTGCCTGTGTACATTAGTCGATGAGCCCCAACCCCAGAATTCGTCTAAGAATTACTGTGTGTGTCACCTTATTTCTCAGAGTATTTCAGCTGGACTTCCTTTAAAAAATTATAACCACTGAAATCTCGGACGACGATTGCAGCTGGACTTCCTTTAAAATTTTATAACCACTGCAATCTCGTTACACAGTTAATATATTCCCCGTACAGTCTAGTTGACTTTTATAGTGCGATGTATATTTCAACAGATGGAGAGACTTCCAGAAGCGCTTCTACACCCCCTTTCGGCGATGTGGCTTTTGGCAAGGAGTCGAAACCCAGTCTACAGAATCTCTTTATCGTCACGTTTAGTCTTCTAGATTAACCCCACAGCAAGAGTTTGCGAGATCCGGTCATTTCAAATTGATTTTGAAAGTTGCGTTTCTCCTCTTGAAATACCCCACATATAACACAACTGCAGCTCCTCTTTGAGACTGGAAAGTGTTATTCTGTAGTACTGCTCTTTCTACCGTAAGACTAAAACACTGAAAATGCCGCTGACAACTCTAAAATTTTGTAGTATAGCCAATCACAGATTTTGATAATAACAGGTATCTGCTCACCTTTCTGTTGTGGGGCCCTGGTTTAGTTGTCAGAGGTATTCGAGGTGTCATCCCTGGACCGTTCGTCCGCTGGCTGCCGGTGTGCCTTCTATGAGACCCTACTCATCACGTCGGTCGGTCACCAAATTGTTGGGTTTAAGCACCCTTCAGTTGTTGAAGGTTCGAGCCCGCTCCGCGCTGTTCGTTTGATGAGTGGTCTGCTGTAAAAAGGAACGGCTCAGACAGAGATATGAGATTAAACAATAAGCTGATTTAATGGTAGAAACAACAGTACAATATAACGAAGTACTTATATAACGAAGTACTTCGGGCCTCAGCTCTTCCACCGTGCGATGTACGTATCAGACAGTCAGACAGAACAGAGGCCGCGAGTGTACAGAATTCACAATATTTATTCCCACAAACGGAGAGGAGTTGTGTGGGAGGAGTTGTGTCGGTTGCTCCTCCCTAGGTGTTCATCCATTGGTGGACTCACTCCTGGGCGAGCCCTAGGCAGTGAATCAGAGTGAGTCAGCCATTGACGAGGTCTAAACAGCGAATCAGAGTGAGTCAGCCATAAGTGTGGGAACTTTGGATCTCCTGCGCCGCCGATCAGTCCCAGGTCATCTTTTATGGCAGCCATAAAATAAACAATTCTGGGTCGCACGGGGGTGAGGTACCAATCCTTATCTTCGTTTATCCTCAGCACCTGGCCGTACCACTCCGCATCCCAATCTTTCTCTCAGAACAATCTCTGCATAGACTCAATGGTGTCAGTTTTATTACCTTTCTCCTACAACCCCCCCATGCTCCTATCCGGGCCATTAAAACCCCGGGGGGGCCGACTGGATCCTCTACATTCCTAAGTCAACGCACACACAATTGACCACAGCAAACAAAGGAAAATAAGAACACTTGGTCTAGTTTCATAAGTATACATTTTACACAGACAAAGTTATAATTATTAAAACAGGTTATATAGGATATACAGGTTACTTTAAGTCCCAACTCTGGGGAAAACAGTTGGAATTGCTCCCTTCTTCAGGATCAAGGTCCTCTTTGTCGCAATGCCCATCTGCGCTCGTAGTAGAGCACTTTCATCAAAGGAGTCCCTTGTGAAGTGTTCACTGCACAGAACACTGCATTTGGTAGGCTCCCAGTCCTTCCTGGTTGTCTTTACTTGCTTTGCCCATGCCTTTGACAGATCTGTAGAAATAAAATAAATCCAACCATTAATAGTCAAAAGATAAGCTCTCTATTCTATAGGTAATCTATTATGACATCATTAACATGGCCATGGAAGTCAATTTAGTTGAGGACAATATTTTGTCATAGATCTAGAGTAGATCTACACACAGGATTGGCCATCACCTGATCATACATTCATCTGTTCATAGCATGATGCAACATTCATGTTCACATGCAGTGTTGTGCTAGTTACTGAAAACCAGTAACTAGTTACAATTACTAGTTACTTCACTACTTACACCAAAAAGTAATGCGTTACTGTGAAAAGTAACTTTTTAGTTACTTAAAAAAGGGCACCCATTAATGCCCTTATACTGTAGCCTTCATTTCAGTACTGTTATTGCATCGGAGAATAATACAACCTGTTGATCAACTTGACATGCATTTGCATCACTGAACTCTGCTAAGCAATGTGGTCTATACAAACACAAACACAAAGATATGTTTCAAAGTGCCAATCCAGCCGCTGTTGCTTAGGTGGAGGTGGAGTGGCGTCGGATGAGTCTGGGTCTGTGGTCTTAGCTACTAGCTTCGTCCCAGCATGTTGTTTCTGCAGATGTTTCAACAGATTTTAATTGCTGTTTTGGGCAGTCGATAGGATCTTTGACCCGCCAAGACACAACTTACATTTAACTAAAACGTTCTTTTCTTTGTGCTCGACAAAAGTGAAATAGTGAGAATATCTCCAGGCGGAGAAACTTGACTTGAGCTCTGCCGCCGCCATGATAGTCTTGTTAGTAAACACAAACACAGTGGCCTTTATTTTTCATAAACAATCTACGAATCTACGAAACAATGACACCAGCCACTCACCTTCATCTTTTGGGAACAGAAACATCGCCACTTCGGCAGAATTGACATTACCACAGCCAGCGGCAATGCATCGCTTCCCGTGTGTTTTTCCTCCCTTTTTCTTCACTGTCGCCTCCATTGTCAGGTTTTCTCGATTGGCAATCGCAATCACAGTCGACTGCGAAACACTTTCCAATAAAATACTCGCTCAAAAACGTTGGTAAATTCGACTTTGAAACAGAGACAAAATGAACGGTGGTGAATGTAAACACTTCGGCTGGGCCCATCTTCTGACGTCACGCAGTAGATCGCAAGCCACGCCCACGAAGGCGGAGGTCGACTGCGGATTTCCCAGCGGAAAATTCAAAACTCGTCAAATTCGTTGCTATTCCAACATCTTTGATATGGGTTCCAATGGACAATTTTGGTCATTACTATACGTATTAGCATAACAGATCATGCACCGGCGCACACTTCACTGGGTCTTTAAGAGAGGCTTGTTGGTAGTTAAAGGAGCAGTTGAAGACGACTCTGTGTTTACCATTGTGTTGTACAAGATGGTGGGGAATAAACCATGACTCCTTGGAGTTGCTCACCTCTTCAGAGCTAATCTTCACTGCATAACCAGCCTTTTCCAGCTTATGGATCTCCTCATTGTAAACTGCAGATAGCTTAGGGTTGTTAGACAGACGGCGTTCTGTAGCTCTTAGGAGAGCCATTGTTGCAGTAGGAGGTGCATGCAGAGAGAGGGCACTTTGCTTACGCAGTTAGTGGAGTGGCGTAGCAAGACACATCGTCAACTGTGACACTTACAGTCTTGTCCTCCAGTAGTTCAATGGCTGCTTTATCCTCACCAGAGCGGGTCACTTCATTAATGCTCCTGAAGGGGAGTGTGTCGAGCTGCCAAAGTTTCTCCACGTTCTGATGCAGCTCCTCTGAAGGGGAGAGGAAGGATGAATGGAGACAGTTGCTCTCACCTGCTGTCTGCTGATGGAAGCTGGCTGGTCCCTGTATAGTCCATCCGAGTGCCGTGCATACAGCCACTGGGCAGCCTGTTGGACCTGTGCGCACGGGCTGTTTGGGGATGATCAGGCGTGTGTTATCTGATCCGATGAGCAGCATGGGCTTGACCTTATTAAAGGACAGCAGTGGGATGTCCCTAAGATGTTTGTATTTTTGCTTCAGGGACTCAGCTGCTCGTGACTGCTCTGCCAGATTCAGCTCGGCAGCTGTAAAGGCCTGACTGATGTTGTGTTTCACACCTTTCTTCGTCGTGGCTGACACTTTGAATGACACAGTAGCTCCTTTCACCTGCACTATTTCTTGCCTAATTGTCCTGAGGGATATTACCTCTTCCTGTCCGATGAGGCCGAGGTGGCGGGCAGCAGCTGGTAGTATGATAGTTCTTTCAGAGCCGTCATCCAGTACAGCGTACGTGTCCAGGGTTTTCTTTCCATTCTGTAGTCGGACAGGGACAACTTTAAGCATTACTTTGCCTGACCGGCTCACTTGGTTTGTGAAGACCACACTGGGGGAAGCAGTTACAGTCAGTACAGTCATTGTGAGGGCCACATCGTGCAGGATGATAAGATGTTGTTGTCCACAGGTTGCACATGGCTTCTTTAAAGTGCAGTTTTCAGGCGTGTGTCCTCTCCCGCACCTCCAGCATTTCCTGTTATCCTTTATCCAGCTTGCCTTTTCAGTGTTAGTGAGTTTAGCAAAGTCGGCACAGGCGTTGAGGTAGTGCTCCTGGTTCTTACAATAAGGGCAGAAGGGCTTAAAACGTTCACGTTTATTTAGCTGGGCAGGACTGCTAGCAGCAGGTGATGAATTAGAGTGTTGGGCTCCCTGCTGGCTACCAAGCAGTATAGTAGCAGGTCTGACTCTCTGTGGCTTAGCCACTCTTCGCTCCTTACTGTCTGTGTGTGCAGGCTCTGGACATGTGACAGTTATTCGACGTGAAACCTGTAATGTCTGGACTTTCCTCTCGAGCCTCGCAGCTAGGTCAGGGAGAGTATATGTGAGGTTACTACCACTCTGGATGATTCCTCTGTTGAAGCAGTATTCCACGAACGAGTCTCTGAAGTGAGGAGGGAGTTTGGAGTAAGGTGTCAACATGAGACCCACATCTCAGCTCGGATGATGAGGGGCCTTCCATGGTGTTTAGCATTCCCACCAGAGTGCCAACTGATGCTGCAAAGTCTTCAAACGCTTGATAATCACCAGTTTTCACTGCTGGAGCGTTCAAGATGGCTTTAAGCTCTCCCTGCACCAGTTGTCTTGGCTGGCCATAGCGTTGGGTCAGGGTTTGCATGGCACTTGTGTATGGAGTCGGGCTGTTGATGTACCTCTTAGCTACCTGGAGTGCAGATGGAAAGGTGAGGTGATTGAGGAGGATTTCGTATTTATAATCCTCGGACAGGTGTTGGTGAGGGCCAAGCACGCTGTCCAATCCCTTTTTGAGCATAAGAAAGTCAGTTTATTTTCCTGAGCTGAAGATGGTTAATCTTGGCTTTGGGATACCATATGATAATGCAATCTCCATCTCCATCATACTGGGTATGTTAGGATTAGCTGTGGGCCAGGCCGGTGCATGAGGCTGCATCATGTAGGAGTGATGTACTGGAGGTGGTGCAGCATACTGCATAGGCTGATATGGCTGTGGAGCGGTCTGCCAGTACCGGTGATGTGCATTGTATGGCTGTTCCGGTGGGGCTGGCGCAGACTGTGGGTATGCAGCAGGAGCAGGAATAACACCTGGATGTATTAGCAAGACAGGAGGTTCAGGCTGTACCACAACAGGAGAAGTGACAGGTGACGCAGGCTGCATCCGCGAAGCAGTGGGTGCAGAATGCATCTCTGTTGCAGAAGCTCTTGGAGCCATAAGAGGTGCGGGCTGCATCTGTTCAGCAGAAGTAACAGACGCCGCGGGGGAAGTCTGCTGTGTCTGCGGTGCAGGAGGATCAGCCTGTGTTTGAGGTGGAGACGTTGAAGGAGACGTTTGGAGAGGAGCAGGATGAGCTTGAGGATATGAGAATAAACCTGTTTCTTCCATATGTTGGTTTGTGGGAGAACACAGCTCCAGTTGAGGGAGGCTGTTGTAGCGGCTCTGGTATGCAGTAAACTGTTGTGAATGGTATGAAGGGTAAGCCAGGGCACTTTGTGTATGTGAGATGATCTTTACCTTGTCCATTTCAGACTCTAGCTCTTGCATCTGCCTGCTAATCATCTGCCAGCGTGCCTCTAGTCGTTGCCAGTTGTGAGCTGGAGTGCCATCAGGGTGGTGTGCTGCTACAGGGTAACCTGCTCCTCCTTGGCTGGGCGACTCGTCATATGCTGGTCTCGGTGATGAGACTGGCCTCATATTGGGGGGATAAAGAGGTTGATGTGGGTAGCTGAGCTCGAAGTCCTCCAGATGTCCGGGAATGCAACGCACTCTGCTGGGACGGGGACTGAGCGGTGGCTGCCCATCACACAGATCCCTGGATGTGGCCATAGCGCAGCTTGTATACATCCGGCTCGAAGGACCATGTAATAATTTGTGAATAAAGAATGCTGGTGTATACAAGTCTGGCCTAAATCTTCTGTCAGAAAGATTGCAGCAATCCAGGGGGTGAAGATATCCAAACTTTAATTGTGCACAGGAGTTATGGTGGTACAGTATGTTCGTTTGTTATGATGTGGTTATCTAGGAAATATAGATAAACAGAGTAGATCAAATTAGTGAATGACAATATTAATCTTAAAGATATATTACGATTTCCTGCTAGGAATAATACATACACATAAATGCTGGAACAATCAGCTGCATGGTAAACAATACCAGAAATGCCCGCAAGAGGGCTCACTTGGCCGCAACAGGTGCAAGTGTTTTAACACGTGATAATGGCGGCTTACAGGGGGGTAAAGTTGTACATGCGGTAGTGGTGGCTGACAGAAGCATAAAGTTATACACGACTCGCCGCAATAGCACGAGACTGGACATATATGACGATCGTACATACCAAATATAATTATATCAACAGTCACAGCGGACAGAGAGTGAAACTACTGAACATTTAACAGGCAGTCACACTTACGGCAAACAAGTACTGTAAACAATATATATACATACGAAATGCAAACATATAGATATAAAACAGGTGCTTATGCCACAGTAGTAACACTTACAGTTTCATAGACGCACAACGCGGAACACACAACGACCCGTTCACTCGCTGGAAGTCTCTTTATGACCGGTCGCGCGCTGCGCGTGACTAATGACGTTACAGTGTGAGGGGTGCGTCCGGTAACTGTCTCTAGACTGCCTGGGGGGCGTCCCAAAGCAGGGAAGTTTGCAAAGGCAGACAAGGTCGAACCGGGAGAGCAATCTGGGAGGTAATGCGGGAAAGACTGGCATGCTGCAAAGTACGATCTGGCACTGAGGTGAGAGTGAAGTGGGCCTATATACTAATGGAGGTGATGGGTGTAACAGAGTGTGAGAGAGAAACAGGGTGTGACTACCAGGAATGCTAATGCAGAAAATAGGTGAGTGAGGAAGCAGACTGTGACACTCAGAGATGTCTATTCTTCTTTTTTAAAACCCATACTTTTAGAAAGGAACTAGATTATCTGAAAGATGACTTTTTTTTAAACCAACAGTGTGGGGACACCTGCCAGAGACAGAGGGTGTTTCTCAATGTCGAGGACGCTTCCTTGGTAGGACATGTCTTCCGAGTCACTTCCTTCAGAAGCTAGGCAAGAATTCTTCCTGGTATTCGGAAAACGAAGAGTGGAACAGGCGAGCAAGTGTGCAGGTGTGCGTCATATGAGAGGCCCCGCCTTAAATTTTCCGCCACAGATTTTGGGAAATTGGTCCGTGCGCAAAGCATTGTGGGGATTTTAAGACCGCGGAGGATACACATGTGCAGCCTCGAAATTTCTCGCTACGAAGGACGCCAGGCTCGGTAGAATTCCAAGGAGCCTGGACATTGGAACAGTCCTTCGGCGGGACTCGATGACGTAGCATCCTTGAAATAGTGGCTCTGGAGCATCCTTCCTTGACATTGACAATGACTGTACTCGTGCTCTTAGACGCACCTGCAGGCGTGCAGAGAGAAAATGGAAAAAGGATAAACTCCATGTCTCCCTAGAAATCCTTCGTGCTTGCCTTTCTGACTACCAGACGGCTGTCAAAGCAGCCAAAACAGAGCACATTTCTCTGTTAATCTCCAAAAACAGCCATAAACCTCAGGTTCTTTTTAATGTCCTCAACTCTATTATTAATCCCTGTGATGTGTCTTCTATTGTGCCATCGACTACTCTCTGTGATAAGTTTCTAACATTTTTTATTGAAAAAGTATCTGCTCTTAGGCTAGCCCACACTAGCGCTATCCCAGATCATGCTCCTTTTCTGTGCACTGCTGTCCTCGACCACTTTGAGCCTGTATCCCTCTCTTCTCTCTCGGATGTAGTCAAGCACCTGCGGCCGACAAACTGCACCTCAGACAGCCTTCCCTCTCGCCTTCTCAGACAGGTTTTTGAATCAGTTGGAGCAAGTGTTTTATTACTTATAAACACCTCTCTTAGCTCAGGATGTGTCCCAGCTGCCTTCAAACATGCCGTGGTCAAGCCACTACTTAAAAAGAAAAATCTCGACCCCTCCATTCTCGCAAATTTTAGGCCCATCTCCCAACTATCTTTTTTATCTAAAGCCCTGGAGCGAGTAGTCTATGTCCAGCTACAGTCGTTCTTAACCACGCATGGCATCCATGAAAAGTTTCAGTCTGGCTTCAAACCCATGCACAGCACTGAAACAGCCCTTTTAAGAGTTTTTAATGATCTGCTCCTAGCCGCCGACTCAGGTAGCCCAGCTGTCCTGGTGCTGTTAGACCTGACAGCGGCCTTTGACACTGTGGACCATAGCATCCTGTTGTCGCGGCTCGAACAGTCCGCAGGCATCACAGGCTCTGCCTTTACATGGTTCAGGTCCTACCTGACAGACCGTAGCCTCTCGGTGCAGCTAGGTGCCTTCTCCTCTGCCAAAGCCCCTCTTACCTGTGGGGTTCCCCAAGGCTCTATCCTGGGCCCCATCCTCTTTTTACTGTACATACTGCCCCTAGGTTCAATTCTCACCAAACACAACATTCCCTTCCACTGCTACGCCGACGATGTACAGATCTATCTGCCTCTCGAAGCAAGTGTCGGACACTCACTACAGCAGTTGATGGACTGCTTAACGGAGATCAAATCCTGGCTGAGCCAAAATTTCCTCAACCTCAACGAGAGCAAGACTGAGGTCATCTTTTTTGGACCCCAGCCTCCGGCCTCTCCGGTTGATGTTCTGGGCTCTCTCGGTGAGAACGTCCTCCCCTCTGTCATGAACCTAGGAGTGACCTTCAGTAGCACTTTTAAATTTGATAAGCAGGTCAGCACCGTAGTCAAATCCTGCTTTTTTAAAATAAGACTATTGGCCAAAACCAAGTCCTATTTATCTTTTAAAGACCTAGAAAGGGTCATTAACGCCTTTGTAACCTCAAGACTGGATTACTGCAACGCTCTGTATGTGGGTATGGACCAGGCCTCAATTAGACGCCTGCAGCTAGTGCAGAACGCAGCTGCACGTCTTCTGACTGGCCATAAAAAGCGTGACCACATCACCCCAATTCTGGCCTCACTGCACTGGCTTCCAATTCGGTTCCGAATTGATTTTAAAATCCTTTTATTTGTTTTCAAAGCACTAAATGGGCTGGCTCCGGCCTATATAGCAGAACTCCTCCATCGCTACTCCCCAGCCAGAGCATTAAGGTCGGCTGACCAGCTGTTGCTGATAGTGCCCAAGACCAGGCTCAAAACCCGAGGGCACCGAGCCTTCGCAGCAGCTGGCCCCAGGCTCTGGAACACTCTGCCCCTCCATGTGAGGTCGGCCCAGACCCTAGGGGGTTTTTAAATCAACACTAAAAACTCACTTCTTCTCTCTGGCTTTCTAGTCAGAGCGGAGCACGACTCCTGACATTTCCCTGTGTTTGATTTTATATTTGCTGTTGTAATTTATTGTCTTCTGTTTTTGCGATTGTAGTAACGTGTTATTTATTATTTGCATGTACAGCACTTTGGCTCGACCAAAAATCCCTTTTAAATGTGCTTTATAAATAAACCTTGATTTGATTTGATTTGATTGAGAAACACCCCGAGTCACAGGGACTGAGCATAAAACAGGAAAGGGAGGTAAAAGAAGGGGGAGGGTCTGGAGGGGGAGGTGTTTTGACTCTACAGTCACATGGACCCTAGGGTTGGGAAAAGGAAGGGGTAGATGATTAATTTGATAGATCTGACTGGATTGTTGTGATGGCTGAAGGAAGAGACACGGGCGAGGAAGAAGCAGAACAATAACTTGTCTGTAAAAAGGACAGCACTAGTCTAGTCTTTTTTTTCAAATGTATGTCAGTTTCAAGAAAAGATGAGAGGTTTTATGCATGACGTGCAAAATATCCTGCAACCCTACAAAAAAGAAAAGAAGGTACAGGTAAAGTATGTTGTAATAGTTGTATGTTGATAAAAATCTCTGCGTAGTTTTTCAAAATATAATGAACAAAGTCATAGAGGGAGAAAATAGCACAGTATGTGGAAAATATGAAAACAGCACGTTGAAAAAAGTAATGTTATGTTAAAAAATAACATGAACATGAAAGAAGTCACAGTAAAGCATCTAAAAAAAACATCAGGTTATTTAAGTTATCAAAACTGCATTGTTTCACTGAAACAGCCTTGCCAATTAGAGTTGGATTATTAAAGAACATCTATTCAGAAAAAGTACTTATTTTTTACCAGTTGTAAAGTTTTACATGCATTAAAGTGTAACTGAAAGTATCTTAGTAACACAAAACAGCAACAATCAGTACATTTATAAAAAGACTGCAATGTTTCACTGAAAAACTGTTAAAAATCACAAAGTGCTTTAAGAGTCATATTCCTAAAGAACATCTATTCAGACTAAGTACTTATTTTTTCTAGTTTTAAGGTTTTGCATGCATACATACAAGTGTATCTTTCAGTACCTTGGTGATAGAATTAAGCAAAAATCAGTAAATGTATCAAAAAACAAAAACTGCCTAGTTACACTGCCTTAAAATCACAAACTGCCATTAAGGAAACCCCCTTCCTACAAAGTACTTAATATCCTAACAGATGTAAAGTTTTACATACATCAAAATGTAACTGAAAGTATCTTAGTAAACACAAATCATCACAATCATTGATGTTAACAAATACTGGATTGTCTTACTGAAAAAGTGTTAAAAATCACAAGCTAACCATTTAGAGTCACATTCTTGAAGAACATCTATTTTGACAAAGTACTTATTATAAGTGTATCTTTCAGTGCCTTGGTGAGACAATTAAGCAAAAATCTGTAAATCTAAAAAAAAACCCTGCCTAGTTTCACTGCCTTAAAATCACAAACTGCCATTTAGAGTCACAGTTTGTGTGTGTGTGTTTTTTTTTTTTGTGTGTGTGTGCGTGTTTTTTTGTGTTTGTGTCTTGCATGTGTTTTGTGTGTGGGAGACACTGTTATCTCAAAAACATTGATAAGAGTAAAGGGGTAAACTGGGACTTGTAAAGAAATGAACCCCCCTCCTTACCGTTCTCTGTCATGTTCAGGTCTGCACGAAATAGATTCTTCCTCTGTCTGTCTGCTGGAGTTTTTAAGGGGAACCTTCACTTTACACTTCATTGCTACAGAATATAATCTTATCAGTTTTATTGAGAGAAAATACTTCCTCTAGCCCCTATAGTGTTTTCGTACCCACCTAAAGTAATATATTTTCTAAGCTAAACTTAAAACAAGCACTAGTCTTGTGTGTGAGCGTGAGAACAACCCTGAGGTCTAATAGTGGAGACAAAAGGAGACCCTGTTATCTCAAAAACTTTTGTTAAGAGAATAGGGTTAGTTGTTAAATTTAAGGAAATGGCTTTCGCTTGTACAGTGATTTGTACACCCCCTCTGTCACCTTTCAGAGACATAAGGCGCTTTCACACCGGAGTACTTTTCCCAGGAATAGTTCCGATAGTTCCTGAGATTTTGCGTTCACACCAAAAAGATCTGGAACTAGAACTTTTTTTTGCGAACCTTTTCACCCCTTTTTCTCCCTGCTAGAGAGCAGGGAGAAAAAGGTTCCGATTTTCTGAAAGTTTTTGTGAAGCCGCCATTTTATTTGCTGTCATTAGCATGCATTAGCGGGTGGGAGGGAGGGAGGGAGGGACAGGAGTGGAGGAAGAAAAAATAAAAAGAAGGGGGAGAAGGGAAATGATTTTTTTTTTAAATATATTATATATTATAATACTATACTATATTAACACCAAAGGGTTAAAGTATTATTACCTACCTATACAACTTCAAAAGACATACTTAAATGTCACATAACCTTATATTACCACAAAAGAGTCAATAAGTAATATTAACCCCCTATTAAAGAACATTACGGACTTCCGGTAGTGATGATGTAGGAGAAAGTCGCACGTAAGAGGTCTCCCAGTTGAACTTTTAATATATCTCTGTAAACACCACAATTCATTCGGGAAAGTGACGGATTACAGTTATAACTTCAATTCAGTCGTGAAATGAGTGGTTCTAAATCTAAAGCGAGCAATACGCCGAACTGCCCAGTTACTCGTGGAGGTGCGACCACTGTAGCTAGCAATGTTGCTAAAATGGCGGCTGCAAGCTCCGGCGCTAGCGACACACCGGACACCTTTTCAATGCACCAGCTGGTTTCTGAACTGGAGAAGCAACGGGCCTCGCTCCGGAAAGACATGTCGGAGTTAATCCAGGAGTCTGTCAAACCTTTGCAGAGCTCGGTGGACGCGCTCCGCGAGACGGTGAATCACTTTAATAACCGCCTCGTTGCTGCAGAGACCCTGGCGGGGGATAACTTTGAGCGCATAACAAGCACGGAAAAAACAGTGGAAACACTACTGACCCAGAATAAGTCTCTTCTAGATCGCCTCGACGACATGGAGAACAGGTCCCGTAGAGTCAACCTCCGGATAATAAATATTCCCGAGGGCAGTGAAAAAGGCCGGGACCCGACCGAGTTCATATCCGACCTGCTGATGGGAAACCTCGGCCCCGATGTCCTCTCCAAACCCCCGGAGCTCGAGAGAGCACATCGCTCACTAGCCCCCAGACCTGGACCGGGAGGTAGACCCAGGCCTTTTGTGATATGCTTTCATCGTTTTCAAGAGAGGGAGAAGGTGCTTCGTTGGACCAGACAACACGAGCTTAAGTACCGCGACACATCGCTGCGAGTGTACCCAGACGTCAGCGCCATCACTGCAAAGAAACGAGCTGCTTTCAACAAAATCAAGCAAGCCCTCTACCAGAAAGGAGTGAAATTCCTTCTCTTCCCCGCTCGCCTGCAAGTCTCGTTTGGGGATGGAACGTTCACTTTTGAGACTCCGGAGGACGCGCACGCATTCTACAACGAGCGGGTGATGGGCAAAGAGTAGGGCGCAGTATGGTGTTCCTGGCGGCGGCCACCCACTACTGAAGGTTTCTCCAAAATACTGTATTCCTCCGTCTGTTTGGAGGAGCCGTCTGCTCCTGCCACTGTATGCTCCCCGTGGACTCACTGCTACGCGGACACCTTGAACGAGCGTCGTGGTGACCGTGGAAACGGGTCGGCGCGTGAGTTGTGCTTACTCTCAGTATGCTCCGGGAGCGACGTGCATAGACTCCATGTATTTTTCTTTGTTACGTTGGGGACTTTGTTTACTTCCAATTGCACGGTGTGGTCGCCGCATGTGATTTTATCACCATTTTTTCTGTTCTGATTATGATGGTAAACATGTTATGTTTGTTTCAATGAGACGGTTAGGCTATCCTATATCAGGCGCTGCCTCGCTAGGCACTTTATTTAATTATCTATTATTACCTCTTTTTGTTTGCTTTTATCTCTGTGCCTGCAGTAGAGTTTCTTAAGTGGGATGGTTTTAAAAAAAAAATGTTTTACTTGAGGTAAATGTTTAGGCAAACTTATTGACGGCCTGTTTAAAGGTGAGGACTAATGTTGCGTCACTGTAATCCTATATGTTCTTTAAAATGTGGGATATTTTTCTTTTTTTCTTTTCATATTGTTTAACTGGTTGACCTCTGAGTAAGACTAGGTTATGGAAGCAGAAAGGGATACCCTGTTGGGAGTGAAGATGTGGTCGCGCTTGGTTTGTATAAGGGAATGGAGGGTGGGAGGGTTGTGGAGGGATGCTTTTTTTTTTTTTTTTCATTATTATTGTTTTTTTTTTTTTTGTATGTGTGTTTTCTTGTTATGTGTTTTTTTTTGTTTTCTCCCCTTTTCCTTTGGCTCGGGAGTCACGTCAGCCATGGGAGAGTTAGTGCTCCTCGTCTCTTTATGATATGACGACTCAGGGTAAGAATCTTCGCTTTATCTCCTGGAACCTGAAGGGTGCCAACCAGCCCGTCAAACGTAATAAGGTAATGACTCATTTAATGCAACTTAGGGGTGATATTTTCTTTTTACAAGAAACCCACCTTCGCTCCTCAGAGGTTGACCTTCTCAAGCGACCTTGGATAAGGGATGTATTTCACTCTAAATTCCCAGTTAGGGCAAGGGGTGCGGCTATCCTTATACACAAGAATGTTCCGTTTGAGTTATCAAACTCCATTGAGGACCCAAATGGTCGATTTGTAATTATTTCTGGTAGACTGTGTAGTATGCCTGTGGTTATGGCCTGTGCTTATGCACCAACATGGGATGACGATACATTTATTAAACATTTTTTCTCCTCACTCCCTAAAGTTGATGACCACTACTTAATTATAGGCGGCGATTTCAACTTAACTCAAAACCCCTCCCTGGACAGGTCTTCCTCTAAGCCTCTGGCGTTATCTAAGTCAGCTAAAGTCCTTGACATATAAATCTAGTAGTTTAGGTTTATTCGACCCATGGAGAGCCAAATCCCATTCAGACGAAGCCTTTTCATTTTTTTCACACGTCCATCATTCGTACTCTCGGATAGATTTTTTTCTTTGGATAATTACTTTCGATCAGAGGTCCACTCATGTGAATACCATAGCATTGTTATCTCAGACCACGCCCCCGTATCTATTGATATTAGCTTTCCTAGTCGTGTCCCCTCATCCAGACAATGGAGACTTAACTCTTCCCTACTAGCCCACACTTCCTTTAAAGAATTCCTTCATACGCAGATCTCCTTGTTCTTTGATACTAATGATTCTCCAGAGATCTCTAGACGCACGCTATGGGAAGCATGCAAGGCGTTTATGCGTGGCCAAATCATCTCCTATGTCTCAACCCTAAGGAAGGCAGAAAGGCGAGAGTCGGAGGCGCTCACTAAGGAAATATTTAGAATTGATCATTTGTATGCTTCAGCTCCTACCCCTGCTCTTTATAAGGAACGCCTTCAACTTCAGTCCAAATTTGATTTAATGTCCACATGTAAGACTCAGAAGCAGTTATTCCTCGCTAGACAACGTTTCTTTGAGACTGGGGATAAAGCGGGAAGATTATTAGCACATCAGGCGCGTACAGCTACACTATCCAGATTGATCCCCAAGATCAAATCTACTTTAGGTGAAGTTACCTCGGACCCGACAGAGATCAATAAGACATTTTGTTCTTTCTACACTAACCTCTATTCCTCCCAATGTCCTCCGGATGTTTGGGATGGAGATAATCCTCTAGATAGGACAGTTTTCCCCAAAATAAATGAGGATTTGTGTAGGGAGCTGGGAAGTCCGATCTCTATCAAGGAAGTACAGGAGGCAATTATGTCACTTCAGAACGGTAAAACTCCGGGCCCTGACGGGTTTTCTGTTGAATTTTTTAAGTTACTCCCTGTCACAATTGCACCAGCCCTCCAGAGAATGTATAATGAGTCTTTTGCTGAGGGCCGCCTGCCTCCCACCCTGTCGGAGGCCTCCATTTCTCTTCTGCTTAAGAGTGATAAAGACCCTCTTATGTGTGGTAGCTATAGGCCCATCTCCCTCTTAAATGTTGACCTAAAGATCCTGTCAAAGATCCTAGCCCAACGCCTACAACGGGTCCTACCAAGTATAATATCTACTGACCAAACAGGTTTCATGCTTGGAAGACACTCTTTTCATAACACAAGGAGGCTCTTGAATATCATTGGCTTATCTAGTTCATGCAGTCCGGAATTGATTATTTCACTGGATGCGGAGAAAGCCTTCGACAGGGTGGAGTGGAGCTTCCTTTTTTTTGTGTTGCAGAAATTTGGTTTCAATTCAGAATTTATATCTTGGGTCAAATTGCTTTATGCCTGCCCAGTCGCCTCAGTCCACACAAACGGACTCCAGTCTGCCCCATTTCCCCTTTATCGAGGAACCAGACAGGGCTGCCCTCTCTCCCCCCTCTTATTTGCTATAGCTATTGAGCCTTTAGCAATCTGGCTGCGTCAGGAGGGTGGGTTTGAGGGCATCACCAGAGCTGGGAAAGTTCATAAATTATCGTTATACGCCGACGACCTCCTTTTATACATGTCTAATCCAGCTGCCTCTCTTCCCGTGGTTCTAGATATCCTCGACAAATTTGGGTCCTATTCAGGCTATAAACTTAACCTCCACAAGAGCGAAGTTTTTCCCATCAATTCTGCAGCTAAAAGTATACCCCCAGCTTTTTTCCCTTTCAAATATGCTACAGACGGGTTTAAATATTTGGGGGTGCATATTACTGACTCAATTGATCGCCTTTTCCCAAAAAATTTCTCTCCTCTCCTTGAGAGGTGTAAACTGGACTTTGTCAGATGGTCTGCACTCCCATTATCCCTAGTGGGTCGTGTTAATTTGGTTAAAATGGTTGTTTTACCCAAGTTTCTATATCTTTTCTCACATATCCCCATCCTTATTAAGAAGTCTTTTTTTAAATTGCTCGATCAACTAATAAGCTCTTTCCTCTGGGGCAAAAAAAATCCACGCATCGGAAGATCAGTGCTACAGCTCCCAAGGGCTCTTGGAGGCTTGGCATTGCCCAATTTCCTACACTATTACTGGTCCTGTAATATTCATAAACTTTTATACTGGTTTAACAATGCTGCAGGCGGCTTACGCCCCACGTGGGTGGATATGGAACTTGCATCGTCTAAACTGTCTCTTCACTCCCTGGTTTGCTCCCAACTCCCTCTGTCTACCTCCAACTTCACCTCAAATCCAGTGGTAACTAACACCATTAAAATTTGGATTCAATTTAGGAAGAGCCTAGGCCTCCATAGGGCCTCAGATCTCTCCCCCATTGTAAATAACCACCTATTCCTGCCCTCTTGCACCGATATGGCCTTTCGGACTTGGTTTGACAAAGGGTTAACTAAATTTAGGGACCTCTACAACCAAGGGACTTTTATGTCCTTCCCTGAGCTCTCGAAGAAATTCGACCTGCCTAGAACCCACCTATTTTGTTTTTTTCAGACAAGGCATTTTGTCCAGAATCAGAACCCCAAATTCCCGAGTCGTCCCCCAGAAATCCTGGTTGACTTGTTATTGGCGCTTGATCCCGAACAAAAGCGGCTAATTTCTAGCATTTACAGCCTTATCAGTTCTGCTATTGACAGCCCAGCGTCCGGCCCCAAGGATTCTTGGGAGCAGGAGCTTGGAATCACTCTGCCCGATGATTATTGGCAACAAGTTTTACGGTTGGTTCACTCCTCTTCAATCTGTGCAAGGCACGGCCTCCTACAGTGTAAAGTTGTGCACAAAGTTCACTACACTAACTTGAGGCTATCTCGGTTCACGACTTGGTTTACCCCAATGTAACTGACTCTTGTAATAGGTGCAAACAATCCCCAGCCAACCATTCCCATATGTTCTGTCTCTGCCCTAGGCTCGCCACATTCTGGTCCGATGTCTTCAAAACTCTTAGTACAGCATATAATACTACTATCCTTTCAGATCCTCTCTTGGTCTTGTTTGGTGCCCCCCTGCAGCCTGTCGCCTCTAAAGTTATACAGACTGTTCTAGCCTTTGCCACCCTGTTAGCCAGGCGACTTATACTCCTCAATTGGAAACACGCTCAACCTCCATCTCATAGTAGGTGGGTGAAAGAAATGTTACTGTCCATTAGACTCGAAAAGCTTAGGTTTTCCCTCAACTGCTCCTTAAGCTCTTTTGAAAAAACGTGGAGACCTTTCTTAAATCATATTGAATCTCTGACATCCCTGCCTGACTGTGACGACTGAGCCCCCCCCCCCTTTTTATTTCTCTGATTTTTTAATTGTTATTTTAATTTCTTTTCTTTTTTTTTTTTTTTTTTTTCCATACTTATGTATTTGATGTATGTATTTTGTACTGTTTACATTTTGTTTACTGAGAAGCGTTCTCCTTTGGGTGGGATTGTGGGAGGGATAAAAAGACGGGGAAAAAATGGACGAATGGAAGTTCTCTGTGACACTGCTCTGTTGTTTTGTTGTTCTAATTGCTTCCAATAAAGAAAGTTGATAAAAAAAAAAAGAACATTACCTTATAGAGGGCATTACAACAACAACAGGTGACCGAAACAAGTCATACTATCATCATTGACTATAATGGCTTACTAGGGGATACTACAACAGGTGTCACATCAAAGGGGCAATAGTCTTATCACCCCCTACTGAGCAACATCCTTTATGAGGGGGCAATAAAACAATAAACAGCTAAACAAGTCATACTATCATCATTAACTATATTGGTTTCATCATTGACAATAATGACCTACTAAGGACACTATAACAGGTTTCACATCAAAGGGGCAGTAAAGTCGTATCACCCCACTATTGAGCAACATCCTTTATGAAGGGGCAATAAAACAATAAACAAACAAGTCATAAAAGATAAGAGGGTCAAAGGTCAGAGATGTCACAGTGACAGGTGCCACATCAGAGGGATTTGGAGGCGGGACTAAGGTTTATGAGGGTGATAAATCACTCTCTTATCAGGTACTTAATCTCATTTTGACAAAAACAGTTGTCTTTCAACAACTATGGCACTTTGTGATTTTGACGCTATTTCAGTGAAACAAAGCCGTTTTGAACATTTGACAGATTTATGCTTAAAGGTTCCATGTCATGGCCATTTCTACTGATCATAATTCCATTGTTGAGGTATACTAAAATAGATTTATATTGTGCAATTTTCCAAACTCACATTGGTTTCTCATACAGCATCTCTGTAAAGTATGTGTATTCACTGCCCCCCCCTCCCTGTGAGCCCAGTGTGCTCTGATTGGTCGGGAAGTTGCGAGGCTCGTTGCTGCGAGCTGCTGTGAGCTGCTGCAAGGAGCGGACAGGCTTCCATCTCGGCGATACAGCGAGAACAAGCGAAACTCATCCTGAGCACACACAAACACTCACAGCCGAAGTAAAAACAATAAGTGTGGCTTGATATTGAGTAAGAAAAAGGTTTATAAGGCTGTGAGAATGGGTCTGGGAGAGCATTTCTCCGCGATCCCAACGTAGTAGCCCGAAAAACGTTTACCCATTTAAACAGTCGTGGTAGATACCTTGTTTGTTTTAAACATCATAAATACACAAACAACAATGAATACTTACAGGTTGTGTACCCGAATCTCCCGCTGGTCCAAACAAAGTAGGAACAGCATCGTTCTTCAGTGCCCTACGCTGTACATATCCGGCATGAATCGCTGAAAGGTTTGGGAAGCTTTGTTTCGTGAAAGGCTGGCAGAGGGTGTGGCCTCTGGGTATTCACACGTCACAGTACCCAGGAAGTAAACAATGGAAAAAGAGAAATCTCCAACGAGGCGTTCTGGGGCAGCATAGACTGTGTTAGAGTTTTACTCCCTACAGGGTGTACTTTGAGGGTTTGTGACTCTGCAGACCGTTTACATGCAGAAAAACCTTCATAACACACAAGGGGACGGGTCATAACCGGAAAAGCATGACATGCGAGCTTTAAATAACCATGTTATTTAGCTTGACTAGTATTTTTGCTAGTTTTGTAGTATGAGCAATCAGAATCAGAATACCTTTATTCGTCCCACAGAGGGGAAATGTACAATTACAACCACCTGATCACACACATGAATACACTGTTGGCACAGGCTGCCAGACAAGGTGCCACATGCTCATCAGGAGGGATGAACATCACACACTCACACACAATGGCTCTGTCGTTGGGAGCCAATTGGGGTTACGTTTTCTGCTGAAGTACACTTTGACAAAGTCAACATCACTCTACTTCTTACATCCTTATAGATGTTTTATATTTTAGATGTAAAACTTGGTTTCCTGGAAACAATGTAATTCAAACTAATAGTTAGCTATAACCTGTTGTTTGATAAAATTGTTTAGCAGTTTCTCTATGTTGAGCAACACTGGCTATTTACACATTACAGTCACCCCAAAACATAAATAAGTTGTCACAGTGGGTCCTTGCAGATGGACTCAGAGTGGTGGGTGTAAAAATAGCAGTGGAGCGGCAGCTCAAGTTGACCTGCTGCAGCTTCCTTTCTCAGGCTGTCCAGGATTCTGTTTCAGGTGAGCGTCTCTCCTGAGGGCCCCGACAGAAAACTGACCCATCAACAGCAATACCAACTCTCCTGCTGTAATATATTAATAAAGTTCAGTAAGTCACATTAGTTTGCATTCACACCTGAAGTTAAGTATTTTTATCCAGAAAACTGAGTACTTCTCCCACCTCTGTATATATATATATATATATATATATACAGAGGTGGGAGAAGTACTCAGATCTTGTACTTAAGTAAAAGTAGAAGTACCAGAAAGTAGGAATACTCTGTTACAGTAAAAGTCCTGCATTAAAAATGTTACTCAAGTAAAAGTAGAAAAGTATTATCATCAAAATATAGTTAAAGTAGCAAAAGTAAAAGTAGTTATTGTGCAGATTGGTCCATTTCAGAATAGTATATATGATATGTTTTATAATTATTGATGCATTAAAGTGTTTGTTGTTTATTGTGCAGAGCCATGTGGCTTTATTTACCATCTCTGTTGGTTGTGAAGACATAGTTGTTTACCAGCACCAGTAGACTTCAGCCTTGGCTCTGTGTCATAAATACACATGAGCACCCAGAAATGCAGCTACTTCAATTTAGGATATCTCTTTTTTTTCATCACTTATAAATTCAAAATTACATTAATATGAATATTGTTCTTGCCAAGTTAATAAGTGATTTCTGGGAACACTGTGACTTCACAAAAAATAAGTAAAAGGAGCAAGAAACACAACACTGAAAGGTGAAAAGGGTGTATATTTTTACTTTTACTTAACAACATAGTGATTTAAAGACAATCTCTCTCTCTCTCTCTCTCTCTCTCTCACTCTCTCTCTCTCTCTCTCTCTCTCTCTCTCTCTCTCTCTCTCTCTCTCTCTCTCTCTCTCTCTCTCTCTCTTACTTTGGCTGTGAGCTGCGGGCGCCTGATGAGCCACCATCCCCCACTTTCATCACATCGTACAGGGCAGATGGAAAATGTAACCGGGGTGAAAAGGTTTTACTTAATTATGAATGTTGTTACATCAAATTAGGATGAGTACCAACGGTCCAAAAAAAACGTTTCCCTCACAGAGCTACCAGCGCAGCTCCCCCCCAGATCTGGTGCCTTAGGCGACCGCCTATGCCAAAAAAACGTTTTTTTTGTATTATATTTGTATTTAATCTTGTGGAGGTGCAGATCCCCTGTCCTCCATCAGGGGGTGCTGCAGCACCCTCAGCACCCCTACTTCCCACGGCTCTGCCAACCGCCATAGACGCCCCCCCAACCGCCATAGACGGCCCCAGGTCAGGCCGTTTGGCTCTCTTCAAATAATATTACTCTCTATACTGAATCCAATCAACTTGCCCCATGGTTCATTGGTCCATTTATCATAGCGTCAAGCTCCGTAGGATTTGAAGATTCACCTCCAGCCTGTTCACTCAAGCAACCTGAGCCCTCCAACCATTCCTTGTTCCACTTCCTTCCCTCCTCCCAGGATTGTCGCGACTGCCAGTTGAAAGCCTCTTAACTCTGCCTTGGCCTGTGTGCTTATTGAAGCCGATGAACTACATAACTGAGTCCCTATGTTCGCACATTGGGACTCAGTTCATTCACTCTCTACGAGTTAAAACAAAAAGTATTTCTTATAAGGTTTTTAAAATAACTTCTCACAAAAATCTTTGGACCAATGAGTTGTGATCAAAGGTCTGGGATAATTCTCTCATTAGTTTACAGTAAAATTATTGGTATCACTTTAAGAGCTTTATAATGCACATAACGCACCTCTACTCTACTGCTATTTTTTGTAAAACAAATACACTTTTCTACAACTAATCATTAGCTACGTAGCTTTCAAAGAAAACCAACTAGCATTAGGCCGTATGGTTGAGTCGCTATTCTTGGTTGATTTAGATAATGTTATTTTAGGCGTTTTCTCCTTGGGCTAGGCTGTAAGAAGTTGTATGTGAGGTTTTTACTCTGTATTTTACCTTACCGTCCTTGCAATCATTTTAAATAATTGTATCCAACGCTTCATTATTATAAACATCTGCCTCGCAGTCAGCCATTGGACAGTCTGAAGAGAAGCAATGCATTTTTAAGAGAATGAGAAGGTCCAGTAAACTCACGTCTCATAGCCAGAAATATCTAATGGTCTAGTATACATTCAGGCATTTTTTTTGCAAAAAAAGCCACAAACTATACGGTTGCAAAGCACTACTTACTTAATTTGATGGCATATTTAGGATATTAGACTATTAAAACATTTTATTGCTTGGACGCAAGTAATTCTATCTCATGCTACAAACTCTTTACACTGATTTACTGGTTGCCAGGGGGGTGTTGTCTGGAGGCGGAGCTCCTCTTTGGATCCTTGTCAAAGTTATGTATGTCAATACTGTGTTTCAGCATTCAGAATGACTGCGGTCAGCACACTGCACTGGTTTCTCTTTGTTGATGTTGTGGCACCTGTTGAATAAAGATTGATTTCACTTGTGTTTTCATCCAATTCATGACAATTCTCTGCATTTCCAGGCTGCCTTCTGCTCTGCCCGGGGGTTGACTCACCCTGACACTAAATTTAGCGCTGCTGCTCAGGGTCTTTTAACATATCATGTAAAAATAGCAAGGAGGAAAGTCTGCTCACAAACAGCAGATATACAGGACAGACTGAGGTTAAGCTGATAAAAGTTAACTGCAGTAACAGAGTAAAGACAAACAGACAAATATCGTAAAGCTGACAGACAGACAGACAGACCGACAGACCGACAGACAGACAGACAGACAGACAGACAGACAGACAGACAGACAGACAGAGACAGACAGACAGACAGACAGACAGACAGTTCACCTGTTTTTGCTCACAACAGGGGGTGTTAACAGAGTGTGAGAGTGGGACAGAAATACAACTGGTAAGTCAGGATCAGTTTACTGATTCGTCTGAATTTATTGATCCTGGAAATTGTTTTATTTATTATCTTTGTGGTTTGAATTGTAATATCTCAAATTAGTGTTGGAGTTGTTGAAAGGAATATTTTTGTTTGGAAGAAGGTCATATGGGCTAAGCTTTGGCTAGGCTAAACTAGGCTTAGGGACTGCTATAATGTGCAGAGGAAGACAGCCAAAGATAAGGGTTATACATTTATTTATTTATTTATTTATTTATTTATTTATTTATAAATGTATACATCAAAGTATGTTACAGGTGTTGGTGGACTATGTCTACATAAGTGATAAAGTAAAATAAAGCCTTTAGTGTTTACAAAGTGAGCTGTATGAAATCTGATAAATGTCCTCAAGCGATGTCACTGGAGTCAGCGTCACGTGATCCTGAGTGAGGTCTTCCCCTCAAACCAGCATCATATGTGTGCAGGACACAAGGGACAAGGCTTCTGTTTTCAGTTCTCAGTACTTTTGTTTAACCAACTCTGTGGATATTAGTTTCTCACATTTCTAAATCAGATGTGTTTTATTTTAGCGGTCACTTTCAGCTGTGTAGGAAGTGTGTTGAGTTTCTGCTAATGACCCTCATAATGGCCCAGCATTTCCTGATTCTGCTGCTGTACAAAATCAGCACAAATGCTTTAAATGTGTAAAATGTATTGGTAATGACATAAGTTGAGTTTGCTGAGCTTTTTATCGGCAGCTTTTAAGTAGCAACAAGCAGTCTTTCTGCTGAGCAAAACTAAACACCTGCTGGAATACTGGACATTCCAGGAACATTCCAATATCTTGCAAAATTATCTTCTTAGTTTTCCCAGAGTTCATTGTGTTTGAACGTTTTTGTAACACACAACATGTGTTTCATGGTTGTGAGAAACCCCTCAGATGTTGAGGTCACTGTAATTTGAATCTCGGCGGTTTAATGGGGGTCTTCTTCAACATCAACATGTGAATGAGCTCATTCCTTAATTGAGTTATGGTTATTTGGATGAGTCAGCTTCAACACAGACACTGCTAAATCCCAGAGTCCATCCTCTAGACAGACAGAGAGCCATGGCCTCTATTTTAAGAGGTCTCTATCATTTCATTAGAAGACTTGTATCGACTTTACTAGTTAAAGGACCATAATGATCTTTTTCAATATATATCTGCTCATTAACGATGAACAATTTTGCATTGTTCACCTCTTTTTATATTGATGTTTTTACTTAATTTCCATGAAGAAAAGAACCAACAGAGATTTTAAACCATAATACAGTAAATGATCACTAAGTGGTAATAATGATTAAGCTACTGATAGAAGCAGTGCCTCCACCTCTACAGAGCGTGTTTTATTGTTGCTTCTGAAGCATGCTGCTGCCTGTGTTTCATTTTAGAGTGACGCCTGGTGTGTTGTGTCACAGTCAGCCTTCAACAGGACACTGCACTGAGAACTGGACCAAAACTGGACTAATACATTCATCTGTCCGTCTTCTATTAAAGGTAGGCTAAATATGAATAGGAGAGCTTGTGAATTCTCCATACTCTTCTTTCTACCAGTCCCCTGTGTTCTGCAGCAAGATCAGTATCATTTTGTTATTTATACATTTAGCACAAAGGGAATTTCCTGTTTCCTTTCATGTATAGGGAACAAACAGATGTTTCTACATGCTTTGTCTGCCTTTATACACATTTTTGTATTATTTATTTTGAAGAACATAACAGTGTTTTTTAAAATATGTGTAGCTGTGATGAATTACAGAAATATGTTCGGCTCTGTTCTATTGGGTGTAGCTGTGATGAATTACCTTAACATGTCTGACATCCTCTCGGAAGGATCCTGGAGGGGGCCTGGGAGTACGCTTATCCGGTCTACATGTGTTTTGTAGACTTGGAGAAGGCGTATGAATGAGTTCCCAGGGAGTTACTGTGGCAGGTGCTGCAGGAGTATGGGGTGAGGGGGTCTCTACTCAGGGCCATCCAATCTCTGTACTCCCAAAGCGAGAGCTGTGTCCGGGTCTTCGGCAGTAAGTCGGACCCATTTCCGGTGAGGGTTGGCCTCCGCCAGGGCTGCGCTTTGTCACCAATCCTGTTTGTAATATACATGGATAGGATTTTGAGGCGTAGTCGTGGGGGAGGGGGTCCGCAGTTCGGTGGACTAAGGATTGCACCACTGCTTTTTGCAGATGATGTGGTTCTAATGGCTTCATCGGTCTGCGACCTTCAGCACTCACTGGATCGGTTCGCAACCAAGTGTGAAGCGGCTGGGATGAGGATCAGCACCTCCAAATCTGAGGCCATGGTTCTCAGCAGGAAACCGATGGACTGTCCACTCCAAGTAGGGAATGAGTCCTAACCCCAAGTGTAGGAGTTCAACTATCTCGGGGTCTTGTTCTCGAGTGAGGGAACAATGGAGCGTGAGATGGGCCGGAGAATCGGAGCAGCGGGAGCGGTACTGCAGTCGCTTTACCGCACCGTTGTGACGAAAAGAGAGCTGAGCCAGAAGGCAAAGCTCTCTGTCTACCGGGCCATTTTCGTTCCTACCCTCACCTATGGTCTTGAAGGATGGGTCATGACCGAAAGAACGAGATCGCGGATACAAGCGGCTGAGATGGGTTTTCTCCGCAGGGTGGCTGGCGTCTCCCTTAGGGATAAGGTGAGAAATTCAGTCATCCGGGAGGGACTCGGAGTTGAACCGCTCCTCCTTTGCGTCGAAAGGAGCCAGTTGAGGTGGTTCGGGCACCTAGTAAGGATGCCACCTGGGCGCCTCCCTAGGGAGGTGTTCCAGGCACGTCCAGCTGGGAAGAGACCAAGGGGTAGACCTAGGACCAGGTGGAGGGATTATATCTCTTCGCTGGCCTGGGAGCGCCTTGGGATCCCCCAGTCAGAGCTGGTTGATGTGGCCAGGGAAAGCAACGTTTGGGGCTCTCTGCTGGAACTGCTACCTCCGCGACCCGACCACGGATAAGCGGGAAGATGGATGGATGGATGTCTGACATGTCTGCGTGTTGCTGTAGTAAAATGTACTTCAGTCCATCAGGTATCAGATGTCTGGAGCCTGTTCCCCAGCACTGAAACACCGCTAACAGCTACAGTGAAACATGTTAAACTGTACACATGCAACATAATGCCATGGTTGACACATTTCTTGCTGTTGTTGATGTTTATTGCTTTATGTGTCTCTTAAACAACAGGATGTCGCTCAGAGACAAATGGGAGAAGAAGGCTCAGAGTGTGGCAGACCAGATCAAACAGGAGGCCGAATGGAAGGAGAAAAGTTCCAAAGTGTGAGAATATGTGATATTTTAGTGGTTTTTGTAGAAATGTTTACCCTGGAGACAACTTCCACTTCTCATATAACGTCTATTCTGATTCGCGACACAAATGTAACTAATTAGTCCTGGAATGACTCCTGAACTGAAACTAAACAACTCAAAAAATATTTTATTTATACAGTATATCTTTATTGAGCAAGGACCATTCATTAAAATACATTAATCTAAAAAAAAGAAGAGATGCTGTATGCCATAAAAGAACATTTGTCACGTGTTTGTAAGACCGATTCATCCACCACAAACTCCTCCTTATAAAACACATAAATCAGCTGCTGGATTTCTCTTTATTTACCATTGCTACGTTTCTCAGTGTACATATTGATATATTATTAGGATAATATGTGAGTTGATTCTAATGTTTTCTGTCTTCGTTTTTAAATGCAGAGTTTCATCAAAGTGGAATTATCACTGGTCACTTGTTGCCACTGGAGACTTCAAGAAGATCACCAGTGGGGCAGATGAAGAGGAAAAAAAGAAACCGAAAATCAAATTCAAAGTGGTCGCACCTCCTCCCAAACCCAAACACGAGCCTGCTCCCCCCCCGCCTCCCCCCAGGAAAACGGCTTCACCCAAACCTCTCTGGCGGAAGCGTAAAGTTGAGGTGGATGTGTTCGGGCTGTGCTGGAAAGACTCCTGGATGAGCCTGAAGCCTCCAAAGTATCTGTTCCTGAAGGCCAAAGAGAGGAAAACCAAAACCCCGGGATTCACCACCATAGAGCTGACTAACAGCAGGGAGTTCAAAGCGAAGGTCTTGGAGTCAGAGCCAGAACACGCTGCTGCTCCTGAGGACGATGAATGGAGGCTCTCCTGGAAGCAGGTGATGAGAGCTTCACATCAATACACACACAACGCCTGGACAATGGTCAGTGTTGGTCATATTTTGGACAAAGTTTGAATGTCCGACAAGCTGTTCTTTTGGCAGCGCTGTAAAGTTTCAGTGTTATCTTAACATGATATGACATTATATTGGTTTAAAACTTTATATTAGTGGCTATATCGAGTTTTTGAATATTCATACATAATAATTACATAATGGGTGTGTAAGGGTGGGATAGAAAAGCCATGTGCTTCATTATCCTTAATAAGCTGTAGGCTTCACATTCCGGACATTTTCTTATCAAGACGTTTTTTTACTGAAACATGTGTATCATTTCATTTCTAACACGTGTCATTTTGACACAATGTTGTTGAGTAACACCAGCTTCCTTAACACATGACAGTCAGCTTCTATTGTCAACTGATAAAACAGTTCTATGTTGGTAGGGATTAGACTGGTAAAATGCTTTTATTTCCAGGTGTACTTATTGATGTATGTATTAGCTACTCACAGTCACTTATAGAATCAGAATAAGAAAATCTTTATTTGTCCTGCTGCTGGGAAATGTACAGCATCAAAGTTAAAGTGCAGATAAAAGGCAAGGGGAGAAAGAGTAGACTAACATAAGGGCAAGCGCTAATAAGAGTAAAAACAACTAAGTAAAGAAAATAAGCACACCAACAGGACATTCATTTCACTGCTGATCGTCTTCTTGAGCTCACAGAGTAAACTTTTCTCTTCTAGTTAGTGGGCAGAGACTATGCTGATGGCAAACCAGTTGAGATGTAGTGTATTTATCATTCAGAACATTTGGTGCGTCTGGAGTTTACTTCTTTTATTTTGTCTTGTTTTTCTCTTTAGAGAAAATATAGAAAGAAATGTAACTGAATGTCCCCACTCAATGATATTCTTCCACCTTGCAATACAAAATCAAACCAATGTATTTTATTTTAAAGTAATTTTTCCAGTGGAAATGCAAGATGGCGGCAGGCAGTACAGGCGCAGTGGCAGCAATCTATCTCTGCATGATTGTTCTAAATCTTAAGCCTCTGTTTAGCTACACCACTAATCTTGCCCCCTTGGTAAAACAACATGTTGAGGATACACATCATTATCTACACCAGCAACTTCGCCGAATACCAAGCATTTCGGCCATGGTCGGCATGTTATCTATAGTTCATTCATCTGGCACTCCTGGCAGACTCTCTCAAACACAAAAAAGGGACTAAAACGAAAAGAGGAGAATATCGGGCTATTGGCTGTGCTGTGTCTCTTGCTGAGAGGACAGCGGGTCCGCGCCGAGGGCAAACGGCCAAGCAGCGGAGATTCACGCACCACCGGACACCACCGGACACCACCGGACTGGCTTCAGAGGAGGCCGGCTAGCTAAACAGCTAGCTCTGCCGGCGGGTCTCGGTGGTCTCGTGCTGACGGCTGCTGGCCTAGCAGCAGGACCAACATCCACACCATCGGAGGACGGGGGGCCCGCACCGAAGGCTAAAGGCATAGCAGCGGAGATCCACGCATCATCGGCTAGCTTCAGACGAGGCCGGCTAGCTGTACAGCTAGCTCTGCCGGAGGGTCTCTGTGGGCTTGTGCCGGCTTGCAGCCTAGCGGCAGAGATCCATAAACCATCAGCTAGCTTTGACTGCTCCACTGTCAACAACGGCACCGAGGTAAAACCTAGAAATCCGGTATTTAAAAAACACCGTCGCACACAAATGTTTCAAACAGTGAATCAAGCCAAAATAGTATGGGATCCTCGGTGCAAGCCGAAGGGACTATTCAGTGGACATTTCAATTTCCGCAGCATCTGCAATAAACATGAACAGCTAGAACATCTCCTCCTTGAGTCCAATATTGATTGTTTTGGAATATCGGAATCTTGGCTAAAACAGTCGTCACCATCCACTCTTGTATCTATGGCAGGATATAATGTGTTTAGGAAGGACAGACTAAAGGGAAAAGGAGAGGGTGTGTTGCTTTACGTGAGGAATACCATTACCTGTAGGGAGATTGCACTCCCAGCTATCATTGAGTTTGATTGTGTTGGTGTGGAAATCACACTATCTGAGGAAATGTCCCTCACCATGATTTGCCTTTATCGACAACCCACCGCTAAGGTGGATTTCTATGACCAGTGAAAAGGAATCTAACTTCGATACAACCAACGTTAATATCTAGGCCGTCTCCAATACCGAACTCCGGTGCTGATAAGGCTCCGGTGAACGGCCGTCCAATCTTTTTGGGACTAAACCCCCCAGAATCTACACGCAAGATCAACGTAATCTGCTTAGGGGGGCGTTTACAGCGTGACCTCTTACACCAAACTGCCCGTCGTATCCCTATTTTAGGCACTCCAGCCACGGATGTCCGACCGCTAGGATAGCAAAATCGGAGTGTATAGTGTAGTAGGTGTTGGTGGGCCGGTAGAACCCCAGAGCAGTATCAAAACTGCCCCTGGAGGGGAAACCCTTTGTCGTTGGGAGACCCCTTGGTAATTAGGGCAGCTTCAGGACCCACAATCCCTAACCCCCAATTGTGATCCCCAGTTATACTAATCAAAACAATGCAAATGTAATATCAAACACAGCCAGAGTCAAACATTAATGTCACAGCAGTGATATCACCACATCAGCAGAGCATATGTCATATTTCAACATCAATCAAAACCACATCAACCACAGTAACCAATGTGAAACAATAGTTTAACCTTAGCAGAGTTTCTATTCCCCTTAAACAATTTAAAATCCAAATGATCAACTAATGTCAGCCTTTTCCAAGGAAGGGTGTTCTTACCTCACTCTAAGACCAAGCAGATACCTTCAGAAACCACGAGAGAGACCAGGAGTTGGGTCGAAATGTACAAAGTACAAACCGGTTTTATTAAGGTTTTAACAAAAATGAAGGATTACAAGAATCCTTAAAAAATAACAAAGACACCAAGTCAAAATACAAAAGCAACAGGTTCACAAGTTAAATGTCCTAAAAAAGCCGTCTAAAAGAGCCCAAGCCCAGGCCCAGGCCCAGGGCCCAGGCCTTGGGCCTCAGAAAACTTCCCCCAAGCTCTCAAGCCTCCAAGCCTCAAAAGCCTAAAAAGCCTAAAAAAAAACCCTTTCTCTTCACACATCATCTTTTATAGTCTCTTGCCTCCTCCCTCTCTGCATCAGGTGGTTTCCCCTTTTCTATCTTTGAGGGAGAAGGAGGTCACATATGTTCAACTTTTACTTAATGAACAATTAAAAATGTAAAGTTAAAATAAAACAAATAAAGACTTATAGTAATAATATGCAATTTTAACAAGAGGGAATATGAACATTGTTCATGAAAGCAGAACACATTGTCAATGTCATGTTTAGAATCAAGTTTTTTTCTTTAAACATTTAATTTCAAATATGCAAACTTTATACTTTAATTTATTAACAGAGACTTCATTTATTAACAGAGACAATAAGGAAAGCTTGTCTCTACGATTCGCTGGCTCAGGAAGTTGATTCGACCCTTTGCGTAGGCCGGCTGCATCTTGTGCTTCATTGTCTTCATACCCGCTGTAACCGCTCTCAAGGTGTCAAAAACCACAAGCGCCTTCTCAGAATTGTGGCTGGAAATGTTACGCTTTTATTGCCCCATCTAGAATGTGTAGTGCGCATAGGTCAAAAGTTCAGAATGTTCTATCTAGTTTCACATGCCTGGTCTCACACGTCTGAAAAGACATGATGGAAACATACATCCTTTCTATTTACAGCCAATTTAGCATCTTTTTATCAATGGTAAGCTTAATAGAGGTAGGTGAGGTAAAGGTCAGGTCTGACACGGCCACTTAAACAGCAGAACTGTCAACACCAGGTAAAACTCATGCTGAATTCCTGTGACTCCAACAAAGAGCTAATTATTCTAGGAGACTTTAACATTAACTGGAATGACAAACAAAATAGAAAGAGCTTAAAACGGATCACGGATAAACATAACTTAATACAACTAATGGATCAACCGACTAGAATAGCCAAAACCTCCAAGACTATGATAGATTTATTATTTACAAACAAAGCTGACAGAATAGTTAAAACCTACAACTTACTGACTGGTCTTTCTGACCATAATCTTATTATTTTTACCAGGAAACTCACAAAAAAAGGTTCATGGCCACACCTAAAACCCCTGCCTTGGTTTCTCGCTTCATCCCCAAAAACCTGCAACAACGTTTTATGGATGCAGTGAAAATGATTGATTGGGGGGGACACTCTCTCCTCTGAAGATATTGGTGAAAACAGTAATCTGTTTATATCTAAAATGAATGATACAATGTCTTCCTTCTCAAGAAGAGGGTGCCTTAGGGACAGGAAGGAACATCATCTTCCCTGGCTGAATCTACAATGCAGGAATTTAATGAAATCTAGAGACCAACTATTAAGGCAGAGCTTGAAATCCGGACTATCCACTGATAAACAGAAATTCACTCATGCTCGTAACAAGGTAACACAAACAATAAGACAGGCCAAAGCGAACTTTTTCATCAATATAATTGAAGGTGCGAAAGGTAACGGTAAAAAAGTTTGGCAAACCTTAAAGGTCCCATGTCATGTGGGTATTGTCCACAGTACATGTATGATATCAATGTGTACTTGTAAAGCGCCTTGATGACTTCGAGGTGTGAAGATGGGCGGTGTGGCGCAGTGCGCTGTGCATTGATTATCAGATCAAGGGGGCGAAACCCGCCGCCGCTGCGTCTGTAAAGCCGTTGTGTCCTTGGGCAAGACACTTCACCTGAATTTGCTCCTGTGGGTATTGTCCACAGTACATGACCATTACATGTATGTATGATATGTATGTGTAATGTGTATTTGTAAGGAGCGCTTTGAGAGTCATTGAAAAAGCGCTATAATAAATACAAGGATTATTATTATTATTTTCTGGTTATTACCCGTCCCCTTGTGTGTTATGAAGGTTTTTATGCATGTAAACGGTCTGCAAAGTCACAAACCCTCAAAGTACACCCTGTAGCGAGTAAAACTCTAACACAGAAAAGACCTGTCTATGCTGCCCCAGAACGCCTCGTTGGAGATTTCTCTTTTTCCATTGTTTTCTTCCTGGGTACGGTGAAGTGCCCATACCCAAATAGACCCATTGGTCCAAATGGACCAATCCGTGGAGCTCCTCACACACACACACACACTCTTTTAGCGGCGAAAATGTGACGCGCTGGGGGGGTGTGCTAGTGGAGCCTCGCAGCGCGGCGAAACTGTGGCGCACTTACACTGTAGGTGTGCCACGTTTGGGGGTGCTCAGCACCCCCCCCCCTTCCCGCGTCCATTCGCAATGTCTCGCTGTCTCGCAGCAAGCAGGAAACCACACCAGTAAGCCAGCTCACACTGTCAGCTCCTCGAAGCAGCGAGCCAGTGGGGGAGCTGACCAATCAGAGCACACTAGGCTCACAGGGAGGGGGGGCAGGAGCTCCAACAAGGCGTTTAGGACAGAGAGTGAAATTCAGTGAATACACATACTATACAGAGATGCTTTATGAAAAAACCAATGTGAGTTTGGAAAATTGCACAATGTAAATCTATTTTAGTAGACCTCAACAATGGAATTATGATCAGTAGAAATGGCCATGACATGGGACCTTTAAATAAACTATTAGGTAAACATACCAAACAGGAAAATAATGTACTAGAATTAAAAATCAATGATGCCCTGATAAAAGACCCTGCAGTGTTGGCCAGCTCTCTCAATGAGTATTTCTTAACTAGTGCTTTGGACATTACAAAGCTCTTCCCGCCATCTGAGGTCTCACCTAGCCCGATTGTGGATACACACCCCGTTTTTGACCTGGAGGAAATCACAGAGGTTGAGGTAAAAAATATAATCTTAGGGTTAAGAGGTTCTAAGGCTAGGGATGCATATGATTTCGACATCAACTTTATAAAGACACATATCGACAGTCTGATAAAACCAATTACTATGCTTGTGCAACCCACTCTCTTCAGTCTGCGTACAAATGACACGACTTTACACATTGGAAATGCGTGCAATAGATACGCAGAAGTCCGATTTTGCGTGCATATGATACGCTAACCATTCCCATTGAGTTCTGAGGCCGAGTTTTGCGTGCATATGATACGCCAAGTTTTGTCCGGTTGGGTCTTGGTAGACCGGAAGCTGTGTGGTTCATAAAAACATGTTCTTACTCAATACCAAGCCACGATTATTGTTTTTATTTTAAATCGTATAATGTCGGACTTTTTTTGCCGTCTGTGAGGAAAAGAAATGGGCTCAGAGCTTCAGAATACTGAAATCTGTATTTTTGTAATCTTTTTTTCCTTCTAATTTGTTATTCTTTTCTAAATAACACACTGTTATTTACTCAACAATAACACACAATTATCCTTGTTTTTATTTATTCGTTTAATTCTATAATCTCGGGCTTTTTAGCCGTTCCTCAGGAACTGAATTTCAAAATAAAGCCACCGGAATATACGTAGGCCTATAAGGGACATTTCGAGCATCATTGCGATACACACCACACACCCACTGAACTGATTACCCAAGATCCTCAGCTAGAAGCTCGGTGATTGGATTGTTTAGCCGCAATGCACGCTGGGATATGGTGTTAATGCGATATGAAATCCGAAAAACATTTTTAAAAAAAGAAAATAATACTTTATTCCGAGTCTGCTTTCTTTTCTCTTTGAAAGTCATCACATAACGGCATTGTAATACACAGTTCGGCTGCATTAAATATTACACATCTGCCGTAGTTCTTTATTTATAGAGCCCTGATTGGAAGACTTCTGGACAAACTGGAAGAACTGCCACTGAAACTGAATATGTGACGTGGATCATAAATATATCAGCAATTAAACAACATCTTCCATTTCTCTTCACACAATACGTCTCCTTGCAGTATCAACACTAATTCGGCTGACTTTTATATTTGATCCAATTGGTAGATAGGTTATATTTACACCATAACGGTGCACAGCTGATATAAAAGGACTTGTAGTTTTTAAAGATATTACTGATTTTCTTTGAATTAAAGAATGTAAATACTGAGTTGAGAGAAAAGTCAGGGGTTTTGGGTGATGGGAGACACCTCTATGGAATCAGAATTTCAATAGCTTACCATTAAATGACGGATATACCTTTATACCGTGATGTTTTACAAATCAGATATTAATGTGTAGAAGTAAAACATGTGAAATAGTATAGCAATATCCTGTAAAATTATGTGAAAACATGAATAAAACTACATCTTCAGATGTTATACATACAAAAGTGTCCTACACTAATAATCAGAGGTGTGGACTCGAGTCACGTGACTTGGACTGGTATTTTTGTGCAAAACACTTCATAGACATGTTTTTTATAGTCAAATTTCTTCCCATTCTGCAGCATACCTATGTAATGAACAACACATGTCTGGCCCTAACATGGCACTTAGACTATTTCCATCATCCAAGGAAACACACCAGTAAATACACCTCTCTTTGTCCGCTCCAAGAGCCTCAAATGGCTGACTCCTGAGCTCCGTAATGTCCCCCTAACATGGCACTTAGACTATTTACATCATCCAAGGAAACACACCAGTAAATACACCTCTCTTTGTCCGCTCTTCAAGCCTCAAAGGGCGGCCTCCTGAGCTCCGTAATGTCCCCCTAACATGGCACTTAGACTATTTACATCATCCAAGGAAACACACCAGTAAATACACCTCTCTTTGTCCGCTCTTCAAGCCTCAAAGGGCGGCCTCCTGAGCTCCGTAATGTCCCCCTAACATGGCACTTAGACTATTTACATCATCCAAGGAAACACACCAGTAAATACACCTCTCTTTGTCCGCTCTTCAAGCCTCAAAGGGCGGACTCATGAGCTCCGTAATGTCCCCCTAACATGGCACTTAGACTATTTCCATCATCCAGGGAAACACAACTTCAAAGGGGCTTCCTTATAGTTAATAAAGTAATTAAACAATAAAATGTCATATAACCTTATATTACCACAAAAGAGTCAATAAGTAATATTAACCCACTATTAAAGAACATTACCTTATAGAGGGCATTACAACCACAACAGGTAACCGAAACAAGTCATACTATCATCATTAACTATATCTGGTTTCATCATTGACTATAAGGACCTACTAAGGACACTATAACAGGTTTAACATCAAAGGGGCAGTAAAGTCGTATCACCCCACTATTGAGCAACATCCTTTATGAGGGGCAATAAAACAATAAACAAACAAGTCATAAAAGATAAAAGGGTCAAAGGTCAGGGATGTCAGAGTGACAGGTGCCACATCAAAGGGATTTGGAGGCGGGACTAAGGTTTATGAGGGTGATAAATCACTCTCTTATCAGGTACTTAATCTCATTTTGACATTTGCTGGGGTCTTTCAACTACTCTTGTGCCACAAACCTGAAACCCATAGAACAGCTGTACAAGAGAGCTATCAAGGTGTTTGACAGAAAGCCTTATTCATACCACCACTGTACCATCCTTGATAAACACCATTTCTTGAGTTTTGACAATTTTAAGTCTTTTAAAAGTATGTGCTTTTTTTTATAAATGTTTACATGGACTGCCCCCCCCCCCCCCTTAGGGGAATTCATCCACAAAAAACACACTGGACGCTGCACTAGGTCAGAAACCAGAGGAGACTGTGAAGTCCACCGCAGACGGACCACTTTTGGACAAAATGTCCTCTCCGTTAAAGGCAGCTCATTGTGGAATAGCCTCCCAACTGAGATACGGGATTGACCCACTCTCAATAGCTTAAAGGTCAACTCAAAGAATGGTTGAGAAACAAACAGACGTGTAATCACCGCTAAATGCACTTTAACACAGGGGTATCTCCTCTTGCACTTTAGGTAGCTCTTGTATCATCTCTTGCACTTTATGTAGCTCTTGTATCTCCTCTTGCACTTTATGTAGCTCTTGTATCATCTCTTGCACTTTATGCATCTCTTGTATCATCTCTTGCACTTTAGGTAGCTCTTGTATCATCTCTTGCACTTTAGGTAGCTCTTGTATCTCCTCTTGCACTTTAGGTAGCTCTTGTATCATCTCTTGCACTTTATGCATCTCTTGTATCATCTCTTGCACTTTAGGTAGCTCTTGTATCATCTCTTGCACTTTATGTAGCTCTTGTATCATCTCTTGCACTTTAGGTAGCTCTTGTATCATCTCTTGCACTTTAGGTAGCTCTTGTATCATCTCTTGCACTTTATGCATCTCTTGTATCTCCTCTTGCACTTTATGCATCTCTTGTATCTCCTCTTGCACTTTAGGTAGCTCTTGTATCATCTCTTGCACTTTAGGTAGCTCTTGTATCATCTCTTGCACTTTAGGCATCTCTAGTATCTTCTCTTGCACTTTATATGTCGTTGCTGCTACATTGTACTGCGATGTGGTAAATGCTTGTGTGTGCTGCTCTTGCTCTTTTTGCATGTCATGTATTTATTTTTTGCTATGTTTATAAATGTCATGTTCTTATATGTTGTATGTCAGGGACTACGGATGGAAATTAACTCAAAGCTAAAATCCGGCATATTTACACTTGAAGCATTATTTGTCTCAAGTGTTCATTAATGTGCATTGTCACTATTCAAATAAACGATTAAATGAAATGAAATATTATACAATGAAAAAACTGAAACGTATAGCAATAATATAAAGTTCAGCCTAATATTTATATTTAAACGTAATATTATTGCTTTCAACTAACGTAATCCAGTAATGTGAAATCTGTTGACCAAATACATTTGACGAAAGTCAACGTTTCAGTTTTTTCAGTGCACATTCATGTATTCTAGTAGAAATATTACACAGTGTAGCAGTGAGACATGTAATTTGACTTTGAAATAATTTGTGTTGGTGTCTTTTCTCACACGTAGCTCTGCATGGTGGCTGGAATTCCCTATAATACTGGACAGCAGCATTTATTCTGTTTGTTAACAGGTTCTTCTTAGTAGTTGTGCAGAAAAAAGTAAGTATAGATAAAAATTGAGAGCTCTTAATTTTATCAATTCATCTACCTCCTCAAAGCTTCCCTTCAAATGATTCGCCCCTCACAAGACACGCAACTCTGAAATCGCTCACATAATATGAATTTCCTCCTGTGCATTTAGGCAGTAATTGCAATATAAAAAGCAACATCTCATTGCAATGCAGCTGGTAGCAAAGTAACTATTTCAGCAATGCCTATCATCTGTGGTCATTGTTGAATACCAACTGCAGTAGCATGGTAATCAAAGCCACTTCTCTTAGTTCTCTTCAGGAAAATTGTGTAGTAGGTGTTCTCAAACGCCAGATTTATTTCGAGCGAAAGTCATGCATTGTGAAACCAACCAAGCAGGACTGAACTTTCAGTAAAAGTTAGAAAGGGTTCCTGCAGTAGTGGGCCGTGCATTTCACACCTAGGCCTTCAGTAGTGTCCTACCTGAATAAATTCACCTCTGATACCATCATTATGACGTCTCGGCTAAACCATTAATATTATACAGAAACGCAGAATAACAGGGCGTTGCATCACAGACAGGTATCTAATGTAGCAGAATGAATGCCATTACTAAAGCAGGAAACCCAAATAACAACATTCAACAAGTCTTCTTTCACTGCAGCGACACACATCATCTCTAGCAGAAGCATCAAAATTTACTTCATAAAATTACAATCATACCATTATACGAAAGAAGGAAGGTGGGGCCGGGGCAGAGTACCCACCCAGTAAGGTTATGGTAGGAAGACTCTGCATCGTCGCAACGTCGGTCCCCTCAGAGAGAGTCTTCTGGCTAAATAATCACGGAGAGGAGAAATCGGATCAGCCCATCCAAGCTGAGAAATCTGGTGTTTTTGAATGCCAACCAGCATTAAGGACTTTTTGATAAAGTTTAAAAAAAAATTATTTGTTTGCTATGTTTGCTGTTCAGTTGTTAATTTAAATGTTTTATTAAAATGTTAAACAACAGTAACTGTATGTTTTATTGTAACCAAAATATACATAAAGATAAGGCTTTTATGAAAACACTCAATTAAAAATTGCTTACCAACACACAAACCATTTATAATTGCTAAATTAGGCTAAAATAGAAGGCTCCGGTTGATACTAAATGAGGAGCCGTTTGGGAGCCGTAAGAGCCGGCTCTACCTTACTGGGGTCGTTTCCTGGTTGCTGCGTGGGGTCTGCGAGACAGCGAGACACCGCGAAACTCAGCCTGAACTCAGCCTGAGCACACACACACACTCACACTCACAGAGTTTTGTCGTGTCTCGCTGTCTCGACACGACGAGAAATCCGCGGAGCCGCAGCTGAGTAAAGATAAGGCTGAGTGAGTGTGTGTATGTGAGGAGCTCCACGGATTGGTCCATTTGGACCAATCCGCGATCCTTCGTTCCCTCTCCCCCTCTACCTTTGCCTCATCGGTGCTCTCAGCCCTCCCTTCCTCTGACTCGTTCCAACTCCTGCCTCCAAACTCTGCTGCAGAAACTTTCCTCTCTACTCTTTCATCCTCTCTGGACTCTCTCTGTCCTCCCACATCTCGGCAGGCTCGTCAGTCCCCTCCTGCTCCCTGGCTAAATGACGCACTGCGTGCTAATAGAACCATCCTTAGGGCAGCAGAGCGGAAATGGTGGAAATCCAAACACCATGACGACCTCCTAACCTATCAGGCTCTCCTCTCCTCTTTCTCTGCTTCGATCTCTCAGGCAAAAAGCACTTTCTTTCAAGATGAGATCCAATCTTCCTATTCCAATCCCCAAAAACTATTTTCCATCTTTTCCACCCTCTTAGAACTCCCCAAAGCCCCTTCCCCCTCCTCCCTTCTGTCAAGCGACTTGTTAACTACTTTGAAAAAAAGGTTGATGATATCCGCTCTTCTTTTTCTGACTCACCTTTACTCACCGCTGGGTCACCAGACCCACCTTTCACCCACACACTAACCTCTTTTTCCCCTCTCTCTCCAAGTGAGGTTCTTACCCTCATTACCTCTGCCCGTCCTCCCACTTGTCCTCTGGACCCTATCCCCTCAAACCTCCTCCAGACTATCGCTCCTGATATTCTACCATTTCTCACCCATTTCATCAACACTTCTCTAACTTCTGGTCACTTTCCAAACAGTCTCAAGGAGGCAAGAGTAAACCCTCTCCTAAAGAAACCCACTCTCAACCCGTCTGATGTTATAAACTACAGGCCCGTCTCTCTCCTCCCGTTCCTGTCTAAAACACTTGAACGCGCTGTCTTTAAACAACTCTCCTGTTATCTCCATCAGAACAACCTTCTTGATCCGCACCAGTCTGGTTTCAAGGCAGGTCACTCAACAGAAACTGCCCTCCTCGCTGTCTCTGAGGAACTGCACACTGCTAAAGCAGCCTCCCTCTCCTCTGTCATCATCCTTTTGGACCTGTCTGCTGCATTCGACACGGTGAACCATCAGATCCTCCTTCGCACTCTCCAAGAAGAGTTTCAGGCTCTGCACTTTCCCTCCTCACCTCATACCTCAAAGACCGCATCTACAGGGTAACTTGGAGAGGGTCCGAGTCCGACCCTTGTCAATTAACTACAGGGGTCCCTCAGGGCTCTGTTCTTGGTCCCCTCCTCTTCTCCTTGTACACAAACTCGCTCGGATCTGTCATTAGCCCGCATGGTTTTTCATACCATTGCTACGCTGACGACACCCAATTCATTCTGTCCTTTCCCAGCTCAGAGACCCAGGTCGTCGCATGCATCTTTGCTTGTCTAGCTGACATCTCTCAGTGGATGTCTGCTCACCACCTCAAGCTCAACCTTGACAAGACTGAACTGCTTTTCCTTCCGGGAAAAGATTGTCCCACTCTTGACCTAACAATCACCATCGGCACCTCTGTTGTTTCCCCGACTCAGACTGCAAGGAATCTGGGTGTGACCCTAGATAACAAACTGTTCTTCACTGCAAACATCGCTGCTACAACCCGCTTCTGCAGATAAACTCTTTTATCTGCAGCATCAGATCTCTCAACTCTCTCAACATCAGGAGGATACGTCCCCTCCTGACCCAGAAAGCGACGCAATTTCTGGTCCAGGCTCTCGTCATCTCACGCCTAGCCTACTGCAACTCCCTCCTGGCTGGTCTACCTGCATGTGCCATCCGACCTCTGCAGCTCATCCAGAATGCAGCGGCTCATCTGGTCTTCGACCTTCCAACATTTTCCCACACCACGCCGCTCCTCCGCTCCCTTCACTGGCTTCCAGTAACTGCTAGAATCCACTTCAAGACAATGGTACTTGCGTACCATGCTGTGAATGGATCTGGCCCTTCCTACATCCAGGACATGGTTAAACTGTACACCCCAGCACGTGCACTCCGCTCTGCATCAGCCAAACGGCTCGCTGCACCAGCACTGCGAGGGGGACCCAAGTTCCCATCAGCAAAAACACGTCGGTTTGCTATCCTGGCTCCAAAATGGTGGAATGAGCTCCCCATTGAAATCAGGACAGCAGATAGCTTGAAAACTCATCTCTTTCGACTCCACTTCGAGCGATAGAATTACTAACAAAGAATTGCTAACAAAGCACTTATATACTAATAAAGGACTGGCTTATCTAAAGCCAGTTGAGTAGCACTTGAAATGGTTTGGCTCTATGAAACCTGATGTACTTATATGATTGTTTTCTTCAAGTTTGTATCTTGTTGGTCGAATGCACTTATTGTAAGTTGCTTTGGATAAAAGCGTCAGCTAAATGCAATGTAATAATAATAATAACTTTACTCAGGAAGAAAAAACTGGAAAAAGAAAAATGTCCAATGAGGCTTTCTGGGGCAGCATAGACAGGTCTTTTCTGTGTTAGAGTTTTACTCGCTACAGGGTGTACTTTGAGGGTTTGTGACTTTGCAGACCGTTTACATGCAGAAAACACTACATAACACACAAGGGGACGGGTAATAACCGGAAAAGCATGACATCGGACCTTTAAATAACAGTCATTATAGCCTGTACTCACCAATACGTTTGAATATTTGTACACACAATCCATCCTCCTTTCTTTCCTAAAGAGGAGTTCAGTTACTCTGTTGTACAGATGATCTGAGTTTTTAGTTCCAATAATAAGTCGTTTTATCACCATGGAGGCTAATGCTGAAAGTCCAGTCGTATTCCTGGTAAAAAACATTGTGGACCCCCGTTTGCCTGCGCACTTGTTCATTAAGCTGTAGATCCACTCAATTTTCTCCAAAAGTTTCGTTGATCAGTTGTGAATATCAGGCGTTCCCAGCAGTGTGCAGTGCTCCTCGGAGGCTGAGAGGTACCGCTGTAGTTAGTGAGTTGGAAGTGGCGGTCAAACCCTTTCCCCGGCTGCGACAGGCTTGCTAGCTTTATCAAATAAATGTATCCTCCGCTGTCAGCCATTGTGGGTTGAAAAAACAGCTTTAAATTTAAACGCAAATATTTTACCTTGTGCAGATTGCTAAGGACGCTACATATGCTGTGCCAGCAGGTCGCTACCAGTAGCTACCGTTACACACGATAGTGTTTGCTAGAGCTGACAATCCAATCAGGACGTGAAAATGCCGACGTCATCGTACGCCTGCTAGATGACCCGGTGTCGCCAACTCGAAATCTGATTGGTCAATGCAACAGTTTAATTGAGATTTGTGTAAAGCTACAAGGCCCGCACTGTTGATTCTGAAGGCCTCAGGTCAGATTACTTTGAGCCAGCAACACATTCTGACTTTAATATGATTGGATAAAAGCTCCAACATTAACAACCATTACTGGACACAGAGAAAAGCTATAAAATGAAAGAATAGATTATTATAAATAATGTAATACATGTTAATGAAAAAACTATATTAAAAGGATAGTCAGTGAATCTGGTAAAGGGTTCCTGTTGATGTCACCTGCTGTATATCTTATAAAGTTGATTCAACAATGACCTCCCAAAGTCAAAAGAGGGTAGACAACTGTACGATAGGTATGAAGAGACCAATAGCACTTATAAAACCATCTTTTGTCTTCATTGTTCCATTGTCTAGGTGAAGAGTCCTGTCCAGTTGGAGTGCTCTGAGGAGAAACAATTCCAATGGGAGATTTTGTTTGAAAGGAAACCGGTTTGCAAAGCTGAGATATTAGTTTACATTCTTCCTCTCTGGGCTGGCACATGGAAGTTCATAAACTTTCCCTTCAGACAGGAGAAAAAAAAGTGGGATTGTATCTGGCCAAGTTACCAAGAAACCCTCAGTGACAAGATTGACGAAGTACAACAACTAGAGGAACAGGTGGGGATCAACATCTTTATCCCAAGAAATATGTTCTTGTTTTCTTTTGCTCTTTTAACTTTGTTGGCCTTATACAAGTGAACTCAGACATAAAATATAGGTCAGAGGCCAGATGCTTGATGCAGATGATTACCCCCTTTTTATTAGTGTTATTTAATTATATATTTGGTGATCACCCAACAGGAGGAGCCCATAGACTGGGAGGAGTCATGGAAAATGTCAGAGGTAGAAATTGAACCAATAGACATGACCGAAGAAGAGACCCCGACTACAAGCCCCAGCACTGAAACCACATTGATGACGAGGATTCATGACGTGTTCCTGCCTGACTGGAGCGACTCCTGGCTGCTCGGTGCAGCTCCTGTGGGGGAAGAAGAAGAACATCACAAGAACTGGAACTCCTGCTGGGGATACAGTCAGCAGATCAGGTTGGTGCGGGGTCCCGTGCCTAATGTTGATCCACTTTCAGGCATCAACCTCTTTACATTTATCTGTTGGCAGTTTCAAATATCAGAATAAGCACCCAGGTCAAAAAAACTAAAAGGATGTGGAACAGAGAGAGATAGAGAAATATGTGTTACTTTATACAACATCAAATATATCAGTGTTTTAATTATTAATTATTAGAAAAGTCTTCTTCAATACCGCAAGATTTTTATTTAATAAATTATGATCCCATTTCAGAGATTGAAATAGACAAGAAAGACGTTTTGTCTTAAAGGGGGGGGCTGCCATGTGATTGACAGGTTGCTACTACAGCATATTCAGGTTTGAGTGTTGCTCACATTGTCATCGTACTACTGTAATCCTTTGACAGAGTGTATTTAGTAAATTATGGTTAATTGTTGAATTGTGATCGCTTAAAAACACCTTCACCAAATTGCCAAAAACAATGTTTCTAAACTGTGGTCCACAAACCATTACGTGACATCACATTGACTAATTCCACTTCTTATTTACAGTATGCATTACACCACAATGGTATTTTATGAACAATTAATGTATGACAGTGTGTTCCTGTGAGCATTGTACTCAGTCATGTTCACACATACTGAGGCCTCTTTGAACAGAAAATTCATTGTTTTCAAGTCCACTTAAATTGAAATAGCATCAAATGGGGAGCTGTTACCTGTGACTATTGATCTTTCTCACATTAGTTTGAACTACTTTGACAGAGTTGGTTGGAGCTAACAGCTCTGCTTTTGTTTCCCAATGGAAACCAAACAGTGATTATTTGTCTCCACAGTGTAAACTATAACATTTCTCAAGCCCTCAATGTGGTGACTCTGGGCGACTCCTGAATCTTGAATAGCTGAGTTGTTGCCATGGTGCCATTTGGTGATTCCATTCCTAATGAATGGCAGCCTGTCACCTTCCCGAATGCATTTGTCCATACTTCGCATTGGAAGACACTTATGCACCTAAAACAGCAAATGTAGAAGAACGCAAATTAAGAAACAGCAGTGGTCTTGCTTAATGAGGCGTATTGTTGCAGACAATATAGCCCATGGGTTCTGGCATTGGTTACAATAAGAGATAATATATACACATATCATATCATATGGCTTTTGTGGGATATGTATTCAATCTCTTATTACTGAAGGTCAAAGTGACCAGAGATTCTAAAACCTTCCACCACTCTTCAGTCTGTTGGCCGTGGTTAAATGCTTTACCGTTCATCAGACTGATCTGAAACTATGACTTCCTCCACAGGTGGTGCAGGGCTTCACTACAGTCCCAACATCGACACAGCGCCAGGCTGACCAGGAGACGTAAAGCCACAAACACCCTCCTCACATCACAGCTGGACGAAGAGCTGACGGACAGCACAGAGTGGACAGACGCCTGGAGGATTCCTAAGAGATGGATAGAACCAGAAGAGGAAGAACTGGAGGAGACGCAGGAGGAGGGGGAAGAGGAGATCATGGATGATACAGAGGAGGTAGAGGAGGAAGAAGAAGAGGAGGAGGAGGCAGGAGAGGAGGAGGAGGAGGAGGAAGAGGAGGAGGAGGAGGAAGAAGAGGTGGAGCAGGAGGAAGAGGAGGACGAAGGAGTAGATGAGGATAAGGAGAAGGAAGATGTGGACGAAAATCAGGTCAAAGAAGAAGACAAGGAAGACATAGAAGTACACAAGAAGAAGGAACACAGAGAAATCAACAACAAGGAGGATGAAGAGGATAAGGAGGAAGATGAAGGAGTAGATGAGGAGGAGGAAGAAGAAGAGGATGATGGAGAATTCAACAACGAGGAGGACAAAGAGGAGGAGGATAACGAAATAAACAAAACCCAAGAGGAATACTTATGTAAGGAAGAGGAGGACAAAGGTGTGGATAAGGACAAGGAAAGTGAAGAAGAAGATGAAGAGGGGGAGGATAAAGAAGAAAACAAGGACAAGAGAACGAATGAAAAAGAAGAGGATGATGAAGATGTGGATGAAGAGGACAAAGACAAAGAAGTACTAAAGGAAGAGGATGAAGATGTAGATGATAGCGTGGAAGAGGATGAAGAGGAGCAGGACAAAGAACTACATGACAGGATGGAGGAAAAGAAAGAAATCATGGGCAGGGATAACGACAATGAAGTGTCTAAGGAGGAGGAAGAGGAGGAAGAGGAGGGAGAACATCAGGACAGGGACAAACAAGTTGCTACGGATGAGGAGAATGAGAAAATAAACCAACATGGTGAGGATGATGAAGTGGAGGACAAAGAATCAGATGAGGAGGAGAAAGAGGAAGAAGGAGACATGAAGGACAAGGAAGAAAACTTGGAGGAGGAGGAGGAGGAGGAGAAATACAAGATGGATGAAGAATGGGAGGAGAATGAAGAAGAACATCTGGAAAAAGGTGGAGAAGAGAACAAAGAGGAGACAGATGTAGAAAAGGAAGAGGGAAAAGTACAGGAGGAGGATGAGGAGGGGGAGGATACAGAAGAAAAGACAAGAAAGATGAAGAAAAGGAGGATGAGGAGAATGAAGGAGAACATCTGGACCAAGCTGGAGACAAAGAGGAGACAGATGTAGAGAAGGAAGACGAGGAGGAAGACGAGGAGGAAACAGACCTGGAAGAGGAGGATGAAGTCAAAAAGGAACACATGGAGGGAAAATGTGTTGAAGAGGAGGAGGAAGTAGAAAAGAAAGAAGCAGATGAAGAGGAGGATGAAAAAGATGTGGAAGAGGAGGAAGAAGAGGAAGAGGAAGGGTTAGAAAAAGAGCAAAAAGAACAAGAAGTTACGAAAGAGGAGGAACAGGAGGACAAAGAAGAAGACGAGGAGGAGGACATACCAGACATGGAGGTGAAAAATGAAGAAGGAGATGAAGAGGAGGATAGTGTAGATAGAGGTGAGGAAATTGAAGAAGTAGAAAAGGAAGAAGAGGACAAAGAAGATGAAGCAGACAAAGACCAGGAGACAGAAGTAGACAATACAGAGGTGGACACGGAGGATGAAGAGGACAAAGAGGTGGAGGATGAAGAAGAAGACGAGGAGGAAAAGGAGGAACCTGAAAACGAAGACGCAGAAGTGGAAGAGGTGAAGAAAGAGGAGGAAGATGACTCTGAGGAAGCAGATGATATATTGGAGAACAACAAAGAAGACAAAGTAAAGACCCGGATCAAACAGACAGCTGATGTTCCGCTCCACCTGCAGTTCCACAAACTCAACAACTCCTTCCCCTCCTGGAAGCACTCGTGGATGGTGGCCTTCCCCCACCGATCGGGAGATGTAGAGGAGAAGGAGGAGGAGGAGGAGGGGAAGGAGGAAGATGGGGAGATGGAAGAGCTGCAGGCTTGGAAAGAGTCGTGGAGGATTTGTCGCTGGAAGAAGCCGGAAGAGGACACGGTGGTGTGTTTCTCCGCCCAGCACCGCACCCAGAGACACAGGGGACTGCATGGAGGGGAGGGGGGACCCAGCAGAGAGTGGGCTCTGAGCTGGAAGATGGCCGACACTGCAGACCAGGATGTAGTCACTGAGGAGGAAGAAGAGGAGGAAGAGGAAGAAGAGGAGGAAAGTTGAAACTTTCTGATTTCTCGAAGATCATAATCTGTGAAGGACATTGATCATTTGGGGGACATTTGACAAATGGATGAAGTCATTATTTCATCTCCTAAAAGGCTTTATACCAACATAGAACCTCTGGGTTTGAAGAGTGAAGCCAAAACTGAAGTTTTAAACCTGAATTCTTTCTAATTGCCAGCAGGGGGTGACTCCACTCGTTGCAATAAGAAGTCATATTGTTCAGAAACTACGGGAGAAATTACCACTCCATATTTTACCTCAGTGGACATTTCCCTTATGAGTTCATGGTCTCAATCGGTAGTTTAGGGCCAAGTCTTCTTCAATACCATAAATATAAACTATAAATGATGATGCCATTTCAGAGATTTAAAATAGATAATAAAGCAGTGTTTTCTTAAGTGCAGGGCTGCCATGTGATTGATATTGTCATTGATCATCTTGGGGACATTGTTCATGTCCACAGGGCCGTTTTTGGCTGAAAGGGGTCGCCCCGCTCCCTGCAGTGTTGTAGTCAAGTCACCAATGCACGAGTCCAAGTCACTCTCAAGTCACCACTCTTCGAGTCCGAGTCCAAGTCCGAGTCACCTAGGGAAAGTCGTAGTCGAGTCCAAGTCCGAGTCCAAGTCCGAGTCACCCAAGGAGTGTCCGAGTCGAGTCATCATTACCTGTGTTCGAGTCCGAGTCCAAGTCCGAGTCACCCAATGAGTGTCCGAGTCGAGTCCGAGTCATCATTACCTGTGTTCGAGTCCGAGTCCAAGTCCGAGTCACCCAAGAAGAGTCCAAGTCAAGTCCGAGTCACAAGTCTTCATGTATTAATCTTCGTGAATATATGTGTTGAAATAGCTGCTCCTCTACATTGCTTTTATCCTGTCATGTTATACTAATGTGTCTATTGAACTGCTGTGAAGCCAGTTTGGCTACAATTCTTGTAATAGGTGCTATACAAATATAAAGCTTATTACTAATATTAATATTATTATTATTATTACTGTTGTAAATGACCTTTAATATGTCTAACTATATTTAAAATGAGTTACCTTTTAGAGAAGTGATTATATTTGTATGCCAGTGACGTGCGGTGAGTTTCATGGCTGGTGAGGCACTGACTCTTTCAGAGTCAGATTTACAAATATTATATTTTGACCTTAATCGAAATATTCCGTTATTTTCAAAAGCTTTTTTAGTCTGATGCTATGATTAATTTTAAACAGACCGTTCAACAAAAGGATACCCAAAATCTAAATATTGGATTGTTCTTTCTTAGTAAGATCCCATTTTCATTACAATGGTGGTCTTACCTTGACTTGAAGATGAAGTCCATGCTATCCTTCTGGACAACAATCTCTATTACTTTTTTGTAAAAGTCCTCCTTATCTCTCTAGTTTCAAAAGTCTAGCTTGTTGTTTGCGTCTACCGTCTCTGCGTAGAATAACAGTAGCAACAAGAACCTGTGGGCTCACGTGCGCCCCCTTCAGTGCGGCAGAGGTTATGGCTGCCTCTCCTGGTGCTTTTTTCATTGCCGTTGTACGATGAGACCAGCGAGCCTAAATATCATATATACGTGAAATAAGTTATTTAGAGACTATGGATGGCGAGGACAAATGTAATAAAGGGATCTACAAACATTACATTGGTGACCTAGTGAGATGGTAACAGGCATGCGCTTAGGGCCCGCTTTCCAGACAGTTTCTGTGGGGTGACGCATTCTGAGGTGAGGCAGACCTCATCTGTGCCTCACCTTACCCCACAGTAACTGGCTTGAGCGCGCTCACAAAATAAGTGGCCGCGATAAATTAGTGCCCGCGCTCCAGCAAGTTACTGTGGGTTTACGAGAGGCAGAGCTCGTCCCTGCCTCACTTCTCATCGCTCCCATGTAGTTGTAGCGGAGCTCGGCAAATTTGCTGATTTTGACTATAAGAAGCGATTGGAATCATACAGAAATCACATTTACAACACAGATCAGTGGAGACATTTTATTATTATTATTATTTAGTTTTTCTTTAATTGTTTTTAAAGAATACTCCATCTCTGGCTCCCAGCATTGGACGCTTTATGGTGGTGGTGTCGGTCCTTCCCTGAAACAGTAAAACGATACAGCGAACATTCTCATAGCCCACTGTATGCCGTGAACGGAGAAGAAAGCAGGAACTTCCTGTCAGCTCCTGATTGGATTTACCTGTAGTCCAGCGTTTCAGATAGAAATCATTGGTGCCATGTAGCTACATCTCCGGGAAGATTTCAATGTCCCAGACAAAAGGGAGAAATTCTGGTCAAATATTATCTGCGTTTATTATTGAGCTTAGAAACTATTTAAAATAAAGCTATATAGATAATGGCATAATCAAGGCATGTAGATGTGTGCTTTATGAGAAGAAGGCCTTTTTTAAATTAAATAAATCCCGTGAATAGACTCTTGCCAAAAGCAAAATGAAAAAATTAAATAAATGAATCATCAGCCAGGACTACAAAGTCATTCTTCACACAAAGAATGTCCCTTAGGGGCGTCATGTGGCATCAATGAGTGGCTTGGGCTGACTCATCTATTCAGACTATTTTTAATGCACTTCAAACTGAGCTTAGGAGACAGTAAACCCCAGTGAACGCTTTTGTCTGTCATCATAAAGCATTTCTTATTCAAAGTAAAAACATTACTTTACATGCATAATCAACAGCAATGAATGCAAAAGTATTGCATATAATTATTTTTTTTATTATTTAAAATATAACGCACAAGGAAGTTTATTGATACAAGAACATAATGTTTTATTCTTTCTTTAGGGGCTAGTCCATTCTGTCTCTAATGCTAGCTTATTATGTGAATGAGGTAGTCACAGGCTGGTAATATAAGGCACTTTAAGAGTGATTGACAGGCATTAAAGAGGAATTTAATTAAATATGTTGGAAGTGCAATATGTGAAAATGTCATGTTCATTGTGTGTGTGAAAGACGATGCAGAGATCAGTCTTAACAGTTTGTATAATGATGTGTATCTTAAGCCAAATACTTAACGAGTGACATTAAAGTGAAGTATCTATCTATGCTGAATCTTTTGGATGCAGCTGGTTAATAAAATCTAGTGAACTCACCCTTTTACTTGTCCACACTCAGTTGTATGAATGTGTTTTTAAAGGAGCCACCAGATGGAGACACAGTGAAGCTCCTGCAGCTTTGTGGAGCGCCTCACATGTTCTGTTAGTGACTCTTTATATGACAGTGAAGCTTTACAGCATGACACATACCAGACTCTGGCTACACAGGGAAATGAGTAACAGCAAGTCGTGTTGGTTTGATTCTCTCCGTCTATATCTATGTGACACTTTATTCACTGTTTTTCGAAACTTTATTCATGATCAGAATCAGAATTCCTTTATTAGTCCTGCAGTGGGGAAATGTACAACGTAACAGCAAAAGTGACAAAGCAGGTAAAAAGTCAAAGAATAATATAGAGTAGCTGCCATTATAAATATAGAGAAAAGAGAGGACAAAAAAGTTTTAAAAAACAACATTCACACATAAAATGAAAGACGAAGAAGTACTCATCCATGTCTAAAAATGAGTAGCACCATTTAAATAGTGAACATAAAGTATCACCATTTTGAGATATTATTAAAACGATTTTTTACACATACACATTATTATGATTTTTGCACTATAGAATTGCCCTGATAAAAGTGTGTACAGTATATTGCACATCCTGGGTTTATTGCACAAGATTTCAACATTCTGTGTTGTGTGGGGGTCCACCAGGGGCCGTGGTGTCTGTGCAGTAGTCTGACACCTGCAGGAAGGAAGGACCTGCGGTATCTCTCAGTGAGACACTGCTGATAACTCTTATTAAGGTTATAAATCTGTGAACTTTAGACAATGTTTGCTTACAGCCGGTCAGGGGGGTGTGATGTAAATGCAGCCCTGATGGTGCAGTTCAGATAAAAGGACTGATGTAAAACGCCGAGTTTCCTTCAGCAGTCAGGGGAAGACTTCACGGAGTCTCTTTGCATCATCATATAGAGATAAAGCTGCTTTCTCTCATATATCTGTGTCTTCCTCTCCCCCTCTGTGTCCTCAGTAGTCTGACAGCTTTCTCATGCAGATTTCCTGTTGTGTTCAGATCAGGTTTTCCTCCTGCGGCTGCTGACTCTCCTGCTGTGTATTAGCATGAGATCAGACTGCATTGTGATGCTGCACACATTACAAAACACCCATTTCCACCTCTGATTGTGCCTCTGTGGTCAAAGCTGAGACAGATTAACCCCAGCTGAAGGGGGAGAGGGGGGGGGGGGTGCTTCTGCTTCACTTGGAACTACAGAGTTGAAGGAGCCAGATCAACAACAAAACAGGAATTATAGTTTCAAACTTGTCTAAGAAATGTATGTTATTGCTCACTGAGCTCAGGATCCACCAGCATGCTGCACTCCAGAACATTTACTGACTGGTTCATTGAATGGTTGATTGCATTTTAGAAAATAAGTGAAGGTTATAAGAAAGGAAGAAGACTGAGAGAAAATAGATTTCATTTACGCAGATGAGAGTAGAACAGATTGAAAAAAGTCAAAATAAATCCAAAGATAATTGATAAAAAAGTCCATACCTTTCCCAATTAAATCAAACATGGCTGGGCAATGCCAAACCATGATAACAGTGCAATTTCTGCCCATGAGCTAAAAATCACAATCTGGTCATGATCCGGCCCTTATTAAATGTGGGATGAAAATAAACAGACAGATGATAAAAGCATGTGAGTGTGCCATGGCCTCTGCTCTGAATGTGTTTAACAAAAAAAAGGGTTTTGTTAAAAAAGAAAGTCCCTAATTGGATAAAACGTAATGGTACAATAACGCACATTGATAAGAAAATAACCTACACCTGTAAGAGAGTCTCCAAGAAATGTGTCAACTATTGAACCGTGAAACATTGTGTTTGAGCATCAATGAGTGGCTTGGGCTGACTCATCTATTCAGACTATTTTTAATGCACTTCAAACTGAGCTTAGGAGACTGTAAACGCCAGCGAACGCTTTTGTAGACTGTCATCATAAAGCATTTCTTATTCAAAGTAAAAACATTACTTTACATGCATAATCAACAGCAATGAATGCAAAAGTAATGCATACAATTATTTTTTTCTTCAGGTAGGTCATCAAATGTGCCTTTAAACAATGCCAAATCCCCCGCTCTTTGCACCTTTTGTATATAACGCGTTACAATAAACACTGTAAAGGGTTCGTGCTGCACACACACAGGAGCTCTGACCTCAGCTTCATGCTCTCACTGGTTCCCTCCAACAGAAGCATCAGGCTACAATGTTGGCCTGTTGGCCACCTGTATGATTGTCCGAGCGCTCTTATCTGCTGTCCCTCTGGACCTACTTCATTGCAATGTTGAGATCTCAGTGATTACTTGGAAGTAACATTTTATCATAGCCAATAGAAAGAATGGCAGGAGCTAGTACAAAATAAATAATAGTTTATTCAAGCTGAGAACCTAAAGGCCCAGACACACCAAGCTGACACCAAAGAACACATCCCGACGGAACACGACTGTTGTGTCGCCTCACGTCTCCTGCGTCTTGGCCAAAAAGTCGCACTGGAACACACCCCAAAGACTTCAGCCGACGGCCAAGTAGCATGTACGCACTGCGCATGCATGAGTGGCAATAACTCTCCTTACCAGCAGGCGGCGGTAGTGTGTATTCGTCATTCAAAAGAGGCAACCGGAAGACAGACTGCGTGATGTACACAAACAACAAATAGCAAATAGCCACCCTGCCACACACCACCAATGCTATTGCTCGAGCCAAGCAGCACAGGGATGAACTATGCCAATATTTTAACAGTATTGTTGCAGTGCCTTTTCAGTGAGGAAAGATATAGCAAATATGTGTGCCTATCCTGCTATTTGTGTTTACTCTTTTAATCACACAGCATTAAGAAAAAAGAAAAATGTGCCTACATAACTGTCAGTTGCAGCCGTAGCATTATTATTGGTTTAACTAACTAACAGTATATTTTTAAAACATTTTAAAATGACCATCTTGAACAGCTACAACATTAAAATACTTCTAGGCAGATTGAGGAGGATAATGGGAGAATGAAGCCAACCTCACGTATGAAAGGTTACGGTTACATGTGAAAAGAGGGGCAGAAACCGTCTTGCAAATTTACATTTCAATCTCTCACAATGAACAGCAGTAGACAGTAACAAAGTGCATTTACTTAAGTACTGTACTGCTCCACTCCCATTCAGGTAAATAGTGTACTTTATACTGTGCTACATTTATTTGATAACTTTAGTAACTTTGAAGATTCCGAATACTACAAAATATAATCAAGAAATAGTTTATCATGTATTATTATAGGTTAAGATAAAATGTTATTGATCCCATGGTGAATTTCACAAGCTACCCAGCAGTATATAAAGTAATTTAAATCAGCTCCTCCACTTCAGCTCTCTGAAGCAGAAAGAAACTATTTAAGCATTGTGGCTTTCCAGATCGCCATGATGTAAAATTAATTATTGCGTCCTGAGGCCTGTACTACGAATCCAGTTCAACAGACCCTGGATATGTTTGAGTTATCTGGCTTAACTAACCCAAAACAAACGCGATCTCGCTAAGCGGTCCTACGACGCTGGTTATCAACTCGGTAACTCAAGCCAGGGTTTCTCTGTCCGGCTGAGTGCGCATTCACATGAAAGGGGCGGGGTTAGAAACATTTGACCAATCACATACATGGAGAAGCGTACTGACAGCGCAGCGTCATACTTCCTGAATGAGAAGAAAACTATAATATTAGACAAATATGAAGAAGTATTTCTGTATTTCCTTTATCCTGTAATATGACTTGATAGCTTTAAACTCCGCACACTGAGCTCTGATTGGTCAGCAGGCGGTGCTTTCACTGAGTTGATCTCTTATCCTGGAACCAAACCTGCTTCGGAGCAGGATTGCCGTTCAGCATAAGTTACCATGGAGATCTACCCCGGTAAGAAGAGAACCAGCGTTGTAGGAGCGGAAACCCAGAGTTTATCCTGAAGTTACCTCGCTAAGCGAAAATCCGGCTTCGTAGTACAGGCCTCAGGTGAGATGAAAATGAAAAAGAATAGCCGTCTGTGTGTGCCTAATCGTTTGTTTGGTCCCTCACTTCCGTTTCGCTTCTCATGCACTGATTCGCTAAGCTGAACAGCCAATCAGTGATTTATTTTGCCGACAGCCTTTTGCCGACAGCTCCCCGATTCGACATGTTGAATCGGGGGCAGAAGGTGTCGGCACGGCCGAAAAGACACGACAGTGCGGGACACACCAATCTGAGTAGGGCGACAGGACGCTCATCGACGGCCAGACATCTATCGACGGCCGAAATCGGCTTGGTGTGTCCGGGCCTTAAGCTTTAAGCTTTTGTTAAAACGTAAATCACTCATGTCTTGGTACAGATAAGGGGCTTATCAGGACTTCCGCCTCCAGTTCCACTTTAAGGCGTCAATGTATTGAACTGTAGGACGAAGATTTAGAAAAATATAACGCACAAGGAAGTTTATTGATACAAGAACATAATGTTTTATTCTTTCTTTAGGGGCTAGTCCATTCTGTCTCTAATGCTAGCTTATTATGTGAATGAGGTAGTCACAGGCTGGTAATATAAGGCACTTTAGGAGGGGTGAAAATAAACAGACAAATGATAAAAGCATGTGAGTGTCATGGCCTCTGCTCTGAATGTGTTTAACAAACTGTTACTAATGCAGTTTCAAGGGTTTTGTTAAAAAAGAAAGTCCCTAATTGGATAAAACGTAATGGTACAATAATGCACATTGATAAGAAAATAACCTACACCTGTAAGAGAGTCTCCAAGAAATGTGTCAACCATTGAACTGTGAAACATTGTGTCGGATCTCGCAGGAAAGTGATAAAGGTTTAGATATGAGTATTAAATGTGTTTGTTTTGTTATTGCTTCAAATGGCAATAAGCAATCTCACCTCAACAAAATAGCTTTGTCTCTAGTTTCTTTATATTATATATAATATAATGTATAGTATTACAATCCAGGAAACATTCTGAAACATATTTATACAATTAAAGATTCCATACAAACAAAGCATTATTAAAATGGAGGGAGTAAAGGGATCGGGAGCTACATGTTCTGTCCCATTATATAATACTGTGTATTGTTTAAAGTTGTGCTTTAGACTAGAGGATGGCCTGTATGTAAACTGGAAACACAGAGAGGCAGAACATGAGGGTGGTTGGCAGGAGACAGATTCCCTTCATTAACATGTGAACAGGACCGAATGGGCGAGGGAGGGTACCATACATGTGTATATGAAGGGGGGGGGGGGCAGTGAGAGAGACACAGAGAGGGGGTGCAAGGTGAGAGAGAGGGGGAGGACTGACCAACCTCAACATCTGAAGAAGAGTCCATGTTTCTCATGAAGAAGAAGTGGGGGCAGGAGCAACAGAGCTTCCTATGTTACATTTGCTGGTGGTCACAAACATTCATCATTTCCTTCTTACTTTGTATTCATAGGTTGGAAAAAACCTCCCAAAAGATGAAAAATGTCCCTTCACTTTGGGTATTTGTACTGTACAGTTTAGAAATGCTAACACTGAATTGGACTGAGTTCTGCAAACAGAACACCGCTGTCTGGAGGAAACTCAAACACAGTCCTGTTACACTCAATACTAATGTAAAGCTTAGGTTTACATGTTGCTTTATACTGGGGAAATGATCTTTCTGCTGGAGCAAAATAAACCATTACCTGAATTAAAAAATGTTGCTAGTATAATTAGCTTGTGTAGATAGCTCGGAGAACAATACATTTGGAATTGAATTAGTTTTCCTTTTGTTGAAGGCAATCCGAAAGGATACTCTCAGGATAAACATTGAGATGCACCATTTCACAATTGGTGGCTCAAAACAGTACAAGACACAATAACGTGTAAGACAACCATTACAATACAAACTACCAGAGAACATTTAAACAGGAGGCTAAATACCAAGACAGAAGACCAAAAGGGTTACAACCACAGACCAGAGTCCAAATATAAAAGACCAATGTGTAAATAAAGGAGCTGTGAGACATTACTGAACAAGTGGTGTACATTTACTCAAGTAGATTTACTCAAGTATACTGTTCTTAAGTACAATTTTGAGGTACTTGTATACTTTATTTCAATGTCATGCTTTGTACTTCTACCCCACTACAATTCAGAGGTAAATATTGTACTTTTACTCCACTCAACTCTTAAATCAGACTTTAGTTCCACCTGGAGTAAATTCACAAGCTACCCTGCAGTATACAAAGTCATTCAAACTAGCTGCTCCTTTACCAGCTTTGAGAAAACTTTAAAGATCAATCATTATAAAACATATCATTATTCTGAAATGGAACCAATCTGCACAATGACTACTTTTACTGTCGCTACTTTAACTATATTTTGATGATAATACTTTTCTAATTTTACTTGAGTAACATTTTGAATGCAGGACTTTTACTCTAACAGAGTATTCCTACACTGTGGTATTTCTACTTTTACTCAAGTACACGATATGAGTACTTCTCCACCTCTGAAGGAACACTGTGGGCCTTTCTCATTTCACTAATTCCCCTCCTCGACTCCTATCCTCGTGTCTTAGTCCCGCCCACAGGAGATGCGAGCGGAGGAGTCGAGGAGGGGAACCGAGGAAGGAGGGGGAAGCAGCAGGCGGTTAGAGAAATGAGAACTCCTCTCCTCTGAGCGGTCATTTTAAAGAGACGTCCATTAATGATGACAGGAGGCACAGCAGCCCTCTGTCTGATGGACAGATGTGTTCATGACGACTTATATATTTACTTTTAATTCATTCACAGTGCGGTATAATGAGACAATAACAGGCTACAGATGCGGACATATACACACAGTCACACACAGTCACACACACATATATATTTATATAAATATATACAATTTCCGAATCAAACAAGTATGAGAGCACTCTCATAATAATGTAACACTATCAGAGACTGGATATACCCCCCCCCCCCTCTCTGGTCGCTACAATGAGCACAAAAGTTTTATTTACAAGCATTAAAAGTAAGCAGAGGACACCAAACCAACTGAGACCTGTCTGTCCGCCGCATCTACGCACACACATACACACACTGTACCACACGCACCTACACACTGTACAACACACACACACACACCTACACACTGTACCACACACACACACACACACACCTGTACCACACACACACAAACACACTGTACCACACACACACCTACACACTGTACCACACGCACCTACACACTGTACCACACACACACACCTACACACTGTACCACACACACACACCTACACACTGTACCACACACACACACACACTGTACCACACACACACAAACACACTGTACCATACACACACCTACACACTGTACCACACGCACCTACACACTGTAGGCTACAACCAGTGGCGGCGCCAGGTTATGGCTTGGGTAGGCTACAGCCATACCAAGAAATGGCTTAGCCCCACCTTAGCCCCACCATGAAAAATTATGTTAAAGTAAGCATGTTGAGAACACGGATTGCGAAAATATACTAGACACGACCCGTATATTTCTGTCCACAACACACAAACTGATCGTGCTGTAACAACAAAGTGCACGTTACTGATGCAATATGGTTGAGACCATTCGGGCTTATGCTAGAAGAGGGGTGCAAGGAATAGTCTAAGTAGTGGGTAGTAGTAGTTGTATACACTAAAGGTGTGGAAATTGTCTCGCGTTATATCAGCGCGGCCGCGGTCAGATCAAAATGCCTCCGAATGCAATTTGAATAGACCTACAGCCAATCAGAGCAACGAAACGTTGGGTCTGCGTCATGCCTTACTGATGAGATCAATCGGAACCGCCATTCAGTATCCCCATTGGATCTTCAACGTGTACTATCATACGTAACGTTCACAGTGATCACTTTTTATTTACTACAAGACAAATGTGCCGTTTTATTTCATACAGTTCCATTTTGATTGAGACAGGGAAATAATCTAAACCTCACGCGTGGCGTTTCACTGTCAAGGGGGACTTGAGCCCCACCACAGTATGGGTTAGCCTTACCATAGATTACCCAACACAAATACTCTGGCGCCGCCACTGGCTACAACACGCACCTACAGCTCCTAAAGCATATATGTCAGGATACAGCCGTTGTGTATTTTATTATGTGAAGCACTAAATGGTTTTAGAAAAAGATCGACTCTTTGTTTGTAGATATCTACTACACTAAAGCATACAGATACAGAGAGTAATGTAGGCCTGTTATACTGAGTGATATATATTTTACACACTGCTCTGCTTTCTGCACGGACCTCACAGCTGTTCTCACTGGAAACATCGCGTCGCGATGAAAGCAGTTAATAAAATAATACCCAGGGGATGCATGCAGAGCTGTCATTGGCTGAGATCGCTGTTGTTGATTCCACCTGAGCACGAGACAGACGGAAACAGAGAGCGGGAGGGGGCGGGGCTTCCGGGCTCCTATTAGAGTGAGCAGAGAGAGCAGAGGTCCCTGTCTGCAGTCGAGCGTCAGTCATCTCAGCTGTTGCTCTCATGACTCCGACTGCTTCATGGAAACTCAACCTTCGGATCGAGGAATCAGCAAACTACTTCTTTTTGTTTTGCAAATGTCTGTAATCTTTGTCTGAGGATTTACTGAGTTCTCCAGCCGGCTGGGCTAGTGTGCGGAGACTTGTCGCCTTGTGGATTTGTTTGTCTCTCTGCAGGGACATGGGATGGACTCAGCTGCTCAGGTAAGGCTGGACACCACGTGACTGACTGTCTGTCCTCGCGGTCTCAGTGTCTCATAATCATGATGATGTTATGGTGTTTCAGGGTGCTGCTGTGTGCTGCGACCTGTCTGCTCTGTGCTGCTGCTCCACCTGCTGCAGGTATGTTCATTCATCACACACGCTAACACACACACACACTCCTCATCACACACTCCGAAATTGCTGCTAATTTATTTTGAGAAACAATCCGAGTTTTTTTAAATGAATTTTAAAAGACAGTCCATCCATATCAACGTTTAAGAGATTTAAGTCTGTTGTTACGGAAACTCTTGTCTCAGTGCCTCTGAATCAGAGGTGGAAGAACAATTGAAGAATTTAGATGCATTACTTGAGTAAAAGTACCAATACATTACTGTCAAAATACTCTATTACAAGTTAAAGTCCTGCATTCAAGATGTATTAATCTATGTTAAAGTACAACATCTAAGAGTGTAATCGTAGGTATATCATTATATTTATTCATGTTACATTTGTAGATAATATTGTTGCATTATGTAGCATTTTACTGTTGTAGACAAAAAAAAGTGCTGATTGACTTTTTGTAGAATATTTTAATAATTGGACTCTTTTGTGACGTAAAGAGTTTAGAGATCGATTTGTTAAAAGAAGCTAAATGTAATAAATAAATGCAGTGGAGAAAAAATTATATTATTTCGCTAAATGTAGTGAAGTAGAAGTGTATATAGTAGCATATTATGGAAATACTCAAGTAAAGTACACGTACCTCAGAATAGTAAATGTACTTCCCACCTCTGCTCTTAATTGAAAAAAGCTTTCTCTTGCTATTCCACCTTTGACATAAACTAATTCCGATTTTTTTATGGATTGCAAAATTCAAGCAAATGCTTTAAAATTGTTTTAATTTACACACTTAGTAGTTATGCAATTTAAATGAACAGAAAAACAACCAGGTCTCATACAAACAGTCAGATATACAGTATGGATTATCTGTTCTTATTGGGGCAAGACCGAAATAAATACTGATGTTCACGAGTCCCCCTCCCCTTTTCCACTACAATCAGTGTTTTTGATGAAGACGTGACCTTGTTGTGTTTTATCATTTCAGACTGTGAGGGAGACGAGTGTATCAGAGGCCAGACCCCCCCTTCATCTCCCTTGTCTGCATCACCATCTTCTTCTGTGGTGGTCAAATCCCAGCAGCCCCCCCAGGAGTTCCTGGGTCAGTTTACCCAGGTGAGCTCCCCAAACAGCGGGGACCGTAAACACCGCGACGCCAGCGCCGTGCTGCCCTTCATCGGTCTCACAGGAAGTAAGTCACACTCAGTAACCCTAATCACAAACATATCCCCTCCACTTCAGATCGTCAAATAAGAAACAAATAGTCAGGCTGTTTCAAGACGTGGGGAATGTGGCGGTGGAGCCCATGATGTGAGAGGGCTTTATAAGTACTGTAACGTCTCACATCTTTAAATTCAACATAACATTAATATGTTACACAGATGCACGGCGATTGGCTAAAATAGAACTGCAGCATACTGTATATACTAAATGTATATAAAAAATATTATAATATTATTTTAATGCAGCTAATTAAATAGGAAACAACATTTACACATTCTTCTTGTAAAATTGAAGTCGGTCCCGGGGGGGGGGGGGGGGGGGGGGATTGGTGAGTTTTAGTGTGTTCCTGTTATTTTCAGACGTTGGTTCTGACTCTCTGTGTTTGTCTGCTGATGAGAAGCAGAGGACAGGAATGTGCTGCCAGATGGAGACTGGTTTGTCTCACAGATACTGAGAGGCTAGAGCTGAGGTGTGAGGGCCCTGCAGCGGCCCCCGGCCACTCTGAGGGGTCTCTAGAAAGTAGCACACTGAGAGTGGAAACCATTTAAAACCCATAGAAATAATGAAATATGAAAAGCTTCTTTTTTTTAGGAGAATATAATTACGTGTTTAGAAAGTAAGTAATTTAATAATACAATAAACACATGGTTATAGAAGCTGATATGAGGTACAGTGGCCTCTCTTTTACTTACAACCTTAAACGAAAACAATATGTCTAAAGAACTGAACAAAGAGGAAGAATATCCTCTTTTATTTGTATTAACCCAATCATTTATATTGTCTACCTAAATGTACGCTTAGTGTAATTCTTTATTTAAGTGCTATCATGTCAAAGAATGTCTTTGGTAGGTCATTTGTTCTAATTCAGCAGTGATGTCATGTAAGTCAGTTTTTGTCATTGCTTTTTTTTGTGTTGTTTCTGTGTGTGCTTGTAAATGTGGAAAACCTTTCTAAAGACAATGCGGGGGAAAAGCATAGATGACACCACTTTTAGAAGGTATCCTAGTCAATTAGTAGAATAATGTAGAATGTGGAAGCTTCCATTTGAGTTGGATTTCAAATGTTTTGTGCAGCAAGCGGGACACGGCAGCAGGGTTACAGTAGTGGGGGTGTGGGGCAGTGTGCTGTGTTTCCTCTAATGCTGTGTTGCCTCTAATGCTGTGTTTCCTCTAATGCTGTGTTTCCTCTAATGCTGTGTTTCCTCTAATGCTGTGTTTCCTCTAATGCTGTGTTTCCTCTAATGCTTTGTTTCCTCTAATGCTTTGTTTCCTCTAATGCTGTGTTTCCTCTAATGCTGTGTTTCCTCTCATGTCGTGTTTCCTCTAATGTCGTGTTTCCTCTAATGTCGTGTGTTTCCTCTCATGCTGTGTTTCCTCTCATGTCGTGTTTCCTCTAATGTCGTGTTTCCTCTAATGTCGTGTGTTTCCTCTAATGCTGTTTCCTCTAATGTCGTGTTTCCTCTAATGTCGTGTGTTTCCTCTAATGTTGTGTTTCCTCTAATGCTGTGTTTCCTCTAATGTCGTGTTTCCTCTAATGCTGTGTTTCCTCTAATGTTGGTGTTTCCTCTAATGCCGTGTTTCCTCTAATGTTGGTGTTTCCTCTAATGCTGTGTTTCCTCTAATGCTGTGTTTCCTCTCAGGCGCTGAGCAGAGCCGCAGCTGCTGTAAAAACGGAGGGACCTGCATCCTGGGCAGCTTCTGCGCCTGCCCCCCCTTCTTCACCGGGAGGAGCTGCGAGTACGACCAGCGCATCAGGTAAACACCACACTCTCACCCATCACACCCTCTCACCATCTCTCCCTCACACCCATCACTCCCTCTCACCCCTCACTCCCTCTCACTCTCACCCCCTCACAGAGATGTTGTTCTAAATGTTCTGTGTGCCTGCAGGAGCTGCGGGGCCATCCCTCACGGGGAGTGGGTTCAGAAGGGCTGCTCGTACTGTCGCTGTGGTTACGGCGCTCTGCACTGCTTCCCCCACGTCTTCCACAAAGACTGCGGTAAGTTACACCCCCCACACCATGAGTTTTTAGGATGTCCCACAGCAAAGACAAAAACTTGGGGCAGAATCAGAAACCGGTTTATTGCCAAGTAGGCAAACACACATAGGGAATTTCCCTTGGTGTATATGGTGCAACATAAATAGTTAAAAGAGATAAATTGTAAGAAATATTTAAAAATTGTTTTTAATGTTAACATATAAAGAAATATGTTCATGACATAAAGATATACCCAAAAACTACATACAGTATAATATGACAAACTACCCTTAAAAATAAAATAGAATAAAATGAAATATATACAGTATTGGTATGAAAAAGAGAAAGCCATGCAGGTATTATAAGAGGCAGCTTTGTGAACAATGTGCAACATTTGGAGGGTTGTGTGGGACTCCGTATTAAAATGAAGAAGATACAGTTCATATAGTGTGCATTAATGTGATGCACAGTGCTCACAGGAACACGTGTCCCCAGGCAGAGAACGGGTGGACGGCCTGATGGGTGTGGACGGCCTGATGGGTGTGGACGGCCTGATGGGTGTGGATGGCCTGATGGGTGTGGACGGCCTGATGGGTGTGGACCACACCCCGCAGTCAGGCTGCTCTAGAACTGTCGTTCGCACATTTGATCCAAAACAGAAAATGCCCCAGGTGTTCAGAGAAAACTCCCACTGAGTGTGAACGCATCTTAACAGCCCTGACTACTCATTTACATGTCAAAGCTTTATTCCAACATGCAGAACTCTCAGCATGTTGGCACACAAACATCCCATAAAGTAGAGGAACTAAGCCCCTAAAAGATGATCGTACCCCTACCCAAGGAAGAACACCACGTTTTTTCCATCTCTTCAGTAGTGTGGTTAATTAAATGGATTGGTGGTAAAAAAATAATTGACTGCTTAATGATTCTCTTTGGTTGATGTTTGGAACCTTAATATAACCGAAAACGGAAATGTAGTCTCCTGTAAAGTCAACATGTATCTCTGGAAATAATGATCAGTGTGACCTTCTGCATATTTATTAATCATACGCTTATTAACATTTTGCTATGTGTTGTAATAAATCACATGTCATATTTGTATATAGGAAAATACAACAAATATCATATGATCAATCAGTAAGGATCCAGGTTCTTTCTACGAGTGTGAGTTTTAGTATGGGTCACTTACTAATTACAAAGAGTTCACATGTATTTCGTAAGACTCTCATATTCATCTGTGTTTTTGCTCTATATTTCTCTTGTTTTAACTTGTTCATGCCTCACATGTCATACAGTGTTTCTCATGGTGTGCCTTCCAGTCAAATGTATCTCAGGAACTAAAGAATGCCAAATTAACCTGTCCATAAATAATAAAAGAAACAAAAGAAACGTTCCCTGTTGGGAAAGTGTTATTGCAGCAAAATGAACAGATGCAGTGTAGATAATTAACAACACTAAACACACAATGTGTATCTGATAAATACAGAGTGAAGCAGACTCACACCCGAGTAAAGAAGTGATCAAATCAGAAAGTTAAAATGGTGATAATAATTTGAGTTTGTTTTTCTTTCTTCTCCCAGATGACTCTCAGGAGGTGCAGTGGTATCGCTCTTCGTCCTGCAGGGGCCTTGCGCCCCCCCTCTCTCTGCTGCTCCCCCCCCTCCTGCTCCTCTCATGGACTCTTTAGTGGAAGCTGAATCACTGAAAGGGACTATGCAGTATTTCTCAAACTGCCTCCCGCTTCAGAACTAAATATCAGTTTACAAACCTAGGGTTTATAAGCTCAAAAAAGATGTATTGTACTTTGTCAAAACGCTGCTGTGGTGGAGTAGAACACATTTTGAAGGCTGGGAAGTTGTTTCTTCAGAGTGACATTCTTCGGCAAAGTGAAACAGATCTTCTGGATTTGAGGATGTGCAGTTGTGTTGGGGGTCCGGACATACAGGAAGCCCCCACCCCTCTGAACAACGAGCCTCTGGTGACTGCAGGTTGAAGGGAACCACTGAACCAACGTGAACACTTTACACACCTCAACATTCACAGATGAGTTAACAATAAAAACCTTGTATATGAACTCATTCCACATGCAGCTGCTCTTGTCTCAAATGTCTTAACGGGTGTACATTTTTCTTAAAATGGATAAATCTACTGCAGATTCATATCTTTTCAGAATTTAAAAATAAATCCAATGATTAAAACAGGTATTAACGCTAAGTCTCTAAAAGCCTCTAAGGTGACTTAGCATTTGGCAGTGTGTCTGAAGAACAGTGTTTATAGGAGGCCAGCTGTACATAAGATTTTTATGAAAAGTATGTTTTTTTGTAATTCTAAGCTCTGTAGTTTTATGTATAAAGACAACGTTTTGTTTTGTTTCTTCTGTCTGTGTGCCAAACTGTGAGCTGGAGACATATTGTTATTTGCATAAAACATGTGAAGTAATCTGTTAGTTGCAACCGTTTTGTCTTGTGAGAAAGTCTGTCTCTAGAAAATCTCAGATCAACATGATTAAAACAAATGTACACTGTGAGTACCATGGGAGTAAACTTGTACCTAAACATTACTCTTTTATAAAAGTAAGTAAATATGAAACTCTAATAATTTCCAAACACAACCTCTCTTTCCTTAAATGTATGTCCCTGTTATCTGCAGTTATTTCAGTGGGATGACCTGTGTCTTATCTCCGTTTATTGATGAGGCTTGTAGTGACTATCAGCTGCTCTCTTATCTCAGACTAACATTGCTCTGCAGTCTGTCAGCAGTCTGACTACAAGCAATCATTAGAACCCTTACAGGTTAATAGTAACTTATCACATCTTTCTCCCATATTTTAGTCCTCTGATACATCTGAGGTGTAATGTGATGATTTAAAGGAAGGAAAGAAGGGAAAACAAAGATCTTCTTCTCTTATTTTTTCTTCTTTTTGGGTTTTCTCTTATTTAAATAAACCCATGTGAGAAGTTAAGTGGGGAGGGTCTTTTACTGCCAACATCTCACATGTATCTGAAACATGGCAAAACTGGCACTGGTTTGTAAGTGGTCTAAATCCAAATGGTCTAGAATCTCTGGTTTAATCTGTTGTTCTTAATAACTGCAGATCTATATGCTTTAACAAAGCTTAATAGTGAAAGTTGTGTGTCTGGGTTTTACAGCTTGGCTGCTTTCAATCCTTCACCACCAACAAGAAACTGCTGTTACTCGCCTCTACGTGGCCAAAACCTTTCAAAACTTCAAAAGTTTGATTAGAAGACATCTATAGGCCAATTTTCTATCAGTCATACTGCCACAGGACATTATTGTTGCTAGACTTTGCTTACAGCTCTCAGCAGGTTAATCAGATCACCTTCATATTTAGTCTGTTTAATGTCAAGACCTTCACCTTACCAGACGCTTAGGCTTGTGTGGTTTCCCGGAACGCCGTATATCGCCTTACAACAGAAAGTACTTGTTTTAGGGTTAGGATCGGTTACGATGCATATAGTGCAGGGGTCACCAACCTTTTTTAGGATGAGGGCTACTTTCAAAAAATAAAACAAGTCGGGGGCTACTTTTACTCCTCTTTTTTTTGTTTTTTGCAGTGTGTATATTTAGCACATTTTAACATTATTATATGCTGACCTTTAACCTTTGTGTGCTGTTTGGGTCTGTGGGACCCGTTTTCAGTGTTTACTAAAATAACATGTATTCAATGTAATTATTATTAACCTGCTTTATTTATTTGACCTTGTTGGGGAAATATTTCCCAAAGCCCATAGTTTTGACCCAGTTGATCAGTTCAAACTGTCCTGACTGAGCACAGGCACCTGTAACCTTGGCTGCTGTGCTCTCAGTGTTTTGTCTCCCTGTTCCTGCCTGTTGGCGTCAGCTGATAGAGGTGTTATCATTCTATCTTGTTATGCACAATGTTGATTATTCTCTCTGAACTAAATACATGGGTCTGGGGTAGAGTTCTTCAGAATTGACGTGGCAACTCTACCGTGAAGTCAGAACCTCTGGCTCTTGGACTTGTTTTGTGAATTCTCCGGCCGAAGCTCCAAATAAACCATCAGTGTTTGACATCCAGTGTCTCCTTTTGAGTCGGTGACTCCTCCTGCATTGCTACACAGAAGTTTCCACCACAGACCTCACCTCCTATAGGGGGGTCCGGGGGCATGCACCCCCGGGAAGATGTTTTTTTAAATGTTAAAGTGAAATGAATCAAGCTGGAGCACTTTGAGCACAAAATGAATTTATGGATACAGCTCTCAACACTCAGATGAAAGGGAGCTGTATACTTTTCAATAATCCAAACATCTTTAGAATATGATCACAACCAATAACAAATCATTTAAACTGGTTTATTCTTATCTTACGTTACCTAGTTAGCATTCTTTCTTTTCATTTATGCATATTTTACTAATCACTCCCCTTTTAAACTGTTTTTTTTTTATGTTTGTACTGTCCGATAGTACACATTGGAATGATTTCTTACTTTATCTATATTAAATAGATAAAGGTGTGCTTCTCTCTCTCCCTCCCTCCCTCCCTAGCTCTCTCGCTCGCTCTCTCTCTCTCTCCCTCTGTCTCGCTCGCTCACAGAGGCTGTGTGCTCCTCCGTGGCGATGACGGCTTGCGTTAAAAAATAATAATAAACATATTTGTAAAGTGGGGGGACACAAACGGGATTTCGAAAAGTGCGGGGGACATGTCCCCCCTGTCCCCAGTGGAAATTACGCCATGCGTGTGTGTGCGTCAAGTGCAATAAATTTAAGCAAGTTGCAACACACGCAGTAAAACTCTGCCCCTCATGTGCTGTATAGGCTGGCATGACTATGCTGTGTTCAATGGGGCTGATGTGTTGTGTAGATTCTTCCAGAAGGAAAATCACGGTCACACTCCTTATGAAGCGGGGAGGTGCCACATTGCTTTTCTTCCCGACTGCAACGCTGGTCCCGCAAATCAAGCAAGAACGTGATTGGTCGATATTCATTGTGGGGGTGGGGGGAGGAGGGGTGTTAGATAGATATAGAGTTGTAGTAAGTAGATAGAGTTCGCTATGATTGAGGTTTCGTTTATGCATAGGGTAGATTCTTTTAATTACATTTCTTTTTTGTTTTGTGTATTTTATACATTTTGGATTTGCTTGGCGAGCTATTTTTAGAACATGCCCGGCGGGCGACTCACGTTGCCCCTGCGGGCGACTAAGTGCCCGCGGGCACCGTGTTGGCTACCCCTGATGTAGTGTATAGTGGTCAAAGTATGAAAAGCTGCATACAGTTATAATAAGCATGTCTGCTTATTAATCTGTCATCCCACGCAGAACATACAATATGCAATGCAGCCAACCAATACTGTAATGTAAAGCGTCTTTGAGCACTCGGAAATGCTATATAAATTCCTCCAATTTAAATGCTCCAATTTAGCGATATAAATGATTTTTTAAAGTACATTTCCATATTCATGAGCATGCACATGATAACATATTTTTAATGACCTTAAGTTAATTTTTTTCTATACTATCCCACCATGTATCTACCCGTCCAAGAGCACATTCGCCATGTAGTGCTGGATCAGTGACGTGCGGTGAGTTTCATGGCTGGTGAGGCACTGACTCTTTTAGAGTCAGATTTACAAATATTATTATATCTTTACCTTAATCGAAATATTCTGTTATTCTCAAAAGCTTTTTTAGTCTGATGCTTCGATTAATTTTATACAGACCGTTCAGCAAAAGGATACCCACAAAATGTTGTTTCATTTAAATATTGGATTGTTCTCTCTTTAGTAAGATCCCATTTTCTATAAAATGCTGGTCTTACCTTTACTTGAAGATGAAGTCCATGCGCCTATCCTTCTGGACAACAATCTCTTTTTTGTAAAAGTCCTCCTTATCTTGTAGTTTCAAAAGTCTAGCTTGTTGTTTCTTGTTTGCGTCTACCGTCTCTGCGTAGAATAACAGTAGCAACTAGAACCTGTGGGCTCACGTACGCCCCCTTCAGTGCGGTAGAGTACTGTCTGCCTCACCTTGTGTCTTTTTACTGTGCTTTTATGTCACATCTGCAAGACTAAATATGTCACACAGTGACACACATAGCCTACATACCAGGCTTGGAATTTCGTCATTTTAGGGGCAAGGCCATTTGGCCTTCCCGTTCACATTTTTTTTAAAGGCACAAAGGCCACATGACAGGGCACAAAGGCCGTTTGGTTAAATTACGCTGGTTTTACCTTTCAGATTAATACCGTAACATTCTCATTCACCAAGAAACATTAATTATGTATTAAAACATTTGTTTTAATTTAAAAACATTGCATAAATATGAACATATACACTCAAACACACAAACAAAACTACTTAACAATACAAGCTCAATTTGAATTTGAAACAGTGTGTGTGAGAGAGAAAGAGAGAGAGAGACACAGAGAGAGACAGAGACAGAGAGAGAGATAGAATGTGTAGGGGGGACAAAGAGAGAATGTGAATGAGAAAGAGAGATTAAGACATTAATGAACAATACTTTGACATATCCTTAAAATGACATCCTCTTCAAACTTTGTAGGTGTCTAAGCAGTAGATCAATCACAATAGAGCTGGCCAGCTAACCAATCAGAGCAGTGTGAGTGTGTGAGAGAGAGAGAGAGAGAGAGAGAGAGAATGTGAGTGAGAGAGAGTGATGGAGAGAGTGTGAGTGAGAGAGACAGGGAGTTAGATTATTTTAATCTGACTCGGAATCAGAATCAGAATCTGGAACAGGGTCAGAGTTCAGTCTTGGCCCATACGGCTGAATGCCTGGTCTCCTGCTTGAGAGGCCAGCTCTCCACCACCTTGCCACTGCATCCTCACTTTGGTATTCCAAGGGATCACATCCCTGTGATTTGATTAAGAGGAGATCTTCTATTGTTTTCAATTTCAATCTCAAGCGCCAGTCTCCTTGGATCCTCTTGATAGTTGAAAATTGGCGTTCAACTTGGGCTGTGGAGACAGGGAAGACCAGTACAATCCTGATGAGATGAAGGAGGTTTGGATAGATGGCTTCCTTTTCTGTGAGCATCCTGTGCCATAGCACAAGGAAGGCTTCCCTCCTGTGATGCTGATGAATGTCATGTTTGGCTCTCAGCCACTCTCTCTCCACTTCGGCCACATTGCAGCCATTACTCAAAAGCAGTGGCTCAAAATGCTCACACAGTCTCTGAACTTCCTCGTCTCCGTAAGGCTCGATTGCACTGATGTTCTCTGGCATATTGTGTGGATCGAAGATCTCAGCAGCCAGGAGCACAGGGTCTGTGGAGAAAGTCGCAAACCGTTGAGAGATGCAGTCAGTGATTCTGTTGACTATTTCCACCCTTTGGTGGCGGAAGGCCTCATCAGACGTAGAATGGTGGCTGATAGCCACTCCCTTAAATTCAAAAACACCAGCGCTGCTTGTGCTGGTGAAGGCATTGAGGAAAGGACGCAAGTAAGAGCCAGGTTTCTCCCTCTGTCTGAGCAGAGCAGTCTGGGAGGCCACAACCCTACTCCTGACAGAGGAAAGGGACAACTCATCTGCCTGGAAGTCCAGCCAGTTCTGCCAGGAGATCCTGGTATAAGACCATATGCAGGACGAATTTATACGAGGTTAGTTGCCGCCAGTACGCTTTCAGTTTGACTTTGTCTTGTCCAGGTTCATCTGCACCCTGGAGAAGATGGACCGAGAGACTACGATAGTTGGCAGCAAGGGCGACTAAGGCTTTCCTTCTGTGGTTGATCCACCTTGTCCCCTGAGCACGTGTTGGCTTCAATACATGCTCCTCAAGAGCCTCTCCGAGGTCCTTCAGCTGCCTCCATTTTTTGGCTGAACGGCGGTAGAGTGAGTAAAGGCGGGTGAGAAGGTCATCAATCTGGAGGGGGGGGGTCGTCAGAGAGAGAGGAGAGAGAGAGGAGAGAGAGAGAGACATAAGCTATGGAATTCTTCATATTAAGTGTGTTTTTTACCTACAGATGAAGCCATTCATTTAGGACTCCAGCATACAGCTCCCAGCCAAAGACCAGCATTAAGGAATGTTAACTCCTCCCACTTCTCAGCAAGTGGGGGTGGCCAGATTTTCATTTACAGGGTCAAACCAGGAGAGGGCGCTTCATTCATTACAGTACATTGCATTTCAAGCTTTACTGTAGGCTGCATGACGTGGAAAAGACTTATTTTAAATATTTTATGCAACAGAACCAGGAAGATCCACCCTTTAGACAGTTGATGCATTTATAAATATGTGGCAAACTTTGTATTTTTATTTTATTATTATTATTATTATTATAGGTAAGTTAAAGTTAAAGCCTTTTATTATTATTATTACATTGCATTTAGCTGACGCCATTGTCATTATAAACAAGTATAACGAGATTTCAGAGTGCAACTCTGTCACGGTGTGCACATACATAACACTTAAAAAATAACACAGCAATAGGACAGACAACATAGACAATCATACGGGGGAATAAATAGTTACAAATATTTAAAATATTGATATAAAAATAGTACATTAAGTGCATTAAAAGTGTGTGGTTGCGGTTATTGCTTTAAGTGTGGTGGTTAAGCACAGTTCTAACTCAGCTGTCAGCTTCTTAGCAGTTTAGACACATCTCAAATTCATAATATAGACATTTTTTAAATGAGTTTGAAATGAGTTTTAAGAGCAATGCGACATCCTTTCCTCCGGAGCGTCACGTGAAGCGACGCTTCACAGCTGATCGTCTGACAGCAGCCCTCGTTGTGTTCACACCGGTTCACACACACCCCCTGCAGCCTCTGTGAGCCTCAGTACACATTTACTGACACACACATGTGTATCATCTCACTGTGGTAGAGATAAAAATCGTTTTTAAAATGTGCTATATAAATAAACCTTGATTTGATTTCAATTTTGACGGGGCGATTCTATTTTGACCGCCCCGCCGACAGGGGGCGAAAGAGACGAGTGAGCGATACAAGGAAAGAAACAGAGAAGAAGAGACGAGACAGCGGACCTCCGGGACCTCGGTTATGGCTGTCACTACCGGATCTGCCCCCCTGCCCGAGTTGTTAAATAATAGTGCAGTCACGTTGTAATAACAATAACTCATCTCTCTCGGTTCTTTTTCTGCTTTGCCAAACGCCACTGTGTCAAGTGTCCTATCAGAGTTGCCGTATGTAGTTGACCATCTCGCACATGCGCAGGACAGATCGGGCAGGGGGGCAGATCGGGTAGTGACCGGTAGTGACCTATGGTAGTGACAGCTAGAAAGCATACGTATTGTGTAAATGTGACGTCACGTTCTCGTTCTAACTCTCGTTGTAATCGGCGCGGCTCGGAAGCGCTCGGAAAGGGTCGGGGTGGGCGGGACGCGGGATATAAATCAAATTACAGACTGGATTCAAATTAGGATCTCCAAATGTGTTGATGTTGAATGTTTGTGATAAACTGAAGGATAAAGTGTTCCTTTATGTGTTGAGAAAAATCCCCTCCTTCTTAAACCAAGTAAGGTGTGTAAAAAGCCTCTTGGATTAGCTGTAAAATGCACCGCCACAAAGCTGAAAACAGCTGTTTTTCTGAGGAACTCTTGAAAAGTTTACGTTTGAAAGATACGTGGTTCTCACAGGACAGAGACAAAGCTACACATATATGATGATATTATCTTGAAAAGTTTACTTTTGAAAGATACGTGGTTCTCAAGGACAGAGACAAAGCTACACCTATCTTGGGACTTTTACTGCAACAACGTTGACTTGCCTGTGAATACAAAATAAACCAGTGTTGGTGATCTACAGTAGGTGTTGTCATTCTTCTTTCAACAGCAAGACCGCTATGAGCGGGGGATGGGAGGATATTTGCATGTGTGCAAACCTCCCGACATTCCGATGGTCAGTTTAAACAAAGAGTTTACCGCGGATTACCGCGGGGGGGTTGCGCTTGGTAAACACACAAATAGACATAGTTTCATGCAGGGTGAATTGCCCTAATGTGGGACATGTTTTGCATTTCAGACTTCGGGAATATATTGCGATATGAAGCCAATACAATAACTCAAAATCCAGTACCATTCTGAAGACTCTTAGTGCCAAGTTGTCTCAGACAATCTGCATGTCCTAATGTGGGACAGTTCTGTGCAAAATGTGGGACACTGAAAAGTCTATGTTAAAAAGCCTCAGTCACCTTAATTCATGTAATAAAAACATCTCAGGTCAGTAACACTCAAAGCTAAATGTGGAATACCATGTTCAGCTATGTTACTCTTTATAAAGTTATTGTTGTTACAACAGATGATGTTTTTCTTTAAATTGAATTTAAATGCATCAATCTGGTGCACTTTGAGGGCAACATTAAGAGATTTATGGATACAGCTCTCAACATATGAAATAATAATAATCAAAAACCATTAGAATAACCAATATCCAATAACAAATATTTGATAAACGCCTTTCTCCTATCTTTATCTTACCTAGTCTGCATTCTTTCTACTTTTTTTTATTTATGCATATTCGACAAATCACTCCCCTTTTAAACTGTGTTTTTGAATTTTTTAATTGACCTACTGTATAGCACATATTGGAATGATTTCTTAACTTATTTTTGACAACGTGTGTTGGAAGGATTTATTAAATTACTATGAATATTTGGGCCTAAATTAATTGCCATCTTTTAAACTCTGACATTTATATCTCACATTATCCCTGACTTTGTCATACCAAATCATACTGTCCCACTTTGCGAAACATGTTTCCTAAAGTGGGACGATGGAACATTTGATTGAAATAGAAAATATAGAGTAAATGAGCATTTTAGTTTTCACTTCATACAAAATTGCATGAAATTATAAGCTGTTTTGTTTTGTTTTAATTTTGTTGTATGTTTGTTTATGTATGTTTGGTGTGATTGAGGACCCCAGGAAGAATAGCCAAAAAAACACGTTCACAGATAGGATTATTTTGTATTTTTATTAAATTTGACAATGTCAATTTCACTTTCCACTATGTCCACCTTTATTTTGCACAACCAACGGCAGCACTTTATTGAGGCCTGTAATTAGTCGACTACAGGAGTGTTACAGGAGTTTTCTTGGACCTGAGCGGCGGGGTGGTTTCTCCTGAAAGTGATTTCGCAGAGCGCTCTGTGAAACTGCGATGCCAATGCTTGCAAACGTTTCTTGGATTTCTCTTGTTGATTTTCCATTTGCTCGCATGACACGAATCTCCTCGGACCTCTCTCTGTTGATGCGCGTCATAGTAATGCGTAATAGGCAATGCAGCATTCCTCGAGCCGGCTGCATTCCACAAACCGGTTTTAAGTAGCCGACAAAATGTGGGTGTGGCTGGCTGTCTGTAGACGCACCAATAGGAAAAATAGGTGGCCATCAAGGTGCTTGACACAATGTACGATTCACAGATAAATAGAGCGCATAACTTTCTTTTGGCACAGCGTCTCAGACTCTTTTGTGAATCAAGGAAGAACGCACGTAAGCTCTTTTTTTTGTCAGAGAATGGATTCGAGCAATTTCTACGAGACCCAGAGAAAACGTCTTGCACAGGTAAGCTGACAGATTGTAAATAACCTACTGTACTATACTCTGCCCTTTAGACCTACTGTACTGTAGGCCTATGTGTGATTATTTGTTAATTTCACTTGTGCTTATGTCATATTCTTTATTCCCAATTCCGGTAGACAGCCCCGCAGGTCGCAGCAAAGAATGTCAAGCCGTCTAAACCTCCTGCGGCAAAAAACAAGCAACAAGCAAAGTCAGACTTGTTAAAAAGAAAGCGGTACGTACTATTGTGTGTATGTCTGTGTGTGTATAAGTACATAATAAGTCTAAATAAATAGGTAATTAGATAGGCTACTACTGGTATTCATATTTTGTTTCTGTTTCCTATCAGGCCATCACAGTTAAGGAGCTCCCGGCGTCTGCTACATGCACGGCTGGATTGGGTGACGCAGAAATCCGGGCACTGAAAATCCGTTTGACCGCCACGGAGGCCCAACTGTTGGAGCTGACTGTAGAGCGGGCTGCCATGCAGAGGGTCCAGCAGACTGCAGACTCGGAGCGTGCTATTATGAGGTTGGCACAGCAGACTGCAGACTCGGAACGGGAGAGCATGAAGACGGCCCAGAAGACTGCAGACTCGGAGCTGGCTATTATGAGGTTGGAACGGCAGCAGCAACTGGACACACAGCCGTACCCGAGCGCCTCCCAATCCAGACCCAGACGAAGACTATTTGACCTGTCTGATGTGGGAGACGCAGAACCACATCCTCTGCAGCCGTCAGCCACACCTGGTGCGCCCACCACCATGAGGGCAGTTTCCTCAGATCGCGAGGACATATTCTTCCAGGACTGTTTTCTAAAGGGACAGCATAGCCCTGAGAAGTTTGCGGGTTATATGTTCATGGCCATGTTGCCATTTGAAACATATGAGAACATGGTCAAAATAACCAACTGGAGTGGGAGCAAAGGGAAAAGGCCTCTTCCCCTCAATGTGAGGCAGACACTTGAGTCCAGTGTCTCCCGTCGGTTCCCAGGCCTGACCATGGACCAGTGGCATAAAATTAGAAACAGAGTGAACGAGAGACAGAGGAGCCCAAGGAAAACGGATCCAGAAACACCTCGTCCTGGTTACCTCCGCAGATAGGCATATTGTGATTTGTCATATTGTTTCGTAAATGTATCAAAAAATAAATAAATGGCAGCCTATATCAATATCATCTCTTTTTATTTGTTTGAAAGGACTTAAAAATCCACCTGTGCATGAAAGTTATTTTAACCAGTAGGCTAACTAGTCTCTGATAACGCTGTGAGGTCACATGCTGTGTTTCCATGGATACTGTACCCAGCTGCAGGAGGTAAACAACCCCCCCCACACACACACAGCGGACCTAGGTGAAGACAGCGGACGTTATTGGAGACAGCGAGTAGCGGCAAAGAGAGGAGTGTTTTGGCTCCACATACAGCCGCGAGGCTGCGAAGCTTTCTCCACAATGAACATTATTAAAACAAAATATCGTTCCAGGCTAACTGGACCTCGTTGAATTTTAATTGAATACCCCTGCATTAAATGATGATGATGATGATTAAAATCAGAGTTTTGTGTGAGCCGGCATTTTCCTACGATAATAACGATAATAGCGCTTTAATGAAGTTGACTACGGTAGCCTATATTCATATTTGTCAGTGCTTTCATGTCAATTCGGCGAACGCCTTCATAATATTGATAGGAATATAAATGGAAGGTTTGGTGTATGTAGCCTATGCTTTGGTTCTGTCGCAGCTTGATTAAACTGAGAGATGTGACTCTCAAGAAAACTTTCTAGCGGATGAAAATCAATACAACTATTTTTTTAATCAATAAAAACATTTTCTAAATCCATAAAAAGCATTTCAATTAATATTGGGAGTCATGTCGTTACTTTGATGAGAATGTGGCCATGTAATAAGCGGATTAATGTGCAGCGAGTTTAGGCACGTTAATAACGTTTAATGAAGTTGAATACAGTATATTGAATTGAATAGGCTACAGTGTATTATATATATATATATTCATATTTTTCAGTGATTTCATGTAAATTCGGCGAACATAAACATAAATGATCGTGGTGAAAATGATGATTAAATAAGGATTCGTGAGAGCCGTGGTGCATTTCCTGCTTTCCTGAAAACAAACCGATTATTTTTATAGTTGTAAACTCACGTGAATTAAACTACATTTATTAGTGCTTTCATGCCAATTCGGCGAACATATGATACATTAAATGACCTTAAGAATGATGATTAAATGTCGTTTGTTTGAGCCGGTCTGCATTTCTGCAATAATCACCTGATGAAAAAATGAAAAAACCTACTGTTGCGATGGTTTTGTACTTACGCCAACGTGGATTAAACATTTTTGTTAATTAACAACATGGTGATGTTTTTTGTAAATTTGTAATGATTACATGTCTCTTATTTAGCACAGAGTATGATCCTATCCGTGACATATGGATATTATATTATCGATATAAGATCGCTACACAGTATTCACATGAGCTCCAGTTTGGAACTGGAGGCAGGCACCCCCTGGTGGATCAATGATCCATTGCAGCTGGCTTCATATAAAAACATTAATTTATCACACGGGGCGGTCTCAACGGAAACTGGAGGCGGTCTCTTTATCGAGGACCGACCACCCTCCTCGATAGAAAAAGCGTCCTAAATGAGTGGCTTCATCTGTACAGCATTGTAATGGACAAAAATAAGACATGCATTTCTTCTTAAGTTATAGAATGTAACAAAACATTGCTGCACAAACACACAGAAAATCCCCTAATGTATGCTTATTTGAACACACCTGGGTAAAGTATGTTTCCTTAAAAGCATCCTTCAGACACAGCTCAAGCCTGTGAGCAATGCATTGAACCTTGATCATCCAGGGGGCCGACTGCTGCTGGAGTCTTGTCAGGACACCGGTGGTTTTTCCAAAATGTACACTAGCGCCATCAGCTGCTGTTGCAGTCAGACAGTTGCTGAGGTTGAGCTGGTTCTCCTCACACTTCTGTGCAACAGCCTTCAAAATCCCCTGAGCATCACAGGTGTCTGGCTCTACAATTCTGAAAGAAAAAAAAAAACATACCAACAAAACATTTATTCAGCCTTAACTTATTAACGTTGAGGCATATGTTGGCTCTGGCTGAAATGGAAAATCATTTGAACTGAATCAACAACACACTAAAAAACAGTTATTCAAAAGCCAGGTGCATTAATAAACAAAAGCCAAGTAAATGACTGTATAAACAAGTATGTGAAGGAGCTACCAGTACTTACCCAAGCAGCCGAATTCTTGGTGCGCCATTTTCAATGACCTTAATGCTTATCACCTCTTTCTCCGTCGTTTTGTCTGTGCTCCCGTCAAAAAAGCAAAGAGCAGTAGAATGGCTTCTTTTTAACAAGGTCATGAAGCTGGTCTTTCATTGTCCCAGCGATGTGCTCTATGAAAAGTCGACAGGCTTTTGAATTTTGATATGCAACTCCAAGCTCCACACCATGCTTCTTTTCCAGTCCCACTAAAGTTCTGAACAGCCTTAAAGGCTGCTCAGAGTGGGCCACAGTGTATGCAATGTCAAATAATTTACACATCTTCTCTTTTGTTCTATCATTAAGCCTTTGCAGACATTGAACTGTGTCAGACACTTCATGTGATGGAGTAGTGAGTGCCTGAAAGGCTGCGATATGTGACTCTGACTTTCCATGTGTGTTAGCTGTATCTTTTTTTATATTTGTAGTTCCTGTGATGTACGGTTCAGTGTTACAAAGTCTTTCTTGCCCTGCATGCAGTGGGATAGACCCCTGGAGTTTGCTGTAGTATTCTCTGCATGTGCAACACCAGACCTTTGTTACTACATTGTTGTTAGCCTCATAGTGGAGCCAATCAAAGCCCCAAGAGTCCACAGTGTGGGTAGCTGATGTCCTATGTTTTGCATTGCTAGCCTTAGTTTCTATCTGGGTTCCTGTCCTGGCCGTTGTTAGTGTATCTCCCTGTTCCTGTGTCAACTCCATGCTTTCTGGTTCCTGTGTCTGCTCTCTGCTTCCCTGTTCCTGCGTATCTCTGTTCTGCTCTCCTTCTTTTCCCTGTGCACCATCATCTTGAGCCTGACTGACCTTACAATGGCTGCTGTGAAAACCGAATGTGCAAGTTAAACAAACACAGCTTCAGCTTGAGATCAGGACTAGTCAAATTCAGCATCCTTAGATTATAATATAGAATATATAGCCTGTTCACAACTTTTACTAGGACATAATTGGAACCTTTAAATTTCATTAGTTCTGATTTTCTTGCATATTCCCTCTCACACACATACACATACATACTTGGGAATGAAACTGCAAAACTCACCGATGTATAAATCCATCAAGACGCATGCACTTAGCTGCAGAATCACGCAGAAGTTTCTCTTTTTTTTGACGGATTCTGTCAAATCTAGGCATCTCTGAAAAGGCAAGGTGAAATGCAAGACGATTATTATAGTATTGGCGACCTATTAGTTGCATTCAGTGTTGGGAAGTATACTTTTAAAATGTATTCAGTTACAGAATACAGAATACATGCCCTAAAATGTTATTTGTAACATATTCCGTTACATTACGCCATCTAATTACCGTATTCTAAATACTTGGATTACATCAGCGCTGTTTTACATTTTATCAAGTGTGAATCAAGCTGCTATTTCAGAGTTTGAATCACCCACATGATGCCAGCAAAAACCCACAATTTAACTATAGGATAAACTGAAACATTATGCATCATCTCACAGAAATGTCAGAATTTCAAAAAGCCCAGAAATTCTTATGAGAAGGATTCCAAAAGTAACCCCTACAATTGACCAAAGTAACTGTATTCTAAATACCACTCAATAAAAATGTAACTGTAATAAGATACAGTTACTCATAATTTTGTAATCTGAATACGTAATCCCAAATACATGTATTCAGTTACTTCCCAACACTGGTTGCGTTTCCAACCAGCTCATTCACATATGCTATCTTGCATTCGTGAAAATTCAGCTACAGAAAATGTGCATCTGCGTGCTTGATGGTAACGCAACTATTGTTTACTTTACAGCAGGAGTCAGTCAGCTGTCAGATGCAGTAGCCTACGTAAACCTCTTGGCATTTTGCGAGTGTCAGATATTGGAGTGACAATAGTGAGCTACAATAAAATTGATTTGGTCAACTGTGGGTATTTGGACTGGCGAGAAATGGCTAAATTCACAGGTTCAAGTAACTTATAGGTGCCAACCTTTTTATTTCCTTCAAAGGGAGACGTATCCTCCTAACTAGTGATAGCTCACCAGCTATCGCTAGTCAATCAACATGACAGAAAAGTGTAGCACTAACGTCAACACCAGTCGTTTTACAAATGGCTGAATAGCAATAGTGTTTCTTAAACGTATGCGTTAAGTTCAGCCATAAACCACATAAGTCTGTCATGTATTATATCAAAACCGCTTAGCAAGAAAAATACTAGATTCAAAGCTGACAGCTATCTGCTAGCTTGTAGAAGCAACACTAGATGTTGACCCCTTGAAGGGAAGACGTTAGCGCTATCCCAACTAGCTAGCTATCGCTAGTTTTCATGACAAAATGTAACGAGTCGACTTTAAATAGGCTAATACAATGGTAATTACCTATCGATAGTACTTTCATAAAAACATAAATGTTAAGTCCTGTCAAATACTACCACATACTTCAGTTAAATCATATCAAAACAGCTTGGCCCGCTTGCTTACCTGTGCTTGTCTTGCTCCCGTTTTGAGCGGCTGAGGAGGCTGGTTGACGTTCTTCTTTCATGTGATGTTGATATGCGGCTCGGAAAATCACAGCAGAGCAATCGCTCTGATCCACAGACACGGGACTATCCTACTGCGCGCACTAGTATGACTTCACTAGCGTTGTTTACACTGGAACTTTGACAGGGGCACAAAGGCCACTTTGGCCGTAAATTGAACATTTTTTCACAGGGCATCACGGCCAAAGTGCGGGGTATTTATGTAATGTATGTAGCAGGGTGGGAATTTCACGACGGCCACGACGGCCACGGCCGTCGTGGCCGTCGTGAAATTCCCACCCTGCTACATACATTACATAAATTAGCTAGACTATGGAAAGTCAGGACACATAGTAAAGTCTCTGTAAACATGATATTGGCGAAATACAGAGTGATAGCAACAGGCACGCGCCAAATGCATGCGCTCAACCTAGTTTGCGAGGGATTGCGCAATCCGAGGCTCGGCTCGTCGCTGCCTCAGCTCGCATCTCTCACCGTATAGCAGGGGTGGGGAACCTTTTTCCTCTCAAGGGCCATTTCAATTTTTTCAACATCCTCCGAGGGCCATACAAATTATTGACCTCTGCTTAAAAATACTAAAATCACAGCCCATTCATTTCGCCTTTCTTTCATGCTGTGCAAAGAAAAAGCAACGTCTTAATCCAGATATTTTACCATGACTCACGCATGCATGCACGTGCGCGGTTGTGGCATAACCACCTAAACAGAAAGATATGGACACAAGATGTTTGCAAATGTATTTAGTTTCCTATCCATGTGAACATGATTTAAGTGAGGGGGGGGATCTAACCTCCTCTAGGGGGGTCCGGGGGCTTGCTCCCCCGGGAAGATTTTTTTTTTAAATGTTGAAGTTAAAACCATCAATCTGGTGCACTTTGAGAGCAACATTAAGAGATCTATGGATACATCTCTCAACACCCACATGAAACAGACCTGTAAGCAGATTTTCTTTTTCTTTATGGATATTTTACAAATCACTCCCCTTTCAAACTGTATTCTTGTTTATTAATAACAACTTTTTTTTACTGTCATATAGTATTTTATACCAGTTTTTCCTTTATTCTCCTGTTTTTTTATAACTATAATGATCATATAAAGATGTGCCTTTACCTCACTGGTTGTAGAAAAAGCTTCTTATATTCGTTAGCACAGCTAGCTAACAAGATGCTAATAACAATAAAGTTATTGAGTGTATGATCAGTATGACAGATGAACAGATCGCCACTGGGCTTACAACTAAAAGACACAGCCACGCAAAAACTGCGGCATGTGTACAGCTCCTTACGGCCCGTCCACACGGCGGCGTGCGTTGAAGCTTCAACGCTTCTGCCCATTCACTTTGAATGGGGTGACGTCACGCTTTGCCGAACTGCATTCAGGGAGCGTTGCTTCGCTTTGCTCGCGTTGCTCGCTTCAAAAGTTGAGCAATGTTCAACTTTTGAAGCTTCGGCGGAAGCGTCAGCCAATCATATCATATGCCAGTACAAGCTCTAGCCAATCAAACCGCGTGCTTCTGTGTCCGGGGCGGGAGATTCATGTGATTGGTTGTTGGTCGAGTTTCAGACAAGCTCACCGGCAATCTTCAACGCACGCCGCCGTGAGGACGCTGCGTTATGGGTACTGCAATTTTTGAAGCGCCCGAGCGGCGTTCCGGTGCTCTCCGTCAGCACTACACCCCTTTCAGACGAGACATATACCACGTGATGACACATTAGGCTCGTGTTCCTAGCGAAGGACCCAGACCTTGGCCAGGAAAAACAGGCACTCGCTTTTTTAATTATTTTGCGGTCTAGATTTTTTTTAATTTTTTTTTTTTGCTTGTGTTTATAAATTACCTCGAGGGCCATAAAGGGACATGAAAAAAAAAAAGAGAGAGAGAGGAGTCAGGATAACGGTTTAAGAGACATAAACAAAAATATGAGAAAAAAAATAAAGTCAGGAAAACGGGTTAGTTTCTCGTGTGCACGAGAAACTAACCCGTTTTAACTATCCGTTATTTTATTTTTTTGAGAAAGTTACCGATGCGCCAAGGAGGAAGTGGAAAACACAGGAGACAACCATTTCATTGCAGACTGTTATGTTTACGTGGGGAAATGACAGTGCATACATTATTTGAGATATATTTCGAACTCAGACTTAATTTTATGGACATTTCGGCCAGGGGTGTAGAGCTATTTGTTTAAGCACCGGATTGGCAAAACAGGAGAGTCTGTAAACCAGTCTGCTTTGATCTATGAATTAATGTCTGTGACTCTCAGAGTACCTGCTGCCCGCAGCTGTTTTAAAGGGAAACAAACACTCAGAACACACACACACACACACAGAGCCAGTGGCGGACTGGCCATCGGGACGTTCGGGACGAATCCTAAAGAGCCGGTACCGAAGTGGGCCGGTCGGGCCACTCGGCCCACTCCGATCGGGCCACTAGGTCCACCGTTGCCCCGCAGCGAGGCTCCCCCCCGTTGACAGTTCACCAAAAATAGCACTTTACCCCTACTTACACCTATATGCTGTGAGCTGATTATCGAGCCTTCATTGTAACAGTCGCGGGTACACTGTGTATTTGCGTGGGGAGTGTTGCAGTAGAACATTCCACTGTAGCGCCCAGTACCTTAATGGGAAACCCTACATGTTTGAGCACCCTCTATGAAACGTCAAGCTACCCCACAGCACCCCCAAAAGAAATCTCTGGCGCCTCCACTGAGCCTGCAACCCCGTTTTGAAGAAATGTGCAGTGCAAAACAGGCTCATTGCAGCCACCTGTGATAAGACACACTTTTCTGCCAAATATCAGCATTTTCTTTCTTTTCATTTTTTTGCACAGATTGCAAAGTGCCAAAGTATTTTAATTTATTGTTCTAGCAAAGGGATTGCAAAATTACATTATGTATTTTTTTTTTTTGACCACACAGAATTATGGAGCATTGTTTTATTATCACTGTTCTAGCAAAGTGATTTTTTTATTTTTTCGAAAGGAATGCTCACGTTCATATTGATGTATTTTAATAAATGTTAACTTAGCCTATACGTAACTATTTGTGTTGGGGGGGCCCGACTTTTTTTTTCTCCAAAGCCTGACAGAACAAGTTTGAGAACCACTGCTTTAGGGGCTCCGTACATATCAAATGGTCTCGCGGGCCGTATACGGCCCGGGGGCCGGAGGTTCCCCACCCCTGCCGTATAGGAACAGAAAATACGCAATTTCAGCAATTTCTACTATAAAAATTATCGAAATTAGTGGAATCATACAGAAAATACATTTATAGCACAAACCAGTGGAGAAATATTAATATTTATTTCAGTTTATTGTTATTTGTATTTTTACTTTTCATGGAGACAGGTGAGGCACTGCCTTATTTCAGAGGACTTTTATTTCATAATGCCACATTTATTTATTTCAAGAGACTTGTATTTCATAATGCCACATTTATTTATTTCAGGGGACTTGTATTTCATAATGCCACATTTATTTATTTAAGGGGACTTGTATTTCATAATGCCACATTTATTTATTTAAGGGGACTTGTATTTCATAATGACACATTACATTTCCATTTCTTATATTCAAATGAACGGGGCGTGGTTAGCTCACAGATCCAGACCAAAGCAACAGCACCACAACACTGACTCAATAGGCGCTTTCACACCGGAGTACTTTTCCCAGTATAGTTCCGATATAGTTCCGAAAATTTGCGTTCGCACCAAAAAAATCCGGAACTAGAACTTAGTTCATGAGAACCTTTTCACCCCCTTTTCAGTACCTGCTAGAGAGCAGGTACTTTCATGGGAGAAAAAGGTTCCCATTTCTGATTGGCTGGGCGGATTGCAAACCACGCCCCGTAAAACTCCCAAAAAGTTTTTATTTTATTTTCCTCGCATTAGCATTATTAGCGTTACCCAGCGCTTCCGCCGCCTGGAGGAAGAGAGGCTGCAGTTCAGCCGTATGCTGCCGCTGGCTCTTCCTCGAGCTCCTCCGCAGGGGAGAGAGCGCGGCGCGACGATGAGGAGGAGAGAGAGGCAACGGTATAGAGCCCCCTCGGCTCCCGTTGCCCCCTCCACATCCGCGACCCGTCCCGCGGCCCCGGCTCAGAACCGGCAATCGCGGGTACGAACTGGCCGGCCCCGGCAGGCTCCGGCCCCACCTCAGCAGAGAGCTTCAGGGTGGGGTGCGCCATCCTCCCGGAGCTGACTGGCGGTGGGAGGAAGCGTCCCGGTGGAGAGGGGGACCTCCTCCACCCAGGATGCGAGGGCGAATCCCGCCTCCTCCCTCTTTAATGCAAATATTGTGTGGCATACCTTCAATAAAAAAGATGAATGCACATAATGTTAACCGTACTGATTCCCCACTCGTTGCCCCAGTTGTAACTCCAGTAAAGGAAGCAGCTAGTGGGCATGCGCAGGTGAGGGTAGTAAACCGCAGGAAATGCTATCAGAGCGCTCTGCGGGCACAGGGGCATTATGGCCGGCGTGTTATTGTCAGGAGGCACACAGCACTTACCGTAAAAACTCCAGTTAATGCATTTTTCCGTTTGGGGGAGAATTGCATTATGGCGGAGCGTTCAGGGACCTCAGTAGAAAATCGGCCCTTTCTGTGTCAGCCCCCCATGGGCAGAACTTCCTTTCATGGGGAGTTTTGCGGCGGAGTGGGCCACCAGGGAGTACTACAGCTTCCTAGCTGTTGCTCCCCAGCTGGTTGCTCATCCCCTAACACAATGTTATGCGGAATGGAAGCACAGCTGTGTACTAACAGAGTGGATGGACAGGACGCTGAAACGGGGTTATACACTTCAGTTTTGCAGCATCCCTCCTCTGTTCAACGGTGTAAGAGAGACAAATCTACCATCCCAGGAGGTGATAGGTTTTCTTTCAGCAGAGATTCAGACCCTGTTACAAAAACAAGTGGTGTCTGTTGTGCACCCCCAGCACAGGGAGAAGCAGCTTTATTCTATGTACTTCCTGGTTCCCAAGAAGACAGGAGAATTCAGACCCATCCTAGATCTCCGCAGCCTAAATCGGCACATCGCCTGCAAAGAATTCCAGATGTTAACTGTGAAACAGTTACTGGGGCTGGTGCAGCCGGGTGATTGGTTTACAACCATCGACCTGAAGGACACTTACTTTCATGTCAAAATTGTTCCAAGACACAGAAAGTATTTGCGTTTTGCCTTTCAGGGGATAGCCTACGAATACAACAGACTGCCGTTTGGCTACTCCCTATCCCCACGCACGTTCAGCAAATGTGTGGCCACAGCGCTTCAGCCGCTTCGCGACCACGGCATGAGGGTTTTCTTTTATCTGGACGACCTCATAGTCATGGCCAGGTCCAGGGAATGGGCAATGTTTCACACAGCCCAATTGATCTTACACCTAACCAAGTTGGGTTTTGCGGTCAATTGAAAGAAGAGCAATCCCATACCTCACCAGCAGGTGCAGTATCTGGGGATGGTGCTCGATGCAGGCAGGCTACGCGCTACCCTGTCAGGAAGCAGACAGGTGTCCCTGCTGCGGGCAGTTCGCAGACTGCGACAGGGGGCAACAGTGACAGCTTTGACTATCATGCAGACTCTGGGTCTCATGGCGGCTGCACACTCCGTGGTGCCGCTGGGGTTGCTGCATATGCGCCGCCTGCAGAGGTGGTTTGCTGGCCTTCGTTTAGATCCCAAGAGGCACAAACGACGTCTGGTGACTATCCCCCCCCTCAGTGGTGGGCAACCTCCGGTACTGGGGGTCCCCAGTACATCGCCGGAGGGGAGCTCCACTTGGGCGAGTGACCTCCTACATTACGGTGTTCACAGACGCATCCGTGACAGGATGGGGGGGGGACCTGCCTAGAGAGATCTATAGGTGGTCGCTGGGCTCTGACGGATACTCAACACAGCAACCTCCTAGAGCTGCGGGCAGTAGGGTTGGTCCTCCAGCATTTCAAACCCGTAATACAGGGCAAACATGTGCTGGTGAGGAGCGACAACCGCACCACAGTGGCGTACATCAACAGGCAGGGCGGAGTCCGCTCCGCCGCCTTGTTGACCACAGCAGAGAACCTGTGGTTATGGGTCTCAGAGATTGTGTTGTCTCTGAGAGCCCTCCACATCCCGGGACTGGAGAACGGGGGGGCCGACCTCATGTCAAGAGGCGGGCCCCTGCCAGACGAGTGGGTGCTTCACCCAGAGGTGGTGAAGCAGATCTGGGCCCGGTTCAGGAGAGCGGAGGTGGACCTGTTCGCCAACCGGCGAAACAGCCACTGTACTCTGTGGTTTTCCATGGCTCGGCGGAACAATCCGCCCTTGGGGGTGGACGCGTTTTCACACGACCATGGCCAAGAAAGCTGCTCTACGCCTTTCCACCGCAGCGCCTCATTCTCCCCCTCCTGGAGAGGGTGAGACGAGAACATCTGTCAGTCATCCTAGTGGCCCCAGACCGCCGTGTTTCGCAGAGGTGACACAGATGATGGTGTGCCAGCCCTGGGCAGTTCCTCAGGTCTGGGGGGCGATGTCTCAGGGGGCTGGTGCAATAAGAGCGTTACCCTCTCTGGGCCAACCTCTCCAGGCTTGGCTCCTGAGAGGGACAGGCTGAGACAGGGGGGATTGTCTGACGAAGTTATCCTAGACTATCCAGGCAGCAAGAGCAGGATCCACCACAGCCTGTTACAGGCCAAAGTGGTTGGCATTCCAGCGATGGTGTGAAGAGGGAAGTCTAGAGCCCTTATCTTGTACGCTGGGCTCTATTCTGTCCTACTTACAGTTACTGGTGGACAGAGGGCTTGCTTATTCCACAGTTAAAGTGTATGCAGCAGCCATTTCATCCTGTCATGAGGGATTTGGCGGCAGGTCAGCCTTCAGTCAGCCGCTTATGTCGCGGTTTTGCAGCGGGTCAGGAGGCAGCGCCCAATAGTGCACGCCTCCACCCCGAAATGGGACCTGCTGTTGGAGCTCGAGGCTCTGGTCACAGAACCATTTGAGCCTCTGGAGCTCTCCTCCCTGAAGGCGCTGTCATTAAAAACAACGTTGCTGCTGGCCCTGACTTCGGCCAAGAGAGTGTCCGAACTGACCGCTCTGTCGGTACACCCGAGTTGCCTGTGGATCCGGGGTGACCGTAGCGGGGCGACACTCAGACCGAACCCCTCCTTTGCTCCCAAGAGCTTAAGGAGTTTGTTCAGGTCAAGGGCTATACAGCTGGGCGGCTTTAGTCTTCCACCCCATATTGGGGACAGGGAGGCTAAACTGCACCTCCTCTGCCCGGTGCGTGCGCTAGCATGTTATGTGGAGCGCACGGCTGCCATTAGGCGCACTGAACAGCTGTTTGTGTGCTTCGGGGGGGGGTGTGGCCGGTAAAGCTCTGTCCAAGAAACGCCTGGCAGGATGGCTCTGCGAGTGCATTGTACATGCCTACGGTCAGGCGGGGAGAGCCTTCCCCACGGGGGTCTGTGCACACTCTACATGGGGTGTCAACAGCCTTATTTAACGGCGTGAGTGTGGAGGATATATACACGGCGGCATCTTGGTCCACACCAGGCCCCTTCATAAAGTTTTATCTCTTGGACATGTCTGGCTCCTTCTCATCGTCTGTGCTTGCTGGGGCAACACAGGACTGGTGAGGGGGGGCGGGGGGAGCCTTCCTCACTATTTTCTCCATGCACACCCTTCGCGAGGTAAGCGTGTCTGGGTGTGCTCTATCAGCCAAGTAAACTGCAGCCCCGGCTGCTCCACGGTCACAACCGAGGGAGGAGAGGTTGCGGTGCAGTGGCTGTTAACCAAAAGCCGGTCAGGGGCAGTGTGATGGGTTGTTGGACGACAGGGCGTGTATCCATCAGGGCTCCACTCACTGTACCCATAGAGTCCAGTAGAGGACTAGGGGCCCTGTCTGTCCTATGCTGCTCGCTGAAGAGGGTGTAGGATGACAGTCGGGAGGCGAGGCCTTATATACTGTGGGCCTGCGCGCGCACTCAGGTAGGCCCGCCCCCGGGGGCCGGCTACATTTATAGATTTCTCAGTAGGTGAACGCTCGCATAGTAAGGTCAAGGGCAGTACCCATAGAGTCCAGTAGAGGGCTCCGCCTATGCTTATATAACTAGGGTTACAATACGTAACCCACCGTTTGGCATCACAAAGCTGTTATGAAAGTTTCTCTGGTATAAAATACTGCGGTCAACTCAGCCGTCTCTCGCGATTGCTTGGTCAAATGAGCAGCTCTTCATTTTTTAGTGCGCGATTGATTGCACCTTTACGGTAATCGCCAAGAAGCGGCAGTGACGCTAGTACAAGAGTAAAATAATACATGTTGTTGTGCTATATTTGCGATAGAAATATGTTTTGCCATAAGTTCTTAATAAAACTGACACTGTTGGACTCAGTACTAGTTTGACCGCTACCAACAATAAAATGAAGTACTTTTACTGTGTACTTTTTCAGTTATTCTCTGTCAAACTCCCCTCCTGAGTACAATAATGCATGTTTTCTGCTACTTTTTTATGAGAGATAAAAAAAAGTTCTTAGTGAAATTGATACTGTTGGACTCAGTACTATTGGACTACTACCACAAGTACAATCAAGTGTTTTTACTGTGTACTTTTTGAGTAATACTAGGTCAAACTCCTGTCCTGAGTACATTAATTCATGTATTCTGCTATCTTTGATAAGAGATCATATCTATATTTAAGATATTTATTTAAATGAGAAGTGACTTTGCATTCTTCATGCACTACAAGATTTCGATGTGTACAAATCTTGGCCATTTATTGTGTCATTTCTCCAAACACATACAGTACAAATGCCTGTATTGGAGTCTTAAAAAGGTGTAGTAGAAGGACTTTAGCGGCATCATAAGAGGCCAACAAGAGTGATAGGGGTGTGTCACTGTCCTGCAGTGTTGGGCAAGTTACTTCCAAAATGTAATATATTACATATTACTTATTACTGTCTTTTTAAAGTAATAAGTTACATTACAATATTACTGTCTCTGAAATGTAATGAGTTACATTACTTTTTAGTTACTTTTTAGTTACTTTCACCAAAATAACCGCAAAAGAATGACTAGATATTTTAAATGCTAAAATGTAGTTTAGTGCAGCTCATTATACATCCAGTGAAGGGCAATGTGGTATAGCATAACAACTGTGTAGGTGTAGGCCCTTAAGGCTACTAACAACTTATAAACTTATTTAAAGCAGACAAAGGATCAAAGTCTGGTCAATTATAGAAGAGATACTGTAAATATTTATAAGTCTCCTATATATATTAAATACAATAGAGCTAGAGCTCACTATAATGAAACCTATAACATTATGAAATGACAAGGTGTGCAATATATATTTATTTTTGTTTCTTTCTTTTATTTAATTCAAGTTCCAAGCACAAGAAGTTTGAATGTATTGAGTGGACAAAGAAGAAGCTTTATCAAAAATACGAAAAGGATTAGGCCTCAAGGAATAGCTTACGGCTCAGTCATTTTCAGTCCAACACTATTAACATGTAGGCCAAACATTGCTTAAGATTGCTACTAAATGCAACGTATACAGGCCAAAAATAGGAGCCCTGCTATTTGCCAAACAACGCCTAGAACATAGGCTACCAAACAAAGTCTGGTCAAATCTAAATACAAAAAAAGGACTTGTAGGAAATACTTCACAAAACAAATGAAGCTCCACTATATTTAACACACACATTGGAATATTGAAAATAAAAAAATAAACAGGAAACCTGTTACTGCCAAAACAGAGGTAGAATGCAGCCAATTAAGGCTCGTAAAATACATTTAAGTATGAAAGCCCTTAAAGACCCAGTGAAGTGTGCGCCGGTGCATGATCTGTTATGCTAATACGTATAGTAATGACCAAAATTGTCCATTGGAACCCATATAAAAGATGTTGGAATAGCAACGAATTTGACGAGTTGGAATTTTCCGCTGGGAAATCCGCCTTCGTGGGCGTGGCTTGCGATCTACTGCGTGACGTCAGAAGATGGGCTCAGCCGAAGTGTTTACATTCACCACCGTTCATTTTGTCTCTGTTTCAAAGTGGAATTTACCAACGTTTTTGAGCGAGTATTTTATTGGAAAGTGTTTCGCAGTCGACTGGAAGTGATTGCCAATCGAGGAAACCTGACAATGGAGGCGACAGTGAAGAAAAAGGGAGGAAAAACACACGGGAAGCGATGCATTGCCGCTGGCTGTGGTAATGTCAATTCTGCCGAAGTGGCGATGTTTCTGTTCCCAAAAGATGAAGGTGAGTGGCTGGTGTCATTGTTTCGTAGATTCGTAGATTGTTTATGAAAAATAAAGGCCACTGTGTTTGTGTTTACTAACAAGACTATCATGGCGGCGGCAGAGCTCAAGTCGAGTTTCTCCGCCTGGAGATATTCTCACTATTTCACTTTTGTCGAGCACAAAGAAAAGAACGTTTTAGTTAAATGTAAGTTGTGTCTTGGCGGGTCAAAGATCCTATCGACTGCCCAAAACAGCAATTAAAATCTGTTGAAACATCTGCAGAAACAACATGCTGGGACGAAGCTAGTAGCTAAGACCACAGACCCAGACTCATCCGACGCCACTCCACCTCCACCTAAGCAACAGCGGCTGGATTGGCACTTTGAAACATATCTTTGTGTTTGTGTTTGTATAGACCACATTGCTTAGCAGAGTTCAGTGATGCAAATGCATGTCAAGTTGATCAACAGGTTGTATTATTCTCCGATGCAATAACAGTACTGAAATGAAGGCTACAGTATAAGGGCATTAATGGGTGCCCTTTTTTAAGTAACTAAAAAGTTACTTTTCACAGTAACGCATTACTTTTTGGTGTAAGTAGTGAAGTAACTAGTAATTGTAACTAGTTACTGGTTTTCAGTAACTAGCACAACACTGCATGTGAACATGAATGTTGCATCATGCTATGAACAGATGAATGTATGATCAGGTGATGGCCAATCCTGTGTGTAGATCTACTCTAGATCTATGACAAAATATTGTCCTCAACTAAATTGACTTCCATGGCCACTTTCCTCATCTATCCTGTCCGAAAAGCTGTCAAAATCACTAATTTCTCTCGCACCAGTATCACTCTCCGAAGGCTCCGCCATGTTTACAATCACAACTGGGCCCATCTTGTGACGTCACAGCCGCTATCGTCTGCAGCAGCGGTAGGCTCAGACGGCCGTTCACGGGATGAAAAATTTGCGATGTTTATCTCGTCCCTCGCACTTCCTAAAAAATTATTTTAGCCATGAACAGGTACAATTATATGTAAGAAATGAAACTGCCATTTCATTTTGGCGCAAAAAAAATGCACTTCACTGGCACTTTAAAGCCTTGACCTATAGCCTACTTATTGTTCTATGGTGGGGGGCTGGCCTAGTCCACTACCGCCTTGACTGAAATGACGGTTGAAGCGCATCAGGAGAAGGCGTTGAAAGCGTCCATCACTGAGACGGTTGCGTTTTGGGGTGAGCACAAGATTTCCAAGACTGAAAAGTCTTTCTACTGGTGCACTGGATGGTGTTGGGGCATTACAGCGGTGTTAGAGCCACAATGAAGTCAAAGTTATTATTTAGATTCATAATTTGATAAATGAATTAATGATGGAAAAGGATTTATATTACCATGGTGAATATCTTTTGATGAAATGATTGTTCGTTTTAAATCGTAAATACGATCTGTTTCCTTGTACCTTCGGGTGTTTATTTAAGTGAGGCAATTGAGGACAGCCGCGGTTCTCTGAGACCCGATGAGACGGGGAGCGGAACAGTTTTTCGACCGCAAATTGTAAACAGAAATTAGTGTTGCAAATTGGACTGCAAAGTATAGTTTATATAAGAAAGTATATCGCCGAAATATTGATTTAGATTTGTTATTTTGAGACTATTTAAGTCAATACCTTTTTGTTAATAAATTACATTTTTTGACTGAAAACCTTCGGCTGCTTATTGCTTTGCATTGCGTGTCGTCAACCCCGCTCTATAGTTGCAAAAAGAAACCTTCGATGCCACTACAAGCGGAGTGCGATTTTTTTAATTCTTGGAAACTGGTGCAGACTTTCCATCGTAGGGGCAGAATTGAAATAACACATTACCTCTGTTTCCACAGACATGGGCGCATCAGCTGTGGTAACGGGCTGTAAGTCAAAGGCAAAAAAATCCTCCTCGCTGGAGGCAACAGCAGCAGGTTGAGGGACATCGGGCATGAGGGCTGCAGGCTCTTGTGTTGTTAGGGAACGACACTCTGACATGAGGAGTATCTTGATATGGTCTCTTCTGGCTTCCTCTTTTACCCAACGCAGCTTAAACTTGGGCAGTGAGACAGCGGCAAGCAGCGCTTCCTTGGAGTCAATTATTGCGGCAAATCGAGTTTTGATTGCTCCCACAATAACTTCAGGCAGCCCAGTGGTCATTGCTGATAGGCCAGTTTTCATTGCTAAGATTTCCCATGAGAACTTCTAGTGTTGGTTGAAGCGTTCCATAAAAACAAGTGTCCTCACCCTGTAAGATGTCCAGTGCAACTGTGAAAGGCTTCATAATGGAACAGTATTCCTTGAGAAACTGGTATTCCCTGTCGTTCATACATTTCATTTGAAATTGTGTGCAGATATTATTGATGTCAGTGAGGGGCATTTCTGTGATCCGAGAATAGGCGTCAAAGTATGAGTTCCACCTTGTTACTGTGGGGACAATCAACTTTCTACCACTGACCTCTTCCAGGAACTCTGATGCGACTGTGGAGCGGCTGGCCTTCGTCCATAACGCTGAACATTTGGCTGTAGCACTACGATACACAGCCCTAGATTCTACGTTAGATGACAGCCATTTATCAACCTCATTGTTCGCAATTAGATTAAGTGTATGGGCTACGCATCTATGATGGGGAGGCAGTACACATAGCCCGTCCCGGGCATTATCATCTTTGGCGGCGGCAAACACACTGTGAAGGTCTGTAAAGTCTGCCTCACCATCGCCATCCACATCATCCTCCTCCTCATCGGACTCAACTTGCCACTGCTGATGCTCCTTGAACGCCTTCACAAAGTTACTCCCGTTGTCCGTCACACATGCAGTCACTTTATCGTTGGTAAGTCCATATTGAGAGAAAATGTCCTCCAGCTCTGTTGCTATTACGTCGTACGTGTGTCGACCCCTAAATCTTCTACAAGCGATCGCAGCCTTCTTTCGTTTCAAGGTATCTGCATCGATCCAATGCACAGTCACCCCCAAGAAACTTTTGTTGTTAGGACTCCATATGTCTGCCGTTGTTGACACATAATCCTGGGCATCGATAGTTTTCCT